>JAGPOW010000261.1:86887675-86902787 GCA_030014935.1 Caiman crocodilus | reverse complement strand
GGGGGGGGAGGGGAGGATTGAGGCCCCCACAGTGAGGGAGGGAGGGAGTGGGGCAGGCATTATGTGACCCCCAGGATGTGAGGAGTGGGATGGCTCAGCCAGAGCAGTTGGGCAGGGGGTGGGCAGCTCCCCACCACTGCATGCACCCCTACCACCCCACTCTGGAACTGATCAGAATCATCAAACAACTACAAACTATACTTAAAGATCAGACCTCAAGAGAACAAGCCCCTAATCCAGAGGCAGGCAGTTATTTTGGGCAGAGGGCCACTTATTGAGTTTTGACAAGCCATCGAGGGCCACATGATAGGCAGCCCAGGCAGATAAATATTAGTTTTCTAAATTTTTTAGGGGCCCTGCGGGTCAGATAGAATGGTGTGGCAGGCTGCATTTTGCCCATCCCTGCCCTAACCTTTCCTAACTGATCAGTGGAATCAAACTCCTCACAGAGCCTTTCTTTAGCAAGAAGTGCATAACTTGTCAATACATCTCGACTGCCAATACAAGCCAATATTCCCCCTAACAAAACTATCCTCAAAATCCATGGTTCCTACACATGCCTTTCCCAAAATGCAAAATATCTGTTCCAATGCAGCAAATGCATTCATGGAAATTATATGGGTGAAACTAAACTCACAGAAGAAACACCTAGACGATAGAAACACAGATACACTATTAAGAGCACATTTCTCACAGAACGACCACTCCCCCTGATTTCACTATCCTCTCTAATCTTGATATCTTCACACTTAAAAGGCAATCTTTGGAACAAAAATTTGTAAGTCTACTAAGAACTAAGGACTTAACACTGATATTGGTTTTATGACATGTTATAAATTACCTACCTGATTCCTGAATTCTGCCTAAACAATAAAGGTGATAATGACCCTCCTGCCTTTTGATAAGCCTTAATCTCCCAGTTAGCTTCTTTTCTTCTGTTAATTGTTTGCTTGCTATCCCTGGGAATTGCTTTCCCTACTCTTCCATTTGTTTTTACTATGAAGCTCTGGCTTTCATTCCTCAGACCTGGAAAAGAATGTTTTGAATTCAAGAGCTTGTCTCACTCTATTTCACCTATGCCGTTGGTCCAATAAAAGTTATTACCCTTAGAAATCCCTGCCTCTCACATAAATCAGCAACATCATAATCATAATCAAAGTAGACAGTCAGTGAGACGTACTGATGGAAAAACAAACCTGGCGCCTGATTTCCTCTTTAATGCTTTCTTGCGTTTCTGGCAGAGCTGGCATTGTTGCCATATTAGACCAGCGAAGGGGTTTCGTCACCTGCTTTAGAGTCACATTCCCAAAGAACTCTTGGACATGTGTAAAAAATACATACAGGACACGGTTGCTGATCTGGGAAGAAAAAATCAAAATGTTGGTTCAGAAAGTGATTTTTTAATACTGTCTTTTAGTTTATTTTGTATCTTAACTCAAAAGATTATCTTCTTAGATGAGACTACTGCTTTTACTTCGTCTTTGAAGATAGCTAACTCAGATGACGTATTGCAGATTTAACAGCTTGTTTAAAAATGTCTTAAAAGACCTGCTGCTGACCTCAAGGAAGTATTCGTTCCGTTTTCACTGGGCTGCCTCTCCCTTTTCTGATTCCTTTGAGGTACAAGAATTTTTCTTTCCAAGCTTAATTTTTTGGAATTGGCCTGCAGTGTTAACGGTTAGTTTTATAGATGACAGACAGAGAAATCCGTTAGCTTACTATGCTTCTCTCTCTCTCTGTGTAGAGGTAGGGACCTACTAAATTTATGGCAGATGTCTCCAGACTTTGCAGTCTGAGCGCAGTGGGCCCCCCCATGCCTCTGGCCAAGGGGGTCCGCAAGTCCTGCCCCTCCCCAGAGATTGACAGATAGCCATCTGTCAATATCCAGGGAGGGGGTGGGAATTCTGGGGCCACCTGGCCAATCAGAGGCATGTCCCCCTGCTGTGCTCTGTTGCACCCCCCCATCCTCTCCCCGGTTGCCAGGGCTTCACACCTCTGTTTGCAGCTCTTTTCCCTCCTCAGGCTTGCTGCCATTTTCTGGTTTTTTTCACAGTCCCCATATGCCATATGTGTAGAGACTGGGCTTTTTCACAGGGAAACTACCAAATTTGTTGTTTCCGTGAAAACTGCAAAACTGCGAATTTGATAGGTCCCTTACATTTGAGTCATTACTAGCAAGACACAAGAGAACTAACAAGAAAATTACTACATTTTAAATAACAAACATTTGTCTTTCATCCATAAAAACATGTTTTCCTCTAGAGCTTCCTGAAAAATGAGACTTATCACCTGATACTGTAACTGTGTTCAACATTAACTTCTTAATTGCAGACTGTATCACCACCTTAAACTTGATTTACAACGGGCTGAGTCAGAAACATCCAGAAACTGGCTCTTAGGCAAAACATTGTATAACCCTACTAAGCCACCATAGCTTGGCTAACAAACATTGTATTTACTAAAATACAGATTATTATAGTCCCTTACATATAATGTCTTCAGCTAAGATAGTGTTTGCAGCATTTTAGTATAATCCAACAAGTCTCATAATGTTGCTAGTAGCTCTAGAAAGACGTATTTAAAGATAAAGAGTCATTGAGTTATGCCTACTGGATAACTACCTTCTTTATTTCTCCCCAGTAATTCGGCAGATTTAACGCATCCTCTAACCCTCCTCAATTATTTTAAACAGGGAAAAAGCTGGTCACACGATATTTTGGAAAGACCTGCTACTATTGTATTCACTGCTCTGATGCTAGATTTGATTTGATTTGATACTATCTGTCAAGCTAAAATTCACAGAATTGTCTCAAAACAAGTGACTGATTTCATCCACTGAATCTATTCAAACAAAACATGACAGAGTATGAGTTGTTTTGCAATAATTTGTGCTTGTCTGGTAGAAGAGGGAGAATTGGGACCGGCACAGAAAGTACCAGTAATAGCAAACCCTCCCCCTGCCCAAGGGCCTCACGCCTAGATTATTATATAAAGAGGTAGGTTTTTATTAAAAAGATACCCAATTAAAAACAAAGCATCCTGCAGCAGAAACTGCAGTCCCAAGTGCATCTGCAGGACTCCAGGCTGTTAAAGCATGACAACAGCTATAATGGTTCAGAAATCTCATATTTCATTTTTTATGAATTTGGAAGCCAGCACTTTGTAAGTTATTTCATCAGGCAGATCTGGGTTTACAAAACTGGACTGACTAGCCTGATGCACACATTAAGCAATAATATACTCTTGGGTAATGACTTGTCACTGAACAGCCAACTCTAATGAATTCTTAGTATATGCACAAACCTATTGGTGTTGAGGGTTGAACTCCTCCAGTATTCTTACTATCTCCAATTAAAGCAGTGTTTGTAATGCTTTAATAATATAACTATACTTGAAAGCCCAGAACAGTGGTGTTTGCCAGCTCACATGAAGAAAGCATGTGTGTGTGTTGGGGGGGGGGAGGTGGAATGAGAAGGCCTGACAAGTATTTAAAAAAACCCTGCAATTTAACTGAACCTTACCATTTATCCCATTCCTGTCTGCCTGAGAGAGAGAACTTTGTGCTAGGACCAAGTTTTTGCTGGGTACGCACATACCTGGACAGTAGGGCTGAGCACTATAGAAATGTTCTGGATGTTCATTTTTGTTTCTAGTTCCTTTGCAATAACATGATCCATATGCACTATCAACCAAGAAATCAGGAGATGGTTACACTCTGGCAACTCTTTCAGCAACCGTTGGCACTCCTGAACTTTCTCAGCCTCATTGCTCTTTCCGCAAGCATCTTCAAAACGGGGCATTAGTTCTTTGGTAAGCAAATTTTCTGGCAGTTCACGCAGATACTGTTTCAGCAAGCTGGCTATGGTATTGGGCTCATACTCCTCCAGGTTGGGACATTCTTCTCGATCATAGGCTGCTTTCAGCTCATCCACCTTCGATTTTATTCCTAAAACATTCAGATTAGAAATCAGAGACCACTTTGGAAATGTACCTCATTTGGCTTTACAAAGCCTTACTCCTATTCCTATCTCCTTAGTTCCAAACAGTTTAATTTTAGATTAAAATATTTGTCTCTCCTGACCCAAAACAAAGCTCAGAAACAAAGACCTTAAACCAAATCAATTCTAGTAGGGTTACGTGCTCAACACTTCTGACATCAAGATTAAAATGGGCATTGATGCATGTAAGCAAGTGTTGTGTCTATTTTCTTTGAAGTCCCCTGAAGTCAGAAAATACTGACTTCCTCTTCGATGTGGCAATATAGTTTTGCTGAAGCAAAGATCCTGTTTGTGAGCACAAGTATGTGTATGGAAGAAGCCACTGCTTTTCCATATTGGGATGGTTTTTAAAAGGGTATGCTTGTATTGAGATCTCCAGTCAGTATTTTAAGTACATTATTTATCTGCATGGTCTTGATCCCCAAACACAAATGAGGAAAATCTCTCTCTCAGTTAAGTAGAAGGTTTAGGTTCAGACTGCTGTAGAGTTGTACAGGGGAATTTTATACTGAGGATTTTAATACAGCTATAAAGTTGTGTGGATTTTTCTGTTTTATGTCAAAATGTCCCAGACAGAGCAGCATTTTGTGAATTAAAATGCTGTCCAAGGTAAATGATCACCATAAAGAGCAAGCCTCCAGCCTTCAACTGCCTGAGTAACCGTTTCTGCTGCTATTGCTTAGACTTTGATTCAACTGCATAAGCCTACATAAAGCTACATAATAAAGAGAAGGATTCCAATTTGGTGAACTAGCTCGGTTTGAATCAGCCTATACCCTATATAAACATGTATGGAGGAAGGCACTAGAAAAAAGAACTGGAAATCTCAACCATCAAAAATGGGTCACAGAAAGAAGTGACTATGTTATGTCTCTAGAAGAAGCTGTGATGGGAATACTTTGGTATGCAAGCGTTGAGAGACTGGTTTTACTTTTGCCGTATATATGTACCCCAATACATTTTTACTTGCAGTGACTTTATCTATTGATGAAGCCTTTCAAATTAGTTCCATGTACTATTTTATATATTTAAATGATACACATTTGGCTTGAAATGCTCTTCCCAATCTCCTTTTTCTTTTCCTTTAAACAGGTCATGTTCAACAGCTGGAATATTTAAACTATAAACACTGTTGGTAGACTTCCTAAGTCAAACTCAGCTAATAAATAACTTGGCTGAAATCATTGTTACTTCTACATAAGTCAATGTTAATGGCTTATGTATACAAGTCATTAACAATAATGATTGAAGCTATAAATTACTGTGCTGCTACTACTAATGCTTTTCGACAAATCCCAAAGCTGAAACAGTCAACTGCTGCTCTACATTATTAGTAGATTTACTGAAAACAAAAAGAAATTTCAGAATTTTCAGAAGGAAATTATAATGCAAGGGACTGAGGAAGGCACATGTAAGAGCATGCCTGTTTATTTCCTAAATTCCCCACCAGATCTCTATATCCATTAACTAGTATAATCTCTCATTACTAAAGTAGGAGTAACAATAACCTATTCAAAATAATAGCAAGTGCCAACCAAAAGATATAAGCATTAAGGCAAACATAAAGACATGTTCCATTTATATTTTTCATCCCATCATAAAGACTGAGTCACATACATTTTTGTTGCCACTTTCAGCAAGTGGCTAGCCACGGTAGTCAATGAATCACGTGAAAATGGCACAATGGTGGCTGTGCCAGGAAAGGAGAGATTCAGTACACATCTGATAAATCCTTTCCTCTCCTTGCTTCACAAGACTGGATTTATCTATCTGCAGATATACTAGCGAGGGTCCTAGGACATTTTTCAACTCAAACACCACAGCAGCTATATTTCTGACAAAGTCAGACAAAGGGAACAATAGCCTGGGTATGCCATATACTTGGTGTGCCCAGTATACCTGAAACTCTGTAGATGCCTTCACATTTCATTCCATACTTCTCTACATAATCTATACATTCACGGAAAACTGCTGGCAGGCGGATGCCATCATACATCATGGTCCTGTCTGCTGCATCAGCCAAAGGAATCCCAAACACAGGTCTATGACTTGGAACATCTTGCTGAGGTATCTCTGCCTCCTGAGTTGGCTTTTTCTTTTTTTTCTTTTCCTTCCACTGTTTTACAACATCTGCTGCTGTTAAGTCTTTTGACTTCTTCTCTTTATGTTTTTCTTCCTTGTGTTTGTCATCTTTATGTTTTTCATCTTTGGGTTTCTCTTTTATTTTAAAATCCTTTTCCTTCTTTTTGGAAAAGCTGGGCTTCTTGAAGACATGAATTCCTTTGGATCGCTTCAGTTTAGAAGGACTTTCAGCTTCATCACCAGAGCTGTCCTCTTGAAAAGCAGCATAGCCTTCCGCTATTGGAAAAAGGAGAGGAGAAGCAAAGGGGAGAAAGTTACAGGCCATTTTAATTTATAAGCAAGATCTAGGAGGAAGAAAACCATGGAAATGTAGTAGGAAGCAAGACACAGTGCCTGCCTGCAGAATGCTAGAAGATCCATTTTCCTTTCCACAAAGTAGGACAAATATTAAATCCAGTGTTGCATAATCTCATCCAATTATGAAAAAACATATCACATACGATCTAAACATTTGCTATTTTAAACACATACTTAATACAACAATGCCCATCTCGTTTGTTATTTGCTCACTTAATGGTCTAAGAAATACAAAATTAAAATAATTCTTTGGCAATGTAGTATAGTATAGTTCCTTCAATCAATAGTATGAGAGTCACTTTTAAGAGAGACAATCTACATGTTTATTTGTCTAACAAAGGGCTGAGTCACTTAATTGCCCACTCTTTTTGAAAACGTTAAGCCTCTTCTTAAGATCAATGTAAAAAATATTAAAATTCTAGCCTTAGACAACAACATAAAGGGAAAAAACTTACTGTCCATTAGAGACATAATGTTATTCCAGATATACTTGCATAGCAGTACGTTTGCCTTGTAGAGCCTATTCAAGAGCTTGGATGTCTGTGGTCACAATGAAATAATATTGTGCTTCAGCTGCAGAATACCAGGTACTGGGTGTGAAATATGTGCGAGTTGCTATACATTATACCTTTGCAGCTATCCCTGCCCACGCTTCAGGCAAGAGCAGGTAAAACTTTAAAGGTGGTTTTAAAAAGAACCTTCCTACCTAATTAATTGTAGGTTTCCACCTTAAACCATCCCAAAAGTGAAGGTAAATATGAAGTATGTTTGGAAAAAAAAAAGGAAATACCTTACACATGGTCTGCAGTTCTTAATTTCCCCTCAACTTTTGGATAACCAGCTTTAGCTCTCATGCGATACTAGGACATGCAGTTTTCTTCATGTTATTATATTAACCATGAGCTTTGCTGTTTGCATGAAGGAGGAGGGCATTGAGTTCTTACAGGCCTATTATTTAACTTACACATTACTTAGAGAAGACAGCTGGAGTGAAAGTCCATTCTACTGCTTTTGTCAGTGCAGCACAGAATTCAAAGCATAAAGAACTCTTGTGAATTTAAAACTCTTTTGTACCCTTCCCTGTGCTGGGCTGCTCTAAAGGCTTGGGAGGCCCAAGGCATACTTTACACATGCTGCTTTATGGACAGCAGATCTTTGTTATTTTGCCATATACTAAAGAAACAATAGTTACTTGGTCAGCATATCTTCCGCAGTCTCCCCCACAACACACCCCTCATGTGGGAGGAGAGATATCCATAAAGTATGAACACCTCTCTCCCCATTCTCCTTCTCCCCCTTTATTCCTAAAGCATCTAAAACATGATCCTTTAGAATTAGCGAGATTTTCAGTTAATAAAATTACTGCATGATATTCACAGTCTTTCAGTTGCAAGACCAAAATTACCTTACATACATTGAAAAGATAAGAAAAAAACTACCTGATTTATTAAGCTAAGTGGCATCATCTGCAGTTAGTGAACTGAACTCTTTACTGTGTACTTTAAGATTTCACACTAGTAGATGGAAGCACCTCTCAAACTCGGATTTGTTACTCGCCGATTGGAAAACTGCTTTCCTGCTTTCTTTCTGATTTCTTAACTCCCAGCTGGTTTCTCAGCACTGAAGGAACTTGCCATTGAATTGAGGTAGATGAACAAAGTAAGGTAAAAAAAACAACCAACTACTCTTTGCACCTGTATCAGAGTGGCTGCTGACAAAGGTTTATTTATAACACTGCTGAACTGTGGTTCCAGGTGCTTAGCCACTGACTTCCACTACTTCAGTAATTTAATGTCCTTTAACATTTCAACAGTAAACATGTATGCTTGCCCTTTTTTTATTTAAAGTATTGTTATGTTTTAGTAAGCAGCAGCCTTACCAAAGATTGCCAAAGCTTTAATAGAAAAAAAAGACTGGGTTCATATTAAATCCATGTTTAAACACTGTTTATCTACCTTGAATCTAGTTTATACAGAGCAGTTTTTATAAACCCAAGTTAACATCCTAGTGAGATGGACAGACCCTTTCCCATCTGTTAGAGCTTTTGTTTCAGTTGGTCTGCAGACTCCAATATCTTTTCATTGTTTGCACTGTGTACATATTTAGATTATAAGAACCAGAAATAAACTATATTCTAGTTTATTTTAAAATTAGAGATGTAGCGATGTATCGGTCCATATTGGACTGGCACTGATAAAAGGAAAATTGATATTATTGGCAGTTGACTTTCTTTGGCTGGTGTAGCCAATAATATCACCAATAAATGTCACGTGCAATGTGTGTAGCCAAAACATGCTCACAGCTAGGAGTGCGGCCCAGCAGCCTGGAAAGCTGTTCCGGCCAGCAAGTCTGTGTAGGGGGAGGGAAGGGTGATAGAGGCTCCCACAGTGAGGAAGTGGGACAGGGACAGGTGCTGCCCAGCTGGGGTGCAGCAGGGCATGGGATGGTACTGTAGGCAGCTCATCCAGAAGGTGCGGGGGGAGCAGCTCCTGGCCACTATGCACACCCCTGGAGGAGGCATGTGCCCCCTGGATTTGTGTGTGGGGTGGGGGCCAGGGGCTGAGCTGGCCTCTTCCCGATGCAGGGGTAGGGCTATAGGGCAGGCTATAACCACCACAAAATTCCCTGTAGCCATCCCTCCCAGTGCTCCTGCCCATCCTGCCCGAGGCCCCCCCCTCACCAGAAAGAGGCCAGTGCAGCCCCTGGCCCTGAGCCTGCAGCTCACCCTCGCCCTATGCACAGATCTGGGGGGCACATGGCTCCCCTCCAGGGGTGTGTGCAGCAGCAGGGAGCTGTCCCCTCCTCCACCCCCTATGCCCCTCCAGACAAGCCACCTGTGGCTCCATTTCACACTCTGCCCTGCCCCAGTTGAGCACGGCCTGCCCCTGTCCCTGTCCCACTTTCTCCCTCACTGTGGGGACCTCTATCTGCCCCCCCACGTCCCTTCCCTCCCCCACAGACTTACTGGCCAGATGCTGCTCTCCAAGCTACTGGGCTGCATATCAGCTATCGCAGGGATGGGCAAAATACAGCCTGCGGGCCAGATCCGGCCTGCGACGCCATTCTAGCTGCCCTGCGGGGCCCCTAAAAAAATTTGGAAAATTAATATTTCTCTGCCCTTGGTTCCTGTCAAAAATGACAGGAACCAAGGGCAGTAGGACCCAAGGGAAGCCCAGCAGGCTCCAACAACAGTGGAACCTGCCTGGCCTCACCCCCCCAGCCGGAAGCCCCAGCCATGGTTTCTGGGCTGAGAGCAAGTGGCTGCCCCAGCGCAGGAAGCTCAGGTAAGAGGGGGAGCACTTACTTACGACACCCCAGGCAAGGAAGGAGCGTGGTGAGGGGGAAGCGGCCCCTTCCCCACCTATGTCTGGTGTCCCACACTGTAGCTGCTTGCAGCCCACGTGGGGCTGCCTGTGTCCACTCCGGACAGCCCCATGTGGGCTGCAAATGCCTGCAGCACAGGGCACCAGGTGTGGGGTGGGGGAGGGGCTGCCTCCCCCCTCTCAGCTTTTCCCTGGGCTCCTTCCCTGCTTGGAGAAAAGTGGACCCTTGCTCATGCCATGCTTGGCGCCCCACGCTGCAAGCACTTGCAGCCCACGTGGGGCTGTCCGAAGCAGGCACAGGCAGCCCCAGGCAGGCAGCGAGCAGCTGCAGCATGGGGCACCGGGCATGGGGCGGGGAGGAGCTGCTTTCTTCCCCCCACCCCGCACTCAGCACCAGCATGTAACCCGGCCCCGCTGGCAGTGTGGTGGGTTACAAGCTGGTGCTGGGCATGGGGAAAAGTGGCCCCTCACCTGTCCTGTGGCCAGCGCACCGCGCTGCAGCTGCTCACAGCCTGCCTGGGGCTGCCTGTGTCTGGTCCAGACAGCCCCGCATGGGCTGTGAGTGCCTGAAACGTGGGGCACCGGCCATAGGGCAGGTGAGGGGCCACTTTTCCCCACGCTCAGCACCAGCTTCTTCCCTGCTGGCAAGCAGGGGTTCAGGGCTGTGTGCTGCCCCCCACCTGTACTGCAAGGCTAGGGGGCACTGGGTATGAGCAGGTGGGGAGCCAGTGGGAGCATGGGGCCCGCATTGGTAGGGCCTAGATCAGGGTGGCAGGAGCACGGGTTCCCAGCCAGCAGGGGCTCTATGGAGCCAGGCCAGCTCCCCCCTCCCTGCTGCTGCAGCCCAGCTCAGTTCCACGGACCCCTGCCAGCCTGCACCCTGCTTTTGGCCACACTGGTGCTGGCCCTGGTCCCAGGACATTGGGACACTAGTCCCAAGATGGTGATTGGGGGAGGGGGCACCTGTTAAGGGGTGGAGCTACCCATGTGGCCCTTGACAGCCTGCCAAAACTGGGTAAGTGGCCCCTTGCTCAAAATAATTTTATGCTCCTGAGCTATTGGATCGGTATCATCTGGTATGGCTGGTTAATAATCTTTCATTGGTATGAGCCAAAAAAATCTTTTATCAGTGCACCTCTATTTTAAATAAAGTAAGGTTGAATTTGAAAGGGTCAAATATATCTCTAAAATAGGTACTAGATGCAACAGTTTTAAATAATCTACATGCTCAATAGCCTTACCATAGCTCTTTGGAGCATTCTGCTTGCCTCCAATCAACACATTTAAAAAGCATAGGCTCTTTTAAAACAAAAAGCAAGAGGTGGGATGAAAAATAAGCACACTAGTTTTTGTGCAATTCTGACATACAAATTCAGCTTCCATTCGTCAGAGGTTCTACCATCAATTTACAAAGGTCCCTTAAGTATCAAGAAGAGACAGGGATACATGCATAATTACCTTCTGTAAATAGCTTTCTATTTTTTTTTCTTTGAAAAACTAGCAAAGGATTTGTCTGTTAGCAGGCATTTTGGTGTCCAACTTACAAGTAGATCATGGCATAGTATGTCATTTAATATGCAAAGGACATCAAAGTGCAAGTTCACATTCAGGCTACTGCGGTCTGCTGGGTGTAGGTAGCACCAGAAACTGAAGTGCTTTACTTCATTTTCTTTTCATTTTAAAGGACTGTACTGATTTTGGAAAAGTAGAGATCAATGTACAGCATGCATCAGAAAAAGAATGTGGAAAATTAGAATTTCAGATCTCCTCACTAAGACAAACATCAAGGTAAGAGAATACCAAGAAACGTCTATCTCAGAAATCCTAAAGCTGCATACAGAGAGAGCTATTCCCTAAAAGCACTACCTCAAGACTAGCAAGATCAATAGAAATCAAATATTGTTAAATAATAGCATCTGTTTGGTTACTGATGGCTTCATTACAATTCCAGATAAACAAGCATCCACCTCACATAAAACACTGTGATATCCATCTTAGTTGGCACTTTGCAGAGAAATCAAGGATTGCATTAGAGGGGGACAGAATTACCTTTTCATTGCTTCCCAACCTAAATTGAGGATGGTAATAGAAATGCTTTTATATTGTGGCCAGCGGTGCAGATTGAAGGTACATTCCCAAAGTTGTCTACTTTGGGCTGGGGGTCTACCTGTAGATATATGGGAATAAGAGCGAATGGGCCTGCTCCTCCTATTTGTTGATCAGGACCAAAGTGTTGCACAGCCCTAATAAATTACTACAGAGATAAAAATCTCCCACACTAATGTATAGAAAAACATAGCAACAATTGAGTAGAAACAATGACCATTTTGCAAATAACTGCTTCATCTAAAAGTCTATTCTCAAGTCCAGTCAGTCAGGATAACTGCCCCTTCCTTTCTTTCTACAACAACAGCTTTTCTAAAAGAGTTTGTAATACTATTTGGCTAATTAGCAAGCAAAGACTGTTGGCACAATGTTGCTGTACATAAAAGGTTCTGCTGACACTATCATTAATATACTGACATCGTAAGCCAAACAAACATTTGCTCCATCTTGAATTTTATGTACAAAGCCTGAAAACAGCATCCTTCCTTTCCTTCATTCAGTGTCTCTGGTAAGAAACTGGGGGGGTGATTAACCCTCAGATATGAACAGGCCGGGGACAAAAGGGCCGTGGACCCTTGTTTCCCTTTTTCCTCTAGTTTTCCCATTTAAGAAAGAATCCAAAGGCAATATAACAAGTAAATGTTTTACTTACAAACTGCAGTACAGAGACTCGCGTCGATGCACACAGTGTAGGCACGCTCCGTAAAGTTACACCGTGAAGCACATAAATGCTTCGTTTGCACTGCCGCGCCAGCAGTTCCCCTTACAATAATTCCGAAACCAAAAACCGCAGGGAACTCAAGAGCTCTATGCACATCTAAGAGATGCAATTATCCGAGATGGGGGAATCCAGGGGGAAAGGGAGCCGTGGACGCAGGGCCTCCAGCGAGGGTGATCAAGCCTCTCCAATGTTGTGTGGCTCCCACCTTTCTTTTTGCAAGCTTTGCTTTTATACTGCCCTAATAGCCAATGGGATTGGATCTTTTTTCACACGCTGAAGGAGCTGCATGAGCTGGGGATTTTGCTACATGCATTCTTTGCGCGCCTATTAGGCTGCACCCGCTGTTCCTCCTACCCCACGACCACAGCTTGCTGGCGTTTGGTCACCTTTTATTTACCACAGTGTCAAGCATTGAACACATTACTTGAATGCGCTACAGTTACACAATGTTCCTTTCCAGGAAAGAGGAGGAAGACAAAGCTTTTTGAAACATTTGTTCTGATAGAAACTATTTGTTTAAATCTTCATTTTCATGACATCTAGCTAGCTTGTGTACTGCCTTGTATGTGGGCTGGGGGGCTATAAGGATAGAGAGCAGACAGGAAACTGGGGAAAGCTGAATAAAAATAATAAATGGTATAGCAAAAATTAAGGCTGGAAGAGACTGAAAATAACATTAAAACCTGCAAAGAATACTGTAAAGCAAGGCTGAAAAGAAAGCTATTATAGTCCATGGTATTATATCACTTTAAAGAGACCTTGTGCATACTCTTAAGTAAAACACCTGCTCCGAGGCATTTTGCTGTTTGAATCCAAAAAGTCATATAATTTAAAATGTAATTTTACAGGGATAACAGTTGGGTTGTAACTAAAAATACTTACAACATCACATATAATTCACCCTACCATGCCCAGCTTTGAGCAGTACACAGCTTACTAACAGAAAGAATGTGGAACGCTGGATAACTTTACCTCTCAGGTGCAAAGGTTTAATTGGTTCTACCTAAATTTGCCTCACACATTTAAAGCTACTCTGAAATCACAAAAAATGCTTTAAAGCTTTCATAGAGTAGTTCGTAATATCTCATAAAAACGAACAATTAAGGCAAATGTGCACAGCATCAGATTTTTCTTTGCTACATTGCTGTGTCACTGCAGTGTCCCTTCCACTTTCCTTTAAACTAGATTACCATGAGGCATATATGTAAGGAAAGATATTATAAAAAGAATAAAAATAGGCATTTAAGGAAAGCTGAATATGCTTCAAGCTGTGTCCATGTTTTCTGTTTTCAATATGTAGCATGCATTGGTATACACAAGGTTTAACGATATCAACAAAGAAGTCTTGTTGAAGCTGGAGTTCTTAGCACCTAGGGAAGCAGTTGGATTTTCTTTGGGGGGTGGGGAAGGGGAGGGTTTAAGTGAAAACTGAAGTTCCAAGGAACGATTCTGTGTTAAGTAATGGATTTTGTAATCAAAGAACCACTTTCTTTCATTTTGTATATGTCCCTTTTTAAAAGATTCTGATCTCAAGATCTGCTTGTACACTTTGGGTATTATTAATAAGACACTGTAGGAATATACTACTAAGTCAAAATACATGATTAGATTAGGTAACCATAAGAAACTATATCTATGTACCTCAGTTTACAGTCCGCAGCCCATGTAGAAAGTCTCCACTTTTAGATTCAAATCTGTTTCTATAATTTTGAAAGATCCTCTCCTGCTTAATTAAACATAGTTGAAACCAAAGCATGTTGTTTTAGATGGCATGCTGCTATTATGTCAAAGAGCCTTTATTTGGCATTACACTTTGAGAACTCACCACTCAGAGCAGGGGGAGATAATGGGATGAAAAGAGCATCATGCCAGACAACTGATTCAGCACTCACTTAGACTTTGGATAAACCTTTACATTAGCCATTTGGAACAAACATAGTGTACTTGCATTTAAAAAACAAAAGCAAAGCACAAAGCCTTTTTATTTAAAAAAAAAAAAAAAGGCTGAAAACTTAGCTAGTATCTTCCAGGAAGTTTCTCTTAAATACAGAAGAAATGCACACATGGCAGGCATCTACTCACTTCTTTTCTCCTTTTTCTTAAATTTTCCTTTTTTCTTGCCATGCTCTTTCTCATCATCAGACACTATATCGGGAGGCTCATGGAGGCTGTCATGAGGTGGTGAAGGCTCACCAGTTCGATACAATCCAGGAAATTTCGTTGGGCTGATTTCTTCAGAGCTCGGGGTACGAGCAAGACCTCCACTATGCTCTACCCTACGGTGTTCACTGGGGCTGCTGGTAGGAGGCAGGAAGCACTCAGTCATTCTGGTTCTCTGACAGCAAAGTGGTACAATCTTCTGTTACCTGTCCATCACACCTATAACAGAAAACATGCTGAGTTCATCTGTTCTTTTGTCATTTATCTATTCTATATGCAAACAAAAAACTGCCTATCCTGTTCCAGTAAGAAGAGATCCCTGAAGCCTCTCATCACCAGCTCATGATGGCGCAAAAGGAGGCAAT
>JAGPOW010000261.1:86875059-86887575 GCA_030014935.1 Caiman crocodilus | reverse complement strand
AATGGAAAGCAACCATAACTTCACTAATAAAAAGAGATGATGGAGACTACAGAGAGCTAATAGAGCCCAAAATGTGAATGTTGTGCCTTTTAAGGGTGTACTGCCAAGACAGCAATGAAGTCGACTCCTGCTTCCTTCAGAGGCTCCTTAATTAAAACTCCTCCCAGCCCAAGAGACTGTAAAAGGGCAGATGCAGAAACTCTACCTACCCTAAGCAAGAGTAAGTAAGTCTGAAGGACTTTATCTCTTGCCTGCATTAGTTGCAGTGAGTTTGGCCTCCTGAATCTAAACAGTTATCTTAAAATATGACCCTTCCTTTTAAACTGGAGAAAGAGTTTAATTGGAAGGGGAATGGGAGGGAGAGGGAATCCTGCTTTTTCTGTCCAGTGCTGGAAGACAAAATTCCTCCACTCTCACATCCATTGATGCATATAGACAAAGACCAAGAGAACAGAATTACAGGTTTACAGTGAGATGTGAGCACAGAACTGTCAATCCCACTTGAAGAGGACAAAAGTTATGACAAGGGTGCTTCTAAACACAACATCACTGGTTTGGCTTCTTTGTAACCCCTTACTCCCAGAGCTCCTGCTTTAAGCAGTGATATAGTACACAATACAGTGAAAAATCACTGCTTCCACTTTAAGTAAACAATCCCAGTTAAAAGTATACAAACCCTCGTTTGGGGAAGCAAAACATATACGCTGACTGGGATGAAAACCCACCTATTAATATACCTGATCTTTTATATACATTAAACTGCATACACTTTTTTCTTTACCAGCATGAAAATCTGCTTTCCTGTCTTAATAGTATTCTCTCTCACAACTGCTCAAGTTTTTCTTGTGTCTCATTTGTTCCACTATTTCTATATGCGTTATGGTTATGAATCAGTTTTTTTTCATTTAGGCTATTTTGTTATAACTGAGCTAATTTGTTTCTTACATAAAAACAAGTAAATGCTATGTTCTAACAACATATGCTCTGTAACAGAAATACTTAGAAGTTCTGCAAGTTTAAAACTTGTTACCATCCAAAACCAAAACAATTCGTAAAACCACAGCTGTTATTAAAGATGATACAGTCTTGCACTTCCATTACATCTTTCAGTTGAGCATATCAGAGTGCTCTACAAAAGCTAGAAAATTAAACATCTTAATCCCTGATTAAGTAAATGACAGAGAAGAGTCCTTTCACGCATCAATGAAATGTAGCTATTTAACATGGAATACAGAAGCTGTTTAACAGTGGAATTTAAAATTACACAGCAGTTTAGGGAAGAGCATTAAGTATGTACTGCAGCTATGTACAACTTAAACAGCAGTGGTAAAATATAATGATATTAACTGAATTCTGGCCACAGCACCTGGATTTACACCCTACCTCTTGGAGAAAAGAAAAAAAGGATACATTTTGCTTACAAAGGAGAGGACATGAGCTTTACATCTTAGTCAAAAGATAGCATTTCCCAGAGTACACTCTCCTGAACACCATGCTGAAGAACTGATTGTGCAATAATTTCTATAACTCACTTACTGCTACATCCTCCTCTAGTCAGATATTTATTGAATGCTTCCCTCTTAACTTGAGAAACTCACCAGGATCAGAGTATAGGCCAGTATAGCAGCAGGAATCCTGGAAATATGCTGAAGACCTCCATTTCACAAACTATAAAACACACAAAAAAACTTTTTTTTCATATAATACTTGTAAAAACTATGCTAAAAGATTATTATTAAGGTTTCAAATTAAGCAATCAAAAGATACGAAATGCTTGGGCAACCTTAATTTGGCACCATTGTCCTGATGAACTATGATACAGCACATAATTACATGATCACATTTTTTTCCCATGTGACCTGTAATCTTTCCAGTGAACAGGAGGGGCTCAACTTAGAGATGAATCATGGTTGCAGCCTAAAGATACCCATCGTTCGCCAGATTCTGTTCTACCTGGGGCAAAAGTTGGAGGAGGGTTTGGAGTGAATGAGGCGGGGACTGACAGAAAAGAAAGAATATGCTCACAGTTAAACGCGTTCAGTGCTATTTAGAGAATTTGATTCTATCCCTCCCTTTACCAAACAGTTCCTAAAACTGATACTACTAAAGTCACTTTCATTAATAGCATTTCTGTCATTTCCTGGGTCCTCAGTATTAAAACGGCAGAAGTGCATAGTCAGAAGTGCAAATTCAGGCATAGGCCTCTCAATTCTGATGCCCCAAATAAACAGGTATTTTTTTACTGTAATCTGTCTTAGTTCTTTAGTTGCAGAATGGGGACAATAACGTCCCTTTCACTAGTGAAATGGTGTAGTGAAAAAGTAATTTCTGTTTGTGAAGTGTTCAAATACTGTAGGAATAAGCAACGTAGCAAAGCCAATCAAACCCAGGATTTGAACAAGGATTAGAACCACACACCAAGCAATGATGAGAAAAAGAAAATATTGAGCAACCATATGTAAGTATATAATTAAAGAGATTATGATAATGTATATATAAAAAAGGAGAAGCTTTCAAAAGTCACTTCTTTACTTTTGGGTGTTGGACTTCGCAGCCTAACTTTTTAAAAATAGTTTGTGTGTAATTTCCAAGTTCTATCTAAAAACCAAAACACAACAAAAAGATAAAACCCCCACAATAAATACAAATTCCATTAGGCTGTGATTATTTTCTCACTCTCATGATTTATCAGCAGGGTTAGAATCTTTAAATCCCTAATGTGGACCTCTGACACTTGGACTAACAAAGTAAATGATAGCAATTGTAAGTGGTCATCTTCATCTAGATCTAGATCAGTGACGGTCAACTTTTTTGGCAGGCATACAACAAGTTAAGTCCCACCCCATCTCCAAGTGCCGTTCTGGTCCCTGCTCCTACCTATCTGACACGTGCCAAACACAGCTGCTGGCTGTGCTACTTGTGGCACACATGCCATGGACTGGCTGGCCACCTCTGCTCCAGACAGCCCAGACCTAGATGGAGAACAGTACACTTCAATAATACATTTTACAGATATTTGCTGACAACAAAGGGCCAGTGCCAGTAACACCTGGAATCAAAGGTCCCATTCAGGAGAACCTCTCTACTTGTCACTCATTTCTGCTCAGTGTCCCCTCCTCCTCTTCCCCCCCACATACAACTTGACCTCTTCTTCCCCTGCCCTTCCAGTTTTTTCTTCTCATTTCAAGCTCCTAGACTTCAGTCCTGACCAGAGGTAGACAAGTATTTAAGCTGGAGGGCCACTTAATGAATTTTGGTGAATTGTTGAGAGCCACACACTCACACACACACACAGACGCGAACATGTGCTCCCACCTTCCTTCCACTGAGCTCCACCATGCAATGCATGTTCCCCCTCTACCACACTGTGCTCCACACTGCAGATACTGACACTTCCCCATTTGCCATTCTCCCCCACTCTACTCCATCACACTGTGCACATGAATACTTCTCCTCCCCCTTCCCACCCCTGGCTGTGCTGCACCATACTGTCTATGCTACGCTGCACTGCTCCACACCATGCAGAGGTACTCCCACAGTACAAGTACAGCCTTGTGATTATTTGGCTCCAGCCCTCCCCCCCCCCACCATGGGATGGGGCAAGATGCAAAAGCTGGAAAAGGGACAGGAAGCCTGGAGACTCTCCACAATGCACCAGGTTGGGTGGAGGTGTTCTTTCAAGTGTTGAAGAGAAACAACACTTGAAGAGGTCCCTTGTCCTCAGTGCAGATACCCAATCTGAAAATCCTTGTTCAGCCCCATGGTGAAGCATGCCCTGCTTGGACTGGTAAAACCGTCAAAGAAACTTTCCCCTAAAACAACCCCAAAAAACCAAACCTGTAAGGCAGCTTTATTGAGCATGTGAAAAAAATGCTACTTTTCAAAAACTTAAACTTGGCCAAATTAGTATATTTTGTTTTGTTTTGTTTTAAATGGACAGCAAAAGACAGATCCCTAATGCCAAACACTTCCAGCAAATTTCTAGTTCCTGCTGCAAAATATGGAGCACTATAGCTTTTTGAAGACAAGGTCTTCAGATTTTCAGATTTTTTTTATATGGAGTAAACAACATTTTCCCCTTTTACCCTGGCCTCACTCTTGGAAACAATTGGATTTTTCAAATAAATATCAGTTGCAGGCAGACACCTGGGAAGTAACATTTTTGCCAAACTTTTACTGTTTGGGATAAGTTGTAAGAAGCAGAAAATAGGGGCTGGGCTGGAAAGTGTCAGGCAAACTACCAGCTGCATGCATAGTAATAAGGGGGATGAAAACTGCACTTTGGCCTGTAACACTTTCAGTCTCTCCAAACTATACCATAAACCCTTTCAGCACAAAAGACTCCATTATTTCAGTTTTCTGCTGAGTGTCTCTCCTGACCTTGTGCCTTGTGTCAGATTGCAACAACAGGACCAAATTGAAATAGGCAGCAGGGTGGATAAAAATGAATGATTTTTTTTTAAATTAAAAAATAGGATTTTTAAATTTAAATCAGATTATTGAATCACATTTTTTATTTTTAAGATGATTTTAAAAATACATTTATATAAAGATAGTTTAAATTTATGTTAAAGCTCAAAGATATAATCCCTATTCCATGATGATAATTTCTAATTATATACTATTAGAGACAATACAGTCATATAATCTATTAGAAGTTTTATCAATAGGTCACAACAGGCCATGGAATATATTAGAGGCCCAATGTTACGGGGTTTCCAGAGGCTCCTCTACAGTTTAGTAAAGATTAAAAAAAACTAATCTACCCAATGGGATTCAGTACTCAGTCTCTAGAAGATGCCATTTAGCATCTCTGTAATGGTTAGTTTTAGTTCTCAAACTGCAGATTTGTGTCTCCAGAGATCATAGGCAGACAAGGTTCTCTGGTTAGCTGTGATATCTTTTATGAGGCCAACTAAATAGTTGGAAAAATTGGTCTTTGCAAACTTTCGGGCACAAATGCCCTTCTTCAGGCATAGGGAGAGTTTATTGTCTCCAAAGATAACAACCTTGTTAACAACAGCATATGGAGATGAGCGATAACAGACCTGATTACCACCCATCAGCCCTATTGTCTTCCTGAGAATTTGTGTACACACAGTCAAGCCCTTACCTTTCTCTAAAAGTGCAAAGTTTCAAGAAGTTAAATGAACAGAGGATATCAATCAAGAACACACTTTTTAAAGAAAACAATGCTTAAATCACTGACCAGTGATTCAAATCAAATCCACCATGACAGGCATGTATGACTACTATTCTGTAGAACTGCTGTGCACGGTAAGGTGTATTGCCACTTCTACTGCAGCAGCAATTATTAGGCCGGCCTACAAGGTCGGACTACATAAACATGGTTCCAAAACCCAAAGAATATATGGTTTCCTCAGAGTCTTGCAAACGTCAGTTGTTACTGGAAGATGAATTCCTAGATGTTGAGAAGTCTATGGTCAAGAGATGGAAACATAGGGGAGGACCAAGGCAGGCCCCCAATAACTATGGAGGAGCAAGTTTTATGAGTTACACAAAAGCAAACCTCAGAATACAGAATGGCATGATCATCTTAGGCTTTAGATCTAAAAGACCTGGACATATTAAGTAAATAAAGAACAGTGCCCTTGGAAAAAAATAACTCTAGTAATAAACATCAGTCAGAGCTGGATACAGAACCCGTATCTAACAAACAGACACTAATTAATATGTTAATCACAAAAGTGTGATTTCTCAGATAAATATTATTAAAATCTAATCTTTCTATAAATAAACTGATAGCCGTCAAATCTGACAACCGCTTCAGCAACCCCCCCCCCAACCCAGGATGTTATTAATTTAACTGTAAATAATTTAACTGTAAACTGCATTAAGATTTAGCTGCCTTCTACAAAATACATCAAAATAATTCCCATCAGTCTTCTCTTGAAAGAAAACATCACACAGTATGTTTGAGCCATAGCTCAAATATTATTCAAATAGGTAAGCTTTTTTGCTGGCTTAATTACTTATAATCTAAACCAAGGGTATCAAACTCATTTGGCCCTCCAGCTGCTGGTCTGCAGGTGGAAATGGCCCATAAATCAGGCCCACCTGCTAGATCCAGTGTGCAGGACAGATCTGGTGTATGCAGCACATGGTGTGTGGGACAGGTTCAGATAACATGTTGTATACAGGGATGGCCCCAGCCCAGGCCCACACGCTGTGTGCAGTCTTGCACAGCACAGGGACAGTTCAGGGAGCGTGCTGTATGTGGCAGCTGTGCCAGACTGGCATTGTATGCTGGATCCAGCACATGTGGCTGGTCTGTGGGCTTGATCTGGACTGGCCTCAGATAGAGGGTGCAGGGCTAGCATGGTGATGGTGCCTCATGCAGTGCATGACACGGACCAACCCTGTGTGCAGCAGCTCCAGTCCCCATGCCATGTATAGCCCATGCCAGAGAGGCTCCACACACCAGATGTAGAGCACAGAGCCAGGGCTAGTACATGCTGCATGTAGCATGGATCTCAGTCCCATAGGAAGCACTGCAAGTTGGATGATAGGGCTCTGTGGACTGGATCTAGCCCACGGGCTGCATCTTTGACACCTTGAACAAAGAATGAGTGTCAAAGCCAAGTTACAGTATTTGAAAAACAAGAATTCAGTTGTGCAATAAGTGCAGCCATGAGTAATTTAACAAGGTGAAATGACCATGAAAACAGAAACAAAAATGTTCGGGCGCTGACCGATGTGGTAAAAATCCCCTCCAAAACAATGCTTTATTGGAAGAGGAATCACATCAGTTTGACCCGACTCACCTAGCATTTGTATAGCTTGTGCAGCTATCAGATAAAAACGCCAAAAAGCCCTGCTGAAATGTGCAAGCTATACAGATGCTGAGGAACTGGATCAAACTGACATGATTCCTCCTCTGGGCATGTGCTGCACTTGACATGGGGCTGTGCCAAGCTGAAAGTAAAGCGCTGTTTAATGGTTTTTTCTTTCTACTTCTGTAAGCATCCACAATGTCAGCCTGGTCTGTTGAGGCACCTATACGTGCTGGATGTCTGCTCCAACATGTTAATTAGCATGTGTCAGAGCAGACTCGATTTATCTAGTCTGCTAGAGCGTGCTAAGTAGCACACTGAAGCATCCTCTGCATCATGAGTATTCAGCATCCTGGCACTTCAAAATTTCTGCAGGGGCACTTTAACTAAAGCTCGTCAAATGAGCTTCAGTTAAATTGCCCCTACTACCATTTTGAAGTGAAGGATGCTGAATACACACGATATTGTAAGTACTTTCATTAGAATGGTTCTAGGAGCCACTCTAATTAAAATGCTGTCCTCTGCAGCATGTGTAAAAAAACACCCTTTCAAATCTAAGTAACAATTCAAACAGTCCTCCTGGCTCTGTGTAAAGCACAGACGGACAAAAATGAAACAGAAGCCCTCACTTGCACAGGTAGAGAGATTTCATTTTCCAGATCTGTCTCTGCAAGTAAGTCCCACAAAGTAAGTTTCAAATTCAGAAGCAACATTTAATTTAAAATTTATGACAGTTAACTATTTAAATAGGTACCTAGTATGATTTTGCTGTCAGAATAAAGCTCATCATTGTGCTAGGTTTAAAGTACACTGAAGGGCTATTTTTGAGAAGCTTATTTTTCAACCCTGATCACCTCTCTCAGTATGCAGGCCTGTATTTATACCCAGGCTTACTCTTCTTTATGCCACTTATGGAAAATGCATCTTACACACAGGTAAAACAAGCCTAGATTCCACAAGTCAGCACAATGGCATAGATGAGCATCAAATCACACAGGTGACTCATAAACCCTGCACAACTACTAATTAAAACTCTTGTACAGACCCTCCTTGAAGATTCACAGGAGATAATAAAGGCTATATTAAATAACAGGGTTTATGTTATTCAACTAAAGAGTTCTCTAATGTCATTTCTTCTAAAGTTAAAAAATAAGCTTTTGGTTATTTTATTTAAATGTGTTTTGCAAAATGATTATCTGTACAACTTCAGCAGATGATCGAATGAATTAACATGCCTTCTTTCAAAAGAATAAAACCTGCTTTACAAATGTTACATAAGCGTACCATGTTTAACAAAACCATATTAAAATGACACCATTCTGTCTGCAAAGTCAAGCACTCAAATTTAGGAAATGCTGGAATTAAAGTTTTTAAGCAATCCTAATTCAACTGTCTTGTGCATATGTGTAATGATACAGTCTTTAATTACATGATCATGCATTCTATTTTGTTCATAGGACTCTCTGACCCCAATTCAGTGCACAACTGAACTCAGTATTTGGGTTTTGAACTTAATTTTGCAAGCAGAAAACTGTTATAAGGTTAACTAAGGTTAGGGTAATAGAATGAAAGGTATGAAGTTGTTGTTGTTTTTCCTATTAAAGAAAATCAGTTTCTGTTCTTTTGTTTTCTGACCTATCATGGTCAATGCATACACATAGCTGAAAGAGCACCAAACTGCACACAACTCTTAAGATACCTTGTGCCAGATCTGGTGTCTGCATACAACTTGTTTTATTTCTACTGAGGTGCTTTTGATATTTTTTTCTGAACTGAATTGAACAGTCAGGTAATTGAATTTTCTTGTTTTTAGTAAAGTGACTAAAATGGTTTGAAAGCAAACGAAGCTTTAAACATAGAGATCAGTGTGCAAATCTGAGATTGTTACATACAGTACAATAATCAAGAGGCCTAAATAAGTTGCATTTAACCAGCTAAAAAGTTTTAAGAAAATGAGACTAACTCACTGATTATTAACAGGAAGACATTTTGCCCAATAACAAGATGAAGCTGCTTTAGATTTATCATCACTCAGAATTCTAGGACTTTTTCAGAAATTGTGGATCATGTAAAACGTGTACCCCTCTGGTGATGATGGTGTTATGGTACTTGGCTAGGTAAAGAAAATATGGGAATTATTGTCAGATGTTCTTATTGTATTCTACTTGCCTTTTTCTGTAGGATGTTTTAGGTATAAATACTTCAGACCAAGTCACTTTCAGGCATTTGGCAAATATGCAGCAACATATTTTGCTTGTTGCTGTCAAGAGCTGTAGTAACAAAGTGTCGACATGAGGTCAACCTTAGAAAAGTATAATTTCCAGGACTAAAATATGACTTTTTATTGTATGTTATAAAACATAAATGTTACCTTCTAGTAGTCCAGGTGTGGCAGGTATCTTAACCTATAGTTAATTTTGTGTCACCCTGTCCTTAGTTATTTATAATTTTTATCAAACTAACTATTTGAGCTGAAATTCCATTAAAAAACACCCTCCCCTCAACACTGCCCACCCCCAAAACAAAACAAAACAAAACCCTTAAGCAGGCACCAGACGCAACAAATTTCAGTCAAAACAGTTCGACATTTTCATAGAACAAAGCGTGGGGAAAATACATTAGTTTGACTATTTAAAACAAACACACAAAACCTTTAATTTTAAAGTGGGAAATCATTGTATTTTCTTGTATATAACACATCACCAAATAAGACATGCCTTGTTTTTGGAAGGCAGAATGTAGAAAATTTTTTTTTTCCAGAGTCAAGGCCCATTGTGTGACATAGTGCAAGTCCTCCTGGAAATAGAAGTGTTCAGGAAGCATGGCATCAGGAACTTCTTGGTGTGGCAGACTGTCTCCTTCAATGCCTCACTTTCTAGACACTCTACGTTTCTAGGAGGACTTCCTCTATGTCATGCAAGGTTAGGTCCTAGACCAGAGGTGCTCAGTCCCTAGCAGAGGTATGTCATCTGGCCTGCAAGGCTCTCCAAAGGTCTGAAAATTTATTGTGGGGGGGAGGAAGAGTGGTGAAAGATAATTGGCAGTCTGCTGCTGTCAAATTTCCAGACCTGGGGGAGCCACAGGCTAGATGGCAAGGCCCCGAGTGCTATATCAAACATGGAGGACTAAGCTAGTTGGCATGAGGCTGCGGGGCAGTGCAGAGTGGCAAAGGACTGACTGGGGCTCTGCAGGGTGACATGGGGCCAAGGTCAGTGGCGTGGGGCCACGCCAGCCCACTGACCGGCCCCACACACTTGCATGTGACTAGGAGTTGGGAAGGGACAAAAATGGGCTAGGAACTAGAAACAGGAAAATGCTTGGGTCCATTTTATGAAAGCTGCTCTACAATCCTTTATCTGGGAGAACAATATTAAAAAAGTCTGCTTTTGTGTGATCCATGGTTCAGTTCTAATACTGGGGAACTATAACTCACAAAAACTATAGTAAAACTAAAGTAACTTCTGCCATTAGGATAACACAATGCAAACCTTAAAATATGCATTGAGAAGTATCATATTTACCTAAATCCAAGACAACCCTGAATTTAAGATGACCTCCCCCTAGTAATTTGCTTCTATAGAAGGAAAATGTATAAATTTCTTATAACTTTCCATGTATAGAATCTACTTATGAGACGATCATCTTAAAATCATCCCTCCTGCCACTACAGTGGAGAAAGCAATGTCAGCAACCAGTAGGAGGAAAGGGAGACAAGTGGCCTGATCCTTGTTCCTGGCTGCCTCCCCACCTTGCCCTCTGCAATCTGGCCCACCCACTACTTGCTCCTCTGCTGCCTGCCCACCCCCCACTCTGTGCCTGCCCTGCTGGCACTCGCCCCCCTGCCCCACCTAACCCCCTTCTGTTCACCCTCCAGCTCCAGAATGGCTCCAACCCTACTCCAGCCCAGGATACAGAGTACATGGTTGCTCTAGCCTCAGTTTGACCATGCAGCAGCTGTTGTAGCAGCAGCAGCTCCCCCCAGCCCCCACAGGCAGGGCCAGAGCTGTGAACACCACAAGATGTCATTTGCCTTGACAAACTTGAAACACAAAAAGAAGCTGAAAATAACTGCTCTGATCTCTCCATTGACTGATAAGACACACAACTAGATAAACTTGAAAAAGTAATTCATGAAAAAATGAAGACATCATACTGGTATGGATGATACAATGTAACATTATAATCTACTGCAACCTTTAACGAATATTTAATCAACTTCATGTAATTAAAATGCAATTAAAAATTTAAAGCGCATTGTACAATAGTGCTAGAAAAGAAAGAAAAGATTACGAAAGAAAAGGTTAAAGCTTACAATCTGGTAAGATTGGTTATTGCTTCCATGTATTGCATAAGAGTTCCATCGAATGATAGGAACTTTTGATGCCTGGGCATCTGTGGGCCATGTCTATGCTTTTCATCAGCTGAACCCATGCAGTTATGCTTACAAAGGCTTAGGGCAGAATCTTATACAGCTTTACACACCTAAGTGCCAGTTACGCAGCTGCATAAATGCCACTTTTGGCCTTTATGCACAATTTTGGATTCTATTTCATCAGACAGGAAAACAGAATCACCCTGCAGGACACAAAATGAAGGAGACTGCGTCATCCTATTGGCTAAGGCACTTACCCAAGAAGCAGGAGACCCAAGTTCGAGCCCCTACCTCAAGAAGGTTTAAACCTTCATCACTTGTTTCCTAGCACAGGGCACCAACCCAACAGGCCACAGGCCAGGCACTAATTCATAGAATTAAACAACTCTTCAGCTTGCTGGTTGAAATACCGACCCTGGACAGCCAAGACGGAAAAATATAAGAGAGGCCTGGCGAAACAGAAGGTAGAAGGTATGTAGCTCAGGGAGATAGATTCTGCTCTAAATGGGAGGGAGCCTGGTTTCTACCCTGGGTCACTGCTCCCTATGGCTGCATGTACACACCACGAGATTTCCCATTTACAGTGCCACAACTGCATTTGTTTGCATGAGTAGGATTTCCTGCTGGTTTAAACGTCTCTTTGGCGTGATAAAGTAAAACTGCTCGTACATAGTTTAGTTTGTGTTGCCTCTGGTTATGTCATTGTATCTATGGATTCATGGCATGTTAACACCAAGTGACTCAAAGACTTGTAATTACATTCTTTGCCACCAGGTGGTGTTGCACCATTTCTGTAGTTCAGGCCTTTGGCCAGTAGGTGCTGCTCTCATTTTGCTGCTGTTTTCTTTTTGGCTCCTGCTCATCCTTCCCTCCCTTCCCCTGCTCCCACAGCTGACTGCAGGCAGACAAGGCATGTTGCAGGGGGGCATCTCTATTAGTTATCCTAGCACTTAACACATAAAGAATACAGAATACTTAATACAGAAAGAAAGAAATGGCGGGGGGGGGGCCAACCCATATTGCCAATTACTGTTGTTTACTACCCTCTGCTAGTGGTCGTGCCTGTACCAGCACCACCAGTCCAATATATGCTGTATGAGACAGAGACATTCCTCACTGCTCTTTACCTACTGACTATTAAATGTAAAGTGCAGTTTTGGAATTCACTTAGCTTCATGTGCCTCCTTGTTTGAGCTGAACAGCCCTATTGAGCTTGTGTGTTAGGCATAAAGATGCTTGCATGCCCAGAGCTGAACTGCAAACTGTGTTAGGGCTAAAAATGGCATTTAGGCATTTGGTAGGCAAGACAGATTTGTACCTTCTACATTAAGAGAGAGAGTGTGTGTGTGT
>JAGPOW010000261.1:86848105-86864442 GCA_030014935.1 Caiman crocodilus | reverse complement strand
TTGGCTGGGGTCCTGTGACCCTGGCACTCGTTTCCTGCCATTGGCGGGGGGTCAGACTAGATGACCTGCTCTAGGCCCCTTCTGACCCTAGGTACTATGATACTATGATTGATAAGAATGAGAAGAAAAGGACTGAGTAGTCCCGATATGTGTGCTGCAGTGCTGAATGGGTACCCAGAATTGATATACAAACCAGCTGGAGATACTGGTGGACCAAATACAGGCTATGTTGGCATAATTTCAAGTGTAGCCAGTGACAAAAAACAATATGCTTCCGCTGATAGCCTGACCTGATGGATTAAAAAACAGTATCACTGGGTTTGGTTTAGTCTGTTGTATTACAAGCCTTAGTTTTATATTCACATAGCATGTCATGCTACACTAACTTTTTATTAGTGAACCAGGGTTTACGTATCTGAATCATTTCTATAGATGTTAGTACCATAATCCCATTAAAAAAAATGTTTTATATATTTCTGTATTTAAAATGTCACGTAAATGACATCTAGCTAAGCACAATCCTGATTGAAAGATTTGGAATTTATATAATTGGTTATTACACTAAGGCATGTTTATTGAGTTTTTAAAATTACTTACAATATTATAGTGAGTATTTAATAATATATATTACCCAGGTACTTCAACTGGGTAAGGCCCTAATTCAGCAAAGTGTTCAAGCATATAGTTAAGTTTAGAATTTTAGCAAGGTACTTAATCTCATGCTTAAATCAAAAGCCTAGTGAAGTAAATGTCCCCCAAATAAATTATGATCTTCCCACTCTCAGATGGCCTTGACAAAATACACAGTAGTACCACATTAAGAGATTTTCATTGCTAAGAACATTTCAGAGCAAACAAATTACCTTCTCTAGATTTTACATTTTATGTAAAACAAAAATATTAAATTAAAAGCAAACTTATAATATTAGGGTTCTCTGACTACTAAAAAGGCCTGTCAATCACAATTTAAGAAAAATATAATTATTAGTATAAAAACTAAGTTCTGGTTTCTAAACCTGATAAAAAGCTCATAGAGAGCTTAAGGAGAGGCAAGCAGCAATAAAGAAATCAAACTAAGTAAAGTCTCTTTATTAAAATAATTTTGTAAACAAGTATAATATAAGAAAATACACTGGATACTGCTGTAGATCATATACAATTTACAGCACAGACTCCAGAGAGCATCATGAATTACAAAAATAAAGCAAATCCTATTTAAAGTGTGTTGTCCTCACTCAGTAAAGCTTTCAGGGTATGTTTCATGATGTTTCTGTTTTTTCCATGGCTTTTTCTGGATGTTTGTTAATTTTAAACAAAATTAATTTCAACCCTTCCTCCAGACACCCCTTCCACTGGATTTTACAGTAAAATCATAACCATGTAAGTGATAGTAATGTCATAAATCCATGGCAACAGGCTTCTAAACAGAAAATCATTCTGAATTTGTCCTAAGATGCTGAAACATATTGATTTACATTACAAATAGTCTAACAACTCAAAACTTTCACTTTTTTGCAAGGACACTAGAATGTTTTGTATCTTGATAAGAGGCAACATACTTTTCAAGCAAAAGACAAATAGTCATAGTATTAGACAAGTGCATCCTCTCTCCTCAATCACTGTAATAAGTTCACATATAAAAAATGCAAGTTATAAATTGTCAAAATATAAGGCAATTGAAGGGAAAGTTCCTTCATTTTAATTTTATTGTTGCTATTCCTAGAAAGAAAAACAGAACTATAAAAAAAAACTCTTTTACAATTCTCTCTACTTTATTATCCTCCAGTTTAAAATTTTCTAAGCAAACCATCAACTTTCATACAGTTCTGCATAGCTAGAAAAGAGCTGAAAGAGAGTAACTTTTCTCTGCAAGAGCAGTCATTTTTTGCTTCATCTTGAGCTTAATATCGAGAATTAAAGACTCCAAAGTAAACTTTTCAAATAAAATGCAAGTTCAAAATAACTGCTCTTATAAGTACATGACATAGGAATGTGCAAGTAGAAGGCACTTTACCTATAAAGATTAAACTGAGTTGGGGAAACGCACATAGTTATGGATTTGAATATTCATATTAGCAACCTTAAAAAGTCAGGATTATTAACATCATGTTGAGTTTCTAGTGAATCACTATCTACTCTGATTTTATTCTTTATCACTAAAAAAAATATTTGTACCATAGTAACTGCCTTGTACTTAACTCTTCCACATATTAAAATATGACTCACAGAAGTGGACAAAATGTTCTGCAGTCAGAGCATCCTCATTTATTTTCAAGGATACTTCTTGCCCCATCATAACATTTCTACTGATAAGAATAAATCAAAACAAAACCAAACAAACCTGTAGAAAAAAAATGCTGCACAGAGTATACCAGGTGTAGTAACATCAACTGTCAACCAATAAATCCACTGAGCTTCCAAGGATCTGCAATTTCATTCCTATTTTTAAACTATCTTTCAGTTTATTGCAGTCTTCCATTTCCAGCACTGCACTGAGATTCAGGGATAAAAAATAACCCAGAAAAAGGGGTGCATTAGGAAATGGATGCAACTAAACTTAACAGATTTGTTTTGGTTCATAAGAGAGAACCTAGAAGAACACCATTCCTTTATACAAGATAATCACTTGCCTAATTACAATAATGGAGGCAGATGACACTAGGAAGGCTTGTATCACGTACTGTGGTGGGAAGCCTCCTAAGAAGCTTCCATATTATTTGTTAAATCTTATGTTTAAAAGCCAAAGAAAAAGAAGTACCCCAATTTCTTGCTTTCATTTTTTAAAACATCCTTTTCACGACAGGAGTCTTAGCCACTGGTATGACCATAAACCACATCAGCCTTATTGTGGAGAGTAAGAAAAACAAACGTACAAGCATTATGCGTTTGAGCATTGATGGAACTTAAATGATGGGAATCTGGTTGCTATTTCCTTGAGGTTTCACTATTCTAATTTACTAACTATAATGTTATCCTGTGAAAACCAATAGAGATAATACATCAGATCAAAGCAAAACAACCAGGATAGTAAGCATGAGCGTGGCTGTGCTCTTCAACTAAAAATAAACTTAACAAATAAAACATTTGCAAATCAGCATTGTTTACACATGTTAAAAAGCAAATAAAAATGGTGTTTCAAATTTTGAAGTTGTTTCAAATTTTTTCACATCTTTTCTCAAATCTGATATTTAGTAGCAACCAGTACCTATCCCACCCATTAAATACTTGAACTCCTCTTCTCTTTAATTAAGAAAGATTACTTTGGCCTCCAGACTACTATTATACAACTTCTCTGCTTCAAAACATGCAGTTCATACATTTTACAGTTTTACTGCCATAGTCTATACATTCTGGCCCAATACACTCACAGCAGGCATTGTGAAACCAGCGGTATTTGGATGCTCCCATGGACTCGCAAGAGATCTTGCACTGATGTATTGACATGCAGTCATCAAAATAGACCACAGTGCACATGTGTTCTAAACAAAAGGGGAAAAAAAGACAGCACTTTAGTTACATAGCTATCAAAGATTAGAGTCATTCAAATTACCTGCCATAGGAGACAAAGACAACAGAAGTAGTGATTCTGGAAAGGGAAGAGGTGAGAATATTAGGCCTGTCAGTACCATGACAAAGAAGCTTGGCATCCAGGGAAAACCTACAGTGGCAGCCTCCCCTCACCCCACGCACAGATCTGGGGGGCACATACGTGTCCCTCCCCCATGCTGGGAGTGAATGCAGCAGCGGGAGCTGCCCTTCCCCATCCCCATGCCCCCCTCCCAAAATGAGCCACTCGTGTCTCTGTCTTACACCCTGCCCCAGCTGGGCACCACGTGTTGGTATTCCTTCACTTTGTCACTCAGGGCAGTTGCCCTGGCTGGAGTCATTCATTTATGAAGACAGTGGGACAAAAGCAGCAGTTCCAGTGGTCTTTGTTTTTAGAACTGCATTCTATTTCTCACCTAGAACTCCTTTTTTCACAGCCTTAAAAGGGGCACTTTGCAAAAAAGAGAGAAAGTGAGGCAGGGCTATACAATGAATCCTGGCCTCTAGCTTTCAATATTTGTAAAACATAAAAAGCAAACAACACCCCCCACCCCAAGAAACTTTCAAGTACTTAAGCCAACACAATGCAGTAAGATCTCTTTACTAAGGGGGCAGAGGTAAGAATAAACTTCTGACCTTTTCCAAGTTGAGTACTTAGCTGTACAAACTTCATGATCTTATAATGTAAAAACAGTGTCAAGTGTGCTGTAAACTTGGACCACTACAAGCAGGTATTTATGAACTAAACAGGATGCACAGATCAAGGTTTCAGTTCAAAGAATCAGTAAACTACTGGAGACATGCATAGATCAATATGCATTGTTAGATCCCTTGTTTCTCTAATCTCTATCACATCACTATTCTTGTGGCTTTTTATTGAAACATTTATAGTTTCATAGTTTTATAGTTGGTAAGGTAGAAAGGGACCTAAGCAGATCATTAAATTTGACCCCCTGCCATGGGCAGGAAGGGAGGCTGGGGTCAAATAACCCCAGCTAGGTATCTATCTAGCCTTCTTTTGAAGACCCCAGGGTAGGGGCAAGCACCACTTCCCTTGGAAGTTGGCTCCAGCTTCTAGCCACCCTGATTGTGAAGCAGTGCCTCCTGATATCTAGCCTGAATCTACTCTCAGTCAACTTATGGCCATTGTTCCTTGTTACATTGGTTGTGCTCGGGGGAACAGAGACTCTCCCACTGCCTGCTGGTCCCCCTTGGCAAGTTTATAGGTGGCCACCAGATCCCCTCTCAGCCTTCTTTCATGGAGGCTGAAAAGGTTCAGGTCCCATAGTCTCTCCTTGTAGGGTCTGCCCTCCTGCCCCCGATCATGCAAGTGGCTCTCCTCTGGACCCTCTTGATGCTATCCACATCCCTCCTGAAGTGCGGCACCCAGACCTGGATTCAGTACTCCAACTGCAGCCTGACCAGTGTCACATAGAGGAGGAGGATCACCTCCTTGGACCTGGTTGTGATGCATCTGTGGATGCATGACGAGGTGTGGTTAGCCTTCCTGACTGCGTCCCCACATTGGCAGCCCATGCTCATTTGGAATCAATAATGACACCAAGATCCTTTTCTGCCTCTGTGCTGATGAGAAGGGAGGTCCCCAGCATGTAGGTATGCTGCTGGTTCTTCCTCACCCAGTTGCAGTACTTTGTACTTGTCCGTACTGAAACCCATCCTATTCTCTGTCCACATCTGTAACTTGTCCAAATCTAGTTGTAGCCTGTCCCTTTCTTTTAGCATGCTCACTTCTCCCCACATCTTAGTGTCATCTGCAAACTTGAACAAGGTTCTTTTCACCCCCTTCTCCAAGCTGCTGAAGATGTTGAACAATTGAAGTAGGACCGAGCCCTGGGGAACCCCACTGCCCACATCCTTCCAGGTCGAAAATGATCTGTCTACCACCACTCTCTAGGTGCGGCGCTCCAGCCAATTTGGGAGCCATATGACTATGTAGGCATTGACACCACAGTCACCTAATTCTTTAATGAGGATGGGGTGAAAGAAAGTGTCAAAGGCCTTTCTAAAGTCCAAAAAGACTATGCAACACCTGCGTCCAAGGCTTTTGTGACCTGGTCATAGAAAGCAACCAGGTTGGTTTGATAGGACCTGCCTCTAATTAACCCATGTTGATTGCCCCTAAGCATAATCTCCCCTGCTTGCCCCTTGAAGATGTGCTCCTGGATAATTTTCTCAATGAGCTTCCCCAGGACTGAGATAAGACTAATGGGCCAATAGTTTCTTGGGTCCTCTTTCCTCCCCTTTTTGAAAATGGGGACCACACTGGCCCTTTTCTAGTCTTCTGGCACCTCACCAGAGCTCCACACGTGCTTGTAAAGCTGTGCCAGGGGTCCTGCAATGACCTCTGCCAATTCCCTAAGCACTCTGGGGTGCAGATTGTCAGGACCTGCTGACTTGAACATGTCTAATCCCTCCAGAAGTTCCCTGATTAGGTCCTCACTGACCCTAAGCCTGGGTGCGCCTCTCCCGGGTTGGTCTGAAATCCCAGTGGGGAGGATGTCCCTGTCCCTGCTCAGAAAGCATTGTTAGATTGCCTTCTCTGAAACCCCACACTCACTCCAACCATCCCCTTCCTCAGTCACTGCTTTGCCCCAAACTCCAAGCCTCCTTTCCTCAATGCCTATGACAGAACCTGAAGACTTTTTGATCCCAGCTATTCTTAGTGTCTCTTAACAACAAACTCACTCTTCTAGTTTTCCTTGTGCTGGGTGTTAAGGAAAATTTACGTGATCTAACAATAAGAGCAGGGCTTCTGGCTGTCCTATAGAGAAGTCAAATACAAGTAGGTTAAGTAAAAGTAATCAACAGAACATATTTTTTTCATAGACTATGACTATGTACACACTCAATCTAGTGCACAAATTCTCACCTAGGGTGTCATGACAAGATCCTTTAAAAGGTGCCACACAATGTTAGCATTGTTAAGTGTGCAAAACAACATTCCCATAAACTGGGTGGCACAAGAGGATGTGTTATGGTCCTTTAGTCTGACCTATACCTGGAAAAATATCAGTTTGAATCCAACCCCTGGGTACCATCTGAAAAACAGCCTGAAAAGCAGTTTGTAAAAGTCTACTGAGAGGTAGTTTAGGGAAACATAAACCATAAGCATCAGTTACTGTTCACTCCATTTCTTGTAGAGAGATTAAAATCTCACAAGTGAACACTTGCTAGGAGAGGAGGGGGCGCAGAGGCAAGGATTACAAGAAGAAATAAAGACAAGAGGTAGTGCTCAGATCAAGGAAATGGGTTGCCTGACTACAACTTCCAAGGTGGGACTCAGGACCTGGTTCCCTTTTCCTCTGGTGAGGTTGGAGACTTATTTTCTCCCTCCCCATGGGCTCGAATTTGGGGTCATGTCCTCTCTCTACTCTCCTTCGTATCTGATAAGATATACTTGTCTCTCCTCTCCTTGGAGCTAGGAGGTGAAGTCCTATTCCTCAGCTGGAGAACTGAGATGAAGTATACAGTGCTGAGACCAGCGTGAGGAGCTCAAGCTCTATCTTTGTGTCAGGGGATCAGGACATCCTTTAAACATAATGGAGCAGTTTCAACATCTCAGGCCTACTGTATCAGGGTGCATCCTTCTCACTAGCTTGTGCTCAAGGAGATGTTGTGAACAAGCCACCTTTGAGACCCAGCCACTGAAGATAGATGCATAGTACCTTTTTCTTCCCTCCATCCTTTCAGCTCTGTTCTGTGCTGGGGATTCACACACTAAAGTGCATGCTGAGGATTTATTTCATACAACATTAGAGCACCAGCTCAGCTTCCAATAATACTGAAAAACCCTCACACTTTAAAAGATCACTTTAAGGGCTCCAAAATCCACATGCTTATGCAGACTGCCTTCAAATGTAGCATGTGTGATAAAGGTGTAGGCTAGAGTTACAGATCTAAGTTATGAATTAGTGGACTACAAAATGTCAAAGATGCATAACCCGGAAGGAGAAGGAAATCTTAAAGCTGACATAGGCTATTACATTTTTGCATAAAAACCTAAGGTAGTGCCCAGACCCAACTGATCCCAGCCATTTGCTCCAGTCAGGGCATACATCTAGAGTTTTGAAGAATCACAAGTGATAGTGCAACAGTTAAAGAGCTCATCGGACGAATTGCAATGTCTATGTGCAGACAGACAGTTGGTTTTCAGGTGATCTGTGTGGCTCAGGCTGATGTATCTGATAAGATATACACAAGTATAGAGTACAATCATACTTCTGATTTGCCATATTTTTCCCAACTTCTAAAGCCAAAGTTTTAGAATTTCCATAAAAATTTTGCCCATTAAATAAAGAGAAACAAATGTGAGTGGAAAAAAAAAAGATTACAAAATAGACTGTGATTACAAACAAATAACTAACACCTAGCTCTTGTATAGTACTTCTCATCAGTAAAACTCAAAGTGCTTTACAAATAGTTCCAAACTAGGATGCCATTGCATGGCTATTAAAAGTGAAGGAGAGAGACCTTTATAATAACATACTATTGAACTCAGCAAGTCAGCTATACTACATTGCTGAAAAAGTTCTTACCTAGTTGGAGCTACAGAAAAAGGGAGCTAAAAGTCAATTAAGAGTGGGAGTCAAATCAAGACAACCTTGCTTGTAGCATGTATTTTGTTCCATCAGTTGTCAAAATGTTATTTACTACCTTTTCCTTCATTGCCAAGATTCTGTCATCTGTGACAACTGGGATAATTCTAAAAAGGTAACAAGCTATGAGAAGTTCAGGGTTCTGAAGTTGCCAGCTAGAAGAGTAAGATAAAAATGTGAGGGGAAAGCAAAGATTAGATTGCAAAGAACTGGAAATCAACTTTTGCAACACAGTTTAATGGTGGAAAGCCAGATTTGAACAGTTCCAGCAGTTCAAAGCAACATCTCATATGTCAACTCTGGGTTTCCAGGGGGTAGAGGGGAGGAAGGAAATCAAAGATGGTAACAAGCAATTGTGAGGTGCAATAGCTTGTGCTCTGCCAAGACTAGAACAGAATACTTTGCACCAAACAGTGTTCCAGTTCCCAGTGATTTAGAGCAGTACTTTCTATGAATGGGCATAGGTACACTGGTATGAAAGGCACTGCCTTTGCTAAACCATGCTCACTGCTGATACAGCCTTTTTGTTTAAGATTGAAACAACAATAGAAAAGAGGCAGACAAACTCCAGCTGGTGGGAACAGAGCAAGCCAAAACAGCTCTTTGAACTTCCAGAGACCCTCTTAAAATGGACTTCCTCTATTATGTGATGATTTGCTGTTTGTGAGGGGGTTTGGAGCAGTCTTCATCATCTCAGCTTTGTTCTACATTTGCCTATTACTCTGTAAATCCCATCCCACCCCATCCCCCTTGTACTTCTTTTGTTCTGCTAATTCAATCCTAAGTAAACCTGATGCCCCCAAAAGTTATGGAATTAATACAGCTGCCACCAACCTTCAGTTCACTCTGCTTGAGCTCACACTTTTTCCCTATTCCACTTACCACTGATCTGTGCTTGTACAGTGCCTAGTACAATGGGATGCCATTCTTACATGTTCCTCAGGTACTACCATAATATGACTGATTAATTCATGCTGCTCAGGGTTAGCCTATGCCCTGTCTAACTTCTCCGGTTTTGAGGGTATGGGCACAACAATTCGTCTACCTAAGCTGTAGAGAAGCCTGAATGCAAAACAGTTATATCCTCTGATTGCATTATCCACATGCCCATCCATATAAGCAGTCCTGCTGTCCAGTGATTTCTTGTTTCTTCTCAATGTATATGAAGCTGAATGCAATTTGGGATCTATACTCACTGAAGATCTGAATTCAATCTTTCCAATGATTAAGTCTGCCTAACTCTAATTTATAGAAAGAATTAACTTTTATCTCTGTGCTAAGTGCCTACCATAGTCTGGTAACAGATGCATTCAGTACCTATTTGAGTTTCACTCAGTTGCCAGTTTATGAATTCCTTTTTAGCATGCAAGATTTTTTTAAATCTAACCTACCTTTTACCTGGAGTGCAGACACTATATGTTTACTAAAGACTAAAAATAGAGTGAACACACAACGAATACCTTTAATACAGCATAATTCTCTCTTTTCCAGAGTAAAGTTATCCTGCAAAAAAATCTATGGTAAATCACTCAGTGTACGTGACATGTTTCTGCTCCTGCTTCATTCTCAGGTAGCCATTTGTCCAATGTAGATCAGGTCCCTTGCCATCTAGTGGAAAGGTCCTGTAATATCACCTCCTGCACGAAACTGTGTCCACTCTAATACTGAATAAAGTCCAGAGTAAATTATTCTGTACTAATTGTGTCATGTGTGCACACCCTTATCAAACACTCAGTTTCATGAAACAAGGTGTTGTAAGTAGGTGCCAGGATCGGGACATTTAATTAAAACAAGGTTGGTGATGTTTTACATTCTTATTTCCATTTATTAATGTTATCTCTTTCACTTCCTTGAGCTGTATTTCAAATTCACAGTAATGGTGAAAATTCATTATTAGTCTACCTTAAAGTTAGGTAGATGAGGATACTCAGGTTGCATAACATAGCTATCTGGGATAGATTCAGGATAGTTATAACCATAACTCTTGCAGGCATAATTCACTTGTACTGCATGCACTGTTCAACACACATGGCTGTGGCTTACCATTTAACATGGGCATTATTCCACTAACAGAGAGCAAGTATTTTAATAATGTCAAACAGATATGAACTAGATATTTTCTGACCATGTGGTTTCCTGGATCTGAAATTAATTTATTTTCCTAATGTGCCTTAACCAAAGGAAATTATAAAAGTCTCTCTGTTTGAGTTCCATTTAATTAAAAGCAGTCTTGCTTAGAAACCTAACTAGGTCAGAGATTTGAGCTAGTACAGAAAACAATGCGTCTATCAATTAGGATCCCATTCATTAGCTAGAAGGCCAGAACAAGAGCGGAAAGGAAAACTAACAATGTTTAAACAAACAAGCAATAGACCAATACTGAATCTAAATATGGCTAACAATTAAAAAAATAAATAAATAAGAGGAAAGGCACCAGACTTGAGGAAAAATTTTATGAAAGGGAGGACATTTTAAGAAGTTGCTTCAAGTTTTGACAGGAACACAGGAGGCTCCCCAGTGCACTCAGTAGCAAACCTGGAAGTGGATCAGAAGTACTTCCAGTTCACTTCTGGGTCCTCTGGGTGGCATGCTGTTCCTCCCACCCCCGTCTCCACCTGGCTCGGTAACTGGTGCCTCCTGAGCCTGGAGACAGCACCTGGGGTACCCCTGTGGCTGATCGCCGAGCTGGGGAGGTGCAGGAGGCCCCCAGCGCACTTCCTAGCAGAGGACAAGAAGTTCTTCTTGTCTACTTTCAGGTTTGCTGCTGAACACGTGAAGGGCCTCCCCTGCACTTCTGTGCGACACTGCATGCACTGCAGCAATCACAACCTTGCGCCTGCTACTCCAAGGTACATAGAAAAATCTTTTAAAGCTGTGTCTATGTCCAAATCACTGATTCTCCAAATCAGCATTGAATCTTTAGATATGGATTCAGCCAAATTGAATCACTGTCCCTGATTCGGCCTCAATCCAAGTTGAATAGGGCCTGCTTTGTACACCCCTAGCAATTGGTACTGTTCCCCTGAGCCTCCTGTTTTTTCTTTTTTCAAACAAAACAGCTAACTCCATCTTGATGGCCTAGCCCTGGGGTGGATTAAATTTAGTTCCTCGTTCTAGTGTCATTTTTAGGTTCCAAATCAGAGGCATTGCTTTGACTTCCAAGATTTTTATTTACATAAGCCCATATGGAACACTGTAAACTAAACCCCTTGTTTGGGAGACGGAATTTCATGTTGACAAGATGTTATATGTGTCATTACTTCCTACAACTGGCCTTTCCAATAACCCTGTCCTCCTCCAGTCTCTACAGTGGCATTACAACCAATTTGAAGTTGGACCTTCCTTTATAACCTGTTCAGAATTAGACCAAACTCTTTACAGCAGAACTTTTGTTTTACCTAGCATACTTGAACCTGGTTAGAAAGTTATTTTGCTCTTGACTGAGAATTTAGTCTTCAAATAGCCTATTACCTTTGTCACTGGAGTAAGGTGCATGGACATTGTTATTTGGAACAGATACATTCTGGTGCTGCGGCTGGCTTACTGTTTCTAAAAATGAAACTAGATTCTCATGATGTGACAGTTCTTCTGCTACAGGGAAGGAAACGATATTCCAGTTCAGCTGTGTGTCCCCTTCTGTGAGTGCCCGGAAGAGGGAAGGTATTGGTTCATGCAACTCTTCCACAGTGCTCTTGGAAGTCGGAGGTGTGTCACTGTAATTGCGAGGATTGCACATACCTGCAGGAGAGAGAAACAGATAACACAGAATTAAGGAACAGCCCTCCTATACCATTAGCTCTCCCCTGACTGAGGAAAAGCAACATCTGGGAAATTAAATTAGAAGAGAAGTGCCTGTAAGAAGAAAAGACCATCTAAAAGTTTATTTAAAGGAGGTCTAAAAACTCTCCTAGGCACAAAAGCTTCATAGAGATATTAATACAATACCATTAGTAAATGGTAAACCTGAAAGAAGTAAAATGTGTACAAAAGGAGTCCATGTCTGGACGGCCTGTTTGAAATCTCTTTCTATTGTTTTGGGGCACTTGGAGAAGGGGAGGGGAGGGGAAGGGAGAGGAGGGGCCTCGAACCCAAGCCAACCTTGAAAGCTGATATCAAGTAATTGCTGATTTATTATTTGATGAGTGCAAGGTCTGTGTATGTCAATCTAATATAGGAACATGTAAGAAGGTCCTGTCATGATTTCACCCCGCTTTCAATTTAGTTTGTCATTAAAATTCTTAAATTCCATTCTATTTTCTGACACTGTTGCTTCTTTTTCCAGGATTAGTAGCTGTGGAAGCACTATCATATATATTTAAAACAAATGTTCACATTCATTCAGCAGCCATCCTCCAAATGCAAAGTTTCAATAAAACAAGTTTAAATAAAAAGATGGACTATTCCAGTCATCCATGTATGTGAGAACATCTGGACTGACTGAGCCTTCTCAGCAGATCAGAAACATTGGAGCTCATAAAAAATGCATTCTCTTGCACACTAGTTCTCACACTTAAATTTAAATTTGGCGTTCCTGGTAGTGACCTTTTGCAATAGTGACCTAAAAACTAGGATGAATAAACACCAACTGCTTAAATGTAGCTCTTTTGTAAGTGGGTGGAAGGCAATAAAGATGTGGTGTTATAGTACTTAAGGCAACTTTTTATGCAGTTTTCTTTTGCTTTCATTCTACTTCCATAGCTCTTGACACAGATCATAAATCACCGTGTTCAAGATGCCTTCCAGTAGGCTTATTTACTTTCTTCCCCCTCATCCACTCTTATCTTTCCTTACACTCTGTTCTCATTATCTTACTCTCCCTATTTCTAGTCTCAACAGCCCACTTATTAGCTGCCCTGTACCCTTAATTCTAACCACCCCCTCATGCATATATAGGACTTTAAAACATTTTTAAACTCCACATACTCAGAAGACACATTATGATTTAATATATAAATTTCAGGTTAGGTGAAAAACCCAAAGTCCTTCTTCTACTTTTCTGCCCACCCCCAAAGTCTCCCCTGGCTGTTTCGAGTGTGACTGGATCCTCAGATATCTTATTCCAGGGGTTCTCAATCCCTGGTCAGCTGCTGGTCCACAGCAGTCAGCTGCTGGACCAGAAGCGGCTGCAGAATAGCAAACTGCAGCCACCCCGAGAGCTGGGCAGAGAGACTACAGCTTCTTCTGCAGGGCCAGCAGCAGTGCAGGGTTTGGCCCACCTGCACTGGCCTTGGGGTGGAGATATCCTTACCTGTCTGCCAGCTGGAAATTCCGGCTTCAGTCAGCTGTGACTGCTAGGCTGCGGTTTGCCTGGCATGGCCACTTCCGGACCACAGTTTGCCAGGCCACGGCATAACAACTTTGAGAACCCCTGCCCTACTCCTACCCCATTCTGTTTTTCAGGCCTTCCAAGTCACCACTTTTCACATTTACTAACTGCCTCTGCTGTTACTCACAGTTCACACAAGGTCAACACAAAGTTGACTTTCCTGACAGCATCAATGAAGCCATCAAGAATGTTTTTAAATGGAGTAATAAAACTGATTAAGACCTTGTTAATTCCACCCTGCAGGTGTTACAGCAGGGGTGGGCAAAATATGGCCCATGGGCTGAATCCAGCCCATCAGGCCATTCTACCTGGCCCATAGGGCCCCTAAAATATTTACAAAATTAATCTTTATCTGCTCCGGGCTGCCTATCAAAGATGACAGGAGCCAGGGCCAGTAGGACCCAGGGGAAGCTGGAAGCAGGACCTGGCAGCCCAGTCCTACCCCACCCCCAGCCATTTCCCTACTTTGCTACCCACAGATTGCTCCAGCACCATGCTGCTCCTGGCTGCATCACTGGACTGCAGGAGCATGAGGCCCATGCCAGTACCCTGGGGTCAGGAGTGGGAGGGGCGTGTGTTGTGTGTCTGTTCATATGGCGACTCCCACACACACACCTCACACAAGCCATACACATATACCCCACCCCCCATCGCACTGCCATACATGCAGACCCCCACCTCCACACATGCCTCAGTCACTCCCTCCACAAACCCCATACCCACCGATACGCCACATATCCACACACACACACCCCTACATGGTCCCTCACCCCACGACCACACCTGTCCACCCCACCACAGACACAACCATACCCTCCCCCATACCCCACACACCCACAGCCCCCCACAAACCTATACCCACCTCCTCATGCCACCCACCCTCCCCACAGTATACAAAAGTAAGACTTCATATTAAGCTGTTGTGCAGCTCTTTGTACACTACACAAACACATGTCAATCAGGACAAAAATATTTTTTGAAATCAAATTAATGAAGATTGTAGATGTTCGCTTTTTAGAATATAATTTAGTATTTTTCCAGTTCTGAGATGGCAAAACCTCTTGCTGAAAGGAGTACTTCCAGGGACAAGGGGAGGAATTTCTGGTGGCAAAGGTCAAGGCTTAGGGGGCGGGATGTCCAGCCACAAGATGACAACCAAGGGATAGGGCATCTGTTAAGGGGCAGGGCTACCCGTGCGGCCCTTGACAGCTTGCCAAAACTTGGTCAGCGGCCCTTCAGCCAAAATAATCGCCCACCCCTGTGCTACAGGGTAGTATTACATGAAGCAATGGCAGGGCTGAGACCTGTTCAGATCTGACTCTTGCTTGGAAGCTCTTCATCACAGCCAAAAAGGTTAGGATTCTTTTGCTTTTAAGCACATGATAAAACTTTCATTCTGAAGGACGCAAAAAATGTTAACACAAGGAAGTATCCTACTTCCCCAGGGGAACAGATTTTCATGATCATGACAAAGCAGTACACATTCCTATTCTTAGGTTATACAAATGAAACATAACCCCAATTAAAAATTTAAATATTTACACACTAAAAAGCCTACCAAAAATAAAGGCAAAAGCACAACAGGAATGAAAAAAGAAAAGAAAAGAAAAAAAAGAAAAGAAAAGAAAAGAGCACCAGGTTGGTCATTATAGCAACACAACTTTTAGTCTCAATTTCATGCCGCCTCCAGGGTTAGAAACAGTCTATGCCTTTGGCAAGGCAGGAATCATCCTTGTTCAGCAGCACTTGGAGGATTCATAAAATCCAAGTACTTGCACAAATGCCAAGTGGACATTTTCCTTCTTGGACATTTATGCCCCCATGCACACCACACATAAGTCTTCTATGAAATAGTGAGTCTGGGGCATATAGAACAACAGAAACTGGCCTCTTTCACAGAAGTGAAGAGGACCTCCAGAGGGAAACGTGTTGCTCACCTTTCTAGCAGTGAGTTTTATTGAAGAGATCCATTAGCAAGTGGCTGAACAAGAAGATGGTATTCCTAAGCAAGGACAGCACTTGCTCACAAACATCCTGACTTTCTTGTTACTAGTACTGCTCATAGTTGAAGCAGTCATCTTTCCTACTATCCAGAAACAGATGAGTTCACACCACTGATAGGTACATTTCTTGTACAGACTTGATCCAAGAGTGCTGTCCTCTGCTCATAATGGTAAATGCAAGAGCAGACCCTACATTACAACTGCATTGTAAGTTAATTGCACTTCACAATGTGAAGACCATCACAGCATTCAATCATTACATCTGGTGAAGGGGTTGCTGTATCAAGAGTTGCTTTAAAAAATGGGATGCTCAATCTCTGGTCCACAAGTCTCCACACGCCAGGAAATCTGGAAGCAGGAGAGTAGTGACAATTAATACTGGCACCCTTCCCTGCTGCCAAATTTCCAAATCCAATATGGTGGGTTAGAGCAGGGCCATGTTCCCTCCCCAACACAGCCAGATTGGACCTGGGCTGCTTACCTCCTTATTTCTGCATGGCTGGCTTAGGACTTTGCCATGCCACCTTTTCCCTAAGAGGCCAAGTCCTGTCCCTTCTGAATGCTGCATCAGGGCTGGCCCATGCCATCACTGAGCCTGCAGTGCAATGCTGTGGCTAGTAAAGTCACCAAAACGCTGGCTTGCATCCATAGATGCTTCTCAAGCAAATCCCGGGATGTCATTCTCCCCTTGTACTCGGCCTTGGTGAGGCCGCAGCTGGAGTAGTGTGTCCAGTTTTGGGCTCCACTATTCAAAAAGGATGTGGAGAAGCTTGAGAGAGTCCAGAGAAGAGCCACATGCATGATCAGAGGTCAGGGAAGCAGACCCTATGATGACAGGCTGAGAGC
>JAGPOW010000261.1:86793976-86839287 GCA_030014935.1 Caiman crocodilus | reverse complement strand
GACATTTTTCCTCCCTAGGTACAGCACTTTGCATTTCTCCTTGTTGAATTGCATTCTGTTGTTTTCTGCCCACTTGTCCAACCTGTCCAGGTCTGCTTGCAGCTGTTCCTTGCCCTCCGATGTGTCCACTTCTCCCCATAGCTTTGTGTCATTTGCAAACTTGGATAGAGTACACTTCACTCCCTTGTCCAAGTCGCTGATGAAGACATAGAAGAGTATCGGTCCAAGGACCGAGCCCTGCAGGACCCCACTGCCCACACCCTTCCAGGTCGATACCGACCCATCCACGACAACTCTCTGGGTGTGACCCTCTGGGTGTGAATTGGCTGGGTGTGTAGCCAATTCGTCACCCACTGGACTGTGTAGTTGTCCAAGTCACAGCCTCTTAACTTGTTCACCAGTATGGTGTGGGATACCGTATCAAAGGCCTTCCTGAAGTCTAAGTATATGACATCCACCCCTACTCCTGTGTCCAGGCGTTTCATAACCTGGTCATAAAAAGAGACTACATAGGTCAGGCATGATCTGCCTGCCACAAACTCGTGCTGGTTTCCCCTCAGCATAATTTGTCCTGCCAGGCTCTTGCAAATGTGAGCCTTGATAATTTTTTCAAAGACTTTGCCAAGGATGGAGGTGAAACTGACTGGCCTATAGTTGCCTAGGTCCTCCTTCCTACCCTTCTTGAAAATGGGGACCACATTGGCCCTTTTCCAGTCCTCCGGAACCTGGGCCGTGCGCCACGAGTGTTCAAATATTCCTGCCAGTGGCTGTGCAACGATGTTGGCCAGTGCCTTCAGTACCCTTGGAAGGAGCTCATCTGGGCCTGCCGACTTAAAGGCATCCAGTTCTTCTAAGTGAATTTCCACCATCTCAGGGTCTACGCATGGTAGTCTGGTGCCTTGCTGCTGCCTCTCTACAACTCCAGTGAGACACTTGTCTTGCCCCTCTCTTAGGAACAGAGGCAAAGAACTTGTTGAGGCGTTCAGCCTTGTCCCCCGTCAGTCACCATTGCTTCTGCCAATTGGGATGGAACATCCCACAAGAATGCATCCGGGGGAGGGGGGATGTCCCCAGCGCACTTGGCAGCTGACCCAGAAGTGGACCAGAAGCTCTTCTCTGAAAACTCTTGAAAAGGAATTTGAGACTTTTTCTTCCCAAGAGAATTTTCAAATCAGACTTTTTGTTCCAAGACAGACCTAGCAAATAAAATAAAAATACATTTTGGGAAGTTACTTCTGTTTACCAGCCAATTATACTTGCAGTTTTAGGTATAAAACTAGAAACATCAAGTGGTTACAACAAACAGATGGCAGGCATCACAAAAGATGACACTGAAAACAACTGCATTTGCTGCAGTAAGGAGTAGCAATGGTACTATCTGCGTACAATGTTTAATGCGGTCTTAAATCCAGGTTTGAAAGAAAAAAGCTGAGAGGAGAATCATGTAGTGCAAGGGTAGGCAACCCCTGGCATGTGTGCCACATGAAGGCATTTTGCTTAGCACATGCACCTTGGGGCAGATGGTAGGGAAGGGATCAGAGCTGTGCTTCCACAACAAGGATCAGGCCACTCACAGATCTCTCATCATCCATCCCTGGCATGCCAACATCTTACAAATCAAGGTTATGCGTGTTTTTGGCACTCTGCCCAAAAACACTCCGACCCCTTATTTAATGGGTTTGTAGGACTCTAGGAGAATTTATTCTATATAAAAGTTGTAGCAAGGGAGAAAGTACAGGGGTGCTTATGAAAGTTTTCCTATAAAAATCTTCCTGACTATACCAGTTGGTATCAGTGGTGGCAGAAAAGTGGGGAAAATGGCTTAGTAACCTCTACTGGCACCTGCATAAGGAAAAAGCATAACACTGCTTTGAAGTAATTCCTCTGGGAGCCAGTCTGACCACTTCATGCCTTTTCAGTGTGAATGATATTTCAATATTACGTTATTACCATGTTTGATAACCATACAATATCATTTACTAAAATAAGAATCCTGAACAAAAAAAAATGCTTAATCACCCTAATGCATAGTGTTTTCTTTAACTACTGAAAATATATAATTATTCATATATGAAGCCATGGAAAGTTTTCAAGTAAAATTGAGCGAGCCACCTTACAAATGCAACTGAAACATGAACAAGCCAATGTGTGGGAGTAGGCTATTCTCTATAAGCTATTAAACTGAAAATATTTGAATCAGAGCCAGAGCACTAAATTGGCTCAGTCTGTAGATGCACTCTTGATTATGTTCATGTAAGCGTATTCCCACAGAACTAGATAAAACTGAAGAGATACTCATACTTCGCATAATTCTTCAACTCTACCCCCTCAGAATTTGATTGTATGTTTTTAGGGCAAGAACCACATGTTTCCATAAAATACGTACATGTTGTTTTTCTAAACCACTCTCAGTTCCATAAACTGAGTCATCCAAACTGGATATTTGCACAGGATACAGTTTTTTAAAGTAAGGTTGCACAAGATGTGGGTGAAGTAAAGCAGAGTAGGATGAAAATGCTCCTTGTTAAGAGCTGGGGGTGGTAAGAATACAGTGGAAAAAAAATTATTACTCTTAAGCGATCTTGGCTACTCCCCAAATTGAACTGCTGAAGGTGCCTCGGAGTACATTTTTGAGATGCAAAGGAGACCTTTTAATCTAAAAATATACCATGAAGTGGGAAGACGAGAAGATCATCCTGTGAAGATACTTCTGCATTAAGGGACAAAACTTTGATACAAAGTATTTAACATATACATCTTATTTTCTCAGTGCAGTGAGAAACCTAAATTGAATGCACTGGCAATGTTTAAAAAACTGTAAAAGCTAATACTTTTTCTTAACATGGTAAAAGACAAACTTGGAAACAAAAATGCAAACTATTCAGTAATCCAATTTTATTACCTACATATAAAAAACTTGCATAAAAATTTTTTTTGTTTAAAAACCAAGATTATAAAAATATTCTTTATTTGATATTACAGAGCTGAGGGGCTGTCAACATCCTTTACAGCTATTTAAAGTGTGCATACACATTAACAACAGATTGTATCCTCACTTAAAAAACTTAAATCAAAATGAAGCATCAGTAGCCATCTTTTCACTTTGTAGAGCACACTTTCTATGGAAATGCATGTATTTCAAGTGTCAATTTACAGCAGTTGCTCCACTACCTACAGCAGTGTTTGAAAAAAAGGTAGCACCCTACAATAGAGTTCAAGTAATTTTATACATCTGCTCAAACTTGGCAGACTTGAGCAAAAAAGGCAAAGGAGAAATATGTTTCTCATGTTACAAGTCCTTGGGAGGAGTAGGGAGAAGAAGAACTTTGTAGGGCGTTTGTTCATACCATGGTAGCAGCTACTATGGAGCCTTAATGCACAAATGTCTATACCCTAGTTCCTACTACCCCAGAGTGGGCCCCATTCCCCATAAATTGGGACCACTGGAATGTGTGCTGTTAGTATGCTGTGCGGCAGCTTCTTTAATCTTGCAATTTCCCCTGGGCGTCCCTTCCTGCTGATTGGTGGAGGCGCCCTGTCGGCACTGCTATTTGTGCCCCCTGACTGACATGGAGGTGAAAAGCATGGTTTTAAAAATGTATTTTTTGTCTCCTGCTGCTGATTGGTGGAAGGGCCCTGGCAGCCCCCACTTGTCCTAACTGGCCAGGAGGCAAAAACTGTGGCATATTTAAAACTCTGTTTTTCAGCTTCCAGCTGCCAGGAGCAAGTAGCAGGGCTACCAGGACCCCTCCACCAATCAGAAAGGGCAAGGGGAAGGGGGTAGGCGCATGGGGGAATATGCAAAATTGAAGGAGTTGCCATGAAGCGCACTTCCAGCACAAATTCCAATGATCCCTATCCATAAGCAAACCTCAGGCCTGCCTCCTAAGCCAGTCCCTTAGCAGTTGTGATGATACCACATCATACAACCATGTGCTTCTCATGACTTACTCAATGTACTGAAGGGAAACAACAGAACTGTTAACAAAGCTTCTGCTCTATCACACTAGAATGAATCTCAGTGTGCTTACACAAGTTACATTTTTTGCAAGAAGGCTCTCTAAAGCTGTGACACAACACACATGCATGGATGTAGAGCGCTTTTAAATAGCTGGTGGCATGAAAAATTAGCCCTGGTCAAAGCAGGTAAAAGATGATGGTGCTTTAAAGAAGAGTGCCTTAGAGAATTTGTGTTCCCCCCAGGGCTGATTATTGCTGCTCTGCGAGGCTGTCAGTGGGGAGGGAGGGAGAGGGGAAGGGAGCAGCACAGAGCTGCTGGGAGGGCGAATGGAGGCCTCTTACCTTGCAGCCCCCCCAAAACTATCCCTTGCCTCATGGGCCCAGCCCGGCTCCCTACCAATGCCTCAGCTGGAGTAGCTGGGGGGGTGTGTGAGGCAAGGGAGCTCTGTTCCACCCCATAATATCCCCCAGCTCTAGCAAGGCAAACCAGCTGGCAGCTCTGCACTGCTCCCTCTTTCTTCCTCCCTGCTGACAGCCCAGAGATGGGAGGAGCGGGGCCTGGGATAGGGATGGTTAGGCAGTCTCCTCAAAGGCTGCTGGAGCACCCCCACCTGCTGGTCAGGGCTGGAACAGGCAGACTCCAGCTCCCCCTCTCACCCAACAGGCAAATGTCTGTTGGGTGGGGGGAAGAGGCTCTAGTTCATGGTGTTGTGTGTAAAGTGCCATGAGTTAGAGCAGGGCCCTAAAAGTCTGTTAGGCCCCATCATTCTCTAACCTATTCTATGTACAGAGGCAGGGAACAACAATTTATACTCTGTTCAGAGAGCTAATTTATATTAGCTACTCATTTGTTTTGAAAAGCATTCAGGACTGAATTATCTCCCTGTAAAGGAAGTCTGCTACTTTATCATCTTGCACCTTCAAACCCAAATGCCCACAAAACCTCAACAGCACAAGAAGGAGGTTTTGTAACGGTAAGAAAGTACTTTGGGCCCCCAAAGTACATGCCTAGTTATAGAAAGGCTGTTATATGGTCTTATTGTACTTATTTCCTTTAAAAAGGGAACACTACAACTTCTTAGACAAAAACCTGTTTCTAAGCCTGTTGTGGCTTCTTTTTAATATGGAGAAGCTGCATAATACTTTACTGTAGTCTTTTGATGGGGAATACAAAAATTATAGCCAATAAAAGAAGAACACAAATGAAGCAAGAGTACTTAGAAAGCTGAATGAATACAAAGTTCTTGATCTCATGCTAACAAAATAAATATTTATGTAGGGACCACCCTTAAACATTGCAGCTTGTAAGGAGTGGCAGTAATGACTATACTGATTTCCAGCAATGATGGCAAAAATATTTATACAACTTCATGCTGTAAGCGAGATTGTCTTTTATTTCAATTTTTCCAAGCCAGGCAGTTTCACTATCTGTACAAATGAAAAAGTATCCACATCCCCAGTGAAATTAAAAGACACATTATTCACTTTAAGGCCACAAATTTTACTTATCCCACAGTTGTCCTGTTTTGACGGGGAAAGCCTTTTATCCTCCAGTTTAACATATCAAGAAGTTTTGCTTGTTTTTAAAGTTCACAATTCTATTACCAAGATAATTTTAAGAAAATGTAAAGATTCTAGACTACCTGCACACCTATACACAGGGCTCAGAATCAAAGAATAGTCAGGTATGTCTCACATAGCACTTAACACTAGCCCCACAACTAAACTAACGCAGTCAATGCTGTTGCTACAGAAACAAGCAAAGGATGATATACCGATTTAGAGAAGCAGCTGATGCTTTAAGAGTCATGAAAAACACCATGAGCTGTATTTTGCTCTGCACACTCAGGTGACTCCTTTCCTGTCCTTACCCAATTTATGTTTTGTGGAAATAGAATCGTGAAGCAGGCCAGGACTACTCATAAGAAAAGGACAGGCCTGAAACAAACTGCCTGGTTACCCCAAAACTAGGGATAAAACAAAGGCTTGTTTATTGCAGAATAACATATTTTGCATTCTTCATAGTAGGAAAGTGTTTTGAAGTGATATAGATAACTGACTAAGAATGAGGTATAAAGGCTAGTTTAAATGTTGGGTCTCCTGACTTTGACAGGATCTCTTCTTCTAAGCAAACGAATGTTTGCCACTAAGAAGACAATTAGAGAAAATAAAAGAAAATCTTCTTCTACATTTGCCCCGATACCCATCACTGAGGCTGCACTGAAGCAACCTGTTCTACAGGAAAACAAAGGCTCCTATTTGCACAGGTGGAGCATAACTATCTCAAGAATGGCTAAACTCTGGGGCCACATCCAGATGTGCAGGGGCATGTGCTAGTAACAGCACAAATTTGTGCTGCTACTTTGTACGTGCAGGGCATGCCCATGCACGTGTACTTTGGTGAGGGACAAGTTGTCCTGCTTCAGGCAAATTGCCCTTTCCTTGCTTCTGCCAGCATGCTGAAGTATGTGGGGCACAAATGAAATAATAGTGAGGCTCTGGTCAGCAGCCAGAGTGTCTCCCTAAAGGACTGGGCCTCTATTTGTTCCGGCTCACACTACTGTAGCATGAACTGCTTTTATTCTTGGCAAGTTTCTTTTCTTTTTTCTTTTTTTTTTTTGCTACTGGGAAATCCTGGTAACAAATTTTGCCCCCATCCTATAAATTTTCAGCATGGAACACATTTTAATGTTCTGGGTGCGTGGCTTGCAGTGTCAAAAACAGCATGTGTCTGCATGTCTGGATGTGGCCTTCTAGTACAAACAGCAGCTTTGAGGTTGTACAGGTGTATGCCACCAGCTGTAATTGGGGCAAATCATCAGTCTACACAAGGCCAAAGACAGCACTACAAAATATGAAGTTTAGTGTATTAAAAGGGACCAATAGCTGACAAAGCCAAATCAAGGAGACCACATATATGCATTTGCTGTGGTTCTCAGTGTTATAGATGTCTTTGAAACTGAAGTTTTCTGAGATTTTCTGATCCAAGTGGCACTAGCTTCAAGCATCCAGATTCCAAATTAATTCAGCAAGACATGCAAGTGCTCAAAACATCTGAGCATTGCGCGTTTACTTAGTAGGCATCTCAAACTATTTTAACAAAGCACTTTCTTTTGGGAACAGACATTATTAAAGAATTTTCCAGTAATCAGTTATATGCTGAAATGCAATGTACCTTCAAAGTCACAATTAGTATAGTCCTTTTCTAGAGAGCTATAAGCACATTTGTAGTTGGAAATGAGATAAAGAAAATGATCCTTACAACATCCACTCACTGCAAGCACAGAGCCCTATCTGTTGACTTAAGTTAAAAACGGGAACTATTCCAATTTCTGTTGGTGCTTTTTGAGCTCACACATCTACAGAATTGTTAACTAGTTCCCTTAGCAAAAGCCCTATTAAAGTAGCAATTCATGTGCCAGAAAGAACCCATTTCAGAGCCCAAAAGGAATTTGCCAGTCTGGCAGACATTTTTATTTGTAAACTGAGCAAATTTTATATGGAAGCTAATGAAACAAACATGGAAACTCTTGATGTCATTTTAAAGTTACCTTTTATATTACAACCACACGTTCAAAGTAAACACACAAAATATGTTATAGACTTATGATGTTTTCCTTCTCTCCCTCATTTCCTAACTTCAGTAATCTAAAACCTGAGCTTTTAAAATTTAGAATCCCATTGCCCACAATTCCTAACTACATTATGCAGTCTTGAGCTGAGCTATGCATTTAGAAAGCTAGCCATTACCTCCAGATGCCATGTTTCTTAACTGCCCACAGAAAAGCAAAAGAAGTTCTTCCCACAACCTGCATCCAGGTACTTAGGTAGATACTGACGTTTACATCACAGACCATTTTAAAAAGCATCAGATACTTTACAAAAAAACTCTGAAAGCACCCTAATTTTAAATAATATATGTCCTCTGTTCATCATGGTTACTACTAAAATTGTGAACAACAGAACTTATATTTATTTATAACTCAGTTTAAAAACCAAACCAAACAAAAACAAAAAACCAACCAACTAACTTTGGTGATAAACAGAAGAACCCACCTTTACTTGGGAGATAAGGGAAAGGAGCCTAGTTCCATTTTGTATTTATTTAAAATCTGAAATGAATGGTTTCCATTAACATTCACAAAACATACAGTAAAAGAATATAAAAACAGAAGTTTCCAAAAAAATTCAACTTTCTTAATAAGTAGCTAAGCAAAATAAAGCTTTGCTTCTTTAAAATACTAGCATTTTGATTCATATTTCACACTCTCCCCCCCTTTCCCTTATTGAAAATGAAGGGCCTGACTCGAAAGTTATCATTTAAATTTCACTGGGATATTATTACTGTTGACTGTTTAGATCACTAGATCTCCCTCAGACACATCTTTTCAAAACTGTTTCTAAATTTTTAAGGTAAAAAACAGAAGTACCTTTTCATACCTGGATTAGACATTTACTGACATCACTTGCACAGAGGGCCTTATTGCAGCTTGTTGATGGCTGAATCCATAATAAAAACATTAAAGCAGTTAAAGCAGGCGCTGTGACGTACTGTGACCTCATGTTTCCTGCAGGCAGGCGACTTCTGGAACCTCCAACCAGCACTGAAATCAGAAACCACAACTGAAAATGCTGCTTTAGCTAGAGTGGAAGCTAAGTCCTTTTTTGTAACTCTTTCATATAACTTCTTTCATATAACTCTTTGAATACCATTTAATATTTATGGTAGGGTGAATTAATTTAAATCAAATTAAGTGCATGTGTGTATATGAATATATATAAAACAATTGGAGTATTTGTGCCAATATAACTTTTGATTATAACTTACTCTAAGTTACATTATAAACTGTCTCGGGGTATAGATTGTAGCCGTGTTGTTCTACAGACATCGGTAGACAAGGTTCTTTGGGTAAATCTGATATCTTTTATTAGACCAACTCAAATAGCTGGAAAAATTCTTCTTAGCAAGCTTTCAGGCACAAACACCCATTGTCAGGCTGAGGATTTGTCAGGCTGAGGAAACATTATGAAATGCCTGTTTTTCACATGCTATGACTAATTAAGTATTTTATTTGAATGTTATAACCCCCCCAAAAAAATCACACACACCAATAGTAAAAATTAAGGGGCTGCCTCTGCAATCAGGTACATAACTTCTCTCATATGAAAATTATTCAATTGCAGCATCAAGGGCTAAAATTCTATCTGTATCAAAAACATTTTTAATGGCATGAAATCTCTTTCAGTTCAAAATAAAATTGCTTGTGTTAACACAAAGTCTAACTTACATGTGGATATATCAACAAAGGCATTGTGAAATTTTTTACGCTCAACCCTAAACTTTCAAAAATAAGAACTTAATGCTAACTAAGGGTGTGATTTTTTTCAAAGCACAAAGGAGACCAGGTGCACCTGTAACTTCAAACCCTGCCAAAAGTAAAATAGTCTAGTTAAGTCATTCCATTTTTTCCACTCGGGAAAGTCTATCAGTAGGTAGGTAAGTAGTATTTATTACAAAGGCAGCATGGAATACTGCTTTCACCATTCTTTATTATTTGCATCATGGTAGCCTAAGAACTCTAATCATAAACCTACACCCCTTTGTGCTGCAAACTGCACACAAACACTACAAAAGACAAGCTCAGTCTCAAGCAGCTTACAATGAATTGCTATTGCTCCACTATGCAGATGTTAATGAGATTCTAGATTCGTTTTTTTTCCCAGCAATGAGCATTTTAAGTGTGAAACTACTTTGCAGAGAAACATTTCTACGTGATCTTCAATTCCACAAGTAGGTAGGAAACTAATTTAAGAAACCAGCGCAAAACATCCTCTGGAGGAGTTTAAGACTACAAGTGGGAAGACAGTCAAGAATTCCAACATGTAAACAAATAAAGATGTAGGATTGAAATAGAGAGGTTAAGTCCTTAAATATACATTTTTTAATTTAGAAAAACATGATTCATATTTGCTTAATAGTTTTGCAGAGCTTCTTCTACCCAAGCCACAGATGCAGAATCCTTCATAAAACCACAAACCATTTACATTCACTGTTTATTAAGACATCAAACATATATGAGGTTTGATGCTCACCATAATTAGAATCTAGATTTCACTATAATTATCTTAAATAAAAAAACTGGAGACAAAAATAAAGATTCTTCAACGTAACTTGAAGTAAGAGAGGAAGCCCAAGCAGAGAAGCTAGTGCAAACATTAAGCTTTGAAAGAGGATGATTAAAATGGCCTTTTAATCAAAGTGTTTGTTTCATCATCAGTCTGGATTTAATCATGTATATAAATGGCTTCTGAACGTCAAATTGGATAGATGTTCCTTGTATGAACACACTCCTAGTGTCCTGTTAATCTAACATAGATGCCAGTAGCAGAGTGAGGAGCTTAGTTTTCATTGCCCTGCTTCCCTACGCCCCCTCCCTGCATCTTTACTCAACACATCTTTGCTGCACCCTGCTTGCCCTCAAACTATTCACTGCCGTCAACCATCTTTACCCCTTACCCGATCAGTTTCTGCTAACTACCTACCCTCTTGCTTCTCCTTGTGTACATCAGTCCACTCATTCCCAGTTATTCACTTCCCAAAATACATGCTTAACGACAAACAGGGCTCTGGTTGAGTCCTGGTCAGCTTTAGTTAACCTGGAGCTAGCTCCCCTTGGATCTATGCTGTAAAGCAATCAATCTTCCAGCCAACCCAACCTGCTGAAACCCTCTCCAAGCAAACTTGCTTTAGCCATAACCTTCCTGAAATAGGCAAAACCCCAGTGTGGCGGTGTCTCAGGAAAGCAGCGCAGATTTGTAATTTATAAACTAACCAAAGTTAATACAGAAAGAGACAGAGGGAGAACAGACATAGCTAGAGATCAGACATAGAGGGATATACATATCTAGAGAGGGATATACAAAAATCTATAGGCACACACATATATATAGGCATATACACACATATATATCTATATATCTACACAGACACAGATAAGATAGTTATATCATAGAGAGTAACAATGTATAGATAGATGGACAGGAAGGGAGAGAGAAATATGAGATACAGATTTTTAGCGATTAGATATAGCTATAGACATAAATACAGGGAAGAAAGTAGATATATTAGGGAAGAGGGATTAGATATAGCTATATATAGGAAGAAAGATTAGAAATATAGATATCTCTATCTATATATGGAGAGAAATTAGATACTGATATCTATCGATCTATCAATAAACAGATATGGATATATATATATGGAGGAGGGAGAGATTCGATATAGCTGGAGAGAGAGGTGGGAAGAGGGATTAAATATATACACAGACAAGGAGAGACCGAGATTAGAGATATCTGGATAGAGAAAGATATAATAGATTAGATACAGAGCTCTACAGAGAGAGAGAGAAACGAGAGGGAGCGAGATTACATACAGAGATACGCACGGAGAGCGCAGCCGGCTGGGCGCACACGCACACGCACAGCTGCAGCACCAGCTCCCCGCGACCCGCGGCCGGTTCCAGCCTCGGACGAAGTGAAGCCGAGGCGCGCAGAGCCCCCCGCCCCCCCTTGAGGCGCCGCTGCCCAGCGCCGGCCGGGGCCGCGCGCATCTGCGTGGCGGGGAGCTCGCCTGGGCCCGACTGGGCCGCCGCGGCCTGCCGCCCCCCGTAGTCCCCTCGCGGGCCCTGAGGAAAGATGGGTCCTCTCCCCGCCCTGGCGCGGCCGCGGCATTCCCCCGCGGTCTGCGGACAAAGAGCCCTGGCCCCCCTCACCGCACGGCGCCGCTCCCAAGGAGGCAGAGGCCCCAGCCCCGCCGCTTCCCCCGCAGCCAGGAGGAGGCGGGGGAGGAGGCAGCGCCCCGCCTAGGGGCAGGGACAGGGACAGGGACAGGGACAGGCCGTGCCCGGGAAGGAGAGGGGAGAGCACTAGCCCCGGAGAGACGAGACACGGGCACCGAGGGGGCTGCTAGGGGCCGCAGGCCGTGGCACTGTTGAAAAGTTATCTTTTACACTGTTGAAATGTTATCATGTTTCTTTCGTGTTCCTCTTAGCATTTATCCAGATCCAATTTACAAAAAGTGTGTATAATAAATGTTGTCAGTGGCCGCATTTACATGGGATGCTACTGCACCATAACGTTGGTGGGTACTAACCCTGATGTGATGCTACTGTACAGTAACATCAGAAAAAAACAAAACACAAACCTGTGCACGGAGACTACTGCATAGTTATTTAGTAGTTGGTTATGCAAGTACTAAATGCTTGCACAGTTGTCTGCTACTCATGTAGTTGTGGCCACTATGTACTTTCCTCTTCTATATCTGCAGTTGTAAGAACATTTCATCATTTACTTCACAAGATCCAAAATCCTTTTTTAATTCTTACCAACTTTAGCTTGATCCTCTTATTAAGGTACAGACCTGGGCAGCTCTCTTTGGTTCTTCAGTGCCAAATAAAAGTAAACAAAGGAGTATAGCTAGCACAGCAGAAGTGTCAGGCTCCTTAACTGCTTTTCCTACCTGGCACAAAGTGTGGCTTTTTTGTTTACTATCTTCTTATCCTGAAATAAGACTAGTTATGACATGATACTGTAGATTCTCTCTCCTGATAAATCTTAAGCTTCTTCCCATCTGAAAAAGCACTTTCTTTATACAAGTATATGGCATGATGCTCTGTGGTTCACCAGGTAATTAAACAGCTGCTGTAGGTTCAGCTTCCAGCATTTGGATCTCTTTTTCCAACTAGCTAGTTTCTCATATAAACTTCTTAATTCAGGAGTAATTTCAGAGCAGACATCAGACCCAAAGTGTATGAATACCATATTTTCTTGCAAACACCCCCACAAATAATAAAAATCAGCAGCTAGAAATCGGAGTGCACACTATATGCAAGGAAATATGGTGGGCAGGTGGGGTGCAGAAATGAATTCTGCAGGGAGAAGATGACAATGAGCAGGTCTGGCTCCCTAGCTGCTGCTATTCAAGTTACTCATCATGAAGAAAATTTTTTTCTTTTCTTACCTTGTTTTTGAAAGACAATGATCTCATTTCAGGACCATGTTATACATGAGAAAATAGTGTTTAATGACTAAGACAGCAACTATTTTTTAATGAATCTCTCTAATCTTCCACAAATAAATACTTAACTGGCTTACACTTTGGCAACACTAATGATAAAAGCTATACGTTAGCTCTGCTCAGCACTATGATAAAAAAGATAAAGGTTACTCAATCATCAGTTGATCAGAAACTACTGGAAACATGAAAAAAATACAAATATTCTCTATCTTTAAATAGCAATGTTTACAGGTTATTTAACATGTTATAAAGGTTCAAAATTTAAATTTCACTGCTACAAAAACTCCAACCATATTTTAACATGACCAATAAAATTTATTAAACGTTATTATTTACAATTATTTACATATCTTCCATAGGTAAATATTAAAATAGACAATGTACAATTTAAGAATTTTCATTCAAAGGCATTTTGTTGCAAAAAAATAGGCTCTATTACGAGACCACCATATAAGAGCAAAAGGTTTTATGTTTTAATTTAAATAAAAATATTTTCAGCATAGTAAGTCATAGGTATGGCATTACAACAGCAGACTAATATGAAATATGATTTTGTAAATATTACAATTGTTTAGGTATCAGTTACTGAAGTAAAGGAGTTGAGCTGAGCATGCAATACAGTTCAGTTTCAAATCTTTTACAGTTGTGGTGATGAAACAAGTAGCTAAATCAAACACATGCCTTATTAAAAGAACTGCCAACCAGAAACACACTACACTTAATAAAAACTACAACTTTGGTCCAATAAAACATTAGACAAAACAGTTTTACAGTTAAAATATCTATTTTATACAGGTTTTGAACATTAATTACAAGATTATTTACATTTGCACAACATGTATAAAATAAGTTATTTAAAAATGAAGACAATATTACATCTTTTCCAAAAAGAAAAATGTACAGATAATTTACAAATATAATAAGATGAATAAATTTTTCTCCTCCAAATCTTTTATTTTCTTCCACAGGTCATGTCTTTGTTTTGTTCTGTGGGAGTTCAACTGTTATTGAAATGTTATAATATAAAGATTTAAAGCAGGCTTTATTAAATATCAATTTTTTTCAGTGGCTGTTCTACCCTGTTAACAGCTTCCAGCGCTGTAAACTCACCATGTTTTATAATCCTTTAAAAGGAATACATGCTAAATTTGTAGTTAACTTTTAAAATATAAATAATGGTACTTATCAGGAACTGGCTGTAGAACTAGCATCCAATATAACCAATGTCATTTATCACTAGGTGACACAGTGTTTAACATCTATTTTCCATAGTTTACAAGACTTTGTGAAAATATTTTTCTGAAAGAATACCTGGATTACTGAAAAAGTGGTACTCCAGAAATGGAAGTGCTAGAGCTCAACAGATAAATAAATTTCTGTCCATCATGGTACATCACTTTCAAGTTGTAGACTGAAAGAGAGATGGTAGCTATCAAATTGGTGTCAATTCAAAGTCATCATTAACATCAACAAGAGGAACATAAAACTCCTGAATTTCATAAATGCTGATAGATTTGTATGTAGCAGGATCAAGCTCCTGTAGTTTGAGCTGCCATTCCAGTCTCTGTACTGCATTTAAAGCTGCTGCTTCATGCTGCTGCCTCATCAAAAGACATGTCTATTTTAGGGGAAGAAAAAAAGTTAAATTTAATTTTCAAATACTGAAAAGTTAAAAGAAGAGTTGCATTTAAGTAATGCCAGTGAGATTTAAAAGCTGGAAGATATACGCTGATAGTACTATTTTATCTATCTATCTATATACATATACATTTTAATTGCAATATTATTTGATGGACAGACCTGTGTTTTGCTGAGTTCTTTACATGACATGAAGGTAAGCTGCTTATATTGTAACTCTCTCCCATTTATGATATTGTACCCAAACAAGTCCATCTCATCTCTACAGCATCATCTAAAGTCTATATTTTCAGACTTGACAAGACACAAAGATACATACCTTCAATTTGTCAAATTTATCATCTACATCTTGTAGCCATGACATGAACTGCCTTGCATTAAATCGATCCCTAACAGATGCTTTATTATCATCAGCCTGCAAAAGAAACATACTAGAATCAGTTTTTCAAATAATAAAGTGGCGTATACTATTTAGTAACAACTCATTCTCCTACTATAAACTAAAAATTGTGGGACATTTGGAAACAGTGCATTGAATCAAAGTCTAATTTTCATCTAAAACAAAGATTGTATATGCCAATAACATAACAGTTCAAATTGCCAATGTTTCATTATGGGTATATTAATTAACAAAGAACTGAGTTTTAAATTCTAGGATTCAAAGTTATCTGAACCATTTTGGAAAGGAGGTTCTGAAAATTAGAAGACTTACATAAATCTCAAAATGTTATTAATTTTACTTATGCTAAGATGCATCCAGCATAGAATTATTAAACTACTTACTAGATTTTAAGAACAGCAGCAGATACAATAAAAACAAAAAGAAAAAAACTGATTTTTGGGGATGAGAACAAAAGCACCCATGTAAAATATAAGCAGTCAATTTTATTGATTGCAACAGCTGTTCAACAGGAGAAAGATTTATATTCATACTTTTAAAGACAAAAAGACAATCTACAAAGGACTTCAAGAAAAGCTGTTCTATTTTTTTTAGATATCCAAATATTTATGATTAAATAAAAGTCACTGAATGAAATTAGTCAAATAAATGAAAGTGTCCCTTAGTCCAACAAGATCAAAACTGGTTCATTTTCTAATCTGCTTGCCATCATCAAAAAATCTGATGATCTGGATCAGAGCCATCCAAACTTCTGAGTGGGCAGGGGCAGGAAACAAAAAGGGGGGGGGGAGCCCAGAGACTCTTGCAGTAGGACAGTGATGAGGGAAGGAAAGGAAAGTGGAGAATGTTGCCCAAAAGGCTACAGGATGGGGTGCAATGCAGCCTACAGGCCACCACCTGGACAATCCTGATCTGGATGATGAAAGGTCATTTGCCTACCAAGAAATAGGATTTTTGGTATAGGGTCTTGAAGCTAGATTGGACTGGCTTCTCACTTAAACATAACTAGACAGTCTAAGGGTCTAGTACTCTCTGGAAAAGAGAGAGAAACATCCTGGATGGAATTAGTCAAACAATAACAGAAAATAACTATAAAGGGGTAGAGGGTGGGGGTTGGGAAGAGTGGGGTGAGAATCAGACAGACAGACAGATAGACATCTGTTTGAGGACAGTAATGAAGATTTACATACGCTTAAAGAAAAAAATGGAACAGATTTGTTTGGAAAAAGATCCTTATCATTAGAAAATGTACTACACCTGAACTATAACACAGAAGCAGTATTTAGGTAGATACAACTAATGAGGTTCCCATTTTTCTGAAGGTGTAGTCCACATGACTAGAACTGTATAGGTCTATTGCTCAATGTACAACATTAATTTCTATAATAGAGCACTGCTCATGGGATACATGCGCACAGTAAGAGTAGAAGTACTAAGCAGTCTCACAGCAATACCGCTGATATTTCAAAGTTTTCTTCCCTGAAACATATTTGGCTTGGGATGTTGCTTGCCCTTCCTTTTCCCTGACAAACTATTTGTTTTCCTTTGCTACGAAATATTAAGAGTCATTTGCTTTTGGGCTTCAATATAAAACAAAAATGAAGAGATGAGTAGTACAAAAGTGTGATGTTTAGAAAAAGATTGTGATAATAGAACAAATTATTACAAGAAATACATATTCTTGAATTTTAAAGTGGTGTCACTCCCCTTCCAATACTCCTATCAAGGTTTCATTTCAAAACACTTAAGTTCTAGCTTAATTTTAAACATGGAATTAAAAGTTCCATTGGCTTCAATAAGACAAACATATGCTTAGGACTTGAACTGTTTTAGGTGCTTTGCCTGTACCCCCGGGCACCTGTACTCACCACCTAGAGGGGAACCATATCTATCTCCTAGCCACTTGTCTCCCTCCTTCTATTGCTGTCCCTAGCTGATGAGCCCTGGGAGAGCCCCACAGCTGCTCCTGACTCACTTCTACCCTGTTTTGCAACTAACAGCTGTGGGAAGGAGCTCTGTTAGAGACAGCATTTATGGCATGTAGGTTCCTCCTTCCAGCTTCTGCTCCCTGCACCGCTCCCTCCCCCCACATCTTCCTTAATGCAAAGAGCAGAGGCTAGAAGGAGCAATCTGTGCACTGATGCTGTTGTCCTTGGCAGAGTCATGCTCCTGCACAGCTGCTCCCCACAACTCCGAGCTGATGCAGGCACATACAGCTCCTGACCCACTTCTGCCCTACACTGCAGGGAGAAGATGTGGGGTTGTGCATGTTTCTCCTCTTGCTCCCTGTCAATAAGGGAGCCAGGCAGGGAGCAGATGCTCAAAGAAGGAGCCTGTGTGCCACCAATGCTGTTCCGGGCTGAACTGAATTCTCCATGTACCAGTCTCCACAACTGTCAGCTGAAGCAATCTGATAGTCTATTCTGAGTCTTCCTCTGCACCCCCACCCCATGCTGAATGGGGAAAAAAACTTCATCTTGGAATTGAGTAAATATGGTATTTCTGATGGCAGTAATTCCACTAAAGGGAGCATTGCAAGCCACTAGATCCATTCTATAAAAAGACTTACAGAACTAATTTGGACTTCCATATACATCGACACCTCCAGAATAGTTCCATTTTAAAATGTCTTCTATTCAATATGTCAATATTTTTCCTATAGCCACAACAACAAACTCAAGTTATTTTTATTAGTTGTACTGTTATTTCTATAACAGTGTTGGGCTGTGTCTGCTGTACCCTTCCCCCTGCCCATTCCCTAGCCCCCGTCTCACTCCCTCACCACTGCAGGAATGTATCCCTATTTGTTACCTTATAAACTGGGTTATTACTTTTCTATTATTTATAGTTATTTTCCTATACCTTCTATTGATTTCTAGTTTTATTATTTTTATTCCATTCTCTACAGTTACTTCTGAGAACACACAATCAAAAAGCAAGATCTAATCATATCTCTATTACTATTCTTTGATGGGACTGCTCATGGAAAAGTGGTACTATACAAGTGTTCTCAGAGTCACAGCAGCAGTCAGAGTAGTTTTATATATCAAAATAAATAAATAAATAAATAAATAAATACGAAGAGCAGCCTTAGAGGGTCAACTACTTGTTTTTCCCCAAACACTGTTCCACACCGAGTGAGCGAGCTCAAGAATATGATGCGTTTAGATCTGTTATACTTGGGGTTAGGGAGGAATATACCATATACACCCCAGCTGGCTATACCAAGTACTTTCAGTGGCAACTGTCAGTTATTCATAACTGATTTGAGCAAGTTAGTGTTATGCACAAAGCAAGAAGGTCCTAGCATTAAACTTCTTCACTATGCACACTACTCCAATCCCCAGATCTTTCTAGGACAGGGGATGACAACATGGCACACGAGGCCATTTTGCGTGGCATGCTACGGCCAGCCCCATCTCTGGGTAGCTGCTGCCAGCAATGGAGCCCGGGCTGCTACCAGCAGGGCTTGCAGCATCCCAGCTGCCTGCTGGGAGCAACCTGGGCTCCCGGCTGGCAGCTGATACCCAGAGCTGGGGCCGGCTGCAGCCGGGAGGCTGCAAACAGCTGTGCTGGGCTCTGGAGCCCAGGAATCAGCTCTGTACCAGTGCGTTCACACATGGCTCAGAGCAGGCAGTGGGGGAGGGGCCTGAGGCAGTGCAACCCCAGTTTCTCCCCGCTCCCAGCACAGAGCTGGTGACTGGGCTCTGGAGCCCAGTGCAGTGTTTGTAACCAGCCTGGGCTATGGGCAGCTGCAGCGAGCAGTGGGCAGGCTGCAAACAGCTGCACCGGGCTCCACAGCTCTGGCATCAGTTCCAGCATGGCAGTGACTGTGTGCACACCTCAGGGCTGGCTGCTCTGCAAGCCCTGTTGGGAGCAGCCTAGGCTCCAGCAGTTACCCAGAGCTGGGGTAGTTGCTGACAGCCACAGAGCCTGGGCTGGGGAGCAGGGGGGCACAAGCAAGGCATCCTGCCATGTACCCCCTGCCCTCATTTTGTTTTTATGGCATGCCGGCACTCCAGCACCTTCCAAGGTAGGCATTGTGGTGTTTTTTGGCACTCCGGCCAAAAAAATGTTGCCTACCCCTGTTCTAGGACAATATAATACTAATTAAAAGAAAAATAGATTATTTTTCAGTTTAGGATTGGGCTGTGTCCATCTAATTTTTGTTTTGCATTAAAGCTAAATTTCAGAGGAGAGAGCAGAATTATCAGTTAGACCATCTTGTATGATTTTCAAGAAGTGGATGCATTAAAATAAGGAAACATGGTGGCTCTAATTTCCTGTGATGTCTTCTCAATTGTACACCCAAATAAGGACTAATCAAATATGACCCACAACAGGAAAAATTCTGGGAGTTTTGCCAAGGCACGAAGATGTCACTTCTCCTCTTTTGAGCTGTAAGAATTTACAAATACAAGGATTAGGAGAACCATTCAGCTTGCCATTCTGACACCCTTTTTTACCTGAGAATCCAGAGGCACATTATAAACTTCAGCATCCAGCAGTACAGTGCAGGCACTGAATGGTAGTGTCTGATTAGCTAACGTTCTTGCTGCTCGGTAATGGACACGTAGAACTTCTTGTTCATTGGATACAATAAGCTTTTCCTAATTGAATAAAATATGAACATATAAATGTAGATGTCAAACTGTCATTTTAATTGGCATGTGTAAAGATCTTTGCATAACTATTTTATTTATTTATTTTGCACTGGCCTTAAGTTGTTGTTTTTTTTTTTAACGGCTTTAATGAAAAACGCTCCCTTATTTTTTGCCCTTCATAACATACATAGTGTATTATAGTCAAAATTTTTTTTAAGATTCAAAGCATTTGAAAATGCTTCCTGGGTTCTACATTAAGACTAAGATCAAATGTATTACAGTGATTCTGAAGGTCTAGATTTCAAATTATTATCCAAGATTTAATATATGCAGCAGTGACAGCTGAAAACCTTAGACATTGTTTGTTTGTTTACAGAGTACCCATGCAAGCAACAAAGCTCGTCTTATAAGCAACAGTGGCACCACCATTATCTGGCAAGCTACTTGGTTTCTAAAGAGCACTAGTTTTTATTTTACTCCCTGTATCTTTATCATATCCTGAGGTGAGATGTAGTACCACAGCTGAAATGGAAACATCATCTGACCTTCCTCTCTCGTTGGAGATAGCATTACAGCTGCACAGCCTAACTACTTTACACACCTCAGCAGTGGAGTAAGAACCAAAACTCCAAACATACTGCAGCAGAGACTATTAGCATGTTAGATAAAGAGACACTGTGCTCTGATGGCACCCAAAACGCTTAGTTCTTGGCCAACTTTGCTCCCTAGTTATGAAAGAATTCATATTTTATTTTTTGTTTAGAAGTATTTTTCATTGCTAACTGCAGGCTTAAAACTTTTCTGTCCCTTCTTTCCTGTAGCAACAGCCTTATGCCATACCTGCAAAAAAAATTTATATATATTTTGCTATCCATGGCAAGATATCACTTCTCTAAGTTAAAGTTCTGAACTAAAACCTGGCCCTGCTGAAGTCAATGACAAACCTTCCATTAATTTCATTAAGGTCAGGATTTCGTTCTCAATTTTATTTCCCTTCTTCCTTGTTCTACAGTCTCTTGGTACTAATACTCATTTTCTGCAATAAGACTCGGAAGCAGTTGGAGGGTAGGGTGATGTTAGAGGCTGTATGTATCATGGTAAGTATTAGGGGCGTAAATATAAATTTAAAAAAAAAATCCATTTAACCTCCTCTGATTATATCTGTTAAATGGTTAACCAGTAACACATACCTAGTCCCAACTGGAGGGTGCAAAGTCCTGGGTGGGTGCCTGCCCCACCCCACCCTGTCATGGGGAAGAAACTGCAGCACCTGCCCAGAGAAGCACCAGGAGCTGGGGGGTCGTGCACAGATCCACTTGGACACAGCTTCTGCTGGGAGCCACTCCCTGAGGCCTTTTACAGTCGGGGGAGATATGGCAGCAGCAAGCCCTGCCAGACAACACAGCCCACATGAAGCCGTGGGCAATAGCAGCAGACAAAAGGCTTTCCCAGCCCGCTGTAGCCACTAGCATGCTGGGAGGGAGGGAGCAGAATAGCTATGGGTACAAGTCACCCCCTTGCCTTCTCCTCACTCTTCCTTCCTGCCTACTGTGCTACCTTCCTATTCCTGCAGTACCACACCGCTTCCCTTGTTCACTGGACTGCGCCCAGCACTAAATGTTAACTGGTAATGAGCTATTGGTATAAATATACTTATAAATATATTTAATCTTTCACATCCCTAATATGTACACTATTTTTTATTTATGAAGAGGGCATTTTTATATTGTCTCATATGCAGAAATATTCAAAAATAAAATGATCATTAGGTTTCTTGTCATAAATCAATTAAATGCCTAGTCCACAAGGAAACAGAAATGCATTTGTCATTAGGCAGAGATAAAGGGTGAGGATACAGATTTTTTAAAATTAAAAACATTATGCTAACAAGGCCTGTCAACTTTGGTTAATCTAGATCAACGTGGAAATTTTTTCCCTCAAAATACAGGGCACTCCCAGAACTCTCCCACCAGCAGAACCAAAACATTTAAAAATTATTCTGTGGACTAGCACATGGAACTTTCTCAGGCTGACATCCTGGGCTGGGTGGCTGTTACATATGTTGGATCAAGCATGCAGGTGGGTGCCTATGGGCTGGCCCTGTGCCCATAGGCACTGACTTTGGTCTTTGCTGGCAAGGGTGTGCAGCTGTACCCCTCCCCCCCTCAAAAACCCTCCAAAAAACAACCTAAAAATGGTGCTTTAAACTTGTTGTGTTCCCGCACTGAGCCAAGCGCATGTTCAGAAGATGCAGTGCATAACTTCAACCTGATTCTGCAGTGTCTGTAAGGTTCAAGCCCTTTAGTTGGGATTTTTTAGTGCTTTAATCTAACAGCTGATTTAATCAGCTTTAGCTAAAAGCATCAAAAAGCCCTGCTGAAGCACCTGATCTTTACAGATGCTGCAGAGCTGGGTTAAAGTAATGTGTTGCTGCTTCTTCCTCAGCCCAAGGAGCTTATAATTCAGTGGAAATTAGGCTTTACCAATTTTTACCTAAATCTACAGTGGGTTCAGTCCACTGATGCCTAGAACATTCATTGAAATTTTGGTTTTGAATTGAGAAAGACATGCCATTGAATCAGGACCCAGTCAGCACAATTCACACTCAGAGTACCCTACGAGTTGCAAACAGGAATCTCACTAAGATTATTCTTGAGAGAAATATAGTTCTGGGAAGGAATGAAACAGAAAAGTAGATCACATGACATACAGGTTGACGGAATGATTGTTCAGTGAGTGATGATGAGGAGGAATGGAAGACAGCACAAGAGATGCTAGAGATAAGGATGCAAAAGATGCCTGGGCTGAAAAAAGGGGACAACAGGACAAGAGCTATAGCTGTAGACAGGAGAAATTTGACTATGATGCAGAAGATGTGGAGAGGGCAGTGAAGGTTTATGAAGAAATGAGTGACATAAGTAGAGCAGCAGGAGGGGATGTTGATTTTAGCAGTAGCAGTTTGGCTGGACTAAGAGGGAGCAAAGGGAGAAGCAGCAAAGAGGAATCAAAATGAGAAAGGACCAAGGCAGGGAGCAGTATTTAGTGTGTAAGAGGGGCAGAGGCAAGGATAAAGAACAGAGAGGACGCAAAAGGAGAAAAGATGTGGGTAGATGGATGCTGGAGAGCAACAGGCAAAGTGGAGGTTGTTAAGTCTAGGTGTAAGGATGTACAGTGGGAGAAAAAAAAAAAAAGAGGGAGATCAAGGCAGCAGGAATAATAAGAATCTCATTTTCTTTTTTCTTCTCTAAATCCAGAGGCCTTTCAGGACTCGTGAATTGTTTTGAGAGCTTTCAATGATGATGCAGGAGGGCAAGTTAATTGGGCTGAGAGATAAAAATTGTGTTTCTGCCTCTCCCACCAACAGCCTAAAACAGACAGCTGTGCTGACGTCTTAGATATTATGTTATGTTTGGACTGAAGGGTTGGACTTCCTATCCAATCGTTTCCAACATTTCAGGGAACAGTTTAGGTATCAGTAAACAGAAGGTCTCAAAAAGGTAAATGGTAAAAGCCTGATATTCACCATTAGGAAAGATTCCATGAAGTTCATGTTTGGAGAAAGCAAAGGAATCTCTCCAGCACCATCTGCTGCTGCCTACACACATCACAGGCAACAGATTAGGCTACATTCACTTGACATGCAGGTCAGCCTATATAAACAATGAAGCGCACTATGGAAAAAGTGGCAGGGCTGCTACAGAGGGAGGGATTTTGGGTACTCAGGGGCATGTGAGGCCCTGGCCTGAAGTACCAAGGGAAGGTGGCTTTACATAACTAAATTTGGCTCAAGGCCATGCAAAATTCAAAGCTGGACCTGATCTACAGAACAGCACATTCCATCTGAGCACTGTTTTGGGAAACACTGCTTTAAATTCAAAACCTTGGGCTAATACACTCAGCTCTTAGTGGGCTGCTAATGCTCCTCAGAACATGATTTTCTTAGAACCACCTTTATACTAGAAAGATTTTTAAAGGGATCTACAGACTTTTTCTCGCTACTTTTTCTCATACATGCAGAATTCTTAAAGCAAAGCTCAACAGGCAATGCTGAAGGATCTAAAAATATACTTTGGCAAGGGCATAGGATTTTCCATCTCTAGCTTCCAAAAGTCTGCAAATGTAACTCTAACAAAAATGTAGTGAGATTCTAACAAATAAAATAACAAAATATTCTTGTTATCATGCATATTTCAGAGCCAGGTGAAACTCTTGCTGGAAATTACTCCAGAACAACTCAATCCGGTTTAATTATTGTTTAATTTAAGAAATAAATTGTAGTATTAACAGAACACATATAAACGCAAACCTAGTCAGTGTTATAATATCAGAACTACTGACATTCAAAACATTTTTAGAATGCTGTTCCTTATTTCTGGATGATTTCCACAGTTCATATAAAAACTGCTTTTTAGACAACCCAAGCAAGTTTCAAGTTGAAGGACTTCTGACATTACCTATCGATTAGTATGGGGTGTGCTACCACCTATATTATATCTAAATTCTGTTGTTATTTCCAGATTACCATGAAGCATGAATATTTGCAACACTTCCCTGAACTGTAAAACAAGGTAAAGACCTTACTAGTAACTTAAACTCTAGCCCATCCATATAAAAAAAAGCTTATAACAAAGACATAAATACTTTATTATAGTCTTACCCTTTCAATACTGTGCTGTAAACGTAATTTCATCCTCACAACTTCCTGTTGTTTAAAGAGTTCTTTAAGTGGATCTGACAGTGAAGGAGGTGGTGTAATCTATAAAAAATAGTTACAAATAACGTACTGACTATATATTCAACGGTTTTACATTGGTTGAATGCATAAAACCAATTAAAGTGAAAAATAACAGCGTAAACAGTAGTTTTTTACTAGGACCTGTTTCTCAGAACCACATCTAGAACATAACTGAATTTACAGATTTACTGCTGCATCCTATTAATTAAGCAACTCTTCCTTTTGAGGTAACAGTATCTCATTATCTTTAAAATTAAAAAAATATGTATATGGGAGTGGCATTTCAAAAGTTTTTAAGTTCAATTTTGACAATATTCATAGACACATGATTTTTAATGTGCAACCCTTTCAAAAAACAAAGTCATAATTAAGACTAGAATACCTGTCAGTTTTAAATATTGTTTTTAACTTTGTATGTAACCTTTGTTTGTAAATAATTTATTAAAAAAGCTTGTTTGTGGTAAAGAATATATAATGAGATTATAAAGACTCCTAAAGAAAAGAAAAACAAATAATTTGGTTTATTATATAGAGATGGTGCATTTAGTACTGTACAAGTCAAATGATGACAGTACATACTTGAGTTTATCCTGAAATGCTTTAAATAAGTTTTTTTATATTTTTCAACAGTTAGGATGCATCCAGATGAGTCCACATGTGCCTCTTGCTGCATTTCAAAGCAGACTGAGATGCAGCAAGACACACTGTTCAGCACCACAAAGCAGTGGGTCCATCTCCAGCTGTCCCCACATCCTGGTGAGCAAAGGGGGAAGGGGTAGCTTTGATTTTTCTGTGATAAAAAAATCCAAAAGCAAAAGCCAAAGTATACAGGTATTTTAGAATTTATTTTATTATGATGACAGTATGAAAAGCTGCCCTGTGGTGGCCCCAGCAATATGAAAACCTGTCCCTTGTTGGCCCCAGCAGCTCAGGAGCTTCTGGGGCCTGACCAGTTGGTATCTGGAGATATTAGCCCTTGTGCCAGCTGAACTGCTAAAGTAATTTGGAAGCCTACCAGTACCTTTATCATCATAATACAGGTTTCCCTCGTTTTATGTAGTATGTGTGTTGCTGGAAAACTGCACCTATATTGAATTTGCATAAAGGGTACCCAGTTTATAACGTAACAAATAGGGATATGTTTCTACAGTGGTGAGGGAGTAAGGCTAGGGCTAGGGAATGGGCAGGGGGAAGGATACAGAGGACGCGGCCAAGGGCTGCAGCAGGGAGCAAAGTGTGGGGGACTGTTAGTGGGTGTGAGGCAGGAGGGGCGCAGCTCTTGCTGCCATGGGAGGGCTAGGGGTCTGCGCTGGGCTCTTCCGGGGGGGGTGGGGGGGAAGGGAGGGAAATGTCTGCCCTTGGATCATAGATGTTAGGGTCGGAAGGGACCTCAATAAATCAGAGTCCAACCCCCTGCATAGGCAGGAAAGAGTGCTGGGTCTAGATGACTCCAGCTAGATGCCTATCTAACCTGTACACGGGAGGAGAGCAGGCTGCTGCTGGGGCCGCCAGCGGCACTGGGCTTTTCCCAGTGCTTGGGGCAGGTGGCAGCCTTCTCTCCATGCAAATCAGAGGCCACACACACCCCCCGCTCCTCCGAAGAGCCTGGCATAGCCCCCCAGCCTGCAGCTCTCCTGGGGTGCTCATGATAGCAAAAGCTGCACCTCCCCAGCCCTTCATCCACTGCCAGTTCCTTCTACAACTGGTGTCAGCTGTTCCTGAGGCTGCTGAAACCGGGGCTGGGAGAGTGGGAACAAGCAGAGCCCCAGGGGATATGGGGCATGGTGCAGCTTGTCCACACTCACCCCAGCCCCTGTTGCAGCAACCCTGGGAGCAATCAACACCAGCTGCTGGGCTGCACCGTGCCCCAAACTCCCTGGGGCTTCACTTGTCCCCACTAACACCAGCTCCTGCTGAAGCGGCCCCAGCAGCAGCTACTGCCCGCCCACTCTCCCTCCCCCCTCATTCTTGGCAGCCAATTGCCTAGTTTGATATAAAAACGTACTGTCTACAAGATTTATACTACATACCTACATATTTATGAGAAAAGGGTTTGGTCTCTGCCTTACTGAACAACATTTACAGTATTCTGCAATTTCACTGAACATTGGGCTACTTTTATGCTTCCTACACCCGCAATTATATGACCCAATAAGCCAACAATTCCACAGCAAATACAGTGAATTTTCAGACCCCTCACCCCCCAATAATTTGGCTTCATACCCAAACATACAAAATAGTCATGGCATTCATGGAAGTAAAAAAAGAAATCTTCTGTATCAGAGTGAAGGCAGAGACCCAAGTACAAATAAACTATGAATAAAGGTCTAGGAAACGTGACTTTTGAGAAAAGTCTGGAAGAACTGGTATTATTTAGTCTACAGAAGAAAAGACTGAACGGGGTAGTTGTAATTGAAAGGTTGTTATAAAATGGACAGTGACAGACCACAAAGGACAGGACAAGGAGCAATAGTCTGAAAATTACAAGGGAAATTAAAGCTGGATATTAGGAAGACTTCTCACTGTTCCAATGCTTAGTGACCCTCATAGACAACCTCAATAGTTTGTGGAATCTCTATCCTTGGAAGTATTTAAGAACAAGTTAAACAAATACTTTCTTGGAATGGTTTATACAGGGATGACTGCCTGAAGCAGGAGATCAGGGTAGATGACCTCTTAAGGTCCCTTCAAGTTCTACTTCTCTGTCAATCATGTAGAATCTAATCATAAAGAGCTGTTAATTCAAGTTCTGCAATGTCATCATCAACAAGGATGCCATTATGGATGTAGACATACTTACACGCAAAAGTATGTGATCTAGGGGCTAACCTAATGCATATTATTTATAATCAATACATTATTCTATGGTGTTACTTTGTAATTTTTGTGAATTGGACAAGATCATAGTTGAACTCTGGAAGAGTGTCCCCTGATGAAGGGTGGAAGAGATACATTAGCTAAATGGTATGATGCATTATTTTATCCACTTAGCTATTCTCTATGATTAAATGGCCTAAACTTCAGAATAGCTATCGATAGCCAGAAATAGAAAGACAATGTGAACATTTTCATTTTGTCCAGGTACATGAAAACATTCAGAGTGTTTAATTTCTGTTCCAGCATGGCACAGGATTTCAGGAAGATTAGTAAAATTAATTGGCTGAAAATTTTGAGCCTATATTGGGGAAAATACAGGGTGAGATTTTAACTTTTTTTCATCCCAAAGAATGCTGATTAGGGAGAAAAAGCCAAAACTGTTTAAATGTCATGCTCTCTCTCCTGATTGAAGGGATGACAACTGGAAACACCTTCAGAGTGAGCTGAGTAAGAAGCCCTCCCCCTGAATAAAAGAAAATAAAAAGCAAATTTTCAGGGAAGCTCTATAAACCTCAGAAGGATGCCACTGAGGTCCCAGACATTACCCAGTTCCTTGACTGATGCATGCAATAGAATGTTAAGCAACTGATTCTGTCAAATGGAAGACAGAACACAACTGTATAGACAGATACTGTGCTTGAGATTGTTTTAATGAAGCTGTACGTCACTGGGTTTTCAATGAAATAAGCAATCCAGAATTTTCAAGCATCATAATTTACAGTAAGTCCAGGATATGTTGGCTTGCTTATACTGAAACCCTCTTTCCTTTTAAAAAAAGAAATCTCTTTGTTCTGTAGCCATATCCCTTTGAGCAATCTGTCAGTGGTATTGATCACTCATCACACTACTGACTCATATTGAGTCTCTGATTCATGATGAAACCCTGATACTTTTAGGCAGCACTACTGCCAGACCAATTATTTCCCCTTCTATACATGTGCAGCTGACTAAGGGATGGTTTTACTAGAATGCTGTTCTTTTTTTCTAAATGTCAATGCATATTTTGAACCAATAATTAATAATGTGAAAGAAAATTGTTATTTTATCTGCTATGCTCTTACTAAGTCTTCCGTAGTCTATACCAAAGTTAAAGTACTCTAATTAAACCTAAACACTTCTTTAAAAGAATTTTGAACAGCAGGTGGCACCATAAAATAAGCCAGCCGTTCTCAATGCTTTTAGATTGGAGGCACCCCTCTAAAAATACCAATGCTTAGCTTTCTTTTATTTTCAGATTATAAACAAAACAATGAAAATTTTTTTGTTGTAAAGAATTCCAAAAGACCACAGCTGGTTAGAGTATTTTTGATACTACAGATTCCTATTTGAAATTTCTGGGTGTCTTACGAATCGAGTGTGTAGGTGTTTGCACACCTAACAGTGCTAGCCTGAGCAGTACCCTGGTTGCGAATCACTGCTGTAAACTATTTGCTCATACATCCTGCAATACATTTTTCCCAGATCTCTCTCCACTATTCATCCCCCTTATTTTCCCCCCACCCAGCCTGTCTCTCACTCACTGACTCCTCAATTTACATCTTCACTGACTATCTTGAATGCATACCAGCCCAGCTTCTTTACTTATCATTCCATCCAGAAAGAGCACACACCAACTACTGAAACTTCCTCAGCCCGATGAAGCATTTTTAAACCTGAAAGCTTGCTTTAAAAAAAAAGTTTTTCCAACTATTTAAGTTGGTCTAATAAAAGATATCAGATTCACCCAAAAAACCTTGTCTGCCTTTGAAAATAAACTGACATTTTCCTGGGTACTGAAAACTGAAGGATAAATGTGCATTCTTTTTCATAATTTATGTAGACAAATAAACTGAACAAGATGAGTATGAGATGAAGAAATCTACAATGACACCTCCATAACACAGAATCTAGGACATTACATCCAAATGTTGTAACCTCCTAGTATCCATACAATATCTTGTGATAGGTACATTATGGATGAGGAGGTAATCTGAACCATTTTCTACAGAAACAAGATTCTGTTTCTACCCAAAAGGATACCATAGCCTCAGGATGAATGATTTTTAGAAGATACAGTCTACTAAGATAGTCTACTTTTAAGAATACAAACATCTAATAAATGACTTGATTAAACCATTGATCAATAACAGAAGAATCTATTTTTTCCCCGAAAAGATTGTAAAGAGAACAAAAAGCTTAACTCCACCTGCTGGGGAATTGTATACCTTTGACTGACACTGAATTTGCACACAAGTACAGAAAGAAAATGTTCTGGTTTCTCTCTAAATGCCGTATTTACCCGAATCCAACATAACTGAAGACAGCTTACTCCAAAATGAGATTCTATACACAGAAAATGTATTATAAATTTTCATGTACGTATGGAACCTAATTATTGAGGGCCATCTAAACTATGCCCTCTGCCTATCAATGCAGCAAAGCAAGCAGCAGTAATGGGGCGGATATCAAGCGAGACAAGTGGCCTGACCCCTGCTCCTTGCCCTCTGCCTCTGCCTCCCTACCATTGTTCCCCGCTCCCCCTCCCATGGTTCCTGCCCCCATATCTATACTCCCTGGTGCCTGCCACCTGCTGTTTGTGACCCCTGTGCCTGCACTCCCCTCACTAACCCCCATCCCACCTACCCTCCCTCCCCCTCCCCCTTATCCTCCAGCTCTGACCAGTTCCAACCCTGCTCCAGTACAGAGCATGGGACATGTTAGCTCTGGATCTTGCCCAGACATTCAGTAGTGGTGGTGGCGGCAGCTGCTCAGGGGGTGGGGAACAGAGGCAGTGGTGGGGGGCAAAGGGGATGGGGCAGAGACCGTGGGGAGTGGGCAGCAGCTGTGTCTCTGACTGAGCTTAGGTTAGAGCTGAGTCAGAGCCACAGCAGCTGCTTGTACTCAAATCCGATTTGAGGAGCTCCCCCTGACCTTGTTATATGGGCAGGGGGAAACTCATCTTGGAGTACAATAAATATGGTAGGAGATGAGTTTTTGAAAGAAGCTGAGAATTGGGTTCAGCGTGACCATGTGAAAAATAAAAATAAATTACACCAGATTACAAAAGTCAACTCACAAGCCTCTTTTTAGAGAGGGAGTTACAACAGTAACATCTCTCAAAAATAACAATATATTAGTTATGAGTTCACAGAGAACATACAAAATAGTCTATGAAGGTCTAGTTGGACTTCAGGATACAACAGAACAGAAGACTCAAATTTAACTGTATCTGCTTACCAAGCCAGGGTACTGTAGGGTTGGACTTCACTAAAGGATCTATCTCTGAGACTGAAATGCTCTGAAATACTAGAACCTTGCCTTCTCTGAGTACTAATGAAATCCATCTGCAGGCCTAAACTGAGACACTAACCATTATGAAGAACCAGAGAGAAGTCAGATGTTTAACTATTTGCCTTATATCATAAGAAAACAGTCACTGCATTAACACAAACGAAGTATTTGCTAGTAAGTCATGACTGCATCAGAGAAGAGCCACACATATAATCAGAATCTTACATGGCAAGCCATACAAAGGAAAGGCTGAGAGATCTGGGACTTTTCTGCCTGAGGAAAAGAAGGCTGAGGGGGTACCTGGTAGCAGCTTACTGCTGCACTAGGGGAGTACATCAAGGGCTGGGAAAGCAACTGTTCACCAGGGCACCCTTGGGGAAAACCAGGAACAATGGCCACAAACTTCTGGAAGATCATTCAGGCTCAACATTAGGAAAAATTTCTTCACAGTCAGGTAGTCCACTCTGGAATAAGTTCCCTCCAGAGGTGGTGCAATTACCTACCCTGGAAATCTTGAAGAGAAGATGAGACAGTCACCTAGCTGGAGTCGCCTCACCCAGATTTATCTTTCCTGCTTGGTGCAGGGGGCTGGACCCAAAGATCTTTCAAGGTCCTTTCCAGCCTGATAATCTATGAATCATACCTAAAACATGCAAAACCTAACACACCATGGAGAATATAGAAAGGTTCATGACATTCTTTACAGGAATCCTCTCTAATACTCCATTCTGTACAACTTTCAGTTCCATCTCCAGATACCAAAAGTGTATCCCCTCAATTCAAACTGGCACTTCTATGCAGCACCTCAATAGTGATTCCATAATGTTAGTGATGCCAGCTCTTTACTTGAACTACAAGAGTTAACTGCTAGTTTCTATGAGTCATACCCACTATAATGTGACTGGACATACTTTCCAAATGTAGTACATGACAACTTACTAAACAGTTATAGAAGGTTAGAATTTATAAATCCTGGAGTCATTCTTTGGCTCTAAATGGGCAGTGTGGGGTAGTAGCTAGAAACATGAAAGTACATACCTAAAGATTTATTAAACTAAAAGGGTAGTATGACTAAACTACTAATATTTTATTTAGATTTTATTACCATCTCTGCTGTTGTAACTTTTCCCCCCCTCACTTATACAAAGAAGAAACAGAAATGTTAATTCATACTTGAGTGGCTGGGTTCAGGCTTTATGAACTGAAGGGGAATGACATGTCTATCAGTATAAAAAAAAAAAAAAAAAATGGGCTAGAGGCAAGATTTAAATTCATGGTTTCCAGTTCAGAGAACTGTCTCCTAGTCTACGAAAGATTTAAGGCTTGTCCGATTTAGGCGCCCTCTGCTTCTTCCCCCTGCCCCTGGTACTGTCATCACAAATCCTATGTTGATTATAGTCCATTATAAACTGCACTGAAGGGGAACAGCATCACAGTTTAAACATACTAGCTTCATACTGACATTTAAAGTCAGTAATATTTAAAACATAAGAATAAATGAGAAAAATACATTTTAATTTGTGTATTGGATTAACGAAGCAAAAAATAAATAAAAAAAATCAGATGCTAGAAGCTAATGTTTTGCCCAAAGGAATGCTTTAAAAATATTGTATGATAGAGTATAGAAGCTATACATTTTCTGGGTGAAGAACAGCTTTTGTGTAATAGAATCACAAGCTCCCAGAGGCTCCCCGATTACACATACAAAATGGAAAAGAAGACTGTGACTATGTCTAGAGAGGTATAAGCTTTCATAGGCAACAGCATACTTTATTAGATAATATAAACAGACTTGCAGAGAGCAAAGGTACTAAACAGAAAGGAAAATAATTTAAATACCATATTTACTCAAATATATGATGAGGATTTTTCTCTAGTCAATGTGGCGGAAGCCACTTGTCTTACATTTGCATACAGGGAAACTTAATTAAGTACACAGTCTCTTTCTTAACTGCTCCTAAAAGCAGTATGTGCTCAGTAATGGAAACCAACCAGAAAGTTGATTAAATGCAGCTAACACAAAAGTACCTGGCCCATATTAGGCAAACATGCTGATGGGAACCTTCTTTTTTTTTTAATTTCATTTCCAAGGCCAAATCAGTTCCAAATTAAGTTCCAAATTTCGACTAAGCAGAGCTCAATTGTTCAAGTCTGTGTGGCACTACCACCAGTAAATAACCTGCTTCTTAGACTCTTGAGTCTGGGACTTTAGACGCTCCCAAATCCATGGCAGGCATTCTACATGCAAACCCCAAGCCTAGAGGCCTTGGAGTTCAATGTCGCCTGAAGAATGAAGTAACAAGCTAGAGGGAAAGCCTGAGAACAATCCCGTATCACTTTTATTTTTGTTTTTACACACACACACACACACACACACACACACACACACACACACACACACACACACACACACACACACACACACTTCCAATATTCAAACATGTACACCATTACAGTATACCCATTAAAACACACACATCTGCACTCTTGTTAGAATTCTCGCACCCATGTTCCCTTGCACCCATCCACATTCTCTTCACTGTTACAATTAGGCTGGCCTGCCTCTGCCTTCTATTCCTTTCTTTAGCCTCTGGTCTTTAGTACATGTTTGCTGCTGCTCACTCTGTTGTTGCTGTCCTGTCATCACCATCTTCTTTTCCTCTGCTACCCTTGTTTGATTCACTTTCTTCTTTGTTCTCCCCGACTTCTTCCACATTGTCACTGCTATCTTCCCCAGGGGGTTGTCTTTAAACAGTCTGTGCCAATGGTTCCTCTATGCCAATGTTCACTGTCCTGTCCAATCATCTTCTGGTAGTAGGTCTGCAGCTTGCTCAGTCCCATTTTAACACAGTCTTCAACTGACAGCTTTGTACGTCAGTACTTCAGCACGTTCCTGATCTTCCACAGGGTCCTCCTGACCCAGAAGACAAACCAACCAAAGTGTAATGATGGATACACCTATTCTTTGGTCAGATGCCCATACAGCACTGCCTCTCTGGTCATGGTTTTGACCCCTGTCACCACCCAGTGGAGCTGGTTTACTTTCTCCCACACCGCATTGGTGTATATACAGAACCACAGGAGATGGTCAATGGTATCTTCTTCCCAAGGGCAGGTTTCCTTGGGGCAGTTAGATTGGCTTCTCTGGCCTTCTCTGCATCTCAGAACCTGCATGGGGAATGCCTGGTTGGCTACTTGCCAGTTCAAGTCTTTGTGGTCTTTCTGTAGGCGCTCGTGGAAGATTCACATCCACAGGGCCTGGCAGCCATCACCAGGAAGCAGGTCCATGGTCAACAGTCTGTTGTCATCTCTGACAGCCTCCCACAACTTCCAGTACCTGGTCATGGTTGCAGACACTTCTTTGAAAAGGTCATACTCGCTCCGGAAAATGTCCAAGACTTTGTAGAGCTATAACTGCTCCATGGTCTCCTGTTGGGCAGTAAGTATACCTGCCACTGACTCAGCAGATGCCCTGCATAGTATTTGACAAAGCAGTCTGGTTTTTTTTCTGAACTGGCTGCCAGTTTGCAGATGTGGCTTGTACACTGTTCCAGCCCAGCACCATAAATTGTGGGAGTGCAACCCATCTGAATAAACAATATAGAAGTTCCCACTCCATTCAGCCCCCCTCTTTTCAGGTCATGGTGAGCCACCACACTGCATACATTTTGACTTCCTCATCACTCCCACAATGAGCTATGCCTTCCTTTCGCATTTCAATGATTCCTGTTTCATCAGCCTTAAATATCTGGCAAACATCACCGAACAGGGCCCCAAAACAGTTCTCCCAGAACCCCTATCAGGCACTCTCTCAGCGTATTCCATATGATTACTGTGGCCCTGCCCTCCATGAGGTGAAGTCAGATCTACATACAAGTTTTTGATGGATCCTAGGGCTTCTGGCAAGAACACCTGGTTTCAGTCACAGTAGAGGGCTAATTAGTGCATTCATCTATTTTTTGGTAGGGGAGGATATTTGGAGTACACACACATACTAAGCAGGACTGAGCTGTGGAATCACCATGGCTTGAAACACTGTTGACTCTGCTGGGGCCCAGCCAAATGAACTATATGGTAAATTATGAATCTTTTGGCTTTGGACTAATATCATGCAGTTTGTATTATATAGAAGTAGGTGCTAAAGTGCTGCTTAAAAGTGTGCTTATCGTGTACCTGTACTAAAACTTGCAACAGTTTTTAAAAAAGGTAAAATGCATTAACTGTAAATGAACTAAGCCCATTTTTATTATATACAAATTGCTACAGCTATATTTATTTTGAGGGTTTTTTTTCCAAGTTTGTTCCTCACTTCCATGTGCTCAGGGAAAGCAAGGTCTGACAGTAAAGGTGGGGGAGGACCACTCGGCAGGTGGAAAAAGTTGGGGTGGCAAAGGGGCTACTTGAGCCCCCATATTTATTCTAATTATTGGAGTTTTGTCTTGAATTTGTCTCCTTCCCACTGAAATAGCTGGGAAAATAAATCCAGGTAATGGAACAAGAACCCAGCCTCTGTTGAGACCACACTTAATACAATCCAATCAGTGGATGATTTTTTTGTTCTACAATTTCATATACAACGTGAGTTTTAATCATCCATAGGCTGGATTATGTTAACTAGGGTCTCAACAGAGCCTGGATTTTCATCTCCACCTCTGTCCAGTGAATAGTCCCATTTCTTAGAACTGGGAAAGGGCTCATACAGGTTAGATGCTATCAATAAAATCTCTTGAAGTATTAAGGTTCTGAAAAAGGGAAGGAAAATGTGTGGTGGGTTAACAGTGGGAGTTCCTGTGCCTGTCCTTTTCCTATCGGGACAGTTACAGAAGACTACGAGAACAAAAGTATGGCCTTCTACATGAGGCCTAGTTCAGCAACAAATGAGACCATTAGCAGACAGAAACTCGTACAAACTCAACTTTTCTCCAGCTGAGTCTTACTGAAAGAAACTGAGAAGTCTTAGGAGATTGGGGCAGAATTTGGAAAGCCAAAGGCTCATTGTCATGTTTCCTACCTTACAAGATTTATATCTCTAGTATGAGGAATCCCATACAGATTGGGAACTTCTCCGTGGAAACTGGGACAGACCCAGTTGAACTTTTTGTTGCCAAGGGTAGAAGATGCTTGAACAGTGGAAAGGATTCTATTATCAATAGCTACAATATTGTTTCGCATACCACATGCCCCCATATAAGACATGCACTTTGTTTTTGGGATAGCAGAATGTATTAAAAAAAGTTGTTTTTTGGGGGGTTTTTTTGTTTTTTTAATTATGATCATATACAGCAAGGACAGCGCCTAATCTTCAGCTCATTCAGCCATGCCTTTCCTGCTCAGGCAACATTTTCAGCTTTAACTTTCAGAGCTGAACTGTTAGTCAGAAGCTGAAACTGCAGGCACTGCTACAGACTGGACGCCATGTGCAGTTCTGATCCGCATGTATTCTTTCACCTCTTCTGACAATACATCAACAAGGAACTGTGCCTGCTCCTTCTCTAGCAGCAGTAATTAACAAGATAGAAATAACCTAAATCAAATAACTGGGTCTAAAATAGAACAAGGAGTATCCTGGATTAAATAACAAAAGACATCCATCAGTAACTACTGATCTTCAAAATTCTCTCAGTCTTCAGAGAACCTTCCAAGCTGTGTCTGCAGGGGAAGGATATTCATATGCCCAGTGAGACATCAAATCCTTGGAGCTACAGCTACTCAAGAAAGTGTACCCACTACTTGCCTCAATTTATTTTCCTGAACCACATGGTCTGAATTACATAGAGAACTCCCAAGGCAGAGGGAAAGGTGGACAGGAAGGATAAATATATCTCTGCAACTCAGGAAGAACAAGAAAGTTGCCAATGAATAACCTCTCTGTCTTCTTTCATTGTCAACATGCATTCCCACCCTATCTTTTCTGAATTTAGATTCTAAGTTCAGTGATTTTTTCAACAGGGATGCCACTAAATTAAAAAAAAAGTTATGAAGAGCTACCTTAAGGCTAAAAAGTTGAGAAACTCTTCTGTGGAATGTAAGAACCATAACTAGATAGATTTTTAAGGATGCCAGAATGAGATTTTCAGAAACAGCAAGCAGTCCAATTTACCAGAGATCCCTGTCGTGAAAGGAATAAGATGCTTTCCCTTGAGTCAGATGAAAAATATCTTCTACTTTTGAGTAAATCACTTCAGGGGGTCTTTGAGAAGGTCTTTAGTGCCAGACCAAGATTTATATTCTTCTCTTCTCCTCAGAAGGGACAACAGCCAGTGCAGAATCATGTGCTAAAACAGTAAAGAGAAGAAGCTTGCACTGACTTTTCAACAGACCTAGTGGTCACCTTCTCTGTCTCTAGTTCAGTGTTTTCCATGAAAAGGAACTGGAGGCATACATGTGTCCTCTTAGGTCCATGGGACCTAGGATGGACTCTAAGAGGCAGATGCTGCTGTTGAAAGCATTGTATCAAATCTTTTCTGATTCCTCTCCATGTGGTAAAGCTGTTACAGACCCCACACTTGAGCCCAGTGTCAATGCCAGTGTCAGTGCTGCTTCTGGAGCAGATGAGTCAGCCCACTAAATTGTTTTGTTACATGAAAGAGATTTTTCCAATAATGCACAGAACTGTGAACTTCTGGGGGCTTAACAGCCTTCAGACATCCCCTTCCCCCATATCAAAGTTGATAGCCACAGCAGGTCTGGGGGATAAATGCATTAGGCATACCAGATCAGGAAATACTTTCCCCAGGAAAATCAAGCAATATATGTGGGTACTGCCAGAAGTGTGGGGAATTTCTTGACACCCTTTCATGGTTCTGGCATAGGCAAATGCCAGTAATGAAGCCAAGCTCTGATACTTTATATTACCTACATAAAAATTAAAAAAAGAATTGACTACAAATTAGGCTAGTTAAACGCAACTAGAAAAACAAACACACAGACAGTACAGTGCTGCTTCTGCTTTCCTTGTAATAGGAAAAGAAATGAGATGGTGAAGATGTGCACTCCCTTCTAGAGACTTAGGCTGCCTACAAGTGTGTTGGTTTGCATACTATTTAGAATGTGTCAGAACAGACTCCGGGTTGCCTCACCATCACGTGTATTAAGCCCCCACGCACATTTTAAAATCCCCACAGGGGTGCTTTAACTAAAGCTAATTAAATGAGCTTTAAAGTGCCCCTGTGGCCATTTTAAAATGTGTGTGTGTGTGTGGGGGGCGCTTAATACATGACACTGTGTTCTAATTAGAGCAGCTGTCAGGGAACCACACTTATTAAAACGGCCCCTCCCCACTCCTGACCATATGTATAGGCACCCTTAAGTGTTGAACATGACATCTTAGAGAAATCCATATGTATCCCCTTGCCCCCAAAATTACAAGATTGTTTGTGAGGTCAACTGTACCAGGAGTAGGAATACAGAGGTACTTGAAAAAGAAAATTTATCTTAGCAGAGATTTCATTTACAAGAAGGGCTTTTATACTACAGAACACTTTCAAATGCATGAAAAATTTTCCTTATTTATCTTGTATACTATACATCTTTCACATATTACTGCTAGTCTTCTATAATGATGATTATGATGCCTACTGCTCCTGACTAGTATTAAAGGGCAAGCATACAAAACTTACATGAACACACACTAGTCAACATTAGTACAACACTAGTCAGTGTGCGTCTTTCAACAAGCAGACTCTGCCCAACATACTAAAACTAGGGGTAAAATATTCAGAAGCCTTCAAGTGAATGGGTAGAATATGAATAATAAAGCAAACTGAAAACATGCCATCCATTGTATTGTACACAGAAAGACCTTATTACTTACAGTTGGAATGCAAATCTTGCTTAAGGGATTGCCATCCAGTAAATATGATCCATTGAATGTCACATATTCATCATAATACTGAGGTGCCTGAGGGATAACACTACATAATAGTTTACGCTTTTCTTCTATCTTTTTCCTTATGTGTAAATATTCAAAATATGGATTTGCTCTCTCCGAACTGTATGGCTGAATCTCTTCGAGTTTCAGGGAATCTACAACAGCTGCCAGAGATTGCTGTGTTTTCTCTTTAGCTTGAAGTAGAAAGGAATTCACTTGTACAGGCTGAGGTACACGTGACACTTTTCTTTTACGTGGATGGTGGACCTGAGCATCATCTTCCTCGGTTAATCTTATCCTTCCTTTCAGAGATGCAGACAATTCAGATTCTTTTTCTGATGTTTGTGGGCAGCCAACAAGATTTTGCTTACTCTGGTTAGCAAGCATATTTGCTCTATTTCTAGTAATTCTTTGAGGAACTTCTTGCTGCTCTGCCTTATGATCTTCAGTTTCTTCTACTTCTAGCTTAACTGTTTCATTGTATTTATGCACATCTTCCTGTGCAGCGTGTTGTGAACCATTTTCCAAGTGAGATAAAGGATACTGTGGTAGATCTGCCAAAATAATTTCTCCACTATCTACAGAGCATTTTTTTTTATTAGCAGATTCACTCATAATTCCTTTTGGTATGGCTGTATTTAGTTCACATAGATCAATGTCAGTTCTATTACTGACCTCATGAGTTGAAACAAAATTTTCTTGTTGGACCTTTTCATTTCTGATTTCTTGAGATTCAGCTGTGCTACTATCCACTTCATCAGCTTGAGAATTCTTGTAAACAAGCTTATTGAAGGTATATGCATTTGCATTTAATTGTGAACCAGTATTTGTAGTAACATCCTTTTCAGATAATAACACACAGAGAGTATTTGCTCTTTCAAAATTCTGTGAAACACTCCTTGTGGAGCTCTCAGGACACACATTTATATGTACATCAGCCTTTTTAATATTTGAGGGGAATAAGGTGTTTTCAGTCTCTTTTGTACTACTACTATGTGTATCCAAAGTAGAATTGGTTATCTGAATTATGTTTTGTTGCTGTTGCACAAACAATGGCTCTTGATTGCCAATACCTAGTAAAGACGTGTTTTTGGATGGACATTCTATATCTGGAGGTGGCTGGATGTGCAAAGAGTTGGGTGACTGTGAAGGCAAAAATGATGCAGATTCCTGAAAACTGGAACTTCCCATAATTTCAGCATGTTGAGGTAAAAAGTCAGACAATTTCTGCTCTTTAACTGTCCTGTTTTCAGAATTATGCAATGCCGCAACATTATTAGTATCTTGTTCTGATACCCTGGAACCCGAGCAGTTAAACTCACTGTTTAAAGAATTAAGTCTGTCAAAAGGCACATCCCATGGTTTAGGTTGCTGAGTCACATTACTCTGATTACACAGCTCTAAATGCACATGATTTTCTTCTGAAGGACTCATCTGAGCAGTAGTTTTAATAATATTTATATCTGATGTAACAATCTTGTTGCAACCACTTCTAGATGGAGAAGATGCAAAACTGGAATGCACATTAGATGTACTATTTAGAAAATCCCTTTCAGGTAAACTAGAAGGTATTTCATGTTTGGGGGAACTGCAAACATGACTTGGAGCTGCTAACAGAACATTCTGATTATTTTCTTCAGACAGTCGAGGCTGTTTTGTATGTTCAGGAATAACAGCAGGCATACTACACCTTCGTACTTCTACAACAGGTCTACAGTCACTTAAAACCAGTTTAACATCTTCAACAGAAGCTGATCTAATATAGGTTGGTGGAAGTCTATTTGCAAAAGGTGGCTTAATGCGGTCTGGCAACTCTGCAAGGCTATCAGTCTCCCTTTCAAGGAGGGCTGGTGATTTGGCACGAACCAAAAATGGTGATTGTGTAAAGGACATTTGGGAATCGGAACCTTCAAGCATGAAATCTGAATCATATTCAACTACAGGTCTTGGAGTAGTTACTATAGTATGGCATGAATCTTCTGAACTAGCAACTGAAATCATGGACACTGATCTGGAGCTTAGACCTGTCTTTTCACTTTCTGATTTAGGGGATCTGTTGAAGCTACTGTCTAAAACTAATGATAACTTTCCAGTGCTTAAGTTCTTTGTGTCCACAGACTGTGATCTACCACTTGTAGCATCTTTCAGCTGCTTTTCTTTCATGTAAACGTCTGACAGCTCTGAGCTTTTTGAACGAATCAGCTCTTTGTTTTTTGAGTCAGTTACCAAATGTTTTGTTCTCTCCTTATCTTTTATCTTGTTAAGTTCTAAAGAAGACCGATTCCTTAATCTTTCCTTCTCCTTTTGTTTAATTTTTTCTTTATGTTTCCTATGCCACTGTTCAATTTCCAGATCTTTAAGGCTAAGCATTCTTTCAAAACTAGTTTGCATTAAATCATCATTTACTAATCGTTTTTCCTTAGGTCGAGTATCCTTTGATGCCGGTGATGATTTAGGTTTAGGTTTCTCAGGTTCAAGTTTCAGTTTAAGTAAATTATTTTGCTGAGTTTTATCTTTATGCTTGTCTCTTTCTTTGTATCGATCTATATCTTTATCCTTTTTATCTTTCTCTCTCCCATCTGGAGTTTTCAGCAATTCATCTTTTACTTTCTCTTTCAAGGACAAAAATTTTTCATGCATTGCCTTACTACTTTCTGTAGTATTACATCTCCTTTCGTCTTGCAAGTGCTTAGAGCTGGCTACAGCAAAGCTATCTTTATCTCTGGATTTGTCCTTTTTTTCAAGCTCTCTGTCTTTATTTTTACCTTTTTCTGGTTTACCATATTCACCATCTTTTTCTGATTGTTTAACTTTTCTCTCTATACAGTGTTTTTCTTTGCTTTCAATCTTTTCTTTATCATATTTTTTATCAAGTTTTTCTTTGCTTCTTTCTTTTTCTTCTAGCTTTTTAACAGTACCAAAACTCTTTATCTTATCATTTTCTTTATGGCATTTGTCCACTTGCTGGGAATTTGGTTTTTCCTTTCCTTTTTCTATACATTCATTTAGTTCTGTTTTCTCTCTTTCTGGCTTATAGTCATGTTTTATCTTTTTTTCTTTATCTACATTTTTTCTTTCTATCTTCTCACTGTCTTTTTCTTTAACCAAGGCTCGCTTTTCAACTTTCTCTTTACTTTCCTTAAAGTTTTTTTCCTGTTTTTCAGTGTCCACTTCTTTTTCTACTAGATGCGTGCTAGTTGGCTCATCCTTAAGACCTGCACTTAAGCAAAGCAGTTCTGTTTCTTTATCTATGAACATGACTTCTCTTTCTTCTTTTATATCTTTGACTTTTTCTTCTTTAAATAATCTCTCATTTTCCTTTTTGTTTTTTTCTCTCTCTTTCTCCTCCTTTAAAATTCTCTCTTTCTGGAAGTGTCTCTCCTTTCCTAATTTATCTTCTTTTGCTGTAGTTTTTTCCAACTTGGATTTTTTGTCTGAGGACTGAGGTTCATGTTCTGTGTTTAACAATATATCTTCAGTTTCATCACTTTTAAAAAAATTCTCTTTCCAAAATTCTCTATCAAATTCAATATTTCTTTGGACCTCTTTAGCATTATCTTTGTGCTTATGTTTCTCCTTTTCCCCCTCTTGTTCTTTTTTGTGTTTGTCCTTTTCTCTTTCTTTATGCTTCAGCTTATGCTTTTTAAGAGCTTTGCCTTCCTTATCGATTTTTTTCAGCATACAGTCTGAATTTTCAAATGTTGGACTATTATCTTCATCTTTAATTTTAGGACTAGATTTTTCTCCAAAATCTAACTGAAACTCTTTCTGGTGATGTTTGCTTTTTTCTTTATGTTTGCAAGATTTTCCACTAGAACTTTCCATTAGGTATTCAGAATCTGTATTATGATCATACCGAACTAAATCGGACTGTAATGTGATTTCAGAACCTCCTGGTGATAAGCATATTTTAGTGTTTTCTTGCTTTAGTGGTGTTGACTGCTTTTCACTTAATCCACAGGGATGCTTGGGAGATTTTCCAGCAGTGATATGAAACAACTGTAATGAAGAATCTTCTTTTGGGCTGAAAGACTTTTTAAAAGTTTCCTCCTCTCTGGCTTTATCTAAAGAATCTAATCCAGGACTAGCTAGGTTTGTTACTCTAGCATTTTCTTTTTCTTGCTTTAGCTCTTGATTTTCTTTATTTTTACTCTGATTTTTTAATTTTCTTTTAACTTTCCCTTTTTGCTTGTGTTCACTTGAAACAATATATTCTTTCTTCATTCTTACATCAGAGTTTGAAGTTTCTGAGATAGAACAAGGAGAGACAATCTTTTTGTCCTGAAGAATTTCTTCATCCGAACTTTCAGAACTTGAATACAAAACTCTCGATGGCTTCTGTTTTTTACTTTTAAATGATTTTGGAAAAACAACCTTTTCTTGTTTTACAAATAAATTATTTTTTTCTACTTCAGACTCATCCTCTTTCCTTAGATCCTTTCTAAGAATATGTCTGTCATCAATCATTTTTTTAATTTCATCTTCATCATCATCTTTAAACTCATATTCATCAAGAGCAGATGAAACTGGTGCCTTACTAGGGACCATCTGTTTGTTGTCACTGACTAGAGATTCTTTCTCTACTTCTGAATCAGCATTCCCCTCTACACTGGAAGGATTTACAGATGGAGTTTCTTCAGAATCTAGATTGAGAACACAAAAACAAACAAACAAGGTTGAGAGACTGAAGAGAAAAAAACCCTTCACATTTTAGTAAAAGACAAAATATCTCAGTTTACAGTTAAACAACAGTATTATTAAAGGGCAAAACGAAACAGCACTTAAGACTTCACCATAATTATTTCAGGGCTGTCACACAATGTACTACTCTAGGCCAAGGGTTTTAAACTAGGTGTTTACTGTCACTTGTCTAGTTCAGTGGTGCTCTGGTCTCCAGCCTGCAGGTTTCATAAGGACTGCAAGGGCCACTTAATGTCATTCAACCCAGAGGGCCAGAAATTTGGTGGTGATGAAGTAGTGGCAGAGTTAACTGCCACTCCTCTGCTATCAAATTTTTGGACCCATGTGGAGCCCTGTGGGCTACATGTGGCCCTGTGTGTTAAGATGCACTGGTGTGGGTTACTCTGCATAGAATCCTAGAAAATTAAGGTTGGAAGGGAACTCAGGAGGTCATCTAGTCCAACCCCCTGTTCAAAGCAGGACCATCCCCAACTAGATCATTCCAGTCAGGGCTTTGTTGAGTCACGCCTTAAAAACCTCCGAGATTGGAGATTTCACCAAATCTCTAGGTAACCCATTCCAGTGCTTCCCCCCCCCCCAGCAAGACAGTTTTTCTTAATATCCAACCTAAAACTCCCTTCTGCAACTTGAGACCATTGCTCCTTGTTCCGTCATCTACCACTACTCAAAACAGTCTAAACTGCATCCTCTTTGGAATTAACCTTCAGGTAGTTAAAGACTGCTATCAAATCCCATCTAAATGTGTAGGTTCAGGCCAATAACCTTTTTCACCAGCTGTTGAGATTTCTCTCACAAAGCATCAATACGAATAGGGAGCTTTTTTGAGTGAATTACCCCCTGGAACTCTGAGAACCTATATATCCCATCACTCATCATATTGTGCACAACTTGGCACAACCAGTCACTGCAGTATAAATGTACAGGCTAATAATGCAAAAGCTGCTGTTATTTGAAGGGTTGAACTGTGTGCAAATGTTTTAACTGCCCCTTATATTCATTTTTAGGGAATGTTAGATGTTAACTTATGAAAGCCTGTAACAGAAAATCATAAAGTTTTTGACATTAGTTTTAAAATCCTGCGACGTTGATGCTTTCTATCAAGCCCAAGTTAAATTTTACTTCACAACAGCCTACCTGGTGTGACAATTAAATTTTAATATTCTATTCCTTTTATGCTGTAGGTTCATACTCTATATACACATTAAAGAAATGACAAATGCTTTCCCAGGAAGCTTATAATCTAAGTTAGAAATAATAAAGAAACAGAATACAAAAACTATGGCATGGAGGTAAAGACAAGTGGGAACAAATTTCAAAGGAAAGCTTATTATATAAACATCTTGTCAGTTACTTTTATAGAAGTTAAATATATTACAATGTAGGCATGATCACTAGTGTAATAAAAGGTTCACACTTGGTGTCTCAAAAGACCCTCAAACAATTAAAGAAGCTACTTTTGGATAAAATAGAGAAAGTAATTAAATTAGAGGAATCTCAAATTTGTACATGAAAAGTCCAGGTCTTGATTACTGTAATTTCCCCTGAGACTTGGAAAGTATAATTTTAGTACTCTGGTAACAAATTACTTTCAAACACATAAATCTCAGTAACACAGTGACAAGGAGCCAGAAGCCCCTGTTACTTTAAGTAAGGAGTGCAGGATGCCATGCCTGCTATGTGAGGCTGCAGCGGAGGAGCAGAGGCTGGTCATTAGGCAAAGAAGAAACCCCTGTGTGGCTGGGGGAGCCACATGACTGAAATGAGTGAGGCTTAGAGGCATATAAGCCCAGGGCCTGAGGCAAGGCAGGCAGTGCGGCCTTACAAGCTGCAGGAAGCAGAGCTCCAGGGAGAGAATGGATGAAAGAACTAGTCTGGCAAGCACACAAGCACTCAAGATTGCTGGGAGGTGAGAGCCCAAAGGGAGGTAGGGCTTGCAGAGTGGCATAAACCCAGAGTTGGGGCAGAGTTTTTGTTAGAAGTGGTTATTTGTATTTGCGCTGTTTTAAGTTGATACCAGAAGACCAGATTGTGGCCATGGGGGCAGCATGGAGGCCACAGGGGCACCTCAGAAGTACCCTGCATAGAGCCTTGTAGGGGGTCTGGGACCATAAGGGAGAGGCTTGGCAGCACGAGAACAGCCTCTTTCAAGTGAGGGTCCCAAGGGGCTGGGTGCTATGCAA
>JAGPOW010000261.1:86763767-86793876 GCA_030014935.1 Caiman crocodilus | reverse complement strand
AATCAGCCTTGCTCAAGTCAGGGACCCCAAGGGGCTGAGGAAAAAGAGCAGCATTGTCTGGGTTCAGGACTCCAGTGGGCCCCAGGTCCAGAGAAGGGTGACACTAGAGCCAGGGCCCAGAAGCCAAGGTCTGGGGCAGTGGACCTAGGCTTAGGGGCACACAACCAGAGAAAAAAATGCCGAAGCCAGGAATGGTGAAGCCCCCACAAACGTTTGAAGGGACCAAGTCTTATGGTAAGGCCAAGGGGACCCTCCAAAGTGATAAATTACTGTCTGCAAGGCATGGGCATGACTACAGGGGAGGATGGAGGCCGCAAATGCAGCCCAAAAGGTGCCTGGTGCCCCAAGACAATGCAGGGCCAAGTGTGCTACAGTTTATGCCCTAAAGGGCAAACCTGAGGCTGACTGGTTGAGGACTTGGGTCTCACTTTGGGACTGTGGGACAGCCTCCTTATACTATGTAAGATGCATCAAGGCATGGTAGGATTGGTTAAAGAGGAAGGGTACTCTAAGGAGTCAAAGGGGGGTAGGGGTCACTAGTCACCATAGGGCATCACAGCCACCCTTCAGGCCAAGACTTTGTTACATATATTCAACATTTTACACCACCATTTAATCCTCAAATGGTTCTTTCTAACTAAGAAAGTTACTTGTTACTAAGAAAGTTACTTACTAAGAACTCGCACAAGGCATTCTTGTCACCAGCGTGACTGAAGACCACATTTCAAGCCTCTTCTGAAAGCACAAGGGCACTAGATTTGCTCACTGTTATTGGGCATACAGGGTCTTTTTTTTTTTTTTTTAGCATGGACAAAAATATAGTTTCCTCTACCTTGCTAAGAGAAACAACCAAACCTTTAAAAAAAAAAATAAAATAAAATAAACACATGTAGCAGGGGTGGGCAAAATGTAGCCTGGGGGCAGGATGCGGCCTACCAGGCCATTCTATCCGGCCCGCGAGGCCCCTAAAAAATTTAGAAAATTGAATATTAATTTGCCCTGAGCTGCCTGTCATGCAGCCCTTGATGGCTTGCCGAAACTCAGTAAGCAGCCCTCTGGTCAAAATAACTGCCTGCCCCTGAAGTGTAGACACACAACATGAAATAATTAATAGGGGTACACTTTTAGAGAATTTTTAAGCCAACACCAGTGGCTGTTTAAGCAGCCATACTGGCCGATACCAATCCGATTCCAACATGCATCCAGGTGTGGAGTCTGGAGTGGAGGAAGGAGTGGGGGGAAGGGGCATGGTGGGGGGCAGATTGAGGCCCCCCGCAGTGAGGAAGGGAGTGAGGCAGGGACAGTTGCTGCTCAGCCAGAGTGCGGCAGGGTTCAGGACAGAGCCACAAGTGGCTTGTCTTGGGGCGGGGCTGCGGTTCCCATCACTGCACACACCCTGGAAGGGCAAGGGGGATGCATACCCTTGGATCTGTGCAAAAAGCAGGGTGGGCTGCTGCTGCACGCTGGGGTGGTGCCAGGCTCCCTGGCAGGGGGCTGGGCCAAGCTGTGCTCAGGGCAGGTGGTGACAGTTCTGGGAGAGGGGCTATGGGGGGGCTGCAGCCACCCCAAAATTTGCCATAGGCCCCCTCCCATAACCCCACTCCCAGTGCCACCGCTGCCTGTCCCAAGCACAGCCTGGCCCAACTCCCCGCTGGGAAGTAATTGGCGCTGCCCTGGCCCCAACCCATATCAGCAGCCCACCCTGCCCCACACAGATCCAAGGGCACATGCTCCCCCATGCTCTCCCAGGGTGCACGCAGTGGCAGGACCTGCACCCCCCCATCCTGTGTTACCTGGGCAAGCCGCTTGTGGCTGTCCTGTGACCCTTCCTGCTTTGGCTGAGCAGCGCCTGCCCCAGCCCCACTCCCTCCCTCATCATGGAAGCCTTGATCTGCTCCTCTCCACCTCTTCCCTCCCCCACCCCACAACAGATTTACCAGCCAAGGTTTCTCTCCAAGCTGCAGGGCTGAGCTCCTGGCTGCACATATGCTGCGGCTGAGTGCACGCACCAGGTATTTATCAGCCACATTAGGCAAAAAAAAGCTGATTGCTGATATTCTCAATTTTCCTGATATTAGTTCTGATCCGATATGGGACCAATATATTTCATAGACATTAGAGGCTGGAAGGGACCTCATGAGATAGAGTTCAGCTCCCCTACCATAGGCAGAAAGTTACCTGGGATCAAGTGACCCCAGCAAGAAATACATCCACCTGTTTTTTGAAAGAGTCCAGAGTAGGTGCTTGCACCACCTCTGGGGGGAGTTTGTTCCAGATCCTGGACACTCACACCATAAAGAACTTTTTTCTTATGTCTAGTCTAAATTGGCCTTCCTGGGAGTTTATGGCCGTTAAACCTCGTTATCCCTTGGGGAGCTCTGGTGAACAGTTGTTCTCCCAGGTCTTGATGCACTCCTCTTTGTATCAGCCCACAATTACATAAGTCCCCCCGGAGCCTTCTCTTCTTCAGACTGAAGAGCCTCAAGTCCTCCCAAGCCTCTCCTTGTAAGGCCTTCTCTCCAGGCCTTGGATCATACAAGTGGCTCTCCTCTGGACTCTCTCAAGCTTCTCCACATCCTTCGTGAAGTGGGGGGCTCAATACCATACACAGTACTCCAGCTGTGGTCTCACCAGGGCCAAGTAAAGCAGGAGGATGACCTCCCTGGTTTTGCTTGAGATGCATTGGTGGATGCACGCCAGAGTTTGCCAGCCACAGCATCGCATTGGTGGCTCATATTCATCTTGTTGTCAATCAAAACCCCCAAGTTCCTTTCGATCATGGTGCTAGTGAGTGTAGCACTGCCAAGCCTGTAAGTATGTTGAGGGTTCTTCCTACCGACGTACAGCACCTTACACTTCTCTATATTGAAGGCCATCCGGTTTAGGTCGGCCCACCTTGACAGCGTGTCCAAATCGGCCTGTATCCCCAGTCTGTCCTTAGGTGTGACCACCCTCCCCCATAATTTGGTATCATTCGCGAACTTGGCCAGTTCACATCTGACTCCAGAATCCAGATCGTTAATGAAGATGTTAAAGAGTATTGAGCCAAGTAACAAGCCCTGTGGGACTTCACTGGTCACCCTGTGCCATGATGATTTGCTTCTGTCAACTAGTACTCTTTGGGTCTGACCTCATAGCCAGTTGCCTAGCCATCGGACTGTATGATGATTAATACCACTGCTCCCCAGCTTAATCATGAGGACATCATAGAAAACTAGGTCAGAACCAGAAAACTGGTTCTTGAACTCCAGATATATGTCTCCATCATCTCCCTTGTCTAGGGCACGTTACCTGGTCACAGAAGGAGATGAGGTTGGTTAGGCAAGATCTGTCAGTCACAACGCCATGTTGGCTGGCATTCAGATGCTTGCCTTCCGCTAGTCTGGTGTTGATGATTTTCTCCAAGAATGGACATCAGCCTGATAGGTCTATAATTACCTGGTGTCATACACGAGTTCTCGAAATAGTAAAATGCCCATGTCACAATAAATAGAGAGAGCAAGCAACTGACGTTGCCACCAAATATGTGTGCCCCCCATGTCAACTATCCAGCACCTTACTTGGTGGTTCCTCATTGATCAGCCCACAGTATAAAAGCTCGTTCAACTTCTGCCCAAGTCAGAGACCTCAGAGAACACCTCAGAGGCAAGTTGGTGGCCTGATCAACCTCCAACGTCTCCCCATTGTCGACCTGCCAGATGTACCCCATTCCCTTTGCATGCTCACTGTGTTCACGAATTGTCAACTCGTTGCATTGTTACCTGTTACGTTACCTGTTACCAAGCAATCGTTCACCGCCTACACCAGTGTTATCAGAGGCGTAAGTAAAGTATTCTTGTAACTAATACGCTGTCTCAGCCTCTCCATCCACTCGCCTGCCTGACGATTCCATTTCGCTTACCTACCTGCTCTTCTGGACCAGTTTACCCGGACCACCAGAACATGGAATCATGAACAGGATCTCAAGGCAATGTGGTGGAGAAGAATTTAATCAGGTGCTGCCCCTGGCGCACCAGGGGGCGCCACGTGGATAACGCAGATGAACTCTGGGCGCATAATAGCCTACCATCAGGTGGTAGGAGGGGAAGGAGAGAACCTCCTCGGGGGATACTTCTCGGTAAGGGGAGAAGGGCCGATCGTGAAGGAGTAGAAAGTGAGCATGTCCCCTGAGGCGTTTGACTGTGTAATGGCCAGCAACAGGATTCATTTTAGGCCTGTGGACACGGTATCGTCTCTGTCCCTAGTGGAGGTAAACGTGAAGAAGGCAGAAAGCCCGACCCCAGCCCAAGAGTTCGCCCAGTGTATGTGGTACCTGCGGAAAGGAGGGGAGCTCACCCCGCCAGACCGGTTTAATTGCCCGGCACTAGTGCCCGGATCGCAAGGGCATGAGCTCCTCAGCCAGCTGCGGGAGGGGCTGGAGACGGAGGGTCACCACGTGGAGAAATGGTCAGGGCCCAAATGGAATAAAGACAAAATGATTAACATGTTGTTTCGTGCGATGACAGGCCTCTTATGAGAAAACGCAAATTTAGAAGCTCAATTACGTACAGCGGGCATGGAGTCACTGGAGCAGGTGGCGAGGGCCTCCGAGCCGCTGCTAGAAAATGGCACTAATGAAAATGAGAAAGGGAGCGAAAAAGCGGAACTGCCCCAAGGGGGATAGTCGGCCACGTCACCACCCTCGGCCCCGCCCCCTGAAAAAGGGGGCGTGAAAAGATTGGAGCTGCCCAAGGGGAGTGGCCAGTCACATCCCGGTCCCTGGCCCCACCCCCGATGCAATGCTAGCAGTGGAACCGCCCCCTTACAAGGAAGAAAAATTGTATCCAGTGCTCCCGCCTCACGCAGAACGCCCCTCCCTGACTGGAGCTCACCCGATAGCATTGATAAAACACGTCACAGATGCGCAAGGCACCACCCGCACTACTACCACCTATCACACGAGCATCCGACAAGAGATACAAGAACTATGTTGGGAATCAAAAGTGAAATCTGAAAAAACCCTGGCCATGTGGCTGGCATGTTTGATTGTAGAATTCGGGTCTGACACACTAGACTTAGAAGAAGCAAGTGCCTTAACCCAACAAGTGGCGTGGAGTGGAGGACACGCTACTGATCTGAATGTGATCATGACTAACGTTCATTGGCCTATTCCACTCCCAGCGCTTGTGGTGGGACAAGTGACCCATAAATCCTACGTCTGGCATGAGGGTCACCCGCAGAAGGTCAATGTGGAACAACTGCTATTGGCCATAATCAGAGTGTTGTACCTTTCATGAAATCTAAGGGTACACCAGTTGGGACTGACGCAGGCCCAACGAAACGGAAGATGGGCTCATTGCCACTTGCAGAACTATGGGGCAATTCCAGTGACTTTGGAAGCCACTGAAGCCTGTGTCGAGGTGTACGGAGGGATAGACACCATCACGCTCCAACTCTTTCTTAACCCAATGGCAGGACAACCAGCAGGGAATCTTTAAAGTTACCCTCCACGACTGCAGGCACTCACGAGATGAAGCTAAGAAACCCTTACTGATGTAAAAGATCGACCTTCGGCGTACCCGGTTGAGGCTCTGAGGCCGAAGCGTTAGGAACTTATCCCTCAACGAGTCACACCAGCTGCCGTCAAGAACGCCTGAGGAGAGAGCTATGTTTGGGATCTTACTTAACCACACAAAACTCACGAAGCAACAGCTGCGTGCCCTCGGGGATGAAGGCCAACGCCATCTAGCCAATGCAATGGGATTCAAATTCGGGGACAAGCCAAAAAACGAGTAACAGCTGTCAGCTCTGTCGGCGGCCCCTTCCACCCAGACTCAACCGACCACTGTCCCTATGACGAATTCATAGTGCAACAGCCACAAAACATAAATGATCGAAAACGAGTATCTTTTCTTTTAGACACCGGATCCCAAGTTAACATCGTTACCAACACAATCCTGCTTATGCTTACATCGAAAACGATCAAAGTCCAAGGATTTAATACCATAGCCACAACTCCTATAATTCAAATTATGATTCAAGGCAATATACTAGAAGCCGTGTTGGGAAACATTAACACATTGGGCATTCCAGGGCTAAGAATGCTTGGCCTAAAAAAAGCGTGTACCACAGGCACTTCCAATTACTGTACCCAAAACTGACCGCCACAAACCCATGCTCCGCAACACCTCCGTCTGTCAATACCATCCTATTCCGACGAAAGGTACCTTAAAAGAATCCTTTGCCAGCCCCTGCAATGACTTGAAAACCAAGGTTGCATTACATAGGGTATGGCCAGCACCTACCCGTCTCCAGTGTGGAGAGTGGCCAAGCCTGGCCCGCCTAGTTGTGGACTACCGCGAAGTTAATAAGTGATGTCAACCGCTTGCACAGCCACTCAGTCAACCCTACCGCAATGCATGCTAGAGATGGCACAGTACCAAGCATATCCATGGGTCGGAGTTACGCTGGACCTGAAGAACATGTTCTTCTCAATCCCGCTCACCGATCCTGACGGGGTGTTGAGTATGTAGATTGAAGGAATAATGTATAAATGGACGGTTTGCCCGCAAGGGTATTGTAATTCTCCATCACTAGCAACCGGTGCCATGAAAATCACACATTGGAGACATTTGCAGCAAAGAATGATAACTCACTGGACGAGGAGTATAAGGTTTGGAACTACACTGATATCGCCATCATGGGTCGAAATACCTCGGTTGTCAGAGAGACTGCTACTTGTCTCGCTGACCACCTTCAAAAGGATGGATGGACCGTCAACTTGGAAAAATCGTGTTTACATCCCACTGAAAATATCACATTTTTGGGAACAACCTTCGACGACACCACCAGACACAGTGCTACTCATGAGGCCCCAGACTTTGAGCCCTTAACACACCCTCTTCCAACAGACAAAAGATCATTCCAACGACTCCTGGGCCACCTGAACTGGTACCGGCATTATATCCCTCCTCGGCAACTGCCCATTGTTGCAAAGTTACAGTGTCAAATCCATGAGACGACCCGAAAATCCACACCATGGATGACAAGGGATGACGACCACCTCCGACACCTCTTGACAGCTATCAAAAATACCTCACTTACTGCTATCAATTTAAACAAACTTTTAGCCGTCACCCTCGGATGCACTGCCAACAATGTATGGGCCACGGTGCATAACGGCCGTGATGAGATTGTCTTCACTGAGCATAAGACCCTGCAAGCTGCCCAAAATCGTAACGGGCAATTAGCAAAAATCCTCCTTGCCGGCCAGCTTGCCGAGTCACTATCCTTGGGTCACGGGACTCTTCAAGCTCCTCTTGCAACTTTAATGCCTTCAGTGGACCCAGAAAGGACTGACCCACATTTCCAAGGGGAGCCCAAGACGTGGAACATGTTGGTCCTTAACCATCATTATCACTGGCATTGCTGGAAACATGAGGATGCCATGCCCACCTCTGACCCAGTCGACGACCACCTACCCGTCCTATACGGAACTACAGCTCCAGCGTGGATTGGGTCAGATGGAACATCCTGAAACGGGGGTGGCTATGGATATTATTGTAAGCCGTGCCATGATGCCGAGATGTTCAACCTGACCCCGGGAGAAGATTCGTCTCAACTTTGTGAGCTCCTGGGATTTAAGGCAGCCGTGCAGCACTGTCTCAATCATCATGATGGCACGCTCCCTGTTCCCATCATAGTGATTGATTCCCTTTAGGCACAGCAACGGAGACGGAAAATCGATTCGTCTGGGAAGACATTAGGGAGGCAATTTCCACCTTTACGACCCCTCCGCTCATAAAACACACGCGCTCACACCAACCCGACCCAACACCAACCCAGTACATGCAAGCACTGATAAGTTACTAAAAGATCCTTTGCGGCGCAACGTGGTTCGGACAGCATCAGCTCAAGGAGCATCTTTCGAAGTTGACCCATTTTTGGTATGGCTTCATGAACGATGGGGACACTCTGGAGCCCAAGCTAACTATCAGCGATGGAAGCTCAAAACTCAAGGACGGAGTCTGTATGCCTCCCAAGCCAACTGGAAGCAAATTGCCAAGAGTTGCGAAGCCTGCGCAAAAGAAAAAAGCCATCACACTAATCGCCACGCCGGTGCATTCAACCCAGAATACTTCCCCCCTGGGAAGACATGGCAAGTGGATTTATTAGGACCGATACCGGGGGCAAAACTGCCCAATAAGGGACTTGCCATAGTTGATTTGAGAACCCGCCAATTACAAGTCATTCCTTTGCGAGAAAGCAATGCGACTGCTGTCATCACCGCATTGACCGCGGCATTTGCAGCCTGAAAAACCCCTCATGAAATTCAATCGGATGGATTGACCCTCGTTTAACGCGCTGGACAAATTTGCCCATCTCCATGACGTCACATGGCACCTCCATTTGCCATACCACCCACAATCCAATGGTGTCATGGAAAAGCATATCGGCCTATATAAAGAGCAACTTCGTCTTAGGGAAGGAGGGACATATAAAAATTGAACTAAGCATAATCATGACGTCTTTATTTTGCTAAGCACCACGAAGCCCCTATGGGACGAGACCACACCCAAAAAACCCTTGCCTTGGGAACCTAAGTTTCAACCTGACGAATTAGTGTGGGTCTTGATACCACACCCTCGTCAATCCCGACCAGTAGTTTATAACGGAACAGTTCGTCGACCCGAGCCATACCCAAACACCTATTCTGTTTTATTAGAAGAAAAGCCCGATGGCCCCCCCATTGTAGCACACCATAATTGGTTAACTTGGCACATCCCAACAACAAATGTTCAAGATAACTAAATACTGTTATAAGTTTTATTTTCTGCAGGTCCATAGGTGACAGAGTCGACAAACACAAGAAGGGGAAGAGACTACCCAGACCTACAGATCATTCGCCCGCATTCACTATCGACCCTATGCTCCGGAAAAATGAGAAAAGAGGACCTTCCATCTCGAGAAATACAGGCAGTAGTTGGGGTAATCTTCCTCTACCACGTTACACTTAGCTCAGCCCAAGATTCGAACACTGTGTTAACTATGCTGTCAGCATGGGCCGAGGCGACCAACTCTGAGGATGGATTAACTGCGTGTACATGTTTACCCATTTCAGTGAGCAGCCCAGTGTTAAACCCCTATGTATATGGCTAAAATTATAAGCAATAATAATTGCTTATAATTTTAGCCATATACTTGGCTAAAATATATATATGGCTAAAATATAATAAGCAATTGGTTTGTAGCCAGGAATAGAGACAACCCCTGCAATATGGTTGTGGATATCAGGGTGCACCAGCAATCACTTGTAGAGCACAATTGCACATGGGCTCAAAATCCAACAGTCGGAAGTGTGGTGACTACAAGTTGCACAAAAAGTGTTGCAAGCCTCCTGGGTGACCCAGTAGAAGACTCCCCAGTTCCAATTTACTGTTATGAAGTACCGTGGGGAATCAACCCCGAGGGAGTCCGTTGGGACAGGCCCGATAATTCCCTAGTATGGAACCCAACAAAGTCCAACCCGCCATAGTTCCTAAAGCTTCTGCTCGGGCCACTAACAAGCGCTACTAAAAACCCCGTTGTCAGTGCTGCCCTTAACTACCGCACCTTGCTAGTCAAGTGGGACGCCACCCTAGCCATTAATATTTCCAACCCATTAAAATGGTCCTCCTTCTTTTACCCCGTGCAAAAGGTAGCTACCCTTAGCCAGTGGTGTCATAGATACGACCGCCCACCCAACACCACTAAATTACCCAATGAGCTAGCTCCTGACAGGTGGAGGAAGCAAAGTTGCGCCGACATCAACACCCTGCCCCGGCTGGCCTGTTATGGACCTGTTCAGATGAGCACCTGGATACTACCCTTCCAGCCACACTAACAAATGTAAACTGTTTCTTAGCTAATGTATTACTTTGCCCTCCCTTAAGCATTAATACATCTCACCCGGGTAGCCCAACCATACTTCATTGTCCTAGGCGCCACACCCGTTTGGAGCTCCCTTTCTCGTGGCGAGCAGATCAGTCAGAAAATGAGCTGGGCATTCAAGGGCTACTTTGCCGGGGGAATAGGGATAGCCAAGGCCAGAATTGCCATCGCCCAGTTAGCTGAACAAATTGAGCTCTTGGCCAATAGTACTGAGACATCCCTGCAGTTATTAAATCAACAATTGCAGGCTACATCACATATGATCATGCAAAACCAATTAGGCCTCGACGCAATGTTATTACATCAGGGAGACTTTGTCAGTCCCTCAATTTATCGAGGGAACATTGTTGCATCAGCATACCCAATGTTACTATCCCAGTAGAAGACCAACTCGACCGCATAAGACACATTGCTGCAGACACCAATAACATCACCAGGATCGGGAGGGGGTGGTTAGCCGACATTTTTTGGTTGAATGGGATGGAATACATCTTCATGGCTCATAAATTTGTTAACCCCCTTATCACTGTGTTATTACCGTTTGTAACAATTGCATTAGTTGTTTGCATGGGATGTTGTGTTCTACAATTAATCAAAAACCGTTTTGTAAAGTTATCTGCTTATGTATATACCTGTTTGTCAGAACTCCCTGAAACCGACGAGTTCGTAGATGAAGCAGCCGTCTAACCAAACTCGTGTATCTATTGTGCCATGAGCAAGGGGGCATGTCATACACGAGCCCTTGAAATAGTTAAATGCCATGTCACAATAGAGCGAGCAGCATACCCCACCCCAAGCAACTGACATTGCCACCAAATATGGGCGTGCCCCATGTCAACTATCTGGCACCTTGGTGGTTCCTCATTGATCGGCCCACAGTATAAAAGCTCGTTCAACTTCCGCCTAAGTCGGAGACCTCAGAGAACACCTCAGAGGCAAGTTGGTGGCCTGATCAACCTCCAACGTCTCCCCATTGTCAACCTGCCAGATGTACCCCATTCCCTTTGCATGCTCGCTGCGTTCACGAATTGTCGACTTGTCGCATTACGTTACCTATAACCAAGCAATCATTCACCGCCTACGCCAGTGTCATCAGAGGCGTAAGTAAAGTATTCTTGTAACCAATACGCTGTCTCAGCCTCTCCATCCACTCGCCTGCCTCGCTTACCTACCCTCCTCTGGACCAGTTTACCCGGACCACCAGAACACCTGGGTCATAACTCCTCTCCCTTTTCTTGAACATAGAGACCACACTGGCTCTTCTCCAGTCATCGGGGACCTTGCCTGAGTGCAACGAATTTTCAAATATCTCTGCCAAGGGGGATGCAACGATGTCTGCTAGCTCCTTCGAGACTCTTGGGTGCATTGTCTGGGCCCATGGACTTGTGAATATCTATCTATCTTCGAGGTGTTCCCTCACCTGATCCACACTGATTTTGTGTCTGTCACCTGTGTCTGAAATAGTTTGTGTTCTTCCTGATAATGTGATCGTCCTGGGAGAGTGAAAAACTCAATGCAAAGAAGTCATTTAGGTGATTGGCTCTTTCTTGTGCATCAGATGTCAGTTGTCCTGTTGGATCTCGCAGAGGCCCAATGTCATCTTTGTTCTTTTTTGACTCCCCACGCATCTGAAGAAGGACTTTTTGTTGTCCTTAATTCCCATAGCCAGCCTGAGTTCGGTTTGTGCTTTGGCTTTTCTCAACTACTCTCTACAGGTGCGTGCAAGTGCTGAGTAATCTTCTGTGGTGATGCTTCCTATTTTCCGGCTGGTGTAGGCTTCTCTTTTGAGTTTAATGAGGTCCAACAGTTCCTTATTCAGCTAAGGGGGCTTCTGTGCCCGTTGACTGAATTTCTTGCGAGATGGAATGGCTTTCCCCTGTGCTTGTTGGATTATGTGTTTTTGAGATGACCATTCCTCATGTACTTCCTTTTCTAGAGGCGTATGGCCTCTAATTACCTGAAAGACCAATTCTTTCAGTTTGCAAAAGTCAGCTTGCCCAAAGTTAAGGACTTCTGTTTTGCTGAGTGGTTTACCTGCTCTTCAGCGAACTAAGAAGGTGACCAATTCATGGTTGCTATCGCCAAGATTCTCCTCAATCCTCACATTGGTCACCAGGTCCTCCCCTTTGGCCAGGACCAGATCAAGCAATGCCTCTCTCCCCTAGTTGGCCCATAGACCTGCATTAGGTAGAGGTCATCGATGCAAGTGAGAAAGCTATGTGACCGGTCAGATTTGGCCATGAGCTCATTCCAAGAGAAGTTGTCAGCAAAGCTGAAATCCCCCATGGCAATTACATATCAGAAGCATGCAGCTTTGATCAGTTCCTGATTGAATTTCTGATCAAGATCTTCCTCTTTGTGAGGAGTTCTATAGTAGACTCCTACAAGTGTGTCATCTTCCCCATGTTCTCCTTGTATTTTGACCCAGAGGGTCTCAAGATGCCCTGGTTACAAGGCTTAATCTGCAGGGAGGTGAACTGATCCTTAACGTAAAGAGCAATACCCTTACCCCTGCACCCCACATGGTCTCTCCTATACAAAGTGTAACCCTCTAAAGCCACCAACAAATCATATTGGTATTATTCATATTGGTGTACCTCCAATAATTATTTTCAAATGGTGATGTCCGGCAATTACACAACAGAACATAGGGTCTTAAAACAAAAAGTAGAAAGCGTTTGTTGCTAGAACTGTGCAATTAAAGTCTACTCTCTAACCTGAGCAACTGTCTTCATCATCAGAAATAGGCACCTCCCGTTTCAACAGCATTTCCAGCTCTTCTGTTTCGGCTACATCGACCGGTCTCTCTCCATGTTTGTTGGCCTGAAAAGGATTTCCACCATGTCGAAGCAGCAGCTTCACAATCTGCAATACATGAGAATATCATTTATATTTTGCAAGAGCTTCAAAATTACCCATCAGAAAATATATGCAGTAAATAGATTAATATTTGAATGCATTCTTCTATGCCTGTGTTCTTATATATTTTTACTTCTGTAACGCGAGTTCTAATTTGACTTGGGACACGTATATTGTCATGACTTAACAACATGCTCCAGCTTTTTATCTTTGGAATCCCAGGCTGCAGAACAAAACTTCAACAGGCAGGAATGCAACCCCAAAGCAGGCTATAACCCATAAGCTGGGGGGAACCCTCTTTCTTTTTCCAAAAAACCCATATTAATATAGCATCTGCATTTGCTTGAACACAGCAATAGGAAGAAAAAAAAATAAACTAACTCTTCTTCCTTCCTGACCCTTTGCTTCAACCCCTCACACACAGAACCCAGATTCAATATGCCCTACTTTTCTCCAGTTGTTCCACCTTCACAGCATTTATTGCTTAAAAAGAAGTGACACTTCAAGCAACAGTAGTGTAACTAGCTTTCACAGCCACCCACATTTGAAATGAAAACATCCACAGTAAGCAAACAATCACAACAAATCACCAAAAATCCTTGTATCTTCAACTGAACACCCCAAGTCACTTAGGTTTGTATACAGTTTTGCTGCAACTCCAAATTATGCAATTTACAGTTAGTCACAAGTTGAAAAGAAACTGCAAGTGAGTTTGGAATATGCTTCTTTTATGACCATTTTATTAAACAACACAGCATCCATCCAACCCATAACCACAAAGTTTCCCATTTCTCAGGCACTGTCTTCATTCAGTTCCATTATGAAAACCCACTTCTGCCATGATACCAATAAGGAATAAGGCAATTGTTTATTTTATTTATTAATTCATTAGACATATCTACCACGTTCCTTCATTATTCCAATACGGCAACAACACCCTCATGATTTGCCTCGCTACACTTGCAAAAGTACTCTCTCAGTTCAGTGACTTATTTTGAAAATAATTTTCTTGATGTAAGCAATATTTCTATTTTGCATCATCCACAGTACACCATACACACTGTAGTACCTAAAATAATTTTCAAAGAGAAGAAATCAAAGACAGGAACAGATAGTTTGAAGAAATCTAAAACAGAAATAAAACCACAAATAAAAAATAATGAAGAAAACAAATGGCTATAAACATACAGGACCACCTTCAGTTTGCTTCCCTAAGACCTGGTATTAAGCACCCTGTTTTATTTAAATATATTAATACAGATATAGAAGTATGAATTAAAACACCATATTTCTTGCATACAACACACACAGAATTAGATACACACCTGGTTTCTGAAAGGCAGAATGAAGAAAAAAAGATTTCCTTGTAGTAAGTAAATAAGTAGTAGCAGCTAGGGAGCTGAGCCTGCTGATTTTTCTGCTTCCTATGGATAATATGCTGAGTTACTTTCGCTTTGGCCTGGCAGAAGCTTAAGGGGCAGAAGCTGTTGTCAACATATTTTCTTGCTTATAATGCACACCCCAAATTCGAGCAGCTGGCTTTTTTTTTTTTTTTTTTGGAGTGGGGGAGAGAAGGTTTATACTGCATGCAAAAAAACATGGTATCCTGCAGAAGCTACAACATAATTTGGAAATACTTTTCTCTTGAGAAACAAAGTAGAAAGTCATGGGGGGGGTTATATAGACACTTGGTGATGCTCAGAATGCATTTTCTTGCTCAATTCAAAACTTGAGTTTACAGATTATTATTATATACTTACGTTTCTATGTCCACTACTAGCAGAGTCATGAAGTGGAGTATCATCATCCAATCCTTGTGTGTTCACATCAGCCCCTGCTGTTATTAAGACTTTAGCAACATCATAATAACCAACATTGCAAGCTTCATGCAGTGGTGTCCAACCTGTAATAGTGAAAGTCACAAAATTCAATTACTGATCATACACATTTGCTTGTAAGCAAGTGATACCTCCTATAACAAAAGTACAAGCATTAAGACAATACAATTGCTAGCTGTTCATGATTTTGAAATTAATGTCCTATTTCCTCCCTATTTCCAGCGGTGTTCAACATCTGGGTCATGGGGCACCTCACAGGCCCAGAAATTCGAGGGCAAGAAAGCAGTGATAGCATTAATTCCCACAGCTCAGCTCTGGAAGTGGTGGCAACTAACACTGCTCTTGTTCCTCTGCCACCCAGGTTCCAGACACACAGGGAGTTCTGTACTAAATGACATGGCCTCAGCATTGGTGCACAGGACAGCTTCCTGGCTGGATCCAACGTGAGGAGTCAGGCCAGTGTGCCAGGTCTGCTTTCTAAGGCCAGGCTGGTATGCTGGATCATACCTGTGGGCTGACCCTGCATGCCAACACCACACAGGGTCTAGTCCCTGGATTGGCTCTCCTCCTCATCTGGCCCACGGGGTCAGAAGGTTGAGCAACAACTGCCCTAGGTTAATTCCTATGTTATACTGTGCTATATGTACATAATGTGATGCTACTTAACACCTCGGCTGGAGGATCAAAATGCTTTACAAATTTAAGTCTTATCAACACTGTGGACAAGCAAGCACCCAATTTATATTTTGAGTAAATAGAAACCAAACACACATCAAAATTAAAGTTTGTGGAATGACTGAAAATCTAACCATAAAAGCACTGCATTAAAAAACAAAACAAAACACATTCCTCTGCATTTTAAGAAAGATCCAGTAGTGTAGTTTGCAGGGAGGAGGATGGGGGCAACTGTGGTACCCACCTCCCCAGCCTCTGACAGCAGAAACAGACCTGCTCTACCTGGCCATAAGAGCTGGCCTGGATTAATCCTTCATGACCCAGCTGGAAAAGCCAAACATAGGGATACACAGTGTAGGTACACACCATAGGGATACACCCTTACCTTGTCCCCCAGTCCTGCTCTCCAGCACTTAACGCCTTTTCATCTTCACTACCCTCCACCCTCTGGGATGCACAGAGATTTTGTCCAGGGCACAAAACTCATTAGTTAAGCCCTTGGAAAGATCATTATGTAGATAAACAAAACAGTCCTTAGTTTGGAATTAAAGCAAAACCTTGTATTAACTGCCTTGTATTAACTATTTTAGTCACTGAACATGTAACAGAAGTAACAACTTCATATTGCTGAGTACAGCTCAGAATAGCATTTCTCTCGCATTCTTAAATAAGCTATTGACAAATAAAGCAAGTTATGGCATTTTCCCCAACATCACATCCTCAAATGAAACATGAGCCTTGTTCTTGGAAGGCAGAATATAAAAAAAGGCAAGACAAATACTACCAACAGCTCATTTGCTGCTTCAAGCACAATCTGCAGTGTTCAGCCAATAGCTACAGCTGTGAGTGAGGTGGGTCTACAGGCTGGAGTGGGACAGTTGCAGCTGTGTGTGGGGTGGGTCTACAATCTGGACCTAGTCTGTGGACCTAATCCACTGTGTGCCAGATGGGTTGCCTATGCTGGATTGGTCACTTCCTGTGCTGGATCAGGCCTGCTATCCTGGCACCAGCCCAAAGCAAGCCAGATTGGACCCTTTTGCTATGGCCCTAACCCCTCAACCACAGTCCGATGTACACCACATGAAGGCTGCTGCCCTGGTCCCAGCCCCAACCCCAGCGCCCGGTGTAACATATGGGATTCCACTGTTTTGACTATACGAATACTGGATTGGGCCCTAACCTGATATCTTTGTGTAATAGAAGGATTTCATGCACAGGGTGTCATCTAGCCTGGGGGGGCTTAGACATTTGGAAGGGGTTGAGTGGTGGCAGTATTGCCACTGTTTTCATCTGCCAAATCCTGGATCTTTGGGGAGCCCTGCAAGTCATGTCTTACAGCTCTGGATGTAACGAATACCCTTGAAACCTCTACCCAAATACAATAAGGAGAAGAGACTGCTGTGTGAGGAATGCCCATCTGTGATAAGAAGGAAACATCAGTACTGGGCAAAGGGGGCCTTGAAAGAAAATAAGAAAAGACAAGGAACTGGGTTGTTAGGGCTCATTATAAAATACTAAAAATCACACCCCTAGGTGTAGAAAAAGTATGCTAATGAAACATACATGTATATAAATTAGGTACATGGCTTAAACACCGGTATAGAGACATGCTCAGTAGAGAACTTCTTGCGTCATTCACTTGTAACCAATCACTGAACGACACATTTGTGAAACCTTGCAAACTTCTATATAAAAATACCCAGAGATAATACTCGGGTGTGCTTGTTACGTGAATTATTCTGCTCGTGCCATTTATTGCTAGCAATAAACTTCTCTTGTGCTTCCAACCCCGGTGTGTTTATTGGTGTCTGCACACCGGGCATGATCTCAGACTTGAGCTGGGGCTCAGCATGGAGACCATATCTGGTCCACAGGCCTGGGTTGAGCATCTCTGCAACACTCTTTTTACTACCTTTGACTCAGTCCTCAATCATTCTTTTCCTCCTACCTAGACTTCTTTCTTCTCACTTGGAAGAAATTTGCCATATCCTATAAAAACTGAGAATGCAAAAAGTGACCATCACCTCTCCTTTGAATTGCCAACCATTCCCTGGACTCCTGGTTACAGATGCTTAAGTTTCACAAATGATCTCCCCTCCTCTAACCCTTCCACTTTCCCCAGTGATCCCTTCCTACCTCCTGGCACCAGCTCTCAATACTCCCTTTACTGTTCTTAACTTCTCACTGTGTTCTGGCTCTTCACCCTGACCAAACAAGCATCACCATTCCGTTTGTCACTCAGACCTGTAATCTGGGATTTATGTTTCTCTTTGATTTCCATCAAGGTCCTTATAATTTAGACACAGCCTGCCTATGTGTTCTTTCTGCTTAATACTTGAAAGATCCAGCCCTTAGTAGTTGCAGCTTACAGTCCAGCAGTTTTGTGTATGTTTCTGTCATCTCATCATATGCTACAAGGAACTACTAGGTTTAACTTTAAATACCTGTGCTGAACCACTTATTTACTACTGAGATGCTAAATCCTGCTTCCAGTAATGTTGGCTGCCCCCTTATATCACCAAGCAAGTATGTCTGTGTTATGGCACTGGATGCTAAATACAGATTAAACAAATTATTTGTTTGGGATGCTTTACATAACAAGGAACAACAGTCACAAACTGACAGAGATCAGACTTAGGCTGGACATCAGGAAGAACTTCTTCATGGTAAGGGTCACCAGGAATTTGGAATCAGCTTCCAACAGTGGTAGAGCTCTCCCCTATCTTGGGGGTCTTTAAGGGAAGGCTAGCTAGGTATCTGGCTGGGGTCATCTGACCCCAGCATTCTTTCCTGCCACTGGCAGGGGGTTGGACTAGATGATCTGTTGAGGTCCCTTCCAACCCTAGCATCTATAAATGTATGCATTCTACCTTGAGCAGGAATTTGGAGCTAGATGACCTCTAGTGGTCCCTTCCAGCCCTATTTTTCTAAAGTTACAGTCAAACTTGAATAATTTGCATACATGGGACTGACAAAAACCTGATTTTAAGCCTATGACAATAACCAGTTATACACCAGGTGGCAGCACATGCTAAAGAAGTACTGAGTAAGTCAATAGTACATGGTAATACCCATTTAATTTTTCCCTGTATATATCTTTGCAAAGAACATATTATGGAAGAAAGGTTTCTCTTTGTTGCAACACATTTAATTTTCCTTACCAGCATACATAACGGTATATCACTGCACATACAATACTTTAAACAACAGTGAATTCTGTAACATAAAAGGTTGTTTTTTCTACTTGTTTAGTCAGCACTCTTGTGTTCACTGTTTTGCTTCGTGTACATCTATTACTTCAGGAATGCTATTTATAAAGGTTTGGACAACTTGAAATGCAGATAGCGACAGCACACATGACGTCGTTTCAGTAACAGGACCAGAAACTTCACTATACTGTTCTTCTCCCCCATCTTTATCATCATTACAACATCTACTGACACTTCTAGTAATGTCTTTGACAATCATTTTTGTAAATGTCACAAACCCACTGTAAATTTGGATAAACTCTCCAGAAGTTACACTAGCATCAACAACTGTAGATCATTTCAAGTCTGAAACTGATACTAGTAGTACATTTCCAATATGATGGCAACTGGATGGGCTAATTACCAAGGTGTCAGCTGGCTGAAATGTGCCTCAAAGAAGCAATTAGTAATAGTGACAGGAATGGCAACTTTCCAGGCTCTCTGCATAAACTGAATGGAAATTTTCTCATCAGTCTCTTTCTTGTTCTACTCCACAGCATGTAGGTATGCAGCTCCTAATGTATTTGTCTTCAGATATTACTGTTGTTTGGATATACACTGAGGATACCCTGGTCACATAGTTGAAGCATGCAGGTTGTGTTTGATGGAAGTAAAACTAGCTCTTTAATTTTGGTGTAAGCTTGACAATCACCCAACAATGCTTTTATTGTGTTGTGTTACAACTCACTCTTCAAATATTTGCCCACCAATCCATAAGAGGCTGTTAGCCCTTTCAGAATGTTTTTTCAAATTTTTGAATCATAACTGTTGAGATGTTTTCCTATCAAAAACAGCAATCATTTTTCAGTGCCAGTTATATTGGTACAAAGAGCAACTGTCCAACAAGACTTGGCTTGTTTACCACTATAACTTTTTTCTTTTTTGAAACTCCGTCAAGAAGGAGTTTCAAAAAAGAATCCAGTTTCACCCATATGGAGTATCATCAAAAGTGTAACAATTCCACAGTTAATGGTAATCTTGAAACTCACTATTCCAAACCATCATAAACAACACTGGCAACTTTTCCTGTGACAACTTTAAATGGAATATTATGTTTCTTGAATTACTCAAGGAAGTAATTATAAAATTCTAATCCAAAAATATTTAGCAAGTGTCTGCCATTTCTGACAACCAAGACCTTTTTACTGGAAGATTATATGAATGGACTTAAACCACTTCAGCAGTATCTTTGCCAACCCCATTCAGGTGTAGGTTCTTGATTTTTTACAGCTCATTGCAGACAAACAGTGGTATTCTTTTAGCTGCAGTCTTCTGATGACTATATTTGAAACTGCTGATATACCTATTCCTAATTTCTTAGCACTCTCTCTCTCCTTATAGTTGTGGACCACTGTCAGAATAGCCATTTCTGGGCTGATCACACTGCCCCCCTCCAAATACCCCTTTAGCCTCCAATTGGCTAAAGGGCCCTAGTGGCTCTACTGCTCACTGCCAATTGGTTCTGAGGGCTGTCCTTCATGCAGACCTGCCCTTTGCCACTAACTGATTGCAAAGACTGTCTGTTGTGCAACCCCACTCTTCACTGCCAATAGGTGAAGACGGGCAGGACTGCACAACAGGCAGCCCCCTCAGCCTATCAACCGCAAGAGGAGAAGGTAGTAGCCATCTTGGGGTCCCCTTTTTGATGGCAGCCCCCAGTGCCATGAGGACTGCTGGCTCCCTCTGTTGGGGGGGGTGAAGGGGCATTATATTTTAATAAGTTTTTTCTTCCCCCCATGGATTTCAACGTTGCCTGATTTTTGCAAAATCCACAAACTTGTGATTTCAGTAGGCCCCTACTAATAACCATATGGAGCAGTTCCTCAAGGAATCCATTTCTAAGCACTTAAAGGAGAAAAGGTGATTAAGAACACTCAGCATGGATTCACCAAGGGCAAGTCATGCCTGACTCTGTGGATGTGGGGACAACAGCAGATACAATATACTTTGATTTTAGCAAGGCTTCTCATATGGTCTCCCACAACATTCTCGCAAGTAAGCTAAGCAAGTATAGGTCGTATGAATGGACTGTAAGGTGGACAGAAACCTGTCTGGGTGGTTGGACTCAGAGAGCAGTAGTCAATGCCTTGATGGCTAGTTGGCAGCCAGTATCAAGTGGAGTGCCTCAGGGACTGGTTCTGGAGCCAGTTTTGTTCAATATTTTCATCAATGACTTGGAAGATGGGGTGGAGTGTACCCTTAGCAAGTATGCAGATGACACCAAGCTGGAGGGAGCAGTAGATATACTGGATGGTAGGGCCAGGATTCAGAGAAACCTTGACAAATTGGAGGACTGGACCAAAAGAAATTTCATGAGTTTCAGTAGAGAGAAATGCAAAGTCCTTCACTTAGGATGGAAAAATCCCATGTGCTGGCACAGGATGCAGACCGACTGGATAAGTAGCAGCTCTGTAGAAAAGGACCTGGGGTTTACAATGAACAACTGATTGAGGGGCAATCATTTGCAAACGTGTAAAGTAGTCTTCCAAGGATCTTAGTATCGAGTCCGTAGGTGTCTCCATATCCCAATTCTAGATCCACATCTTGTTACAGTGAGGACAGGTGTTTCCAGGAGGGATTGGCACTGTGTTGCTGTGTTGGATGCTTTGATGCTCTTTTTGCCTGTTCTTCTCTTCCTTTTCTGCCTGTCAACAAGCTGTTTCAAAGTGTTGAGGTCCCTCCCAAATAGTCTTCCTCCATTTTGGTCGGTCCTGAGCAAAGTTCTCCCCCAGGTGTTGATGTTGATGTTACACCTCTTTATGTTTGCCTTCAGGGTGTCTTTGAAATGCTTTCTTTGCTCTCTGCTACTTCACTGACCTTCTTTCAGCTGTGAGAAAAAGATTCTCTTTGGAAGGTGGGAGTCAGGCATGCGAACAACATGACCTATCCAGTGAAGTTGGTTTTCGATGATCATGGCCTCAATGCTGCTGGAATTTGCTTTGGCCAAGATGCTGATGTTTGTGCGTCTATCCTCCCAGCTAATCCAAAGGATCTTGAGAAGGCACCATTGGTGGTACTTTTCCAAACTCTTGAGATTTCTTCTGGCGGCAAACCGAGGTCTTCTCCGATTGCTTTTTGCAGAAAGTTGTTAATCTTATCTTCGTCGACAGTGGAGCCACAATTCAGAAGGTCCTGAAAATGTTCTTTCCAGCAAGCACTGACGGATTCACTGTCTTTCAGGATTGTTGTTCCATCATAGATTCATAGATGTAGGGTCAGAAGGGACCTAAGTAGCTCTTCAAGTCCGACCCCCTGCCCTGGGTAGGAGAGAATACTGGGCTCACATGACGCCAACTAGGTTACTGTCAAGCCTCCTCTTAAAGACCCTCAAGGTAGGAGCCAGCACCACTTCCCTTGGAAGCTGGTTCCAGATCCTAGACGCCCTGACTGTGAAATAGTGTCTTCTAATGTTTAGCCTGAACCTACTCTCAAACGATTTATGGCCTTTATTCCTTGTTACTCCGGGAGCTGCTTGGGTAAATAGGGTCTCTCCCATTCCCCACTGGTCCCCCCGTAAGTTTATAGATGGCCACCAGGTCCCCCCTCAGCCTTCTCTTGTGAAGGCTGAATAGGTTCAGGTCCCATAGCCTCTCCTCATAGGGTCTGCCCTGCTGTCCCCAGATCATCTGAGTGGCCCTCCTCTGGACCCTCTCGATGCTGGCCACATCTCTCTTAAAGTGTGGCACCCAGAACTGGATGCAGTACTCCAACTGTGGCCTGACCAGTGTCGCATAGGAGGGGGAGGAACACCTCCTTAGCCCTGCTTGTGATGCATTTGTGGATGCATGAAAAGGTGCAGCTGGCCTTATTGACCACGCCCTCACATTGGTGGCCCATGTTCATTTTGGAATCAATAATTACTCCAAGATCTCTTTCTCCTACGGCTTTCGAGAAGGGAGTTCCCCAGTCTATAGATATGCTACTGGTTATTACTGCCCAAATGCAGTACTGCATTTGTCAGTATTGAATCCCATCCTAGCCTCATCTGCCCACCCCTGTAATCTGTCCACGTCCAGCTGTATCCCGTCCCTCCCTTCTAGCGTGCTCACCTCGCCCCAAATCTTTGTGTCATCAGCATATTTGAACAGGGTGCTTTTCACTCCATCGTCCAAGTGGCTAATAAAAAGATTGAATAGCGCGGTCCCGAAGACCAAGTGCTGGGGGACTCCACTGCCCACATACCTCCAGGTTGAATATGACCACTACCACTCTCAGGTTGCAAATCGGCTGAGGGGCCACACCCAATCTAACTGTGTAGGTATCAATGCCACAGTCACCTAGCTTTTTAATGAGTGGGAGACAGTGTCAAAGGTCTTCCTGAAGTCCAGAAAGACTACATCCACTGCGACACCTACATCCAATGATTTTGTGACTCAATTGTAGAAGGCAATTAGGTTGGTCTGACAGGACCTGCCCCTAATGAACCCATGCTGGTTGCCCCTGATCATCCCCCCTGCTGGTTCTTCCCAGATGTGCTCCTGGATAATCTTCTCAAAGAGCTTCCCCAGGATAGTTGCCCAAGTCCTCCCTCCTCCCTTTTTTTTAGAAAGCAAGCAAAGCATCCTTTGATCTTAGAGGATTAAGGCCTTGCGTGCTAGGGCCGTAGACAGCTTTGGTAGCACTGAAGAAGCCACAAAGTGTCACAGATGTCAGCAAAATGTTGGATTTCTTTTGATTTCTAAATCCACCACTCATTCTTCAGTTCTTGTGTTCTCTTCTGCACCTGATTTTGCTTGTTGGTGTGCATTTTTCATGATGGCAGAGTTGATGTCATTCTGCCAGCACAGAAAGCTTTCCGTTCCCTGCCCATGAGACCTTGAATTTCAGTGTCATTTTTGTGAAACCAGTCTTGATGTTTCCTGGTCTTGTATCCCATGGTATTTTCGCAGGATGAGAGAAGTCTTAAGTCCTGTCCAGTGCTCCTCAACTCTTTCTGGGTGCTCTGATGGTAGTGTCTCATTCAGGAGTTGCTGAAATTCTTCTCTCTGCTTGAACAGGTCCTTCAAGCACCCAATGTTTAACTCGTGCCTGACCTGCTTCTTCTGCATTTTTCATTTAGGAACAGTCCTGATGGACATGCAGGAATGGATGAGGCAGTGGAGAGTCCAACAGTCATCAGCACTAGTCATGAATCTCATAATCAGGACATCCTGATGATCACAAGTCCAAACAATCACATAGTCAATCAAAGGCCAGTGTTTCAATCTAAGGTGTTTCCAGGACATCTGGAATTTGTTCCTTTGATGGAACAGGGTATCTGTGATGACAAGCCCATGTTCTGTACACTTCATCAGGAGAAGTTAGAATCTGAATTTCCAATGCCTTCTTTTCCAATAGTAACATTCCAAAGTTTTGAGTCTCTTTCCCACTCTGGCATTAAAATCTCCGAGAAGGATGACTGTGAAAAAGACTTACCGGATAAAGCTTGGAGGCGGTGGGACACCGCACCAGGAGATGAGCATGGAGAAAGTGAAACCGCAGCAGGCGAAGCCACCACGGGTGAAGACCAAAAGGGAAAAAAAAAGGACAAGCTGGGAGAAGCTGGGAACGGCTCCCGCATCAGCCTGGGCATGTTTTATACGAGCATGCTGGGGTCAATTGGCCGCTAGATGTCCAGGGCCAGGATAAAAGACCTGGTGGAAGACCAGAAGGGAGGAGCTGAAGTAGTCCCCAGCCGGCTCAGAAGGGCTGGAGTGCACAAGCGGTCCCAGCAAGGGGACCTGGTGGGTACCCCAGGAGGGGGTTCCCCTGAGAATGCAGGGCCAGAGGATTTACCTATGAGGTCAGTGTGGGCAGAGGAAGTCTACAGTGAAGACTGGAGCCTGGCAGGACCCAGCAGCACCAGGATCCAGACGTGGCTGATGGGCAGTGGATATCAAACCCAGGGAAGAGGCCACGCGCCAGAGGACAGAACGGTGCCGAGGACGGATGACACAAGTGGAGAAAAGGGGGCTATAGGAGAGGTTCAGAGAGTGGAAACATCACTACTAGCCTGCCGCCATAAGATCCCAAGAGCCCAAGCACTTAGAAGATTCTGGACATTAACCTGGACGACATAGGTGACATTGTGGTTGGTGTTGGGCAGGGTGTAGAGGAGGCGGAGCCCCATAAAGGAGGAACAGCAGGAACAACCAAGGAAAGGCGCCAGGGGAGGCGGGACCAAACATCCTCCTCCTGATCCAAACAGAATTATCATCAAAGATGTGGCAGGCAAGGCCTCTGGGGGAACCAACCCAAAGTCACTCAGTCCACTGCCCACATACCTCCAGGTTGAATATCCAGTCTGGGGGAACCAACCCAAAGTTTTGCACTGCACCTAACAAACCTAACAAACTGTTCACCCCAAAGAGCCACAGCAAGGTTCGAAAAGAATCCACACATGCAACATCCAGGGGAGAGACACGGAAGGTTACAATGATCTTACCATCCTCTCAAATATCCCAAGGGAAGATATCTAGCTGTGAGTAGAAGTTCATGATCTCACCAGCATCGAGATTCAGGGCATATGCACTCATAGTTGTCGCCTGTTGGTTTTTGGCAAGTTTCAGATAGAGAGTCATGAGTCACAATGAACAATAAGCTGAATATGAGCCAACAGTGTGCCCTCATTGCAAAGAAAGCTAATTGCCTACTGGGTTGCATTAGTAGGAACATTGCCAGCAGATAAGGGAAGTAATTCTTTCCCTCTATTCAGCACTGGTGAGGCCACATCTGGAGTTACCATGTCCTGTTTTGGGCCCCCCCGCCACTACAGAAAGGATGTGGACAAGATGGAGGAAGAGCAGAGGCGGCCAACAAAAACCATTCAGGGGCTAGAGCACATGACTTCTGAGGAAAGGCAGAGGGAACTGGGCTTTTTAGGTCTGCAAAAGAGAAGACTGAGAGGGAAGTTGATATTAGCTTTCAACTACCTGAAGGGAGGTTCCAAAGAGGATGGACCTAGGTTGTTTTCAGTGGTGGCAGATGACAGAACAAGGAACAATGGTCTCAAGTTGCTGCAACAGAAGTTTAGATTAGATATTAGTAAAAACTTTCTTCCTAGGAGGGTAGTTAAGCACTGGAACAGGTTACCCAGAGAGGTTGTGGTCTCTTCATCACTGCAAGTTTTTTAGACCTGGCTAGACAGAGCTTTGGCTGGGATGATCCAGTTGGGGATGGTTTAGTGACCAGGCGGTTGGACTAGTGACCTCCTGAGGTCTTTTCCATCCCTAATTGTCTATGATTCTATGATCACAGGACCACTGAGACCAGCAGTACTTTAATCATCTGCTAACTGACTTCATCTTGGGATCAGAGGCACAATGAATTGACATTAACAGGTAAAAATTTACCCAGCAGAAATCACTGAAGTAGCTGGTACTAAGCAGCTTGTGATAATGTCCAGAATAATAACAAATAAAATATTATGTAAGGAAGTCTGCTGCTGCTGAAAGCAGTGCTAACAAGTAGCATATTATAAAAAGTAGTAATATCATCTGGGTTTGACAGCTCATGGTGCCTTGCCTTTAAAACTTGAAAACAATTAGGTTGCTGGTATGCTAAGTCTACTACACCAATCAACATGGACTCAACTGCTTTCTTGTATTCCACTATCTATATGCAACTATTATCTTTATAGTTCAGATTTTAAGTTGCATAGGATAAGAACAGCATTTTTGTTCCAAATTTACACAGTACCTAGTCAAAAGAAGCTTAGCCTTGGATAGTAACATCTACAATACTAATATTATATAATTCATGTATCTTAGTATCCCTCTTCATCGCAGGTAGAGATGAGACTTCAGCATACGCTGGCACACGAGCTAGCCTTAACGTAACTAGGCTTGGTAACGATTACACTGAAGAGGTGATTGCATTAGCTTTGGTGTGTGCTGGTTGCCCAGTAAGGATTCCATAGGCTTGTACAGCCTGCACTGAAGACCGTGGCATTGTATCAGTGTTCTCATTACCAGAACAAGCTTAATTAATCCTAGCTCACATGCACTTTTGCACTCTGCAATCTCACCTTCAACTACAATACAGACATAATTTAAGATTATGAAGTTATTCAAGTGTACTGTACGCCTTTAGTTTTGCACTGCACCTAACACAGAAAGCCCTAGGTGTAATTGGTGCCTCTGAAGGATCTTATTAAAGTGCTTTAAAACACCCCCTTCCCTTCCACCATGTCCACTAATCATCCCTTGTTACAACTACAGTCATTAATAAATCAATTTAAGAAACTTCTGACCATTGTAATTTTTAGGGGTGCACCAACATATTTTGGGGGCCAATACCAATAAACAATTCTTAAGGAGGCATATTGGCCAATACTGATCAGATTTCCGATACAGCTGAGTGCAGTATGGGTAAGTCTGTTGTGGTGGAAGGGCAGGGGAGGGGAGGGGAGGGGAGAGGGGGCAGATCAATGTCCCCCATGGTGAAGGAGGAAATGGGGCAGGAGTAGGCACTGTCCTACCGGGTATCCGCAGCCAGGGCTGCGCCAAATCAGACATAAAAAAAAAAAATCAAAAAAAAAAAAATCAGCCAAATCAAGCTGATGCAATAAATTTTCTTTATATCAAAGATGGTCCGATATTGGATAGATGTATTGGTGCACCTCCAGTAAATTTTAGATTCAGAATTAAATCAAATTGAAATATGGAACTAAGTTAAATCTCTAGAAGAGTCAGGACTAACACTGAATTTTTACAATTGAAGAGTAAATCCTATTTTGAAAGAACTGAACACAAACTTACCTGCAAAATCTTTTACATTTACATTTGCTCCTAGACTGATTAACTCTTTAACTTGTTTAACATCCCCTCGAATAGCTGCCATGTGTAAAGGAGTTTCCCCTCGTTCATTTCTTTTATTAACTTTGTCTTTTTGTCTTGATGAGGAACTTGGTGTCTTCTTTTGTGTTGGAGTTGTCTGCAAAGAATGGTTTAGTGTGGCATCTACAAAACAAGTATCAAAACAGTCAGTATACGTGACTAATAATTTTTACTTTCCATTCATTTTCTTAGCATACAAGTTTCAGCATTATTAGCTGGATTACTGAACAGACCAAGTAGAATGCATTTCAAATACATGTACAAACTTGTCAAACCTGCAAGTGCATTTCATGACACCATTGGACTGAGTAAATTCCATGTCTATTACTGTAGTATTGTATCTTGCTGAAACAAGGGTCAGCCCCCTACACAGTCTGTGGGCCACATCCAGCCCACAAAGATTTCATCTGGCCTGCCAAGCCAAAAGAGCAGTAGTAATTGGCAGCACAAGGAATCAGCAGCAACTTGCAGCAGGGGAAGACGCATTGACAGCGGAGCTGCAACTAGGAGCCCACCTTTGGACAGAGCTATGTTAATTTGGGTCACTGTGGTTAAAAAGTTGTCAGTCCTTGTTCTAGAGCAACTTAGGCTCCCATCTTATGTGCCATCTGGTTCTGATAAACTGTTAATGATACAATTGCTTATATTGTGATAAATTACTGATCTCTTCCGCAACTAGTGGACCAAATGCCAGATTTTTATGATACTGAGGCACATAGCACAATCTACCAATGCTGATTAAGTATCGGCCTCCAACAGAAACCAACAGGCACTGGTGTGTTGGCAGCTATGAAAGTCCCACCAGGTGCCTATATAAAACTTTGAAAATCTGGTCTCATGTCTATTTCACTAAAGTTTTTCACTATGCTATTAGACTCAGTGAAAAGGTCAAAATTAGAACAGGAATCTAAATTATCCTACTGACAATATGGTTAAGCCCCTGAAGTCCGAGTAAGGCATGTAACAGGGATATCAAGTAAGCAGTTTCCCATACGTAGGAAAAACACCCTACCCTTGAAATAATCCAGGATAAAAAAAATGGAGCAGGGCAGAGGGAAGGAAAGCACATATTTGAAATGCTAGTATTAAGTGATACTGCTTAAGAAGAAAATATTTTAGTCACAAAGCTATAAACTAGATCTGCTTGCTGCTTCTCCACTAGAATGTTTATTCCCTGGATCATGTTAGTTACCTGAAAGGAAAGAGATTGGTGGAAACTATTCAATTTTGATGAAGGACGAACAGAAAAAAGGCATGGTTTCATAGGAATATCTGCCTTGTTATCTGACAGTTAACCCACCCAATTCCTCAATCTCTGGGCAGCTGGGGAGCCTGGACTTCTGAGCTACTAGCACTTTAGGAAGTCTCCTGACAGGCTAATGGGGAAGTGAAGAGCCTGAAAGACTTAGGAATGTTAACTCCCAAGCAGCTCTGAAGCCATTGACCCCTAAAGTTCCCTTTTTTGGATTTTATTCCAAAAGTGTACCTCAAAATATCCAACCCCTTCAAGCAATTTGAATCGCCTTCTCCACACAACTTTAGTTTTAAACACAGCAGGACCAATTGAAAGGATAATTAACTGTTGCTATGTTCTGAAAGTAAACTTGGTCTTTTATCTTCACATAAGTTCATTCTGTAAAAACAAGAAAAACTGAGGAACTCTTGAGTTATTATGGAAGTTAAATGGCTACATTTTGTCAATATAAATCAGTTTCTTCCATGGATATTTTTATGGGGTCACCCCCTACATAAAAACAGAATAAGATTCTAAGGAGTTGATCTGGTACCCTTTGAATACGATAGGAAAATAATTTTGCTACATATTAGGAAATCCTTGAACCCTAATGAGCATGCAATTGCACTCTACAATACTAAGAATACATTATTGGATGAAAAAAGTAATAATATAATGGTTAAAAGCTAAAATACTTGAGTGGATTATTTAGAAATTCATTTCCCACCGCTATCTGTAATTCAACACTCTCTCAGCAATAAGCAAAGTTAGTAAACAACAATTCAATATATTCAATGAAAAGTGCAATGTCTGAAAAACTAAGATTTTTCATGGACAGACTTTTGAACACAAAATAGTTTTTGGTTAAATCAAGGATTACTTTAAAATTACATGCTTCAAATAAAATATGGCATAATTTACTTCTGTAGCATTTAAAAACAGCAAAGAAAAAGAATAAAATATTCAGTTATGATGGGTATCACCTGGACTGTTGTCTCTCGCTGTCATCTGCATAAGAAGGGCCATCTGTTTGCGCTCTGAAAGTGGATAACCAAAAAGAATGCTAACTGGTGCTGCCTTCTTATTTCCATGTTCCTTTTTCATTTTCTTCTTCTCTGGGCCTTCTTTTTCTGGTAATGTTAAAGTACTTATTAAATTCTGACAAAAATCACAATTTTAGCATAGTTATTTGTCTCTCTAGAATTCTGTTTTCAAATATGTGAACTGGGGGTTGTAAAATAGTAGAAATATACACCCCCTTCTTGTATACAAGTTAAAAAAACAAATAAACATGAAGACATGAACTCTCCAAAAGATCATACCCATCAGTTCTCATTTGAGAAGTATTACATGTCCTGGGTAAAGGACTTACAACTTTTGGAAGTATATCATATAGAAGATTATACTCTGAAGAGTATATATACTCTGGTGGGGACACCAGAGGAGAGGGAGAGGCTGCAGCAGGATCTGGGCTGACTGCAGGAGTGGGCGGACAAGAACAGGATGGGATTCAATGTGGACAAGTGCAGG
>JAGPOW010000261.1:86749976-86763667 GCA_030014935.1 Caiman crocodilus | reverse complement strand
CACCAGGGGTAACTAGGACCAATGGTCACAAGTTACTGGAGAGCAGGTTTAGGTTGGACATTAGGAAACACTACTTCACAGTTAGGGTGACTAGGATGTAGAACCAGCTTCCTAGGGAAGCTGTTCTTGCTCCTACCTTGGGCATCTTCAAGAGTAGATTAGATAGGTGCTTGCCTGGGGTCCTGTGACCCTGGCACTTGCTCCTGCCATTGGCGGGGGGTCAGACTAGATGGCCTGCTCTAGGCCCCTTCTGACCCTAGATACTATGAAACTATGAAGATAAGGTAAAAAATCCGTTTGTATATCAATGTGATGATTTTGTTGCAATTCTGATTTTTCAGGAAATGAAAAAAATGTCATGAAGTTATCTGATAATTCAAAATCACAGCACAAGACAGTTTCTCCTTAATTCCCATGTTATTCGGTATTTCCTTGTTTGTAGAATCTAGTTTTAAAATGTCAAAAATTTCACTCCACTTCCCTTAGTAGACTGCTCAATTATTTAACAGTGTTCCCCAAACTTTTTTGCCCAAAGGGCCAGACAAGCAGTACCAAGTCCACCCACACACCAGATCCAGTTTGTAGACCTGATTTGCTGGAGCCCAGTGTAGCCATGTAGGAACAGGGCCTGATGCAGCTGTGTGGGAATGGCCTGGCCCTACCTGGCTGCATCAGGGCCCAGGCAGGCCATTGCTGCATGGCTGCCTCAGGCCCTGGAACAATCCAGACATGCAATGGGGCCTGATCTCCCTATGCAAGGCCAAGCCCAATCCAGCTGCAGAGGACTTGGAAATTCAGTGGAGGAGGAGCAGTGGCACCACTCCCAAACCACCAAATTTCTGGACCCATTGAGAGATACAAGGGCCAGGGGTTGAACACTCCTGATTTAATAAATCTCACTGTTGGGAATTCCCCTTCCCCCTGATATTCGGCCCAAGTACTGATGCTCTAGAATTCATCTGATTACATTTAGCTATAACCCCTTGCAACATATCTTATGCATTTCTCCCCCTTATTGATGCTCACACTTATCAAGTACATATAACTTCTCTATGTTATCCCTCTCCTTCAAGTCACCATTTAAAGTCTCTAATACTCCAAGTCAATTTTTTGGGGAATGTAAGTTATTAGGGGTGCACCAATAGAGATTTTGGGGGCTGATGCTGATAGCTGAGATTTAAGGAGGCATATTGGCTGATGCGGAGTTCGGGGAGGCAGCTCCAGCTGCTGCATGTTCCTTGGGAGGGCATGAGGGGGGGTGCATGTGCCCCGAGATCTCCATGGGGTGGGACAGGCAGGCCGCAGCTGTGGCCTGGAGCCGAGGCTGGGCCAGGCTCTTCTTGGTGGGGGCTGGGCTTGGGGCAGGTGGCTGTAGTGCCGGGAGAGGGATGCAGCCACCCCAAAAATTGTGCTGTAGTCCCTCTCCCAATGCTGCCACTGCCCACCCAGCACAGCCCCAGCTCAACCCATGTGTTGGGAAGAGCCAGGCTGTGCTGGGTGGGAGGCACTGGGAGTGGCACTACAGGAGGCCTGTAGCAAAATTTGAGATGGCTGCAGTCTCCTCCATAGTCCTCTCCCAGCACTGCTGCCACCTGCCCCAAGCCCAGCTCCTGCTAGGAAGAGTCCACTGCAGCCCCAGTTCCAGCCCGCAGCTGTAGTCCACCCCATGCAGATCTGGGGGCCCATGCACCCCCATGCCCTCGTGGGGTGTGCAGTGGCGGGAGGCACCTCCCCCACCCCGATGAGCCACAGCTCTATCCTGTGCCCCCCTCCCTCCCCCAGGTGGGTAGTGCCTGCCCCCTCCCTCCCTCACTGCAGGGGGCATTGATCTGCCCCCCACGGTCCTTCTCTCTCCCCTCCCCTTCTGCTACAACAGATTTATCTACATGCTGCTGGGCTCTGCTCCTTGCTGCCTGTGTGCTGCGCTGTGGCTGTGCACACAGACAGGCATTTAAAAATGGGCCATTTCAGGCCAATTTCTGATACAGCCAATTTTCTTTATATCAGTACTGATCTAGTATCGGATCAATGTATCAGTGCACCTCTATAAATTATGCATCTAAACAAATGGCCCATTTTTTCAAAATTACTGAGAAACTAAAACTTCCACTGACTTCAACCAGAATTGCCCCTCATATGAATTTAGAATTTATATTTATTTGTATAGTTTGAAAATTCTGGCCTCTTAACTTAAAGTTCCCTTCAGCTGCCTATTTCTTTCTGATCTAGATGTACGCTAAATTGAACACACAGGCTTGGCTTTACTAGATAATTACAAAGAGGAACTGATTTGGCATAAGATACCTCTGATCAAGCAGCCCAAAGAGGCATCATCTTTTTTTTTTTTTTCTTTCTAATGGATTTCTTGCTATTACCATGTTTTCCCTATAGATACTAACTTTATCCAGACAATTTTGTTTTCTGTACTTGTTAGTTTTACTTCTGTAGGTATCTACCAATTTTCTGTTTTATTACAATAGTAGTATCAGCATACACAGATAACACACTTGTCAATTATTTTGGGCTGAGGGCCACTTACTGAGTTTTGGCAAGATGTTGAGGGCCACATGATAGGCAGTCAGAGGCAGATAAATATTAATTTTCTAAATTTTTAGGGGCCCCACGGGCCAGATAGAATGGCCTGGTAGGCCACATTTTGCCCACCCCTGCTTTAAAAAGCTTAATCAGGAGCCCTTCAAAAAAGTCCAGCAAAGTCACCTCAAAGAAGTCCTTCCAAATCAGTATGATCGTCAATCACAATGTAAATACATTAATGTAGCAATACTGCTCATCTATAAATTGACTGAGTACAAAATTTTGGGTTATTTTTCATGAAAATAGAGTATCGGGCCTTGGTTCAGAAACCAATCCACCATTTATAACATTTTTCCTATGGGAAAAATCGGTTCTGAGTTACAACGTTTCAACTTAAGATGCAGTTTTCAGGAACCAATTGTGTTGTAAGTCCAAGGACTGCCTGTAGTCAAGCATTTACAAACAGAAACTCATGAAATGCAAGATATGGTATTTTGGTTTAAGGACTTTAAAAGCTTTAAAATGTTTGCAAACTATGGCAGTGGATCTTTTAAGTTTAGAAATGCTTCTGTTTTAGTTCCATATTATTCTTCCGTCTTTCTTTCCTCATTTGTTCATAAAAATGCTAATTCTGCAGCCTGTGGAAGCAGACCATATTCCTTCAAATAAGGGTACCCTCAAATTTAAGATGACATACATTTGTATAACTCTTAAAAAAAAAACCCTCATCACACTAAATAAAGATACATTTATGTGTATATAACATCTGTGTACATAAGTGCTACTGCATTCATAAAAAACCCAAACAATACTCAGCTTTTTGGAATAAAATGCTATAAATTTAAACAGCACAAATCTTTCCTAGTCATCCTCCAAGACAGACAGATCTTTTGTATAACTTAACCTCTCACAAACAAATGTCTGTGTTCTGTCAAGATTCTGTCCAAAATCTTTTGTTCTATCAAGTTGGTTAGGGATGCAATATTTTCTCAAGGAGTGTATCAGACTTTTCAAAGAATCCCATCCCTTAATTCTTTCACACAAGACAAGAAGAGGTGCACTGTACCTTCAGCCAGTTGGTGTCAGTTGTCTCTCCTTATTTACAAGGCATTTATGATAAAGACTAGCAAATTGCCCATCATAAATGATGGGGGAGAGGGGGCAGGGACAGAGCACCACCACACAGTGCCCTGCAATGCTGCCGCTCCACTTCCAGCCCCATGCACCCCCCACCACATCCCCCTTCACCCCTGTGCTCCCTGCCCCCCACCTGGCCCTGTGCACTCCCCCTCATTCTACTGCTCCACCCTGCCCCACTGTCAGGTCTCATGAAAAAGGAAGGAGGGGAGATTGCACATGGCAGCAGCTGCTGACACCCTGGTGGCAGACAACATTCTGCCCCCCCTGCCTCCCCCTCTCTGTTGGCTGTTGTCAGGGCCAGGAGGTGGTAGTGGCAGCAGAGGGGAGGCATGGCAGCGGTGGGGGTGGGGTGGAGGAGGCGCTGCCACTGTAATCCACCCTTCTCCTCCCTTCCCCACCACCTCCCCATACCTGCCAACTCTTGTTGTTGAGGGGGCGGGGAAGGTGGTGGTGGTGGTGGTGGTACAGAGGCTCCCTTGCTCCTTCTGTCCATAAGGCTCTGGGCCCTCACAGCCAATTGGCATGCACCCTCTCAGCGGCACATATGCAGTTGGCCCAGAGCATGACAAAGGTTTTATTATATTAGAATTTTAAGTCTATCTTTAACTGGCTTATTCACAAAGATATCCAGTGGCTGAAGTTGTGATAACATCCCACCTAGAATGATAATCAGGTCTGTTTTGCAATCATGCATTTTCTTAACTGCATCAGTTGTGTGAACTTTAGAAGCATTCATCACAAGCACTGAATTTAGCTGTAACCGGGCAACAGTCTGCTGAAACCAATATGTGTTGCTCTATCCTCCACCCTGGAACAAAAGCTTCAGCTCAACAGAAACTTACTTTTCAACATGAATGATGTCAGATGAATGTGCAACTTCATGCGCTCTTGGACAAATCACTTGGACGGACAGGAAAGCCAGGTTTTCTTTGTTCAATTAAAAGGTAGCCAACATCCACCATTTTTAAGAAGCACCCACAGTTCTGTCTGCTCTTGTATATACATATTTTTTTTCATGAAAATTTTTTGAATTTTAAGTTTCCATTTTCAGATACAGGCTTAATTAATAACGCAATTCCTTCCTACTGCTCAATTTCCATTTGCTTCTGCAAATTCCACAACTTTTAGATTAAAGAAAACTGTATATTGCTGCCAATAATCAATGACAAGTATTCTAAAGTGGCTGACTGCTTGTTGTGGGTTATCTGACACTGGACAGCTACACTCCTGGCTGTGCATCTTTTGGCATTCATACCTTTTGCTGGCATTTTTACTATAATATGCATTTAGTATTTATTCTATCAAGTAATTTAATTATCACAATATTTACTGTTATAATAAATTATATTTTTATGTTTCTAATACGATTTAAAATACAGGTTCTTTTTAGAACAGATATTTCGGTTTGAGAGATATGTCTCGTATTCGAAGGAATATAGTACTGTGGTGACTTAGGCCCCTGCCAGACATGCAGGTAAAGGTGACAGTTTCTGCTGTGTGCACAGGGTTGATAGGACTCCCAGCCATGGTGGCATATCTCTCTGACATTAATTAACGGCACCACAAGAACCAGTCATGAACTTATTACATATTTTTTGTGGATTAACCTCGTGCCTTATTCCTTGTTTTATAACACCATTAATTGCTTTAAGATGTGGCTGAGTCATAAGTATAACTTAAGATATGATAAACTGGTAATCACATCTTAAACATTACACATGGCAGGGGCTTTACATATAAGGAGGCAAGATTTTGTATGCTTATTTTAACCAGATTAAATACAAGTATTCGTCACTTAATGTTAACCAGGACAACGTTGTTTTGTTATTATGTCATGATCTCTTAGAGAACATACTTGTTTAAAGTCTCACAATGTTCAGTTATAATGTTGCTTGGCCACTACCTACTAGTAGGTAATCAGTGTGATGTAATTGGATTTGCTTAACATTGTTTCACTTAAAGCTGCATTTTTCAAGAACATAACTATGACATTAAGTAAGGAGTAGCTTTATTGCCCTTTTCATTTAACAATATTCATGAGTAGGGATCTACATAATTCAGTGGTTGCCTGCCAACTTTGGGGCAGAACTTGGGCTCCATTTCACGTACGGAACATGGCAGGCCCCCAACCACGCTTCTGCTTGGCTATGGGGCCCTGGTGCCCCTGCCCTTTGCCACTGAGTGCTGCCTGTCATGTGGTCCTGCCCCTCATCACTGACTGGCTGTGGGGGAAGTATGTCATGAAGCCCTGTCAACTGGCAGTACTATATGGAAGCACTGTCAAGTGGAGTGGGGCAGGGCCACATGACAGCACTCACAGCCAATTAGAGGTGTGGGGCAGGGGAGAGGGATGGAAGCAGCAGCCATCTTGCCAACAACACTTGGAGTGAGCAGACTGCTCTCTACTCTACCCTGCCCCAGTGGGCTGCTGTAGTGCCCCTGAGAACCGTTGGCTCCCTCTGGGGAACCAGCATTTTATTTTCCATAAGTTTGCTTCTTTTTTTCCCTTCCCCTTGTGACTTTCATGGGCAATGCCAGATTTCACAAAATGGCAGATTCAGTAGGCTCCTAGTCATGACTTATGCAAAATAGCTTTTCATATACACCAACACATTAAGCACAACCTTTGCAAGAGTGTTTAAGTGACTTGGGAAACTAAAGTTACATTATCAAGTGACATATATGTATGGAGTGTTAAGTCCCATTGAGGACATCTTATGCCATGTCACACTCCTTTAGCCATCTGCAATCCCTTCTGTTTCCCTCCTTTTCCTTCTACTCTTTCATTATTCTCCACTTCTGATTTTAGCTTCTTCCCCATCCCAAGGTCTCCTCTGTTTCTATCTTTTCCTTTCCTTCCTGATGCAAGTTCCCTACTTTACCTTTTTAAAAAAATTATTATAGACTTGTCTGCTTGCTCTAGGCTCCTCTTTTCTCACCACTTTTTAAGTCCCTGTCCTACTACCATCTCTTAACAAAAGTTGGTTGTTTCCATATAGCACTGCTAGTAAAAATCCTCTCCCAGGCACAGAAAAACAGCAAAGCACTGCATCATTAATAAATTCTCTATTGAACCCTCAATAAATGAATGCATCCTTTTAACATTTCAACTATTTTAGTCAAAATTACTTTAATAATGAAAGATCACAATTATGATAAGAAGTGGCTTTAAAAGCAAAACAAACAAAAATCCCAAGAGACACTTTTAACATTAAAAAAGTCATTTCTGAAGTCTTTTTAATTCTGAACTGAAAATCTAAAAAAAAGTTACAAAGATTGCTACTTATGCCCTATCCCCAATAAGAAGAAGCATTTGTGTGGGGAAGTAAGAATAAAACTGATAATAAAATCTTATTTGAACCTCAGCTAGAGAGATAATACCTCCTCCATGAATTACTTCATCCACTAATTTGTTTACATGAATTGGTTACTTCATCTATTAATTTAATAATTTATCAAAACAATATAAGTTCTGCTTTGTGAGACATGATTTGCTGTTTATGAACTCATGCCTATGTTTTTTTCTCTAGAAAGTTTTAAATATTTAAAAGTTAAATATCCCAAGTGTAACTCTACATTTATTAAAATAACTTTAAGCTATCACATGTTAAAATATTTAGTATTTCAGAATGACACCTTTCAATGTTGTTATTAAGCTCAGCCAAAAAAAACAAGGTCCTAAAACAACAAAATAGTCTTCTGTATTGCACCATATGTTGTATGTTTCACTCATTTTTTACCTCACCAATACATATTATTGCTTTAAAACTGGAAAAGTGCGTTCAGCAACGATGGCAATATATTCTAGTCTAAACTGTTTCCCAATCATAGAATCAAAGGACCGGAAGGGACCTGTAAGATCAAATCCGGTCCCCTGTCATGGGCAGAAGGTTATTGGGCTCAAATAAGCTCGAAGATGTGCTTGTCCAGCCTCCTCTTGAACACTTCCAAGGATAGCAACTGCACCACTCCTTCCGGAGAATGTGTTACAGATTCTAGATACCCTTATGGAAAAGAAGTTTTTCCTAATATTCAACCTAAATCTTTCCTCAATTAGCTTGTGCCCATTGGTCCTCGCCCTCCCTGGAGGTGCCTTTCTGAAGAGTTGCTTCCCATATCTTGGTGTTCACCCTTGACATACTTGTAGGTGGCTATCAAGTCATCTCTCAGTCTTCTCTTGCTCACACTGAACAAACCCAGTTCCTGGAGTCTCTCCTCATAGGGCCTATCTGCCAGGCCCCTGACCATCTCTGGGTGGCCCTTCTCAGCACCCTTTCAAGTTTATCTACATCCTTCCTGAACTGTGGTGTCCAGAACTGGAGACAGTACTCCAGCTGTGGCCTCACCAACACTGAACAGAGAGGGAGGTGCACCTCTCTGGATCTGTTTGCAACACATCAGCTGATACATGCCAGAGTTCTATTTGCCCTGCTGGTGACTTTATCACCTGTTGGCTCATATTCATCTTCTGGTTGACTGTCACCCCCAGGTTACTTTCAGATACCAGTGCCAGCCAGTGGTCCACCACCCATGGTATAAAGGTGAAAGTTCTTCCTACCTAGATGTAGGACCCAGCATTTGTCCCTAATGAACTTCATCTGATTGCGTCCAGCCCATAGGGCCAGTCTGTCAAAGTCATCTTGGATCCTTGCCCTATCCTCAGATATGCCTGCATTTCCCCACAGCTTGATGTTGTCCACAAACTTAATCATTGCGCTTTCCACCCCTTCATCTAAAATCATGGATAAAGATGCTGAAGAGCACAGGCCCAAACACCAATCCCTGGGGGACACCTCAGAAGATGGCCCTCCAGGATGAGGCCATCCCATAAATTACAACTCTCTAAGATTAGCCTCAGAGCCAAACAATAACCCACCTCCCTGGTCTAGGCCAGTACCCTTCAGCTTAATTGATAGGATCTCATGGGAAACAGCATCCAAGGCCTCACTGAAGTCTATGATGTCACTCTCGTACACCTTGTCCATAAAAGGACACCAGATTTATTAGGTATAACCTGCCCTCAACAAATCCATGCTGGTTGCTTCTTAATACCTCAACAGTTACAAGCTTGTGGGCGATGGCCTCCTTGACAAGTTTTTCAAAGATTTTTGTCATGGAGGCCTTTGCAGAGCACAGGTTAGCCAGACTGTAAGATCCCAGCACCAAACGCATTTCAGTAGCAGGCAAAATTATTCTTGTATGCAATACATATTTTAAAAAGCATTTCTGGCTCCTTGACTATGAAAAGTCATTTAATTGCATTTGTTTAGAAGTGATTTCTAATCATGCATCTGTTACTCAAGAAAAACATTTTTCCACCGCTATGCTAGAACATATCTTGTGTTCAAACATATTTTATGTAGCTGTTTATGATACTAAATGAATATTAACAATAAAACCCTCCCCCCCAAAAAACTGGTGGACTAAAATTTTCCTTTTAAAAATGATAAAAGAGGACAGTGCATTTAGATACTTTTCTGCATTTCTTTCTGCCACAGGTTTAAATGATAGAATCTGATGAAAATTGCTAAACTAGCAGATATTCCATCAGAACCATTGTCAGCTATTTTAGGGAACTCATGGATGACAGATGATACCTAAGGAAAACAGAACTCTATCTATTCTTAGGGCTGGAAAAAAAAAAAAATCAAATTCTTCAGTAGTCTTTTTGAAACACTTTAAGAGGACAAAGAACTAAATAAGTAATATGCACCAAGGATTTTTCAAAACAAAATCATGCAAAACTAGGATGACCACTTCAGCAAATGAAAGAAATGCAATATAATTAGCATATTAGGGTTTAGTAATTTATTTCCTAGTTAAATAAAATTTCCCATTAGATAGCCAGAGAAATGTGAATATAAATCTAGTTAAAAGAGCCCAAATAACCAATAACAGCAAACAGATCTAAGATAAGCCAAAGGATAGGCCACTGGTGAGTGAAAATTACTACTTCTAAAGGAACTTAGGAAATGGGGAGGCATAAAGGAAAGAGAAATATGTTTAACAGTAATGAGGTTAGAGGACAGAGTCAGAGACTACAACCAAATTACTTGGATGATACAAGACAAACAATCTAGGCACACCATTTGAAGTCAGTAAGTTAATTTTAGAGGAGAAGGTATAATGATTTATCATAAAGGAGCAGTCAAATGCACAGAGAATGGTGGGATATACTGAGTATGCATCATACCACAGAGAAATATACGAGGGTTCTAGCAGGTGATAAGCTAGTATATCTTGAACAGATTAAAGTTTACAAAATAAAACTAGTACAACACAACACACCTAAAATCTGCAACTGAGTGTTAACAAGGCGCTTAATAAATGAAATGGTAAATGAAGTATCGATCCTGAAAACACTTATACAACCACTTATCTTTAATCATAAAAAAACCTCACTGTGAATAGGCAAAAACGTAAGCAAGTTTATGTTCACATACACAGTAGGAAAGATTTGGGTTGTATTAAGACTTATACATGGAAACATACAAGGTAGTTATTTTGCTCCTGCTGACACTGGTTAATTACCAGCTAAAGTATTATCACCATATTTACTTGCATATCAAATGCGTCTTTGCCCCAAAATTAGCTATCCCAAATTGGGGTGCATGTTTTAAGCAACATAGCTGATTTCTGTGCTGAAATGAATGCATAGGGATGCTGTAATAGTTGCCAGGAGCTGACTGTGTAGAAGGGGCAGAGTCTGCAGCTAAACTTTAGCTCACTCTCTCCTTGTAAACTTCAAAAGCTGCGGACAGTTTCAGCAGTGGCTGTGACAGGGTTAAAAGTTGCAGAGCTTGCAAGGAATGAGCAAGTGACACTGAGAAGCTAACTATTCTTTCCCCACTCTAAGCAGCCTGCATTCAGCCATGAGTCTAGAAAAAGTTTTTTTTCTTCATTTTGCTTTCCCAAAAAACAAGGGGAGTATGGTATGCCAGAAAATATAGTACCATCTGTTCTGAGTACTACTTGTTTTAAAAAAATGGAAATTAGAAAAAAAACCAAGGAAAGACAAACACATACAAAATAATGAAATGTTTGGAAAACTAAAATTATTCAGTTTTTGTCAAAAATGATTTATTCATGATTTATTGTTTGTTCTCTTTATTCACAAATTAACTAGGACTACTATCAGCTATATAATGTTATAAGCAAAAGTTAAGAAATACTTTAGTACTCGAGGTGGAAAAGAAAGATTGCCCTATATTCAAGTTAGTTTCTGTCATTTAGGTAAACTGTCATCCTTTCCCCTATTAATCAAACAGAACAAACCAATACAAGGCATTTGCCTAAAAAAATTCTCATCAACTGCTCTTGCTTATATTTCTAAGTCAAAAATCTGCTGAAAAGCCAAGAAATAATATATGTAAATGATATTCTTTAAATAAAATGGCTAACTTTGAATTAGAAGACCTGAATTCAGAATGGCTATTACTGTGTAAGAAAACTGTTCTTCCATGAATTAATTACTAGCCACACTACTCTGGGTATCTATCATCATCACTTTCCTGACTTTGATTATCTATCTTAGAATAATATACTTTGCCTCTTCAGGAAAAATAAAAGTAAATAAAACAAATGAAATCCCCCTTCACACCCAAAAGACAAGTGTGGAAAAAGTACACCTACACTGCAACTGAAGTATAACTAGTGTATTTAAAACACAAATTAAATTTTATTAACTTTAAACAGCAAAGATACAGCTGCATAAGCTTTAGGGTAGGCTAGCCGTGGAACTACACAGGATCTCTAGGAGGCCTGCAGTGACTGAACTGAGTTCTGTCTGACTGTCTTTACTACTACTGGTACCTAGCTAGATGCCAATGCCAGTGGATATGTCAATGAGTGTTGTTATCGCACTTCCTGAGAGCAGAGTACACATATTCATATAGTGATAAAGAATATGAAACTATTATAATGCGACCTCTACAGTCAAACGTGAATGATAACTGGCATCACTCTTAGCTAATAAGATAAATAAACAAAATACGTTATACATTTAGCTAAACAAATGTTCTTTAAAATTATGTACATAGAGATAATTTGAAAACACTGTTTCAAAGGATTTTCTTGCACATTTTTTTCAAGAAACTGAAGAACTACCTTCAAATGAATTACCACTGAGTTTCAGCCATGCCAAATTTGAATACATTTACAAAAGGCTGATGCTACTGTATGTGAGAAAATTAAAGTTCAAAAGGTGCATCAGAAACCCTCCAAATTAGCATGCTAATATTGTGGAGATAACCCAGAGACAGTTCTAATAATCTAATCACTAAGAAAAGACAAAATGTTTCTCCATCAGCAAGTAACATAAAAGGAAACTCATTAGAATACAGCCTTGATCATTAACACCAGGGGTGTTTGTCCCAGGGTTATAGGAGAACCCCAGGCCAAAATAGAAGAAAGCCCCAACTTACCTTCTTCAGGGGCTGAAAAGTATGGGGAAAACGCATGCAGAGAAACTGCCCACACGGTCTGTAAGCCGCGCTCCCATCCAGCTGGGGCTGGGTGACATCAGCTAGAGATGCCACCCAGTGGAAAAAAAAAAAAAAGGCGGCCCCAAGGGCACAGGAGAGAAACTGGTGAGCGGAGGCTCCACGGGGAAGACCAAGGCCCGAAAGGCGCAGCCGCTGTGTCAGGCAGCCTGGGAAGACGGGGGCAGAGCCAGCGGAGGCACCGGCAGAGAAGCTGGCAGCGGAGGCAACTGGCAAGCCAGCAAAGAAGCTGGCAGGGAAACCGACTGGCTAGCCGGCAGAGGAGCTGACCAGCAAGCCAGCCGAGAAGCTGACAGAAAAGCCAGTAGAGAAGCTGATGAAGGGAGCAGCAGTGAGTGGGCAGAGCACAGGAAACAAGTGCCAGGGAAGCCGGAGCAACTATGGGGAAGCCCAGAGAAGAGGTAACGAGGGTGGGGCCGACAGGAACCCCAACTGGGACAGCTGTGGGGTGAGTGGCAGAAGACCTCAACCAGGGCTGATTAACCAAGTAAGGGAGCCTGCAGATGAGCCCACAGCATCCCTAAGAAGAGTCAGCCGCAACCCATGGGACCTGGGTTGACCGGGATGCCATCCCTGGAGTAGGGGCAAGTCTAGTAGAGAGACAGGAGCCCCGAGTGGCGCAAGCAAATAGGTCTGGGGCACTGAGAAAACACAGGGCCCTGTAGACTGAGGGACACTCTATATTCCTTTGTGGCCTCCTGGCCCACCACTGTCACATCTCTTCGGCAGACACGGTGGTGGGGATCGCACGTTGAGTCACGGTGCGTTTGGAATAGGGAGCTAGGGACACGGGATAGACGAATCCAGGACCAAAGGGCCTTGGAGCCTTCACTCCTGAGCTGCAGCCCAGGGACACTGGGGTCTGTGGCTGGAGAGCCATGGGAGGCCATGGTAAGACTGAGAGGAACCAGGGATGCTAAAGGGCCAGAAGACCTGCGACCAAAGGTGGCAAGTGGCCAGGGTGTAGGGGAGGTCGGAACTCCGTGAGTGCCCGCCAAGAAGCGTGACAGCACTGGAGGCTGCCTCAAAGGGGAACCCCTCCACTAAGGTTCCGTTCAAAGTCATAGCAGGCAAGTTAAGGGGAACCCCGGAAGTCAGCTGGGATAGCCTTTGGGGTCCACTCGCAGGCCCAGGACAGACAAGATCGATAGTCCACGATAAAGCTGCAAGAGAACATCTGATAGAGCAGAGGCAGGCACGGTGTTCAATAGGGGTGTGTGAAGCTTCAGTTGCCAATTTGATTCGGAAATGATTCAGCCCGATTTGGAGACCAAATCCGAATTGAATTGGGAATTACAAACAAAACAAAAACAAAAAACTGCACATCTCCAAATCCATTTGGACCCTCTATTTCTTTCAACTTACTCTTCCCCCCCAAAAACCTCTTATTCTTATTTCCACCCCACCACCCGTCACACTTTAAAAAGAAAGCTGTTTTCCCTGGCAGCATGATCCATCACTGTACAGCAGTGATCCATCACTGTACAGCACGCACGCACGCACGCACACACGCAC
>JAGPOW010000261.1:86707792-86749876 GCA_030014935.1 Caiman crocodilus | reverse complement strand
CACGCACGCACGCACACACGCACACTTTCCAGCACGGCAAAGATTAATATGAAGCGTACTGGAAAGGCAGGTGCCAGGTCTTCTGGCAGGGTAAGGAGAGGGGCTAGAGAGGGTAGGGGGAGAGATGCAAGTTCCCCCTCCACCCCCAAACACAGACGTATCCTCTTTCCTGGCAACAGTGAGTCTTCTGCTGCCAGTGGGAGCAGTACCTGTCCCTCCATCACCTCCCCTAACACCAGAAATAGCCACCAGCACCAGAATAGCAGGTCTCCACCATCCCAATGTCATCTCCCAGCTGAGCCTCCCAGTGCTAGAGAAGGAGCTGGATCTAGAAGCAGGGAACTCAAGTGCCCTAGCGAAAGAAATTCTGGGGAATGAGGGGAAATCTGAGTTTATGCTGCACAGCCTTCAAAGTTCCCCTAGAGCCACGTCTCCTTCTCTGGAAAGCAGCACCTCATAGGAGGTTGAGGTTGTGGAGGCAAGTGGTTCAGCTGAGTCAACTCCTGTTGTTGTGCCTCTGCCTGCTGAGGAGGGGGGATAAGGCAGGATCCCCACCCTCAACTCAGAAGCAGGGAAGTAGTGCAGTGTGGGATCGTTTTGAAGTGGCAGATGATCCCAAGTATGCCAGCTATCAGCACTGCTGAAGGCAGATCAGCTGGGGCAAGGAGGTGAAACACTTTTCCACCACGGTGATGCTGCTGAATCTCAGGAGGCAGCATCCCCTTGCCTTTGCTCTTCCTCAGCCTAGCACCAGTGGTAGTGTGCCCAAATGGAAGTCCCCCTCTTACTCCAAAGCCCCCATCACCATGAAGCAAAGGCAGGTCAACCTGGAGTGGTGGGGGAAAGCTGCAGACAAAGGGGGATGCATTCAGAAGGTGAGCAAGGTCACCCAGAGCACTGGGGAGATGCTTGCTCTGGATGGCCAGCCCTTCTCCTTACTTGAACAGCCAGGGTTCAGGTGGCTCATGGCCCCATCCTACCAAGTGCCCACACACAACATCTTTAGCAGAACAGTGGTGCCCTCCCTGTACAAGGCATGCAGGGAGTACTTGAGGGAGGAGCTGTGCAAAGCAGGGCCACAGGTTGCTCTGCACTTCACCCTGGGGTAGAGATCATGCCTATCTCTCCCTCACAGGGCAGTGGTGCAGTCAGTAAGGCTGTCAGTGTCATCTTCAAGCAGAGGTGTTGGATGAGCCCACATGGCAAAGGAGATCATGGTAGCCATAAACTCCATGGTGCAGTGGTGGCTCTCTGGGCAGGGTGAGCTCACCTGCAGGTTCACAGTCACTGACAACAGGATAAATATGGTCAAGGAAGTCTGTGATGCCAACGTTGTTGGCATTTGCTGTGTGGCACACAAGTTCCACCTCGTAGTCAGGGACGCTTTGGAGGGAGACAGGACTGCCAGTAATGATGCCATCACTACCATCCAGCTGATTAAAATACAGGAAGGTGATGGGCTACTTCCACCACAGCATCAAGGGGGGCAAGATGCTGTGGGAAAAACAGGCAGAGCCGAGCATCCCACAGCACAAAATCATGCAGGATGTGGAGACTCGGTGGAACTCCACATACCTGATGTTGGAAAGACTAGTGGAGCAATAGAAGGCTGTCCCTGAGATGGCCTTGCTCAGGCAGATTGGGATCAGTGGTCCCCTTAACAGAACTAAGTGGGATACCATCTCCCAGATCTTGCTGGTCCTCAAGCTGTTCCTCAAGGCCACCAGGACCCTTAGCACTGGTGATGCCCTCCTAAGCCAGGTGATCCCCATAGCTTGAAAACCAAATTAAGAAGTTCCAGGGGATCAAAGTTCCTGGCTGGGGCAAGCCACTATTCACCAGAGGTCACTGGCAACTGGTGCCACCTTAGGCAGGGGAGGCACATGCCTCCTCAGTGACCAGTCACAAACTGGGGGAGGGGGTCCCCTGTGGCAAAACTTAGCAACTGGTGAACTCCTGACAGCAGCCGAGGCACTCCCAGAAGTAGCTTCAAGGCTTCTGGAAGCGATGCGACCTACATTGAGCGCTCACACTCCTCAGCTGCAGGGAGTGTGCTCCTGCATACCTCCCCTGCCCTTCTCCTAAGTGAAGAGTACAGCCTGACAGGGCGTGCACCAGCGCTCAAGGGCTGTACACGCAGCCACTAAGTGTCACCACTGCCAGAGGTGCAGGCACTGGTGAGGCAGGTGAAGGAGGGCATCAAAAAAGCAGCTGGATCCCTTGCAGTCCAGTATGGTACATGTGCTGGTGGGCATGCGTGACCCAATGGTGAAGGGGAGCATGTGCAGCAGCAAAACCCTCGATCACGGGATGGAGGTGGTGGTTAACAGAATCAGAGAAGCAGAAGGCATAGGCGAGGGGATATGGAAGAAGGAGATCCACTTTCTCATGCCAGCACTCCCAGCACCAACCAGTCTCCTCCACACCAGCACTGCCAATGTGGGCCAAGGGCATATTTTCAATGTTAGGGTCCAGAGGCACCAGACCCCAGTCTCGGGCAGGTAGTGGCTACCCAACTCACCGAGGATGTGGAGCCGCTGAACTGCAACCTCTTGGCCTACAGGGCAACCCAAAGCCAGATGCATCAGCATCTGGCCATGGTTGCCTGGCAACACTTGTCCTGTTCACCAACCAGTGTTCCAAATGAAAGGGCGTTCAGCATTGCTAGGGATGTTGTGACACCCCACTGCACCTCCTTGGACCCTGATTTAGTGGAGCAGTTGGTGTTTCTTAAGGCAGACCTCCTGCTGCTGGGGTTCCACAAGTTCCTACAGTCGGAGCGAGAGCTAGAGCTGTGCAGAGCTTCAGTTGCCAATTCCATTCAGAAGAGAAGAGATTTAGCCTGATTCGGTGGAAAACCCTGTATCTTTCTCCTTGTGACTCAAAATCGGGAGACAAATAAAAAGCTCTGTATTGATCCAAAGCATCCAAATTGATTTGGAAAAAGATTTGGAGATTAGATTAGGAGATTCAGCGATTTGTGCAGTCCCAGCTCACCACTGCAGGGAGCTGGACCCAGACTTCATGCTGGTAAGCAGGAGAAGGGGACCAAGGCCCCCTCCCCCACCCCATCCCCTGCCTGCTCCCCTAGCCCTGTCAATGGATGCCAGCCCAGCCCCAGCATCCCAGTGCTTTTTAAAAAAAAAAGCCCCGCACTCACCGGATGCTGCAGTCGCCATTGGGACCTCTGGGGGATTGTGGCAGAGCCACCCCATGCAGCCCAGGGTAGTGGGGGGCAGTGGGGATTGCCCCCCCCACAACCTGGCAGGAGCTGGTGAGTGTGAGGCTTTTTTTTTTTTTAAAAAGTGCCGAGACAGGCAGCTATTGACAGAGCTGGGAGAGTAGGTGGGGGATGCGGAGTTTGATTTCAAGATTTGGCTGAACTGAATCACTGTCCCCCAAATCAGCTGAATCCAAAGCAAAATACTAGCCACTTCGCACAGGCCTACTGAGTGCTGCCCTCCTCATTCCACCCGCATCTATGCCCTGCTCTTAGAGAAACACAGCCAGGCCTCTAACTTCATTTCCTCAACCTCCTAGATACAGATGCTCATGGACCTAATAAAGACAATCAATTTGTGACACACTACAACCTGCTTGACATCTGACTCTCCAGGTAGCAGGTACCTCTCTCTACTTTTACCTGCTACATCCCCCTTCCACCTCCCACCCGCCAAACCTGTCTCTCAGCTCCTGATGCCTCAGTTTACATTTCCACTGACTGGCTTTCTTGCCTGCACTGCACGCCAGCCTCTGGCTTCTTTTACTATTCCTTCCATCCGGGAAGAGCACACACCAACTATATACTTCCTCAGCCTGACAAAGGGTTTTTAAATCCAAAAGCTTGCAAAGAAGAATTTCTCCAACTATTCATTTGATCTAATAAAAAAATATCGGATAAACCCTAAGAACCTTGTCTGGGCTATATCTTTAGACCAACACAGCTACAACCTACATCCCATACACAAGTAACATGAGTTTTGCTTTCAGCAGTTTGAGATGCAGTTTCACAGAACCCCTTGCACCACTCTGCCCAAAACCTGGCAGACCTCCCTCATGCCCACATGAGGGCTTATGTATGTGGCAGGACAGGTTCCAATGAGGGCAGCCATTTAATGCCCCACTCTCAGAGCTGGAAATGGTGGTTTAGATTCTCACTAGCCAACAGGGGAAGAACATCTCCCTGTTGAGCTCCGGTACCAGGAAGAACCTGAAGGCATAAAGGCTGGAGCTACATGGGGAGGAGATGGCCCCACATTATCCTGGGCATGACCTAAAACTGCACCCTGCCAGGGTAGGGAGGCCTGGGTGGGACTGCCAGTGGTGCAGGAGTTCCAGGAAATGCCACAACTGTGAACCTCCCTGGTGAAAAAGCAGGTAGGAGCAGGAGGCATCTGATAACCTCCAGTCACTGCACAGTCCTGGCTAGGGAAAGTCCAGACCTGTAAGATCTTTGAGAGGCCTGAGGCTTAGTGGTTGCAATGGAGTTGTGAGGGTGAGAATAAGAGCTACCATCCCTGCAGTTGTCATTCCACTGTACCTTCACACACACACACATCCCCCACGCATCATAAGTTTTGCTTGTCAGCACCTCGGAGGTGCAGTTTCCCAGAAACCCCTGTATCTTTCTCTTTGAATCTTAGAAGGCTTCATGCCATCAGAAGGGGCTACCATTACTGCTGTTTTCATCCGAACCTGCCAAAAAATGATTAAGTTGATGGCAGTATTTCTGGGATTCCTCATTATAGTCTATGGCCAAATCACCTAACCTCTCTGAATCAGTGCCAAATCTTCCAAAGCCTATTTGGCTGAATCGATTTGGGACAGTGATTTGAATCCCCAAATCATAGTCCTCTGAAATCGGCCAAATCCAAATTGAATACTTCCTTCTTTGCACAGGCCTAGTGTTCAACCCTTGGCCCATGGTACTCCCCATGGGTTTAGGAAATTTGGAGGCAGAGAAGCAGTGGCAATTAATACTGCCACTTCTCCCCATTTGCCAAATTCCTAAGCCCCACATGGCCAGATTGGGGCTGGGAAGCAACCCTTGACCCCTATGTGGCTAGATTAAGCCGAAACCATACTCCTTCCCCTTCCATGTAGTCAAGGCCACGCCACCCTTCCTCCTGACTACAAGCCATGCCCTTGCCCCAGTGCAGCTGGATCAGGCCTGGGTCACGCTCCTTACCTCCCCTGCCCCACAAGCCAGATCAGGCCCATCAGCTGGATCTGGCCAGCCAAAGACTAGGCACTGCTCATTTGGCCCACATGACCTAAAGGTTGGGCACCACCCCCCAATCAACACTGTGTTCCTGGAGACTAGGTATTTTATAGGCACTCTAGCTTTAACCGTAACCACACTTTTTCTTAGGTTTTGGTGTGTGCAACAGAGACATGTTTAGAGATGAGCTACCTGATGATTCCATTTTCAAATTAACAGGGCAGCAAACCTATCAATATTTCTATTACCTATTCAGAAGAACACTTCTAACAAACAATACTGGTCACTCTCTCAAATAATGGATAATAAATGTTAGAAATCTGTAATCAAAAGCAATTTGATAGGTAACTTGGCAAGCCTAGAAAATGTTAAAAATATTTTTTTATTATGAGATTCATGAAATACCTCATTTTCTATTCTTTTGTCTAACTCGCCTACTGTCTTTTTCCATTTTGCTCCAATTGCCTCTTGCTCCCCATTTGGCTTCACACTCTGATTCTCCTACTTCCTGTAGTCTCGCTAAAATTCCCTTTACCAATCTCCTCTAAGTACAATCAGCACGCACAGGCAACATCAGAGACAGCAGTCTAATCTAATGGATTAGGAAGGAGATTGGACTAGAAAATCTGAGTTCTAGCCCCAAGAATGCCACTGACTCTGGACTGCCTCAGCAACCACTAAACCTCTATACTTCAAGGTCCTCATCTGTAACACAGGGATGATACTTCTGCCATAAAATAGACAGAAAACTACAACAACCAGTCAGAGATCAGGCTGTGATCATAGCTATGAATACCTAGATCTATGCATATCCTATTGCTTTACTTCACCCTTGCTCAGGGCCTAAGCTACCTGCTTACCTCGTATACCTGTTATGAAAAATCTACTGACACATTCTTTGGAACTAGAAACGTAATTTTTATACATCTGTGGAGTGCTTAGCATAATGAACTTTTTCTTTCTTAAAACTGTTATAGTAGATGCTAAAGATAAAACATTACATAGCAATAGAATTTTACAAGATGTGATGATTATTTTGTTACAGTTGTACAAATCTTCATTCATGTAAAATGCTATATTATTCTAAATTACTCTAAAAATACAGACTAAATATTCTTAGTTTCTAAAACTAAATGCTCTACCCAATATAGCAGATTCTGGTAGTGTGTTGAGAATTTATGCTTAGAACACAGCTTTTTCAGAATCAAGAAGCTTCAATAAATTGCAAGAGATGCTACAATTCCAAAGAGCTACTAGAAATTGACATCTGATTACATGAGTTCTTGCATGTAATGTGAATGGTTCTACTAACAAACTAAAACTAGGACAAGCTTATCATTCTTGTTTTTGAGGACAAAAGTGATGCAATTTCACTTGAATCTGGTGCTGTGCATTCAGGAGGCAGATCACTGCATGATATTAACTTTGTCTGTACAGTAAATCAGGGCTATCCAAATGGTAGCTCCACCTCTCCCACTGCCACATAATAGGGAAAGATCCATAAGGGACTACATGCTGTTGCCACTGCATGCGCAGCCAGGCAGCACAACCTGTGCAGCCCACACAATGGGATCTCGGGTGGCCACATGCTACTGCCCACATGGCTGGGGGAAAATGAATCCTGGCAGGGCCCATGCAGCAGGGAGAAAAGAGGGGAATCCCTGGGGCTCCATGCCAGCAGCAGCCTGCCCCCACAATATATGTCACACACAGCAGACAATCCCTGTTCACAATGAAGTTGGACAGCCCTGTAGTAACTGGGAGATATATTATAATCTTGTATTTAGTTTTAAACTTGCTTATGGAGGTGTCAAGCTTACAGGAATAGTCAACCTTATTATGGAGAGAAGCTGCTTCAGAAATGATGCTATAAATAAGTGTACTGAAAAAGTACTATACTTGAAGCATTTTTCTTTCAACTGCAATTGCGAAAGGGAGGGAGGGAGGCATTCCTACTGTTTTGTTGTTATTGGAGCACTTATTGGACTAGAGGCCTGTTCAAGGGAGTTACATTTCCATGAGAAAATTATACATTGGAGTAGGCAAAGTGTCCTAAAACTCCCTGTTATGCTGATTCTAAAAAAGATACGTATTAAGAAAGATCATGAAAACTTCAAGCAAATAATTCTAGTGGTAGATGTTTGAATTAGAAAAAACATCAAGCAGGTATGTCCTTTATAGATTACAGAAATTTAGGCTTCAGGAAAAATTTCTTCTATGAGTTAATATAGGGGTATTTATTTCCATGGACTTAGCATTAAAGATCCGCATGGAAGACAAAAAGAGAAGGCCACAATAGGCAGAGGAATTTGTTTCAGTCAGGGAACTTAGCCCCCCCGCTTTGGACATTTGGCGATGACAATGAAGGTGACAGATTTATGATTAAAATAGAAAGAGTAAGACTGGAGGATGGCTAGAAAAAAAAAACAGCCGAAAGGAACTGCGCTGGCATGCAAGTGCTTGACAGGATGAAAACAAGCAAGCAAGCATGTACATTTTACCTACTATCCTTGTGTTGAAAAAGTCAATATCATAACGTAAACTAATTTTAATTACAATGCTCATCGCAAACACATGATTAGGAGAGAAAATAGAAAGATTTTACCTGTGTCTGAATTTCGATCTTCATTTCTGGATGGACTGATAGTAAACGGAAGTTTACGTTTCATGGAAGACTTGTCTTTCATTTCTTTCCCAACATCACTCCTATCCACTTTTGGAGTTTTGCTGTAGGAGGCAATCTTGTCCTTACTCTGATGTAAATTAAAAGTATAATAAAAGTAAAGTTTTCAGACAAGAGAATAGCATCACAAAGCATACAGATATAAAATAATTCCATACAATATTTGCATTTTAAAGCCAAGTAACATTACTGATAAACAAAAAAGCCATGTTTTTATTAGAAGTACCGGGGGGGGGGGGGGGGGAAAGTAGGGGACAGCCGGATGCATTAAAATCAGATTTAAAACACAACAACAAATGGATTTCTTAAATCATATTTTTCAATTAAGATGCTTTAAAAAAAAAAAAAAAATAAATGTATATAAAGATAGGTTAAAAGCTCAAAGATATCATCCTGGAATATGATTATAACTTCTAATTATATACTATTTGACACAATATATTCATGCAACTTTTCTAAAAAAGTTTCATCAATAGGCCACAACAGGCCATGGACTATGTTAGGGGTTCAATCTTACAGGATTCCTAGAGGCTCCTCTATAGATTAGTAATGATTAAAGAAAACCACTCTACTCAATGGGACTCAGTGCTCAATCTAGAAGACCCCATTAAACATCTCTGTGATGCTTAGTTTCAGTTCTCAAACTGTGGATTTGTGCCTCCAGAGATAACATCCTTCTTAATAGCAATATGTGGAGATGAGATAACAGACCTGATTATCTAGGATCAGCCCTACTGTATACACAAACTTGCAGAGAGACAGAGTCAAGCCCTTACTTCTCTCTAAAAGTGCAAATTTTCAAGAAGTTAAATAGAGGATTGTTGGGGATAGAATAGATCTGGGCCAAGAGGAGAAGGTCTGAGGATATATGCAAGGAGGGAGGGGCAGCAGAAACAAGGGAGAAACATTTTGAGCAAAATTTTATTGAAATTGCAAAATACTTCTGTAACAACTACGTTGCAGCTGCTGCTCTGAAGAAAGCAGGAGGAACCTAGCTCTCCCACAAAACTGCGATAGAACTCAGTAGTGGACTGTTCTGCTGAGTGATATATTGAGAACTGGCCAAATCTGATAGCAATTTGTGAACAAAATTGTGACAAAATAGATGGACTGTCATAGCCAAAGTTCTCAACTTTGGGTTAAAGAGAAATGTAGAATGTATGCTGACTATCCTGAAGCCTATTTCCACAATGATTATATCAAAACAACAAGAAAGCACTTTTTGTAGAAAGCAATGTTTAAGTCAAGGCTCCATGACCAGAGATTTAAATTTATTTGGTTTAAATCACATCCACCCTGGAAGACAGTAAGTTTTACCTGCAAATATTTCTGTTTCACACATGTATCAAACACAGGGATCTATAAGCTGCATTTTCAGGTACTTGATTTTAATTGGTTAGACAAATAGCAATGGAATGCTAAAGAAACTGGCATCCTTTAAATCTCTGCTGAACTTCTTGACTTACTCATATCATAGGAATGATGATGAAAGACTAATTGCATTGGTATTGAAAAATGTGACCCCAAACAAAAAACAGCAATGAACATTTCAACTATATTCAAAACTACATTCCTACACCTAAGAGATTTGGTAAAATACTAAAATTTAGGATATTTTAGCAAATCTGGCAAAGACTTCTGATGTGCAAAAGCAACCTTTGAAGAATAGAGATATTTTTATTTCTTCATAATACACCCCCATCTAGAGCTTTTGGGAACACTATGAGTATACCTTTATATGAGAAGAAAAAATATTAATAAATCATGGTGGGAGCAACACTATATCTTCTTTGCTACAGTAATATAGTAGTTAAAAAGCATATAAAAGATAGCATTTAGAAGAAAAAATATATATATTTCAGCCCCTTGAATAGACCCCTGTAGAAAAGTCAAAATTGAATAAGGTAAGCACCTGTACTTATGCAAACATGTGATGAAGGATAAAAACACCCAAGTGTTTTTTTCCTTCATCACATTTGGTGCACAGAACATGGGAGAGCACCATTTCTGAACATGGTGACAATCTCTCTTTGGTGACTGGTAACTCCTCTTTTAAGCATGGTACAAAGGTAATCTTGGTGTCTAACCCAATATTTTCAAGGAGAAACAATCCACTAAAGATGTTTCCAATGTCACAGTGACAAAAGAAAGTAGGTTCCTACATGCATGTAAGCTCCACATCCATGTAACTGAAAAAACTGGTACCATATATTGCTCTACCAAAATAATTATTGAATGTATGTGTGACTTTGCATCTTATTTTAATAAATAAACAACAGTTATTGAACTGCTCAATTTATTGTGTACCCTTTTATTTACGGTATATTGTATTAATGACCAGTTACTGTTACTGTATTAACTATAGTTTAATGGTTTTAATGCAGGGGTGGGCAAAATATGGCCTATGGGCTGGACCCGGCCCACGAAGCTATTCTATCCAGCCTGCAGAGCCCCTAAAAAAAATTTGAAAATTAATATTTATCTGTCCTTGTTTCCTGTCAAAAATGACAGGAAGCAGGGGCAGTAGAACCCAAGGGAATCCTCATTGGGCTCCTGCAAAACCCATGTGGGGCTGACTTTGCCTGCTCAGGAAAACCCTGCTCAGGCTGCTAGCAGCTGCAGCAGCAAGCGCCAGCCACGGGGCAGGCGAGGAGCTGCTTTTCCCGGTGCCCTGCACTAGCTCCTTCCCTGCTGGCAAGTAGGGGGTCAGGGCTATGTGCTGCCCCCCTGCCTGTACCACAGGGCTGAGAGAGCACTGGGAGTGAGCAGGTAAGGAAGCAGAGCCCGCATACCAGTGTCCCAGGGCCAACACCAGCAGGGCTCAGAGCAGGGCGGCAGGAGTACAGGATCCTGGCCAGCAGGGGCTCTATGATGCCAGGCCAGCTCCCCCTTCTCCCTGCCAGCCTGTGCCCCACCAGTGCTGGCCCTGGGACATTGGTCCCAAGATGGTGCCTGTCAAGGGGCAGACTACCCATATGGCCCTCGACAACTTGCAAACAATGGGTAAGCAGCCCTCCGCCCTAAATAATTGCCCGCCCTGGTTTATTGTTTTGTGTTGAGTTATATGGGCAGCCAAACTCACAAGTAACTGTTTGTGAAAGCTCATCAGCCACACCCATTTCTACATGGGCTGGATGTCATACTTTATTATTAAGAAAAAACCTGATGCATATTGGTTTGCTACCAGTAATTCCAAAACCTGTTACTGATTATGCAATGGCTTGTACATTCCCCATAAACCTTCAGGCTGTTTGCTCTCAGCTGAATCAGACATCTCTACCTGCTTTCTATGATGAGGAAATAGTCTATATAATTGCAGATATAATAATGTGTAACCCATCAGAGTTTACAGACATTGTTCCAATGATAGGAATTTTTCATTGAGCTAAAGTTGTATTGCATGTTATTGGGAAGTACCTGCATGGGAGTGGTGCTCAGGATACATTGGTGGAATGCGATGTATTAGGTGTTAAAGTTTAGAATCAGTTAGCAAGGTAATCACTATATGAGGTTACTCAACGGATTTCTCATCTTGCCAGAAGTCATGCTGTCTGGAAAAATCACTCCCACTAACAAATATTTTGCAGTACTCAAAAATGCACAAAAAATTAAGACATCTGTCACAGAGAAGGATAAAAAGACATCTCAGGCCACCTATGAAAATGTTTTACTGCTGATTAATGATCTCTATGAAGATTACAAGGCTTTCAGCATTTCCTGTCTGGCAAAATCTGAAATATGCAAGTATTGGGATGGTTTCATTGAGCTAGTTCAGATGCTCAAAACTCTAGCACCTGCTGATAGAGAAAGTGATTGGGAATCATGTCTAAGTTGTACAGGACTTACTCTATGTGTTTTGAGAATTTTACAGAATTAATTACTTGTGCTGTGCATCTCGGTACCTTAAAAATATGAGAGATTTCCAGGCACACATGACATGTAGAACAAACATTTTTAGATGGCCATGTTGTTTTCCAACAACACAGCAGGTCATTCTGTGTAGTTTCTCCTGACATGAAGCTGAAACAAACTATTCAGAGATCTCAAAAAAGTTCTAGCAGAGAGAGGTATAATTGGAAGGACCAGGCAACAAAAATACATTAATGAATGGGAACTTGTTTATCATGAAATATTCACAATCAGCAATACATTCTGAGAATGAACAGGGTCTGATAGAACTAGATATCATGAGACATCCACTCACCATGAGCTGCCTGGGAGTTATGCCTCAAATACTGCATCATGAGTTTCTTGTGTGCTCCAGCTCAGGGAAGATAGAGAGAACCCATATCTCACATCCAGTCAGACGCAATTTCATAAGCAAGCAATGCATCTCAAGAGACATAGCTGAAAGACTGCTTTCATTCAGAGAACATGCAAAGGAAGCTTATATGTCATTTAGAGATGAACATTTTGTTAAGGAAACAAGCTTCTGGATATCATTAAGAAGATAAAATGTCCAGGATTTGTTTCCAGTGGAGATAAACAGGTAGAAAAACATAAGCCACCTGCAGTATTGAAAAGAAATCCTACTCTGCAGCTAAGAAAATCCTACGCATAGCAAAGGATTGAGGGGAGTCTGTTATGAACATACTGAAGTACAATCTACTAGCACCTAACACATTACTTGATGATTGTGGCCTTCTTACTAAACCAAGTCAGTTCTTTTAGGAGAGCTTGAGAAGAAACTGAAACCATCTCATTACAATTTCCATCAGAATAGGGCAAAAAATAACCTGTGGTAATTGTAGACTTTGTCTCAGGTATGCCAAGTCCACAGCAAAAAAACCCCAAAAACTTTTCAAGAACTGTTTGATACTATATGGAGGAAAGCTACCCAATTTCAGCTGGTTCCAAAGGTAGATATGTTTGATAGTTATGTGGAGAAGTCATTAAAAGGAGGTGAACAAGAGAGGAGAAAGACTATTACACCAACAGTTGGTAAAACTGGATTCTTACAATCCTTTACCTGTTCAGATGGAGAAATTTTGGCCTTCTTCAGCAAACAAGGAGTTATTATAACTGTCAGCCAAACAATACTTTTGTGAAAAAGGAATAGAGAGTAACATAACATACTACAGTGTTAAGTAGAACTATGACAGGAGAAAGTAACAGAAGGGATGGCACAATGATCACAGATGATGGAATTAAGGTATGCAATCGTCTACCTGCTGCTCTAGAAGCAGCAGATACTTAACTGGTCATCCATTTACTTAATGCAGTTTCACCTGGTTTCACACGTCATATTGTTGTCTAATGATGCAGATGTTTTTGTCCTTCTTTTTTGATATCTGTTTCAATTGCGTGAAAAAGGACTTTTGGAATTTTGTCACCAAGGCCTACTTTAATCCAAAGTCAGATTTGTTCCTCTTCATGTACCTGAACAGAAACTAGGCCCAACTTTGTGCAGTGTTCTTATTAAGGCTCACATTCTCATAGGATGTGACATCACCAGCAAAGTGGGAATAAAACTGTCAGTACTGAATGCAGCATCAGAGGAATTCCTTTTAGGTTTTGCTGAAGATAGGACACTTTCTGAGGACACAGTTAACAGAGCTAAAGAATACCTTAAGGTCCTACAGCCATCACTTCATTGCAAAACATTTAATGAGCTTCATTTTGCACTGTACAAAAGTAAACTGATCTCACAGCTTTCCCCCCACTTCCTTCCCTGTTTGAAATGTACATTTCAGGAGATGCTTCTTTGTGGCACATGAATGCTTGAGCCTGGATAAGAGCAGCTACAGAAGCACATTAAATCTGAAAGATCTTGGAGTGGTACAAAGACATCTGTCTGGAGCTTTTTTTCCAGACAAATGTCTTGCTTCCATTCTGATTCAATTTCTGATGAATTATTGCTGACATGCAGCTGTGCAACATGCAAAACTGCAAGATGCAAGTTCCAAAAAAATTATATTTTCTGTACTGAACACTGCAAATGGGATGAAAACTGTATAAGGAAAAATCAAGTAGTCTAATGGATGATGGGTTGGATCACCCCAAAATGTTAAAAAAAATTCTTTCAATAGTTGTATGTTATAGCACTTCCTGTTAATTTCATATCAAATTCCAGTTTTATATACAGTATTTATATTTCAACTATATAAGAAAAATGTTCATAAATAATGTTGAAATGATTTGTCTTGAGAGAATTGCAAACCCTACTTCCTTTTGTCATTATGACATTGGAAACATCCTGATTGGATTGTCTGACTCTGAAAACATTGGGTTAGACACCACGATTAGCTTTGTACCACTCAGAAGAGATACAAGTCACCAAAGAAGGACTGTTGTCATGTTCAAAGATGACGCCCTCATGTTCTGTGCACTGAATGATGAAGTCTACCCAAGCGTTTTTTTTTTTAATCTTTTCATATGTGTTTTCTCAAGTAAAGGTGGTTCTCTTAGTTTTAACTTTTCTACAGTGGGACTATGCCAAGGGACAGGACTAATAAGGTCAAACTGCCTGATAAATCTCCTCTGTGAAAGCCTCCTTTTTCCTCTGTTCAAGGAACAAATGAGAGAGATACTGATCTTTTCTACATTTATATTTTTAGAAATACATCACCTGAGCAGGCCAAAGAAAGTCAGATGCTTTAGCCCACCTTTCTCCTTACCTTAAGGCAAGCAGCAAGTAGATCAACTGAAATAAGATCATTTGTCTTGATATTTAATCAAAGGGGCTAAGTTTTGGTAAAAAGGAAAAATTCGCAAAATTTGTTATCACACTAGCTTAAACTGGGAAAAATGCAGGTATTCTCAGGAACATATTTCAGGAGTATATTTCATATTTCTTTTATGGAAAAATCAGAATCCAAGAACAGACTAGACTAACAGAGGTTTTTTAGATGGATTTAAATTCCAAAAAGGAAAAGACTACACAAGACTATTTAGGAAGACTTTGAAGCCTAAGGATATGGCCCATTAGAAAATGCACCATAGTTCAGGGAAACTGAATCCCTGAATTTAAAAAGATGCCAGTTCATTTTTCTCACCCACTACAAAAGGAATCTGATACCCATCTTAAGTTATCCTAATGGCTAGAATAGAACAAGTCTCCATGCAAATATTGTTATATCTATCAGCAGCTCTCCATATCATTGATCATGACCTGCTGCCAATTCATATACACACTTAGAAAGGATAGACTTTAATTATGTTAAATCTATTTTGTCTTTTTAGATAGGTCACAGAAGATTAAGATGGTGAAACAGACCAGTTGCCCTTGGTTACATACCCACAGTGGACTCTATGTTTAACATATATAGTTAACCACATAAGGATATACTAGGGCTTTCAAAAGATATAAGATAATCCATTAAAATATCAATGCATGTATGACACTCACTTCTACAGCCCCTCACTAAGTGTGGGCAGGACAGATAGCTGCCATTGTCTGAAACAATTAGGTATTTGAGCAAACTGCTAGCACAAACACAACATATGTATCACTAAAAAAGTGCTGGTATAGAGGCAAAAAAGTTGAGAACCCAGCTGGAGCAGAGACCTCACCTACAGAAAATGTCTTTCCCTCAAAACATACAAGTCCAGGATACTTTTTTCTCAGTAGCAACAGCAAGCAAATAAGTTATTCCAATTTAGGCCAAAAGGAGAAGTTTACTTTAAGTCTTTATGTAACACTTGAAAAAGAGCTAACTCTCCAAGACAGAACATTTTGTCTAGATGGGGTTCCTCGGTTTCAATTTCATCAGTATGAATGAAAAACAAAACAAAACACAAAAACAAAAAACTTATGGTCCTTATTCTTCCCTAGCTGATAGTTTAATTCTTAAAGCATTCCTAAATGACTCAACCTTCAACAAAAGTGATTCTTGAACCCACCCCTCAGCTTTGGCTTAGGAATTTTTTCTGAAGACAAAGAAGTTCCCAAAGAGGTAAACAGCCTGTTTTTTAATTGCCTTCTGTAAAAGAGTGGTTCTCAACAAGCAGGCTATGGACACAAGGAACACAGGGTTGGAAACAGAAAGAGGGAGAGTTTGTCTGACCTCCATGACATTTTCCTGGGGTACATCATCATATTGGCTGCTTACAGACGTGGAGAAGCAAAAACCCCCCCAAAAATGGCACTTTAAACTCAGCGCACTCCTGCGCCAAGCCCAGCATACGTCCACAAGAGGCAGCACGGTAGTTGCACTTGGCTTTCCCAACGTCTATAAATTGGATGCTTTAGTGGGGCTTTTTTGGCACTTATCTAACAGCTTATTGAATCAGGTTTAGCTAAGTGCCAAGAAACCAGCTCAAAGTGAGGAGCCTGGTTGAACTAATGCACTGCTGCTTCCAGTACAGGGTGTTTTTTATTCCTCCCACCCCTCACATCTGTCAGTCCCCACACTATGGCCCAAACAGGAAGCACAAAGTCTCCTGATATGGCACTGCAACTGGGCCAATTAGCCCAGGCACAGTTCACAAAACATGACAGTGCTAATTCCATTCTAGAACTAATGCATGCAGAGATAGATTGGCTGTTTCTGCTGCATGCCTGGTGAGGGAGCCACGAGTGAGGCAGACTGTGGAGTTGTGCATAATATTTGAAGGAGGTTGGTTGCTGGGCACCAGGAAGGGTGCACACTGTAGGACTGTGTTCAACGTGTACGATCTATATTGTAGAGAACCACTGTTCTAAAAGAAAGAATTTAATCAATCAGTCTCCCGTTTCTTCTAAAATGTGGGCTTGGATGTTGCACAAAGGGAAGGTATTTTAAATATTAGGCTAGAGACCAACACTTTGCCATTAGAAGTGACAAAGACCTTCTTTAAGTGCTGTGCCAAGATCCACAATAATAAAACAACCAATAATGTCATTAAACAGGAAGACGAATGGCACGACACAAGGATTTGCCCAATAGTACTGAGCAGAGCTGAAATACTGGTAACAACATGAAAGAGGCCAAGAAGCAATAGTCACAGAACTACAAAAATACCAATGGTACTAATGAACACCAACACCACTACTCTTATTGATGGAAGCTTACAAACAAAACAAATAAACAAAAATACCCACCACCACATACACAAGGAGAAAAACTATAGATTAAAGGTGGCCTGCAGAGGCAAGGCAATAAGTCTTCTCATCTCCCAGCATTACTTGCTCACAGAATCTAAAAAGCAGTCTGAGCCAGAGTTCCCTAGTTACTTTCAATGCAAATACTTGGATCAGCAAAGGAGTCTGAAGAGGAATTAACAGTTACTCTTTTACAGAACACGCTGAGCTCCAGTTTGCAGAAACAGTTATCCCTGACGTATGGTCTAGAGACAATACTCAAAAAAGAATTTCAATATACTTTGATTCTTATTATGCTCTTGATAATAATAAAAGAGTTTTTTAAAGTAACCTGATAGGAAAAACAGAGTTAGAGTCAATATTGTTATATATCTTCTTTATCCCAGAACTACTTGAGCTGGAAGAAAGAAACATTCACACAGAACCCGATAAAACTCTCATTCCACCGATGATGTTGTTACCTATGAATCAGGCTGATCAAAAAGCATGCTGCAGTTCTGCAATCGTGTGACTAGATGATTCCAATGTTACTTAAGTTTAAGTACTAATGCAAAGTACTGAATAACCAGGCTGCCAGCTATAAGGTAAATACAAGTTTGTCAGATCTAAAGCTGGTAAGTCTATCCTACTTAAAAATCATCAGGCTTACACAGAGATGACTAGAGCAGGTAGTAATAAAATTCTGTATCCCATGTTAAGAAGAACAGTAACAAACATTGCATTAAAAGCAGCCCTAAACTCATGCAAACTATTACACTTGTTATCTTATGCAGAGAAGTTCATCAAGCATAAATCAACTCCCTTGAACATAAAGAAACTAATCATATATATTCATCAGAATATACTTCAATTAGATATATTAATTCAATTCCTATATTTGTTAATAATTTTTTTTATTTTATTTTTTTTTACAGCTCTTTAAATATTTGTGGTGCGTTACAGAACAAATAAGCTCAGTGGTCTGCAAAAATTAAGAAAAATGGAAGTTCAAACTTTAGTTCCTCCCTCCAATGATAATAAATTATGACTACACAGTATTTTTCAAAGTATTATTTTCTATAAATTTAACTAAGTTTCAAATGTGAAAACATGAAAAATGACACTTTTCATTTCCATATTTTACTTGATCTAAATTTATCGTAAAAATAACACAATATAACTTTTAAGTGAGACTCCTGGGTGCTGTAGTAATGGGAATAAATACAAGCCCTATTTACTATTCAGTATTTCAAGGACAGACCATTTGTATTAATTATGGCTCTATCTTAAATATAAATAAATAGCGCATATAACAATCTTCAAGAAGAAGATTATCACACGGAACAAAAGCCAAGCATTTTTACTGCTGCAGAACAAAATGTGCAAGAACATAAAGATGCAATAATTTAAAGATTTCAGTGTAAAAAACTATTTGTTCAGAAGTCTCTCTACTGTAAAACTGAGGGCTTTATTCACAGTAATTTTGAGCGGCTCCTGGAGCTCTTACCACCTGGATTGCATATGAACTTCTGAAATGGGGGCAGGGAAGAACAGAAGGCAGGATTTGAGCAGCTCACAGTGCAATGTGCAACAAAAGCCCTGAGCCAACTTCTGCTCATCTCAAAGTACTGGGGAAACCAAATGACCTCTGCAGCCATTCACCTGTAGTTTTGGTGATTGTAAAACTACCATATTTATTCATATACAAGTCAAGGTTTTTTCCCCCCCAGTCAGTATGGTGGTGCAGGGGAAGCCCTTCATCTTATTTGCATAAATGGAAATCTCACTAAATATAAGGGTAGTCAAACAGTTAACAAAAAATAATTGTGATTACTTGTGCAATTAAAAAAATTAATCACAATTAATCGCAATTTTAATCACACAGCTAAAAACTCAAAATTATGCAGGTATTCTGTATGGTTGGGGGGGTGGGAGGCTGAGTGGGTGTGTGAGGTTTGGAGCTTAAGGAGAGGGGTTGTCTGCGGGGCAGGGGATCACTGTAAACCCTGGCAGCATGCCCAATCTGAGCAGAGTCTCTGACAAACTGCCCTGGGACTAGGGCACGCCCCCTGCCTGAGCAAGACCCCAGCAGTGATGGGCTCACCCCACACTTGACCCAGCAGTGGACACAGACAGCCTAGGCAGAGGGCAGCTGCTCTGGCCCCAGCCCTGGGCTTCCTCATTTACTTGCTCAGCAGGTCCCAAGTGATTCCAACCTGTCCTAGGCCTGAGGGTGCCAGGCAGCTCTGCAGAAAGCAGTGCTGGGCTATGGTAAACCCCCAACACTGCTAGCCCAGCTCTCAGGGCCCTGGATGGGGGTTGTAGGCGAGTGGCTGGGCATGCCCCTGGCCACACCTTCCTGCTGCAACCACTCAGATCCTGAGTCCTGCCAGGCCCATCACAGATCTGCCACAGCAGGGCTACCTAGAACCCTTGGGCCTTGAGGGAGTGAGATTCCCATAAAGCCACCTCTCTCAGCCCCCAGGACCAGCCCAGCACTGCCAGAGCCTGAGCTGTACCTGGAACTGTCACTGAGCTGGGCACAGCTGCACCTCTCCTTCCTGAACCACCTGGGCTAATGCCAGGACCCTGTGGCTCCACATGGGTCCCAGCAGGAGCCCAAGCAGCACAGGGAGGACAGCAGCAGCTCCACAAGATGCTGCGGTAGCAGCACTGGGCATGACTTGGGCTGTCAGCACTGGACTGGGGCTGGGTGTACAGCATGACCCAGGCTGGGGGCTGCAGAAGGTGGTTCTGCAGGAATCCCACCCCTGCCCACTGGCAGCAGTTGTCTCTGTGGGTGCACAGAGCATGGGGCTGCCATTGCTGCTACTCTCCAGGGGCTTGGACCAGAGATGCACGGAGACCTGTAGGTGGCTTGTGCTGGAGTCCCCAGGCGTTTCCAACCCTCCCTAAGCCCGAGCCATGGGGGCTGAGGGTGCCAGGCAGCCCTGCCATGGCTCAGTGCCGTCTTCCTGAACCCTGGAGCTGCAAGCCCAGCTGGTCAGGCTCCTGAATGGGGGTTGTGGGTGTGAACCCTTCCATCCTGATATAATGAACTGGTGGTTACCATGCCCACAGACTCTTCAAAGAGGTCTAATATACTCCCCTTTTCCTCACAATTGCAGCTCTGTGAAATCAAGTGATACATGCTGCTTCCCCTCTACCTCTGTTACCACCCTACACATCATGCTTACATATTTTATACAGGTGAACAATCCCAAGTCCAGTAGCCCTCATCCCCCGCCATCTCTCTTGCTTTATACAGTTCAGCTGGGGCCAACCTCTCTATTTTGGCATTCCAGAAAACCCACGTTTCCCTCCATACTTCTGCCATCTGCTGCCATGCTGGTGGAAACCTAATTCCCATATATAGAATAATCAATAGTAACACAGCCTTAACCACCACCATTTTTCCAGCAAAGGGCAGTGTCCTTCTGGACTATGTAACCAAAGTATTTGCTGTAGCCTTGCCATCAACTTTTCCCATGCTGTATTTCCTTTCGCTTTGGAATCCATCAGAATCCCTAACACTCCAATTTCTCTCTCTCTTATTTGAAAGCCCAACTTCTTGAAGTCCCTCCAGGTCCCCACTCCCATTATTATGCTTTTCGATCTTAGTTTAACCACATTGCTTCTTCCATACTCTGCTGTATGCTTTAGCACCCTTTCCATCAAAAGTCCCTCTCTAAGTACCACATTTGTATCATCCATGTATAGTATGCATTTGACCTCACCCCCTCCCTGGTATCTTTACTCTACTTATGACCTTGCTTTCTTATTCTTGTGCCAATGGTTCCATTTCTCACAAACAGTAGTGGGAATAGGGGGCACCCTTCTCTCACCCCGTATGGATTTTAAAGGCCCCACTTCCGTATCCCTTAATTTGGACTCGACTCTCCACTACTCTATACAATAACCTTATTCAACATATAAACATCTCTGGGAACCCGTTTTCCTAGCACCTCAATTCTATAATTATGATCCACTCTGTCAGATGCTTTTTCTAAATCTAGGTTTCCTGTACCCATGTTTGTTTTCCTCTCTTGGATATGGAACAGTGCATCTCCAATCATTGTGGAGCTCCTTCTACCTGGTACTGAGCATACTTGGTTATTTTTTTCTTGAAGTTTTTTTCTCATCCTCAAAGCCAGGGTCTTGGCCATTAACTTATAGTCCATATTAAGGAGCGTAATTGGGCTCCAGTTTTTCAGGAGTTCCTTCTCCCCTTTCTTGAAGAGTAAGATCATAATGTCTCATGCAAAAATCTTTCCTTGCTTCTCCCAATTCCACCATTTCTTCAGAAAATCCACTATATCTTCCCTACCCATCCCTAAAACTTCTCATAAAATTCCATAGGCAGTCCACCTGCTCCTGGTGATCTCTCTCTTTTAAAGGTTTTTAAACACTCCTCCATGCCATTAAGCTCATCTCACCCATCTTCTTTGCTTCCTCTACTTTCTCTTCAATCTCCACCAAGAAATCCTTCATCTTCTTCCCATCGATTTCTTTCTTCTGGTATAGCTCTTTGTAAAATCTCCTTGTCGCCTCCAACATTTCCTGCTTTTCCACCTGGGCATCACCTTCTTCCCACACTGCTTTAAGCTCTTCTTTTGACACCTTCACTCTGACTAAAAAGTATCCAGACCCCTCTTCATTTTCTCCCACTCAGGGTGCTTGTGCTAAGAACATTTTCTGTCTCATCTTTCTTTTAAACCAGGTTTCTAGCTCTTGCCTTGTTTCTTCTTCTTGTTTTGCACCCCTCATACCGTGTCCTGTATGCTATGTTCATGTATCACTCTTCATCATGTAACAGCTGCACAATTATCTTCCGCAGTCCCTTCCCTCTCATGGGGCTCTTACCAAGACTCATTTCCACCTTCAGCATCTGTTGATTGCTAAAATCCACTGACCTGATTTCTTTCTTCCTTATCCTTATTGCTTTTGTATCAAAAGCAAACTCAGTTACTGAGCCTTTTTTTCCACTAGAACACTGATCTGTAGGCAGATTGTTTTCCCTTACTTGGTTCAACAGTCGTTCAATCTGTTCCCATCTTTTGTGTGTTAAGATATTCCTGATGTTAAGCAAAACTATTGTCAATGCCATTTATGCTTGTTTTAAAATGACTGCATCTGTCCCTTTAAGGTTTGTCTATGCTACTACTCAGGGTGATCCACTCCTCTAGCTCCCTTCACTCTCATTCCTGCAACCTTTTCAATCCGCTGGACTGATTTTGCATTTAGGAATGCTTGCATATTATCACCTCCCCATCACCTTTCAACTTTTAGTCTCCACTCTGGGTTGGAGGTTAGAGGCACCGACAGCAGGAAACTACTCTCCAGCTCTTCCTCTAACTCACCTCCCTCATTATCAGGCTTCTTGTTCCTGGTCTTCAGCCCATGTTTTCTTTCTTTTCCTGGCTCCCTGCACACACTCCTGGGGTAGTCATGGAGAGGGGCACATGTCCCCACACTTGTATACAGGGAAGGGGCAAATACAAACTGCCAGTCACAGGCTCAGGACTCCCTGTCCTGCTGGGAGGTCTCCAAGACCCAGTGGGTAGAACCCAGCACAGGAGGACAGAGTGGGGTGGAGAGACTCAGTGCTGCTGCTGGCAGCCCTGTGCCAGCCACACTGCTGTGGCTAGGTGCCCCCTACCCACCTAGCAGCAGTAGGGGACACAACTCTGTGCTGCCACTGCTACTGCCAGGGGGCACCCTGCCATGGTGGCATGGTCAGTATAGGGCTCCCAGTGGTAGCACTAATCCCCCCTGGGTCTTCTCTTCTGCAGACTAAATAAGATCACAGTTCCTTCAGAAGCCTTGCTAACCATTTTCACTGCCCTATGCTAGAGTCTCTCCAATTTGTCCACATGCTTTCTATAGTGGAGGCCCCAAAACTGGACACAGTACACCAGATGCGGCCTTACCAGTACAGAACAGAGGGAAATAATCACTTCCTTTGATCTGCAGACAACACACCTACCAATGCAGCCCAGTATGCCATTAGCCTTCTTGGTAACAAGCGCACTCTTGGCTCATATTCAGCTTACTGTCCAGTACAACTCCCAGGCCCTGTTCTGCAGAACTAATGGAGCACTGGGTCCAGTCAATCAGCCCCAGCCTGTATTGGTGCATGGAATTGTTTTGTCCTAAGTGCAGGACCTTGCACTTTTCCTTATTGAACCTTATGAGACTTCTTTTAGTCCAATGCTCCAATTTGTGTAGGTCTCTCTGAATTCTAACCCTACCTGAATCCTAACCCTACCTTCCACCTCATCTACTACTCCTCCCCAGCTTGGTGTCATCTGCAAACCTGCTAATGTTGCACTCCATCCCATCTTCTAGGTCACTGATGAAGATACTGAAAAAAAAACCCAACCAGCCCCAGGACCGACTCCTGGGGCACTCCACTTGATACCAGCTGCCAATTAGACACTGAACCATTGATTATTATCCTATGAACCCAATGCTCCAGCCAGCTTTCTATTCATCTTAAAGTCCATTCATCCAGCCCATACTTCCTTAGCTTGCCTGCAAGAATGTTGTGGGAAACTGTATCAAAAGCCTTGCTAAAGTCAAGATAATCAACTGGTCTCCCTGCATTCAGAGAACTAGTCATCTCATCACAGAAGACAACCAAGTTGGTCAGGCATGACTTGCCCTTGGTGAATCCATGCCAACTATTCCTAATCATGTTTTTCTCCATCAAGTGCTTAGAAATGGTTTCCTTGAGGACTTGTTCCATGGTTTTTCCTGTGACTGAGGTGAGGTTGACTGGAATGTAATTCCCTGGATCCTCCTTTTTCCTCTGTTCTTAAATATAGGCACTGTATTTGCTCTTCTCCAGTCATCCAGGCCCTCTCTCAATGACCATGAGTTTTCTAAGATGATGGCCAGTGGCTCTGCAATCACATCTGCCAACTTCCTCAATAATCCTGGGTGCATCCCTCATCCAGTCCCATGGATTGTATGTATCCAGCTTTTCTAAGCAGTCTGTCATGGCGAGGTCCTACAGGAGGGTCGTGATCTCCTTAAGGCCCCCTACCCATGCCAAGTCAGCCCAAGGGCACCCTCAGATTTTTGCCCGCCATGTCTTTGATGTTTAGGAAAGTTGGGAGGCTGCCTCACATCTCCTTGGGCACAGTTAGTCGGGACCTCTGTTCCCATGTTTTCCCAGACCCACCGGGGGTCTCCCTGTATGATGGGTGCTTCCTTATGGGCTACGCGTGGCTCCTACCACCCCCGATACCACGCCCCAAGTCTTGCAGATGGGATGGACGTTGGTCTGTCAACATATACTTGCCTGCTTTCTCGGGCCTCCTCTGTATGCTCACCCGCTCTCAGGCCGTCTCTGTACGTCTCTATGCTACCGCCCCCTCCTGGGGCTCTCTCAGGAATGCTCTTTGAGCCCACTCAGGGCCTTCCCTGTAATGTCATCCCTATCTGGGACTCTGTAATATCACCCCTCTCAGGGTCCTGCTGTGCCCACTCTGGGACTTCTTGTCAAGCCACCCGTCTCCCAGGCCCACCGCACTGCTATCCCCTCTCACCGGGGTTCACTGCAGCACCCCACCCTTCTCTGAGGTTTACCACAGTACCAGACCTTCCTCTGGGGCTCTCCACGCCTGCCCTGGGCTTCCCAGTAGTTCCCCTTCTCTGGGGCTCGCTGCACCCACACTGGGCTCCCCAATAAGACTGCCCCCTCTCTGGGGCTCGCTGCGCCCACGCTGGGCTCCCCAATAAGACTGCCCCCTCTCTGGGGCTCGCTGCGCCCACACTGGGCTCCCAATGAGGGCTCTGTGCCCTCACTGGTGCTGGGGTCCCCACACTGCCAGGGTTGCCCCTGAGGATACAGTGCCTTCACTGGCACTAGGGCCCCACACCCCTGTGGACCCTTATGAGGCCTCCTCCAACCCCTAATAGCCTCAGCTAAACCACCGATGTCCAAACACTAACAAAACAAACACAAGCCTCCTGGCTATAACTTAACTTAAGGCTGCCTGGCTATAACAACATTGCTCCCATGACCCAGAGCCGTCATCCTTCAGTCTGCAGTGCTCACATCTTTGCTCCAGGAACTCCTGCCTCTCCGGCTGCTAACCGAGAACTGGTTGCCTGGCCTTACTTCTGGGCTTTATAAGAGCCAGGCCCTGCCCGTTATTGCCAACTGACCACCGTCAGGTGCAGTCATTTGTTGCCTGCAGCAACCCTGGCAACCCGCAGCTGTGCTCCTTATCAAATGCCAGGGCTTCACCCCAGCAGCTTCCACCCTCTAGAAGCAGGGCAGTGAGGTGCCCCGCAACGCAGTCCCCAACTTGTGCTTTTGCCACAGTTGGCTGCTAACCTTCTCCCAAAACTGTGCTACCAGCTGTGATGCTACATTATTTCTGTTGTGCTGCTTTTGAGTTTCCCCAGACCAAGAAAAAAAACTGAAAGATCTTCGATTACATGAAGATATCTCTTCATTTGTAGATTACTCAGAATATCTGAATAAGATTTTTATCTTAACTGCCACAATATTCACTTTAATTATCAGTCACAAAGCTAAAAAATTCTGTCCAAAGAATTTTTCTAAAAACTGTAAACATCAGAAAGCAGGAGGCTTATAATGAAAAATGTCCTCTGGCTTACAACTACAGTGCTGCTACCACCATAGTATAGTGAATATTAACTTTTATTGAATTAATATAAAATATTGAATAATGTAGCAGTTTACATCATGTTAATACATAGCTATTGCTTAATATTTTTATTAGTGGTATTGGTTCAGCTCTAAATATTTAAGTACACAAAGAATTTCTTCTCTGTTCCAGCATTTTCAGTTACATTTTCCAAATGCAATAGCTCATTTAGACTGTTTAACTTTGCAAGTAATCAAGATTCCTGTCTTAATTATTTTAGATTATACATGCTGGCTTTGATCTTCTGAAGGAAGAATTTAACATGCTGTTAGTATGTAAAATGCAGAATCCAAATAATTTGGTACTAATAGTTATCTATTTCTGTAGAGGAAAACAGACTGCATCTTCTCCAAAAGCAAAGGTCAGTTAACACCCCTGAACACACACAATAGTCAGTGTCTGGAATTGTAATTGTCCAAATGGCAATTTATTTAAAATCTTTGCTACATTTAGCTTTATAAACCTGAACAAAAAGTAATTAGTTCAAGAGTTCTATCAGAATGCTCAAAACCAATTTATAGAAATAATTAAAAGGTAATATTAAAAGAGATTTGTATTACCGCAGCAATCAATATTTGACTTCACATTCTGAATCCTTTAGGCTAATATTTAAATTAATTATTCCCAGAGAATCCAAAAATTATTCCCTACATCATACTCCAATTACTATACATCATCTTTCAAGATATTCTCACTCCCATTGTTCACCTAAACATGCATCTACAAATATCACTTCCATGTGCATTCTCCCTAATCAAAACAGTATTTAATAGCCGTGTTTTATATTTGTACAACCACATCCTTCTTTTGCCAGTCCAGAGTCAGAGAGGATATGGGACATGGTGCTTAGATTAAACTGTGGCTTTCCCATATTTATGATCTATATCGGTGAACGATTTACTTCAGCAACCTCAATTTACAAAAAAAAAATATTTGTGTTGGAATAACCAGATAGTGACAAATGTTCAACAAGTGATAAGACAGTTAAGTAGGTTTATATCATCACTATAGTCTGGTCTACTCTATGTAGTTCTGCTGGCAAAATGGCGTCCATATTCTATGCTCCTCTGTAGCAGCAGAATGCCTTTTCTCTGCCAGCTGGAATAAAACCAACTCTGCAAGTGACAGTAGGTTTCTGCTGCTACCCTGCAGCTGACAGAAGGCACGTGGAGATGTGCCCATGGTTTCTGCTGACTGTTATGGCCCCTTCAACAGCTGGTGCCTCCCAGAGTGCATTACATGCTCTGCTGGCACAGCCACTATAGGGAAGTCACACAGTTCCCAGCAAAAAGCATGCAACTCTGTATGCAATGTGGTGGATTCCTTGTGGTGGCTGCTCAGTGAAGACAGAAGCTTTGAAACACAGACAAGCCCAAGGAAGAGCATTCTCAATTTGTTTCTTTTTTCCCCCAAAGCAGAAATCATGTATTTTTCAAAGTCTTCAGATCTATGAATTCCTGGCACACAAAATTACATCTCTGACAGAACAATGACGTGCACTGCTTTACTGTATTAAAGACTGGACTCTCTGTTGCCCTAAATGCCTGAATTTCTTTAAATCAGATGAAAGATAGGAATAAACTGTTCCAAACAGGAAATCTATTACAGAAAGTTATCAATGAAATAAATGCAAGTTAAAGGTGAAAAGGCTGGTGTATATTGGATGTCAGAAGCTAAGAGTAATAAGCAGGGATTTTCCTGGGTTCCCACAGATATCACAACATTGTCTCAGCAACAGATCAAAGTGTTAAGTTAATAGGAAAAGGTCTTACATAAAGCCAGTGAATAACCTTTTTGAGAAGGCATTTCGACTGTAACCTTGGGAACTATTAAATAATGAACTCTTCCTTTAAAAGGCACTATACAGCTAAATAGTATAAGGCAAAATGATTAACATGACTTTATTTCACTTTAATTTTTTTTTTAATACGGCTGACAGAAATTGACTTACAGCAGAAGCATTCACTTTACATTAAATATGAATTACAGATTAAAATCAATGTCTATCATTATCTTAACACTTTCAAGCTCAAGTTTCAGCATAATATGAGCTGCTGTACATGGAAGGGTTATACCTGAGCTTGGTAGTATTCCATTTTTATTTATAATTTGAATTAATAATATGGATGTTTATTTTCAAGTATTTATTTAGATATTTATCAGTTTACATTTTCAGAATTCTGTGAAATTAGGAGTTCGGAGGCGGACAATTTATTAATGACAGTATACTATTAATATAGTTCAATTTAACCGCCCACTGATAAACGTAACTACTGTAGGAATGCCACCAGCTGAGCTGCCATCGGTCATGGCTCTGCCGGCCTGTAGTTCCCTCACTCACTTTGTCCCTTCCTCTTCCTTTGTTTCCAGTCCTTTGGGGTTTCAAGGAGCTACAGTCCAAGACAGTCACAGCCTGGTTCTGTAAGACTGCTCCCCGTGTCATCACACACTCTATCAGCCATCATTTTTCTTACATCCCCTTTCTATAAATTTTGACTAACGATGGAAATATTTTTTTTCCATCAGCCTGCTAGTGTGAGGCAAAAATTAATGTGTACCAATAGAAATAAAATCCTGCCAATCCTGATTATACCACTGAAGGAAAATGCCTCCTCTAGCAGGAAGGAAAGGAAAATAGCAAGCACAGTCACATCTGAACACAGAGTATATCCTTTTCCCCTGTAACTGTACCACTGTGCAGCAGAGGGCAGAGCATGGCCATACCCAGATACCTTTGGAAAGCTGATAGAACTGTAAACACCAGCTACTCCCTTCTTCTTGCATTCCATTAGCCCAAAAGAGAAATTATGTCCACCCACTCACTGAAAGTCTTTAAAGGGTTGTCATAATCTAGCCTAAAGTTTTAAAACAGTAGAGTATAAGCACTATCATTGAATTAATTCCATTCAACACAATTATAGAAAATAAACCCCTGTTTCTAATCAGCTGACCCTATTTTTTCCCCCCAATCAAAAATAAACTTTTACAACTTTTGAAGTAGATTCTCACTCAAATTGCACACAAATGCACATATTTGTAATAAGACTGAAAAATCAACAAGTCAGCATGACTCAACAGTAACTTCTTTTGGTTTATGAAACTATATAAAAATGTATTTGTGTTTATTACAGAGTTGTACTTTTTTCTGAAAGAATTCTGAAAATGCTCAGACTACCAATATAATATACTGACAAAATAAAATAAAATGTAGTAAACAAAAACAGTAATACTATTATATGAAGATTTCATATAAAATGAAACATGACTGATTATATATTAAACAAAAAGAAATCTGTTTCTTTTAAAATTAAATTATTCATGGCATTATAAGGCTTTAAAATCTCTCTCTTGATCCTACACTAATAAAAGGTTTAAAGTTTCAAAAACTGTAAAATTTCTATCAATTATATTTTAGGACTAATGCACCAAAAGAGTTTCACATTCATGTACAAAATTGGAATGCCTTAAATAGTGACACTTCAAATGGTTTCATTTGGCTTGCATGTTCTTACAAAGTTAAACAAGCCTCAGTGTAATTTAATTAAATAATTTATCATTATAATTATTTTTACCTTTCTTGCAGTTGGTTTCTCCACCATCGTACTGTCACTGTCAGAATTTTCAATTTGAACTGCTTTTGTGGACCCAAATTTTGGCATTTTATATCTGTTCAGCTAGCTGTATCTTGCATCAGTGTACTCATTGTGTGTCTGCAAAAAGGAAAACATACAGATAAGCAAGGTTCATAATGTCGTGCTAAAGGCAGTGGTTTTTTTGTAGGCTACATTACTATTCAGCTGAATCACAGCAGGAAGAAAAGGTTTTGCCCACACCTGACCTCCAATACCATACTAAAGCACAGCTCTATATCTGGCTTGAAGAACAGGAAGTCTAATACAGAAATATAGCTATTACAGTAGACAATGTGAAAAGAGAAATATTAATTCAGCTGCTCAGAGACAGCTCCTCCCTCTAACTCATACCTTTCACTGATGGCTGTAAATATCTTTGGGCATTCAACAGTTTTTATTATAAACTAAAGACCAGAGGCAAATCTAGGGCAGGTAAGGGTAGCGCCCTCGCATCACCCTCCGGCTGTATGGCACATGGGGTGCCAGAGCTCTGCAGGCCGAGTTCACAAGCTAAGAAAATTTGGCTCTGATGGAGCTCATTATGCCCAGTGAGCTCTCCGAGCTCACAGGCAGATCAACCCAGGCCCTGATGGAGCTCCGCAGGCACAGTGAGTTCTCTGAGCTCACTGGGCAGTCTGAGCTCTAGTAGTAACCATGCTAATCAGCCCGTGAGCTCAGACAGCAGCCAGTGCAGCATACTCAGCCAAACCGGCATGCAATTGTGGGGGCCGAGAAACGCTGGCGGAATGGGGCCACTGATGGAGTGTGGAATTAAAGCACTAGAGTCGCAGGTTGTTGGAAGCAAAAAAACCTTTACTTACAGTCCACAGGCTGTAGGCACGTTCCTAGAAGTTACAAAACTCAAGCAGGAAATCAGGCGCACAAAAGCTCACACTCACGCAGGGTATGGGGCGTCGGATGAATCTGGCAGGGAGTCGTCGTCGTTTGATTAGGCCTCCTTCGTGGCTTGGAAACACATGCGGATCTTTCCTCATGAGTGTCCCAGCTCTCCTCCAGTTTGGGCGGGCATCGCCCAAGCCTCTTATTTAGTCAGCGGACCAATTGCCGACCGACATGTATGCACAATTTAACGTGAACCAATCGCAAGCATGCACTCGCTGGTGCAGTTGCAAGGTTTTGGCGGGCTCCGATCATGCACCGAAACTTTTCCCGCGCTACAGGGGTAAACTCCCTGCTCCCGTGCTCATAATGTGCTTAACACAAGCTGTGCCGAGGTATCTCTTAACCATTATGCACAGACAGTGATCACACTGCTCCTTTCTCCTCCTTTGGATCCTCACATGATAAAGCCATATAACTAGGGAATTAATTACCTAACTCGTGGAAAGAGAAAGCAATTGTCATGGCTTAGTTGTGGCCTGAAGAGCCAATTTTGCAGAAGCCCTGCTCCCTGGCACTGACTGGTAGGGCCTCTTAGCACTGAGTGATAGAGAGGCCCCTGGGGGTGGGGGTGGTAGGAAGGATGAAGGAATGGCTGCCACCTTGACTGCTGGCTGCCTTTTGTGCATTCCTATCCTTAGCGCTTATTGGCAAAGAGGCACAAGGGGGCAGCCAACTTGACTGCTGCCTTTCATGCTGCCCCATCAGCTGGGATCCCTGGCAGGCTATAAGGCTGGGCCACAGAGGCAGCAAGAACCATTGGCTCTCGCTGGGGAGCCAGCATTTTATTTTTATTAAGGTTTTTTTGGTTGATTTCCTGGGAAAAGCACAGCCAATGTCATTTTTTGCAACTATCATGGAGACCACCATTTTCTGCAGTTTCTATGAACATTGGTAGCAGCTTACTGCTATATTAGGGGAATACATCAAGGGCTCAGTGAACAGCTGTACCCAGCCTACCTTAGGACAAAGATGCATTAATTTGACCCCACTGGTGAAAGGCTGCCAAACCCTGCCTCAGATGTGTTGGTACTTTAAGTTAAATTGGTTGGTTTGTCAAGGGCCACAGGTTAAGAGTCTGAGTTACCACAGCTCAATCACCTCTCAACCCAGAGGTGAGCAATTATTTTGGCTAGAGGGCAATTTAGCAAGTTTTGGTGAGCTGTTGCGAACTGGGTTAGCACCCATACCCCCCACTCAAAATAGCTCACCAGAACTCCCTAGGTGGTAGATTGTTAGACAGTCCCAGGTGCTGGACCAAGTGGGCAGACAGGGTCTCCCTGGAGAGCAGCTTGGGACTCCTGCAGACAGGGCACGTTTGGCCAGGTGGGTGGGATAACTCCCTGCCAGCCTGTGGCCCTAAGTCCAGCAGTGAGATGAGCAGGCAGAGCCAGGGCCTGGATCACAGTAGTTAGAGCACACAGCCAGGGCAGAGCCACAGTCAGTTTCCTGCACAATGGATTGCAACCGATCTAACCCAGGAAGGGGACAAAGCACACACCCGTGACACAGCCCCTACTGTCCCCACCCTACCACACAGGTAGCTCCAGTACAGTGGGGCTATAGAGTGGCATGGCCTGGCAGTGTGGGGCAGCCTTAACAGATTGTGCCCTCCAGTGGCCCCATCCCATGTGCCTGGTCAAGCGTGCCCTGCCTATGCAGGTCCCAGGCCCATCTACACTCTATCTGGTACTTCTGGCAATGGGTGTGAAGTGGACAGGCCGGGGTGCCCAGGCAGTAAGGCTGGGTCCAGCAGCAGTGGCGACACAGCAGTGGCAGCAACAGAAGGAGCCACTGCCACTAGGGCTGCTGGGAAGCGGAGTCTGGCTGCCGTGCTGCCCCAGCCTTGCTGTGCACCCAAGGGCAGCAGGACTGGCTGCACATGCCACAGCCCAGGCTGCCAACCCAGAACTGGGCCAGGTGGGGCCAAGAAACCTCACACCGCCTGCCCCATCACCTCTCTCCCCTCACCTTTTGTAGTGGGGACAGATATAAGATAATCCTCCAATAATTAGATTCTGTACATGGAAAGTGTATCATTTTTTTAAGTATCATTTTTTATCATATAATTTTCTATGTATGGAATCTAATTATTGGAGGGTCACCTTAAATTCAGGGTCATCTTGTATCTGCGTAAATGCAATAATAGGTTAGACAAGTAGCAATATGGGAAGGTTAGGTCCCCTGTGGCAGGGAACTGGACTAGATGACCTCTAGAAGTCTATTTTCTATGACTGCATAATTTTTCCCTCTGCATCTTTTTCAAGGCTTATAATGAACAGTCTAGAAGATCTATTACAAGTTGAGTTACTTCACTGTTCTACCATGAGATCTGTGGATCAGATGTGCATTAAAACCTTTAAATCCATCATTCCTTGGGCCATACCAGCAGGGGCTTCCACAAGGCCATGTGCTGCATCCCCCACTTTGCTGTACCATGTGTATAGGCAGCCACTGCATTGCACAGGCAGGTGGCACAACCCACTATACTGTACACACAGACACTCTCTCACCCTCAGCTGCCTCATTGTACAGTGCGACAGGCTCCCACAGCACCATTTGTTGCTTCTGAGGTGGGAGCAGGAAGCAAAAGGTTAGGGAGGGGAAAACTTTGTGATCCAGGCTGTGGCAGCAGCCTGAGCAAGAGAGGGAGTAGCAAGCAGGTAGAAGCTGGGGGACTGCACGTTAATTAAAGCGCCCCCTTTCCTGCTCCAAAAGCACATGTATAAAATGCTCCAAGTATTTCCAAATGGTTACTGAAAGAGAAGGGTGTGAGAAAATGGTATCAAAGATTTCTTTTATTTTTTTAACTGGCAGGATGCAGTGCAAGGAATTAAGAGTGGTTTCGAGAGCAAAGCGCCCACAGCATCTCAGGTAACCCCACATTTAAAAAATGGTGACGGGGACACTTTATTTAAAGCTCACTGAATGAGCTTTATCTAAAGTGCTTCCTCTGCCATTTTTAAGTGCAGGGACCCTGATACATGAGATGCTGGAGGCTGCTGGAGCATGGTAATTTCCACACTCCAGACTCAATAAACTGAGTCTGCTCAGACACTGTAATCGCAGCACATGGGAGCAGCCTCGCTACTCATGTATAGGTGCCCTTAATGTCAACTTTATCTCTAGTCTTTAGCTCACATGCACTGCACTTCCTTTTAGTTATGTGATCACACAGTAGGTTTAAAATCCTATTTCACAATTTTTCCTCTATAAGAGGGTTGTGCAACTTGTGGCATGTGAGAGGTTAACCTCACAGCCTCCTGAATTTCTCATTTGGGTGGCACTCCAACAATTGCATGCTGCTACAGCTGAGTTCTCCAGGCTCTAGTTTCTACCTTCTGTTGCATCCCAGGGAGTAGGATGGCAGAAGTCACAGGGCCCAGGACCCCAGTGCACCACTGTAGTGGTGGGATGTGCCCCTGCCACTTAGTATGGTGCAGCAGGAAGCCTGCAGCTCCTGGTCACTCAGAAGTTGGACAGCCCTGTTATATAACTGTATGCAGAGGGTATAGCAAAGCATATCCTTTCTAAAGGGGGGCACTGCTGCCCAGGTCATAATGCGTGAGCAACAGAGCAGCTCCATAATGCTGTCATCACACTCCAGATCCTTGTCTCATTTGTGTGTAGTTTCATATATCAAGTTCAGTTATTGGTTTTGTCTAGTATACACTGCATAACATTACAAAGTATAGTTACAAAAAAGATGGAACCTAACACTAATCTGGCACTCCACCCATAACTACCTTCATACCAACCCCTCTTCTCCCCTCACCACACACACATGCTCTCTTTCCATTTCATTATCAAAATAGTTCTTGTAACATTTATACTTTAAAAAAAAAAAAAAAAAAGTTATTTGGTATGCCACCAAAAATTTCAATATGGTTTAAGCCAGTGGTTCTCAAACTTTTTTTTGTACCAGGACCCATTTGTAAACATTAGAGGTCAGTCCTAACCTCAGCGCCCCTCACTCACAACTTGATAACGAAAGTACGTATCTATACTTCATTCCTTCCAATGACAGAGGCACCTGTTTGTGAGTGTCCCTCACAAACCCACTCATGCCTGCATATATTAAACCTAGAAATGTGGCATTGAAGAATAAGGACACCTTTGGATCAGACTTGAGACTTGTCTTAGGAATTCTTGAGGGCAGCTATAAGGATACTTCCTTTTGATTTATTCTCTTTTATCTTCTTATTCCAAGGATTTACATTCCTGTATTCCACCCAACAGAAAGCTACATGCTACTTGGGTGTCCTGAAATAGCTGTATACTGTTAGATTATATCTGAGGACCGTGCAAGTCTGAGGTGCTGGGGGAACAGCACTGGGAAGCTAGTGATTTTCCAATTATCCCATCTGTAGGTTTAAAAACATTTGCATTTAGAAGGCACTAAGCCTAATGCAAGCTTCTCCATCATCATTATCTTCTATGCTTTAAGCATCTTATGCTACCAGAAAACTCCTGCCCCTTTTGCAGGATATTCACTCCAGTTTGGAAGATACTGTCCTAGATTCATGATTATCAGTCACTGAATAACAAACTCTGATGCCCTTCTACGCAATCCAGAACTAGCTAAGGATTTCAGAAAGGGTAAGGGATTTTTAAAAGTTAAATAACTAAAACATACTAATTAATCCAAGCTGAAGACCACACTTCTTTTGCATCATTAAAAAAAAAAACAAACCCAAATCTTCACATAGTCACTGCTTACTCCACAAAGTTCTCCAATATGAAAAATGCATTAACATTAACTGACCAGAAATTTAATTCCTTTGGATGGCAGCAGGTTGCACTTCTTCTTGAGGCCTCAGTATTTACAACAACTGTTCATATATTGTTGCAAAAATAAGACTCCCACACAAAAAAAAAACCAAAAACAACCCACAGTTAATCAGAAAAAAACCCTGAACATGACAATGTCTTATTCAGAAAAGCCATATGGCATTAGACCAATGGTCCATCTATGCCAGGGGTGAGCAACGTTTTGCAGCAGGGGGGACTAAGCTTTAACAGAGCTTAGCTATGAGTACAGGCCATCCCCAACCTGACCCATGCTGAAGCCAGAGCCACTGCTCCCCATGCTGTGCCACAATCACTGTTTCTCCCATATCTGATCACTGCATAGAATTTCCTATTATGGAAATGCCAAAGCTCCCTGGCTGAATAAAGTGACTCCATGGGTTGAATCTGGCCTGTGGGCCATACGCTGCCAACCCCTAATTTGGCCACTACCCTGTTGACAGGAGCAAGCAGTAGATACTTTAGAGTAAGAGTATATGAATATGGCATTATCTAGAGCAGGGGTACTTAGCCCCCCGACCCTTCCCACCTACAAAGCCATGTCATTTGGCTCACAAGGCTCCAAAAACTTCCAGACCCTTGGGGAGCCCCACAAGCTGGATAGAATGGCCCAGCACACCAAATCAGGAATGCAGGGCTGGGGTGGCAGCACAGAGCCAATCCAGGTGCATAAGGGCCAGCTGAGGCAGCACTGGGCCCAATCCAGGTGCACAGGGGTGAGGCACTGCAGGCTTGAGGTGGGTACATAGGGTCAGGTGGAAGTAGCATGGAGCCCAATCCTGGCATGTGTGATACAGGCAACATGGAACCTGATACAGCCCACAAACCACCCCTGTGCCACTCCTTCAGCCTATGAGGCCAAACAGTTGGACACCACTAATCTAGGGTAATCCCTGTCATGCCCCACTCCCTGGCATCAACCGTCATTGGTTTAGGGATGTCAGAGGATATATCCCCAGTGTATCCTCATGAACTATTTTTATCCTAGAACATTAACACACCATATCCAAATGTAAAGGCACTGGTAGCAATAAGACAACTCATCAATTTTAGCAACCTATATCAGATTTCAAAGCTACATGCTCATTAAAGCTATTCAAGACTACTCATAAGCCTTTGCTACTTTCTCAGGATGATAAAATACTAGAAGCCAGTAAGATAGATACCCTGCATCTCTTTTTTTCTTTCACTGAAGTTACCATAAGTTTTCAAGATATTAAATATTTTATCCAGCAGTAGAAAATAAATTTAAGAGCTACACATCTTAATTAGTGGGTTTCTTTTTTTTCCTATTTCATTATAATATCTGAAAGATATATTACAATGCAAGAAAAAAAAATCAATTTACTTTTGACTGGAGATTTCAAATATTTAATGATTTTGGATACCTGACACTTTATTTTTTCAGGAATTGTTAACTTAAAAAGGACTGAGAAACAGGTGATTACCTCAAGCTGGCCAGCCCAAATCTAGGGCACTCAAAATCACTCGTCACTTCTGACAACTTAGACTTCTATTGTAATGTAATGATTGAAGGGAGAGGGAGAAACCGGCATTTTTTTTAAAAAGGAAGGCAGAGGAGATACCTAGAATGGAATCACAAAGGTGAATTTAATCTTACTTTGACTATCCACTTTGATCTAATTTAGTTCAGTAATGTTTACAGAGCATCAGAAACAGATCTACAAAATAAAAAGAAAAAATCAATTACATTTCAAGAAAAATGCAATAGAGGTGAATCACCAAAAAATTTCAACTGAAAATAATGTTATGCATTTTGGTGTAAAATAAGAGTGTTCAGAAATATATTAATACACAGCTAACAAGCAATTAAACATGTGCATCTTGCCTGATGAAAGTACTACATTCAAATCTGTACTATAGAAATCTTTATTTTAAAGTGATGAACTAAGGTCTAAGATGCGGAATCAAAGAGTCACAGAAGTCAGAAAAAAATCAAATACTGTGTTTATGAAACTCTAAAACGAGGTGTCCACCCTATTTAACATGGGGAAGAAAGCCACTCATCTTCAAAAGGGGGGGGGCAGGGGAGGGAAGGCAGCTGCCATAGCTCAGGCTCCAGCCCTTACATGGGCTTGTAGCTGCAGCTATAGCTGCAGCCTGCTTCCCCCTCGCCTAACAGTACAGCCTCTGCTCACCTGCCTGCCTCCTCCCCCCAATACCTCTTACCCTTGATCTACCCTGAAAGGCTTCATTCATGCTGCAACCATGGCTGGTATGATGTGCTGGGGCTAGTACAGGGACAGAGCCCACTATGTAGAGCAAGGGTAAGGGGTGATGGCAGGGAGGAGCAGAGAGGCTGGGGAGAGACAGCAAGATGAAGAGGGACCCCAGGTCTGTAGGAATGGGTTCAAGCAGGGATCAAAGGTGGCAGGGAGGTTAGGCATAAGCTGGGGGCAAGCTGCTTGACCTCTCCCCCTCACCCCCACATACACACCACCTACCCCTCTCAACTGCCTACCCTCCCTGTAATTTGATTCTTTTAAAGGAATTTTCCATGTATATTATAAATTTTCCATGTATAAAATCTAATTATGGGGGGGCACATCTTAAATCCAGGGTTATCTTAGATTTGAGTAAATAAACTAGTAAAAAATGGAAAATACATCTGCAGTTAAATCAAATTCTGTACCAACTCTGTACACTGTCAGTGAGTACTTTTAGGCTAAGTACAGACAGCCAAAAACCCCAAGACTGAATTGATTCAGGTCTTTGCAGGTTAGTCTAAAGCTGCAGAGATTAAACTGAGAAACACCTAGACACATGTACTTTTTGATTCAAGAAATGCAGCCACTGCTGGCTCAAGCCAGAAGCCAGGGGGTGCTAGAGCACACCTGTCTGGCATGTAGCCAGCATGGGACGTGTGTGTACTTCCTCTTCCAGAATCACAGCAGCAGGACTCTTCAAGATTGCTCATCATTTGCTCTTCCTGCTTCCAGGTACCTCTGGGATTTGTAGTCCACAGCTGCAGCCAGCACTAAGTTTCAGTAAGTTGATCAGCAGGGCACTTCTGTACTCACCAGAAGGTAGGTTTAACCCACCTCCCTGGCCCTAGTCCCTGCCTCCTCCTCCCTCCCCTCAACCCATCTCTGCTGAAGCAGACAGCACAGCCCAGGGCTGGAAAGCATGCTAGGAAGTGGGGAACTGTGATTTTAAACTTGAACCAGGAAAGGGTCTGGGACAGACGTTTCATGAACTGGTTTGACCTAAATCAGTTAAGTCTGATACTACATTCAACCAGGTTCATCTCAAACCAATTTTAGCCATTTTGAAATTGGTTTATGTATACTAAGCTTCTATTCTGTTACAGGTTTAAACCAATTTATGTGCAATTTCTGTCCCTAACCTTATTTATAAGACTACAACCCTTTCCCCAAGGATAGAATTCAGTTCATTCTTACTTTTGGTGGTATGCATAGGAAGAATATCAAAATTCAAAACTAAAATATCCTGAACATGAATGCAAGTTCAGAGGGCATAAATATTCACAGAGACCTTTCTTTTCTCTGTGAAATGCAGATTAAGTTCCTTGCCCTGTCCTCAAATCTCCTGGGTATAGGAAACTATCCTCCCACAGATGCTTTATTCCTCATCTCTGGTGAGAAGATTTGCTAGATTCTGTCAGTAGGGAGGATAAATTGAACTGCAATCTTTTGTTATATTTCTCAAGGAGGAATGTGTCACAATGCACTTTGCTTCTGAAGTACAAAAGGTCCCGAGGTCTCAAAGTAAGGTATACTTTACTCCCCTTTACCCCTTATTAGTGACATGTTCTTAATTCATTTATAACTCCCTGTTGCAGAGCACCAAGGTGCCCTGGTCCTAAAGAGGAGAAACTGCTAGAGGAAAAACCCTAGCAGGGAATAAGGAGCCAACCTGCAGGTTGCTAGGGCAACTGGAGGCAGCAAATGCCCCTTACAGCCAGCTGACTGCTGGCAGGTGTGGGTCAAGGCCTGGCTCTTATAAAGCCCAGAAGTTGAGGCCAGGGCAGTCCCCTGCCAGCAGCTAGAGAGAGAGGAGCTCCTGGGGCAGGTACAGCTCAAGCTGGGGTAAAGGATAGCAGCTCTGGGATGTCTGAGCCATGTGATTTAGCCGGGTGGCTTTAAGTTATGTTGTAGACTAGGGGCCTGTGTTTTGCTTTGTTGTTCTTTATTACCGGTGGTTTGGATGAGGCTATTAGGGATTGGAGGAGGCCTTGTAGGGGGCCCACAGTAGCATGGGGACCCCAGCACCAATGAGGGTGTGGCGTAAGGGGTGCATAGACCCTCAGCCCCAGAGGGGAAGCACTATTGAGAGGCCCCAGTGCAGGCACGGTGAGCCCTAGAGGGGGGGCAGTAGCACAGAGAAGGCCCCCAGAGAGGGCGAGTGTATGTGTGACAGACCAACGTTTATTCCAACTGCGAAGCTTGGGGTGTGGTATAAGGGGTGGCTAGAGCCATGCATAGCCCCTAAGGCTAGGGTACCCCTGAAGCACCCATCATGGAGTGAGGACCCGTAAGGAGCCCAGGAAACCACGGGGTCTGAATCAAAACTAAGAAGCGACTAAGAGGGCATAAGGCAAACTTAACTAAACATCAAAAGACGTGTCAGGCGAGAACCAGAGGGTGCCCTTGGGCCAACTTGGCACAGAGGAAGGGGCCTTAAGGAGATCACGGCCCTCCTGTAGGACCCCACTGTGACACTCCCCCTGATATAATTATCAGTCTCTCTAATGGAATTATGTGATGTGCTTGCCTGTGATAGAAAGCAACTGGACTGAACGTTCCAAGAAGTCCCTTCCAGTTTATCTCTCTATCACTGCTGTGCACATATACATTCCGGAATTAAATTCTAGGCATCTGAGACTTCCATACTTTCCTGTTTCAAAGAACACCCAAGAACTCCCTTCTAAAGCATTCTGTAATTAATGCCTTGCAGTATCTATTCAGCCCACTGGTTTGGTTCACACATTTGTCACATACTATTTTTTTAATTCTAAGTGTTACATGTGTGCACAGTGAACATAACATAACAGGGCTTCAGTTTGGCTGAGAGCTCCAGAAATTACAGCCATAAAGGTGATCACATGTGGCATGGATATGTTCAAACCTTAAAAATAAAAATTCTGAATCACATAGGCAAGCAAGTGCACAATCATGTCATTGTAACCTGGGCCTCTCTTTGTCTGCCCCCTTCCTACTGTAGGCTCATTGGGTGCATATGCACATAAGTCAACTTAAAATAAGTTGACCTGGTAATGTCTCCTTAAGCCATGTCAGAGCATACACACATACAGCTCTTTTGACTTAGCTCACAAGATGGCTGCTACCATGTCACTGAACTAATGCATCTCAAGGTAATATACCTTAGAGATGTGCTACATTTTAGTTGAATCCGTGCCACATATGGGTGTACACTCTGATTGTTAAGTCAACTTAAAGTTAAGCTGTCCTAACTGTCAAAAAGTTAGTATATTTATATACCCATTGCAAGAGGGCCTGTGGGCTCTGTCACTTTAAAAAACAAGATCCCAGGCAGGGCCCTGCTCCAGAGGAAGGGCACAGCTGCATTGCCATAGAGACTGGCTGATGAAATTAATTAGGAGTCACCTGACCAGAAGGCGGCAGGGCCCTGGAAAGATTATATGGCATCCCCAGATGCTATCTAAGCACTCTGGTCATGGGAACAGAGCAAGAAGGAGCTCTTCAAAGGCACTTGTGAGGTATAGGCAGACTATGAGTATGCCAGGTCCCGAGTCGGTTAGAAAGGTAAGGGATAGGAATGGATCTAGACCCAGGACTGGGATAGCAGTTTTGTTAGAGCCAGAAGGGCTTGTGTTTGGGTTTTGATTCCAGTTTTACCCCAGAGGTTTGGCAGGGACTACACGGTGGTTTAGAGGGTCCCACAGTGCCTGCAGGGAGGGTACAGCAACCGCAGGAAGTCTGAGAAGGGCAGTCACAGGATTCAGATTCTGGGCAGAGCAAAGACAGGGCTTAGAAACCAAAGAGAGAGGGCGAGCCTAGGGAGGATCAACAGCCTGAGAGGGATGACCTGACAGAGCCCAAGAGGGCAAACCAAGAAGCTTGGAACCCTGAAGCTTAGTCCAGAAAGCTGTGGACTAGAGCTAAAGGGTGCAAGTAGAGCAAGAAGGTGGAGGCTGGAAAAGCCAAAGACCAATTCAGGAAATGCAGCCAACATTTCTTGAATAACCACATAGAAGAAATCCTGCAGCCAGCCAGTATTTGGCCTGCACTTCCTGAATCAAAGCTTTGGCTTCAAAAGGCCAAACAAGCTCATCCTAGGTTCCTCAAGCAGCCTTTCTCCTTTCCAAATGATAATATCAAAGGCATGGTAGAACAGTAAGGAGGTGAGTGAGGGGCTCTAGAGTGGGAGCCAGTGCAGGAATTACATGACCACCAGGGGGCATCACAACCACCCCGGATCAAAATCTCTCCCCCTCTCTCGACTGTTATAATGTTCCTTCAGACTGGGGGTGATCAAAATATGGCCCATAAGCCACAGGTGCCACTGCAATTAACATTACCAATACACACCATGCCACCAACACTTCTAGACCCATGGGGAACTCTGCTGGCCAAATCTAGAGCACAGAGATGGGTCATCTGGGCCATGCAGCTACCCAATTAATGTTTCCAGTGCCAAATCTCAACCCTGTGGGCCAGATCAAATGGCTCTACATTTTGGACCCATCTTGCAGACCAGCATTATGCTCAGAATGCTCAAAATTATTCATCATAATTATCATCATAAAATTATCATTATGCTCATTATGCTCAAAATTCAGCCTACAGGGCTAGATTAGATGGACATCACTGCTTTATTCCAAGCATGGTCAACCTCTGACCCATGGGCCAGATCCAGCCCACAATGCCGTATTATCTGGCCTGCAAGGCTCCCCATGATTCTGGACAGTGGTAGCACAGCTTTTCTACCAAATAAAGACCCATGGGGAGTCCTGGGCCATGTGCATTGGATCTGGTTCTTGATTCCAGTGCGCAAAGCCAGGCATATCCAGTGTGCGCTGCCATGACAAACTCCACTGCCAAGTGGCAGACGGTCGCCCGTGCCAGGGCTATTACCAGGGTGGCGACACCGGTTCCTCCTGTCCGTCTGGAGAACAGGTACGAGGCCCT
>JAGPOW010000261.1:86669434-86707692 GCA_030014935.1 Caiman crocodilus | reverse complement strand
CCCGGTGCTCTTTCCTGCCAAGGCAGGGGGTCGGACTAGATGATCTGCCCAGGTCCCTTCCGACTCTAGACACTATGAAACTATGAAACTATGAAATGGGGCAGAAGGGGGCAGTGCCAGCTCCCCAGGACCCAATCTGCCCCACAGGTCACCGTGCCACTTACCTGGCCCACTCAAAGGTTGAGCACCACTGCTTTAGATGATAAAGGTATCAAGGAAAGGATGGCTCTATGCGTGTCTTAAGAAGTGCTATTAAAATGGTATTAAATATTATTACTATTAATAATAATAAAAAAAAACCTCTTGACAAACTATATCATAGGTGAGGCTCATAGAATTGCGTCTTAATATAGCCCAATATCTCCCATTTCCCTTTTCAGCTACATAAAAATGACCGTATTTACTTGAATACAACACAATGTTTTTTTTCTCCCCAAACAGCATGGGGGGGGGAAAAGCCCCCCTTTTTATATTCACATACAACAAAACCACATAAAATACATCACCTATTACTAAACTGTTGTCAAAAGCAGCATGTGCTTAGTCAGGGAAACCAACTATGAAGTAGCCAACACTGAGCACTGATGTAGCCAACACTGACCATAAAACACACTGCCCATATGGGATAAAACTTGCTGATGGGAACGTATAATAAGTGGTTAGTGCAGCCTATCTGAACAAGATATATGCTGATGCCCATTGAGTGCAGTCTCCCTCTGCACCAATTCTTTCATGCAATGGTGAGCCACTATATAACATACATTTTTACTTCTCCACTCCCACAACACAGCTGCACCTTTCTTTTCCATTCCCAATGATTCCTGTTTCTTCACCAGCCTTAAATGCCTGGCAAACACCACTGAACAGGGCCCCAAATGGTTAACCCAGAATCCCTCTGTCACTCCCTCACTCAGCCCAACAGGTTCCTCACAGCTCCGATTGTGGGAGAGTTGAGTATCAGCCAAGCCCGCCCGCTTCCCCTGTTCCTGCTTATCTGCATGATGGAACAGCTAGCACAGCAGCTCATGCAGGACCCTGGGATCAGCCTTGTAAAGATCCCTTACCTCTAACAGGGAACAGAAGATCCTGGCCTACATGGATGACCTCAATATCATATGCAGGGACAAGTTTTTTTTGTTAAAAGAGCATTACACACCCAGACAGACAGAGCAGCACAGCAAAGACCAACTCAACATGAGCAAAAGCACCTACCCTAATACTATGCAGATTTGGGGACCTGTCAGCCCTGAAGGTCTCTGTCCCCCATGAGGGAGTAAAGATCCTCAGGGTGATGCTTGACCCAGATTTGACCAGACAGAGGGCCAAGGAAAATTTGACTGTGGCCATGGTCAAACAGAATGGGACTATGGCAAATCACACCATCTATCAATGAGGGAGCATGTGGCACACATGAAGGTGATGTTACTACCAATGCTTCTACACACCATTTTAGGCTTCTGCCACTCAGAACAAGTTATTCACAGGATCCAAAGTGTATCTTCTTCTGGGACTCCAGATGGGAGAAAATGGCAATGACCACACTGTACAGAAGCAAAAAAATCTGGATATCTGGCATTCCTCTGCCTCCTGTTGTTCCTCTGGGCCAAGTACATGAGCCAAATTGACAAAATGGCAACAAGGAAAAAAAAATCTAAAACAGCTCACTTTGTAAAGTATTTTGCACGGCAACTACTTCAACAGGGCACCCTGTGCATGTACATGACAACCAATGTAAATCTGTGGACCATGGAGTTCTCACGGTTCTATGAAGTCCCAAAATGCTTCTGGGACAAATAAAAGCTACACAATGAGGCCCTAGCAACCCTGGTGAATCACTGCAAGATGCAGAAGGTAGCAAGGGTAAAAGACATCATATCATTCATGAGCCTACTACCGGTGACAGATGCCAGCCACATGGGAACGAATCTTTCACATGGACATGCAGAAGGGGAAGAGACTTGAAATGGCAGATAGACCACTGGGCACTTCTTGTGCGGGCATGGAGAAAACAGTGTGGGGCAGAAAGGCCCATCCAACTGCCCCAGGCAACCTTGCCAATGGGAGGCAGAAACAATCAACCACCTCTTCTGGGACTGCCCATATGCCAGAGGTGTGGAAGAGAACACATGTACTCCTCCTGGTAGTGACAGGTTTCATAACCCTGACCAGAAAGGTGGTTCCATCTGGGCACCTGATTAAATAGCAAGGGACCCCAAGAGCAAGCTTTTGGGAACTGGCTTGTAGGTAAAGCAGATATTGCATTAGAAAAATGGTCCAGGGCAACAGCAAGGGTTAACTGATTTTTAAAAGCCTGTTTGTGACAGTTTCTTCAAGGCCCACTGTGTGTGACAGAGGCAAGCAGCAAACAGATACACAGGCTGGAAAACTGAAGATATGTACCATACCATTCCATAATAAAGATAAGGGATTCTGTATCATTACCAGCAGGTCACAGTGCCCAAGTGCAGAGCCCTTGGGATTTCCAGTTTTTGCTCAATAGACCTAATTAGGAGAACCAGAAAAAGTCCAAATTAGGAAGTATACATGTGATAGGTTAGAACATGGACAGTATGATGACCACAGAAAGATAATCTGCAATGCCCAAAGATTAAATATCAGCAAAGAAGAGAACGGATACAAAAAGGAGAGATTCAGAGCAGCAAAGGGTCCCCTAAGAGGGGAACCCAAGGCCATTATAGACAGAGAGCACACCACTAGCTCATCTCACCCATTTCACTGGGGGCTAGGTGTGGTGGGCCTTAACCTCTGACCTCAAGGATGCTGACATCTGACATTCAAGAAAGAAACAGGATGAAGCTCGTGCACTGGCCAGATATACATTGAACCTGCGAACCCTGGAACTGGTAGATAATGAACTGTTTGCATTATTCTTATCTGCTATCACTATGCACCAGTAAAATTTGCTTATTATTGAATGGAAAGGTCATGATTGGTCTGAGAATTTGAGTCCGCCTGGAACAATGTATCTGGGTCACAAATCCAGTGCCAATAGGCACACAGGAGAAACTCCAGGATTAAGGAAGCCATCATGCAGTGCACTTCCAATGTTCCCTACTTTAATTTATATATTTTGCAAAAAAATTTTAATTTGTACTATATAAAGTGCCAAAATGCTGTTTGAAAGTGTGATTATAGAGTACCTGTGCTAAACCTTGCAGTAGTTTCAGAAACAAAATATGCATAAATTCTGGATGAACTAAGTCTATGGGTACTATATACTATAGACATGTTTATTTCCAGGTCAGTATTTTCAAATTTGTCCCTTACTTCCATGCGCTCAGAAACAGCAGTCTGACAGTATAGAGAGGGGAAGAAGTTGGGGTGCTGACAAGGGGGCTACCTGACCCCCAGTTTTATTTCCCCTATTGTAGCAGTGGGAAGGGGACAAATTCAAGGCCAATTTCCAATAGTTAGATTCTATACCTGGAAAATTATAACTAATTCATACATTTCCCATATACAGACTCTAATTTGCTGGGAGGGGGCGGGGGGCAGTATCTTTGAGTAAACACAGTAACCATTTGATTAATAGTTTTCATGCCAGGTGTCTGCCTCATGGAAATTAGTTAGAAAAGATCAGCCAAGACAAAAATTAATTATATCAAAGAATATGAGGGTAAGGAAAAATATACAGTATTTGCTCACATTAATTCCACTGATCTTTCCTTTGTAAACCTTAAATGCTCCCATGTTTTGAAGCAGAGACTAGAAATTTGACGGGATTAATGGTCTTTGTAATCACCACGTACCATTTGCCATGCTTATGAAAAATGAACACAAATCTGGCCAGACTATAAGCCTCATAGTTTTGACTGGGCATATACAAACATTTTTTTTTTTTTCTTAGATTAAACAGCTATACTACCAAGATATTCAGTCTGGGATGCTACAATTGCCCCTGAACTCATCTGCAATTATCACCCGTCCTGCTGGGCCTAGGCACCATGGAGAGTTGTTGATGATTTCAACAATACAAAAAAGGTCAAGCCTGGAAAAAGTGGTTAAAGAAGTAAACTTTCTGCACTCTCTGTAGCTGGTCCAAAGAGATGAGGACACCTACTGTTGCTATCAACTGCCACTAATTCAACCATCTGTAGTCTATGCAACAGTACTATTCCCACCCTGCTGCTGACCCCGAGTTTGTAATATTCATGACATCAGCACTAGACTTATTTGTGACCATTCTTTATGTGAGCCTAAAAGCCCACTAAGCTGTCTCTTGGGGGTGGCAAGAGAAAGGACCACAACTGACTGCGGGGGACAAAAAATGACAAAGAGAGAACGTGCAGGTGGGTCAAAGATTAATAACAAGTGCACCCTTGGGAGACACCAAGCAGAGCACCATAGACAGCACCCACTGACTCTCAAAGGCAGCCAGAGAGTTGGTGGCTACTCCCCAGTGGTGTTTCACTCAGAGATAGGACAGGAGAAAACCCAGGAATATAGCCCCACAGTCCACAGGAGCCCTCCCGGGCAGAGCCTCCCTCATAGTGACATAGATGGCCAGATTGGCCAATCTAGGAGAAGGTTGACTAGGAGGTCCCAGGCTTTGGTGAGGCAATGGATGGGTTGTGAAAAAACAAACAAGTGTGGGGAAAAGTGCAAGGGAAGGAGCAGGAAGTGCAGGGCCTGCAACCTGATGCATTCAAGGAACATGTGCACCAGGGTTCCCCTCTGCCCACAGCATGGGTACATGTCCAGCCAGCATAAACTGTGCCAAATAAATGCCCATAGCAATGGCTCTGTGAAGGAGCCACCAGCCTAGGTCCCTGGTGGCACGTGGGATCAAGGTTGAGTACAGGCTAGGACACCGGGGTCCACCAGCCTCATGATGAGGTACAGGCCCCACCAGCAACTCCAAGCTGGGGGACCACCCTCCTGCAGGATCTGCTCTAAGACGACAAGGGCAACATCAGCACTAGGAGGTCATGATGCTTTTCTAACTCATTTTACAGATATGTCCTGACAGCAGACATGAATATTACTTAATTAAATGTATTCTTGCAAGCACAGGCCATTTCCCCCCCAACCTAGTTCCACACCCTAGTCCATTTTTCTCACCTACTTTTCAGATTTCTTATCTCAATCCCACTTTAACCCCAGCATAGCAGACTTAGACTCCAAACAATAAGCATGAAGGAAAACACCTTCCAGATAATAGTGTTCACTTCATGGCATGAAAAAAAGCACCACCAACTCCACAGGCTGTATGCACCCATAAAGGCTTTAATGATTTAACCTTGAAAATCAGAACTCTCTCAGTATTGAGCTCGTACTCCTTAGAGCATTCCCTGGACAACAGTTCCTCTCTGTATTTTCAGGATCTAGTGCTGAGTCTCCTCAACATCACCAGAAGGTTACCATGACTCTTCCTCTCTTTCCTTTCAAAGCACAAGAAAAAAAAACTCCAGAAGTGCGCCCTCCACAAAATATCCTACCTTTGAAAAAAGGCTTGAGGAAAGCATAAGTTATTCTTCTTTCAAATCATAATTTCTTGATATCAAGAATGTCAGTAGCAACAAAGTATGAAAATCTGGGAACTGAATGTTTTCATTTTTGAGAGGTCTAGCCAAAAATAAGTCTTTTTAAAAAAAGTGACCGTGAAACAACACAATTCATGATTTCTGAAAGGGGAAGGAGAGAGAACACCAGAATGAAGGCAATAGACTTCAATGAATTCAGAATTGATGTGAGGAGAGATGTAATAAGAGAGTCAATAAAAATACTAAAAGTGGAAACTAGGTCAAATTAGTAAGAATATGCATAGAAGTATAGCAAGAGAATGAAGGGCTAAAGATTGGAAAGGTAATGCACAAAATGGAGACACAACTAGGAAGGGACATAAAAGAAACTAAGGAAACATTTTTAAGTATGTCAATAATAAGAGGAAGTCCAAAAATAATAATAAAGGTGGCCTACTAAACTACAGGAAGAATATTTTAATAATAGATGATGCTTTGATTTAATGTTCACTAAAATGGTTAACAGACGAGACATGATGGCTAACAGCATCAATGATAATTTATAAAGAAGTAATGATTCAGGCTAGAATAGGGAAGGAACAAGTTAGAGACTACTTAAAAAAAGATGTTTGCAAATCAACTGAGCCTGATAAACTTTACTTTAGTGTATTTGGGGAACTGACTGAAACCATTTCAGGGCCTTTAATAATCATCTTGGAGATCTTGTGGGAAACAGGCAAGGCTCTAAAGATTGGAAAAGGTATACATAGTGCCCATCTTGAAAGAGAAGAAAAAGAAGGACTCACATAATTACAGGTGAATCAGTCTAACTTCCATTTGCAGAAAGATACTGGAGCAAAATAAACCATCATTAAGCACCCTGATAATAAGGTTAAAAGTAACAGCTAACATGAATTTGCCAAGGATAAGTAAGCCATGTCAAATGAATCCAACTTCTTTCTCTAACAGGTTAAAAAAGAAAAGTCTTGCGAATAAGGGAGAAACGGTAAATTTAATATCTCTGTACTATATATCCCATATAACTTCCTTAGACAAGCTAGGGAAATATAGCCTAGAGAACTGGTTTTCAAAAAAGCTTTTCATTTGCAGACCCTCACAAAATTTGAAATGGAGGTGCAGATCTCTTTGGAAATTATAAATGGAGGTGCAGACCCCTATGAATTGTAAGCTTGAGTATTCAAATGCTTTTGATTGATCACAGCCATCTTTCACGGACCATTAGACAGTCTATGGACCCAAAGCCTAGAAGGAACTACTGTAAGATGGTTTCCAACTAGCTGAGTAACCAAAGTCAAAATTAGCTAGCAATGACTTGCTCTCAAACTGAAAGGATGTAGGATATATTAAGAAGATAGAGCAAATAATACCAAGTTAGGAAGGGTTGAAAGGACTTTGATGGAAAGGATTAGAACTCAAAATTATGACAAACTGGAGTGGTGATCTAAAATATAACCGCCATTACTGGACGGTATAAGCAGCAGTACGTGTAAGACGTGAAGAAATCCTTCCATTCTATACAGCACTACAAAGGCTTCAATTGAATACTACTTAGTTTTCAGTACTATACATCAGCAAAAATATAGACCAGCTGGAGAGAACACTACCAAAGTGGACAGGATCTACATGACTTTTAAAGCAAGATTGAAAGAATTGACACTGCTTAGTCCAGAGAGGGGGAGGTTGAGGAGAGAGGATTACAGTTTGCAAGTATATAAAAGATTCCTAAAAAAAGAAATGTTAGAAAATGTTTCTCCATGTCTACTGTGGATGGGGCAATGCACTTAAATGACACAAAGAGAAATTTAGATTAGCCATTATAAAAACTTTCCAACAATATAGTTAATCACTTGAGTAGGTTACCTAAGAGATTCTGCATTGCTTAAAGTTTTTAAGAGGGTATACGGGCCCCCAACCCCATTACTAGAATTAGGGCCAGAAGGCACAGACTACGTGCATGTCCCCAACTCCCTCCCTCTCCCCTTTCCTGAGACTTTCCTTCTTCCCACAAGCTCCTGGTTGCTCTCCAGTTTTTTGTTATGTTTTCCCTAACCCTGAGCCAGTTTCCCCAAAGCACTTATCTTACCAGACGGGCAGGGAACAGGCTTGCCAGGCAACAGCACATGGCTGGCTGGACTCCAGCTCTGCTACAGGCAATTACAGCCAGTTGAGTTGTTGACCAACAGCTGCCATATGAACAAGCAGGTTTCAGAAGAATCCGATCAACCCTTGACCATGTGGCAGCTCTTACAACTGATATTAAGAGAGCCTTCAAGAATCAAGCGTAGGTTGGAGTGGTTCTAGTTGACCTAACAGCAGCCTCTGACACAGTCTGGCACCCAAGCCTTCAGTACAAGCTACTTACCACACTACCAGACAGAAGTCTGGTTAACTTCATCATGGAGATGACCTCGAATCAGTCCTCTACTCTGAATACATCACGTGGAAAGACAAGTCATCACAACAGACTCAGGAATGGAGTACCACAAGGCTCTGTCCTAGCTCCCACCCTATTTAACATCTACATGACAGTCTACCTAAGCACCACATCAATCAAATACATGTAAGCAGACAACCTGGCACTTACTGTTGCCAGCAATAACACATTATCAATGGAGGCCAAACTGAACTGTGGCATGGAACTCATAGCTTCCTACCTAAAACAGTAGTGACTGAAGCTGACTATACAGAAGACTACAAGTCAATGCTTTTTCACCTTAACAATCATACCATGAATGCCAAGAGTTGTTGGGGGTGGGGAAAGGGGGAGTTACCCTTCAAGAAGACAACTTAGAAGAGTCACCCTTCGAGTGACCTGGGTATCACTCTAGACAGAAGCCTAACCTTCCACCATCACCTGGAGAAGCTGAGGCACAAAGTAACTTCAAGGGCAGCAGCCATTAAGAAACTAGCTGGTACAACATGGGGAGCTGGCTTCTCTGCCTTGAGAACAACTACACTAGACATGGTTTATGCACCAGCAGAATATTGCCTCCTTGTGTAGGCAAATGGTACCTATAGCTGCAAACTGAACAGTACCCTGAATTCTGCACTGCAAACAATAAGTGTCTGCCTGCTATACAAGGAACAGGAAAACATGTTCATCTTGGCAGAAATCCCCACTCATAATATCAAGAGGTCTGAAATACTATTTGACCTGACAATCAAAGCCCAACAGGAAGACCGTCCATTACATGACATGACTGAAAAATACTGAACACAGAAACATCTAAGCAGCAGAAAACCCTTACCAGTATCTGCTAGAAACATCACAGAAGAAGCAGGAGACACCATACTGTTGTCATGGCCCCAGAGAAAGTGGAAAGAGCAAAGGAATAACCACCACACTCCACTACACAACTACATACAACTACCATCATCACACCATCCTGGTCAAACTCCTACATAAGGCATGGGTAATCCTGAATTGACTGTGTTCAGCCTACAATGCCTTCAACAAAATCAAACATAAAATAGGCCTTCCAAACTCACCATCATGCCCCTGTAGCAAAGGAGATCAGACGGACCAGCATATACTAAACTGACTGCCCTCTGTTTGCTCCCTCTAGTTTAAAAGATTGCAGCAATACTGATGGATCTACTCTTAAATGGTTGGAGGAGTCTACTTTCTTTAGTCATACACAAGAAGTTGAGTTAAACATCCTGGAGACACCGGGGAAAAGGGAAGGGAAGGGAAGGATTTAGATGCAGACTGAACAGGTCCCATCCCCCACCCATTCTCCCAGCCCCGTCAATGGCTGCCCTATGTGGGCCCAGCAACCCTGCATTTAAAAAAGCCCTGCACTCACTGGCTCCTGCCGGGGGGGGGGGGGAAATCTGCTACAAGCCCCTATATGCCCCAATGGCTGCTGCAGCAGCCAATGAGTGCAGGGCTTTTTTTTTTTTAAATGACAGGGCTGGGACAGCAGGTGGGAGTTGGTGGGCACTCAGGGAGCAGGCAGGGGATGGGGCCTGGTGGGGGTCCCCCCATGGTCCCTTCCCCTCTTCACCAACCCCCCTCCCCACCCTCTACAGAGTCCAGGTCCACCTCCCTGCAGCAGTGAGCAGGGACTGCCTGAATCTCTGAATTAATTTGCAGGCTTTGAATCAATTTGGACCTTTTTAATTCGTCTCCCAATTTGATTTGGATTCGGAGATTTGGCTGCCGAATTGGGCCAAATCTCCTCCAAACTGAATCAGCAATCAAAGCTTCGCACAGCCTTATCAAGTACCCCCAGGCCTGGGGAAATTACTACAACCATGATTCCCAGGACTCGCAGGTTTCATGCTGGGCATGATAAAAGCTGCAGCAGGGGAGAGACTACTACATGTGCAAATTAAAGCTTGATTGCAACCAGCTATAAAAAGTTAGTAAACATTTTTGAGGACTAACTTTATAGCTGATTGGAGCTTTTTGTCATGTGGTACTTTGCACATGTAGCTGGTCTTATGGTAATTGTGCAATTAAACCCGTTAACTGTGCAAAACCTCTAATGTGTAGAAAGGGCCTTATAGACATACTAGACAAAAAGCACTGTTGCTAGTATAGAGCATCTCTGAGAAGCCAGACACTACTTTAAAGCAGAAAACAGAAGCTGCTTTAAAGTGGGCTTTATCCACATTAGCCACTAGTGTCCCAAATTATGTCTGGCAAGATTATACAACACATAAATCTTTAAAAAATTGAATATTACAATTGTGACGGTGGCGTGCTGCCATCACAGGCACAAGGAGAGGCAAGGAAAGGCTCTGGGGCAGATAAAACCCTGGAACAAAACTCCAGTGGGGGTAACTTAGCTCTGGGAGACCTGGCGGTGCTGGAGCCAAGACCACAGTGGCAGCTGCAACTACAGCCATGCAAGCCGGCATTACACCGACTATTTAAGCAGCTGTTCCCAGTAAGGGAGACAGCTGGGCCAACTGCAATGGCTGGTATGGCTGCTGCGGGAAAGTTTAAAATCCCCAAAAGCACCCGCAGGGAGGGGGAGCCAGAGAGAGAGAGAGAGAGAGAGAAAGAGAGAGAAAAAGAGAAAGAGCGAGCAGGCAGCACATCTGGCATGCTGAGGCTCCTGCTGGGGAAAATGCACCAGCACAACAGGCAGGAGAAGCCTCTAAACCTCTAGCAGAGCAAGGGAAAACTTCCTACCTTGCAACAGATAGCGAGCAGGGAGAGGCCAGTACTCCCCTTGAGGGAAGGGAAGCAAGGGGAATGACGAAGCACCCTGCATTTGCCAGCATTGCCCCTAAGAGAAATAGAGCTGGGGACAGGTGCAGAATTCCCTGGAATCCACTGGGTAAGGGAGGGCAGCTCTGGGAGCCTGCCTACCCAAGAGGAATATTATTTCTAGGGAAGTTAGGAAGGAAGGACACAAACAGATATCAGAAGAGCCAGAGAGACAAGAGGACGGGCTGGCAGAGCTGTACAGCTGAGTCTGAGTCCCTGGATTGGTGAAACCGATGGTGGGCAAGCCTGCAGAGGACCGAAGGGCACCATCCCACCAGCACGTGATTGGTTGGCAAGTGGACGGGGTTTAGGGATGGCGGAGCCCCGCAGGCAACAGCTGTGAGTATACCCGTGTCAGGGAACCCCTCTGATAAGAACTCCACTGGAACCATCTCACAAAAAAAAAAAAAAAATCTCTGAAGACAACACAGGCCCTTGCTGTTGTACATGGAAGTCACAGGCTTTGACTTTTTTTTTCTTTTTTGAAGGAGGAAAATATAGCCATGAATTTAAGGATCTGTATGCTTTTATTTAGACTAATTGTTTCCTGTCAAGCAAAACCAAAGATAGCAGAAAGAAAAGTTATTCTCTAAATCTCAATTTTTTCTGCCCTTTTCTTTCATTTTTATAGTACCATTAAATTGAGATACAATGAACAAGGACGAAAAATATAATCACTAAAATGGGACGTTTCGGAGGGGCATTAAAATTGAAAATCTATTCTCCCCACTGCTTAATACGTCCAATCCCTGTACCAAGAGCACTGAGCATGCATTGACCGATATTGAAACTTCTGGCTACAGGAAAAGATTACACAAGCAGCTGCATCATTAACTAAGTTTCCAATAAAAATTTTATTCTACGGAAGATAATTTAAAACAGGGTGGTCAGTTGTAGCACATATGCTACAAGTGGCACGGGCAGCTTGTGTATGTGGCACACAAGGCCAGGGCACTCAGTACTGAAAGGCACCAGAATGCAGGCAGGAAGCAAGCAAAGTGCTTTGCATGGAAGAACTGAGGGAGAATACTACAGCAAAAGTTGTCGAGTGTCACTGCCAAGAACAAGGTTAACCTCTGCCCCTTGCAGCCACTGCCAAACTCAGGGCTTTGGATTCTTGCATATAAAACTGAAGTGGCTGCAATGCCAATGTAGGCTTAACCTGGCTCTTGGTGGTTACACCTTCTCTTGCAGCAGCATCCTGCCCCTGCAATGTTCTGGGAGACTACAGCTAGAGGATCAAGCTTCCCCAGCCTCCACCCTGGCACCCCAGGGCTCAAATTCTATCAAGGGAGATAGGTTTAATTTTGTGGCATGGCTGTCAAAAAGGTTGGCCATCAGTTATCTAGAACTATTCCTGACGCCGTAGCAGAGACTTCACATTTGTATTCTGTTAAAAATATCACTTAATCAGAGCATAATTTGGATGGAGAAAAGGCAGAAAGGAAAAAAGAACAATGATTAACTTCTTTATACTTTTTTTTATTTAAGACTAAACAGTCATTATCATTTTCAATTAAGGATGTAAAAGGTTAAACAATTAATCATTTAACTGATAAAGTGCAGTGATAACAAGTTAGCTTAAATCGGTCATTCTTTAGCTCTGGGTGGGCATAGTCTAGCAGGAAAAGGGGAAAGGGAAGCCACACAGTACCTGAGCAGGAATCAGAAGGCAGCAGAGCAGGCAAGCAGGAAGGAGAGAGAAGCAGGGAAGACAAGTACCCATAGCTTAAGAGAAAAACAGCAAGTGGCTTAATGACTAATTAAGCAATTAGCTGCTTCTCTCCCAGTGCAGGGCATCACCTGGGCTATGCTGTGTGGTGTAGTTTGCTTCCTCCCCCACATTCCCCCTAGTCAAAGAGCCTCAGAGGCAAGGAGTGGCTCTCAGCAGCAGCTGTGTCCAGAGCTGCTATGTTATCAGTTAATCGTTTAACCAATAATTAGAGGAGGTTAAACTAAATGTTTTAAACAATATTGACACACCTTTTTTCAATACATGGCTGAAGATTAATGATGTTAAATGACGCAGAACACAGCATTATTTACTGCACACTTTTTTTGACCTAAGTTACCTTACTGACTACCAACAAACTCCACGAGCAAATTATTTAATGTCAACAAGCAGTTTGTAATACCAATTTAATATGGCTCTTGCAAAATGGAATGTTCTCATGTTCCCTTTCCTGAATTGCACAGACAAAATTTGGTAAGTCTGAGAGATGTTATTTTACTATTAAGATGTCTACAGCTGTCATTTATATACAAAGACAAGAAGAACTGAGATGAAACGCATGCCCCTCCCCTCCCCCAGCCCCAAACACAGATCTAATCCAACATCAGTGAGTCATTATGGCAATTTCTATACCAAGCGCGTCATTTGAGTAACAGATGATGTTATTAAAATTGACAGAGCAGCAATAAAATACAACCAAACATTCTGATTCCAAAACTGGGTGATCCTAAATAACCAAACTACTCTTCATGGCTAAAATACAGGACTAAAATAATGCAATAGCCTGTGGTAAACCAAGGAACAGAACCTTTCTGAATGACTTTGACCAAAGTACTTAAAACTTCAAAGTGAAAAAGGCACCGTCAACTATATTTGGTCTAGACCAGGGGTACTCAAACCCCTAGACCATGGGCCAGATCCAACTCATCAAGCCATGCCTGCAAGGATCCCCATGGGTTCAAAAGTCTGGCATTAGGGAAGTAGCGACATCAATTGCTGCTCCCCTGCTACCAAATTTCTGGCCCTGTGTGGAGCCACATGTGCTGGATAGTATGCTAAATGAGCACAGAGAAGTGGGCCTCATGCAGCACATGGGTCAGCTGGAGGCTGTACAGAGCAATACATGGCTGAATGAAAGCAGTATGGGACCCCTATCCAGCAACATGAGCTGAAGAGGCAGTGCAGGGCAGAAGCCAGTCTTGGAGTGATGGCTCCATTCTGGCCTGAAGACTGACCCTGTGCCACTCATACTACCTGCAACACCAAAAGGCTGCACACCACAGGTCTAGACTACAGTGAATCTCAGATCCAGTTCAAAGCCAGACATAATTGCCACTAGACTGCTGCCAACATTTCTAGACCTATGGGGAGTCCCACAAGCTAGATAACATGACCCTGCATGATGAATCAGGTATGAAAGTTAGCATAGGGCTGATCCTAGTACATGGGGACGAATTCAGCCTGCTGACTGGCCCCACACTACTCACCTAGACTGGCACACCAAAAGATTAAGTTCTACTAGTTTAACCAATTAATAAATCTCCATAAAAAACCCAAAAGGAATCTTTTAATCCTTTTTGGAATAAGAGAAGATGCACCACAGCAACATTTTATGGAGGTGATAATAATCACTGACAGGTTGGAATGAGCATTTAAGCAAGAAATGATGAACTGTTTTTAACCTAAGTATCTGCTCCTGCAACACCAGGATACAGATGCGAACCAGAAAAGGGAAATTGAGATAAACATATGCACATTGAGAGACATGTCTAGGAATGTAATGGACTTGGCCTGGAGTCAGAAGACATATCTTCTAACAACAGAATATAATATACTGGAACCATCAGTTTTAAAGGATTCTCATTTCTAAAGCAAGGGTTAATCTCTTTTACAAATTTTAACCTAAAACAGAGAGGAAGATTCTGCAATGTTTGAACCAACCCACCTAGCCACTATTTGCTACTAAAATGAGGAACAAATAAAACTTAATCAGCCTAAGGATTTCTGTTGTAAGAGCAAAAATGAAGGAGGAAGTTCGAATTCCTCTCAGCTGCTCGAAGAACTTAGCCTTTCTTCCGGGGTGTGATAATCATCTGTATATGACTTTGACTTAATAAAGTTGGCCTACAAGAACTATGTCCCTGAACATGCCTCACAATATGCATGCATTTACTGAAAATTTTCTTTTTACTCAAAGATCCACAGATCTCTCAATATTCTTAAGCGTCCTTACAGCTTTGATGGTAGTACTCAGACCTATTGATCTCTAGATAATCAATAAGCCCTTTCTTCTAAAGAGCCAGCCAGTTAAAACTTTCAAGTAAATGATAAAAAAAATCTCTGTTTAATCTGAATTCTTATGAAGAACATTAATTAAATTATAAGTGTGCCTACTGCATGAGTAATGTTCTCACTTAAAAGACTAAATAGAGATAGCTTCTATTTTACACAGGATTTATGGACCTTACTACTGTAAAAAAGGAAGATTGTTAAGTACATCAAAGTCATATTCCTCAGTACATTAACATCTACAGGTATACGTAGATGAAACGAGGGCCTTAAATTGGTGGGTTTGAAAAAAAAACAAACATGGCTTCAATTTAGGGCTGATTAACCCCCCATGTAGATTAAATGAGGAGGGGAGGGGAAATCAGGCTTGCCACTTTTCTTGGGCAGAGCCTGAGTTTCCAGGTTGCTGCCAGGCTGTCTGCAGGGCTTCCTGCAGAGCTGTGGAGCTGCACAGAGCCTGGTGCTGTAGAGGCAGCAAACTAACACTCCTCAAAAGAGCCTGAGCCCCAAGTCATTTAAGGCACATTATGCTGCTAAATTGCCTGCAGTGGCTGGAATTAATGCGCAATATGCCACCGAGGCGTGAAAACACCAACACCATTAAGCAGTGCAAAAGCATTTATCCCGCTTTAAAGTATTGTGCACACACGCCTCTCATTTCATCTACACACAGCCTACAGATGATTCAATGAAAATTTATTGGCAGTGCTTTGCAATGAGGGGAAATAGAAGAACCCTGTTGTAAAATCTTACAGCCTGAAGTTATATCCATATTCACAAAATGAATGAGCCTGTTCATTAATTGCCTTTCATATTTGATAGCTGGAATTTTGGTTAGACTCTGTTACTGTTAGCTGAACATTCAACAATCAGACTTGTATTTCATCATGTACCAGTGGGAAGGAAATCACAACTTTTTCTTTCCTACTGCATACCACTGTAAACATACATCTTTGCCACTCTTCTTGGAGCAATGCTACTTTACAAATATATTGAAGGTGGCCTGCCATGTTCGGCACTTCTTAAAAAATAAGTTAACTTGCCACGTACACATTCAACCAGTCTTCCAAGACCTATTCTGCCTGTTGATTTCTGGGTAAGGTTTAAGATATATCTTAACCTATTTGCTATCTGATTTCCATGATAATCCCCTTAATTTCATTTTATTTTTTATTTATATATTTATTTATTTATACTGCTACCTGCTCCTTTTATTGACTTCATTAGGGCTGAATTTCCATTTCTGAAGGATTTTTGCTTTGTTCAAACCATCTTTCCAACCCTTCCATTTAGCCATACACTTTCTGAGACTATCACCATCTCCTTCAGAAGCACTTAGGTTTTATCAAAATAGATTTTAAAGTTATTCGATTCTGCCATAGGTTGGGGCCCCTAGAGATGGCTGCAATTCCCCTAGGGCCCTGTGACTCTGCCAGTTGCACCTTGCAGGGGTTTTCTGGTCTCATCTGCCATGCTTTGTTGGTTAAGATAGTAGAAAGTAGACAGGGAGCCTGTCCACACACTGGTATGCAGTCACAGTCCTGATGGACCCCACTAGCCCCGAGGTTCTTAGACCTCTTGCTGGGTCCCATTTTAAGCAAGTGCCTCGCAAGACACCCCTAACCTTATGGACTAAATGTGTGGCTCCAAAACCACCCCATGTCTCGCAGATGATATTTAGATGTCTCTTGTGATGAAGCCTCAGTCTAGTTTGACGTCTTGCTGGACCCGTAGCCTCAGTAACTGCACCCTCTGGTGCTAGGGTCTCCTTGCCCCCTCCCTGATGCTGGGGCTCAGCATAGTAATGTGCCCCAATGAAGCCTCCTCCTCCCCAGTAGTCTCAGCCCAGTCCACCAGATTAGACAACAACATAAATATGAGCCCCTAGGCTATAACCTAACAATAAGAATACCAACAACATTAGAAGCCACCCTCTGCACCTTTAAGCAGGACAGTTTCACTCTAAACAACATATGCCTCCTATCCCCAGGTACTTTAGGAGGTCCTAGAGCCCATTACTCTTACCAAGAGCCAGAGAGGCAGCCAAGCATCTCCATGGAGCTTTTCTGCATGAACTCCTTCCCCTCCCTGCCCCCGCCCGCTACTGCCAAAGCACTACCTCCAGTCCCAGCCCTGGGGCTTATATGTGCCCAGGACCCTGCCTTCCGGTCAGCTGACCGGGTGCAGGCTAATTCTCTCATTAGCCTGCTGCCATGGCAGCCTGCACCTGTGGGGTGGTTCTGCCTGGCTCCTAAGGCCCTCTCTCTGGACAGTTTTTGCCCTTAAAGGAGCAGGAACACCTTAGTGCCCCGCAACAGATTCCTTTATCAAGTCACCTCAGGGTATGGCTAAATAGCATGATGAAGCACTAGGCAGACAGACACCCAAGCCAGCTCTAACAGCAGAAGCAGGACAGCAGTGGTAATAATGAAGCAGTCCACACAGACCCCATACTGTGTTGCTTTTTGTAGATGTAACTTTTGAGCTAAGACATAGGTGAGACAAGAATATCTAATTCCTGCTTTCACAGCTATGTGCAGAATTTTGCCCAGGACAGCAAATTTCAAGGTCATTAATCAGTAATCACTTTAAAATGCTGTTTTCTGCTAACTAATGCAATTTTTCATTCAGGAGAGTGCTGCATACCACTCCCATGCTATGGCTCCCTCTGCCTCTTCACATGGACTTGGGATTTCTTCTGGCTGGAGAATGGAAAGTCTTATACAATACCTTTCTGAAACAAGTAAAGAGAAAGATTACCTTTGACACTTAAATGGGCAGAAGCCAACTTTTAAGCCCATAAACTTAAAACAAGTGGGTAGGAAAATTATATTTCTCTTCAAGCTGTCATTTTTCACGCTCTTGAAACCAAGCTGGAAGTAGAAGTGAACAGCAAGGCAGAAACCACTGCAGTGTTTCACAGAAAAAGGGGGTTTTAGTGATATCCATATTGCACATTATAATTGGATTCCTATATTTTCTCACATATAAAACATACTTTTCTCCAAAAAAATATCAGGCCCCCAAAACTGGGGTGCATCTATTAAGCACAGAAGCCAATTTTCTGCCTTGGATAGAAGCACCCTGCTTTGTTTTCAGCTTCCCAGTACAGCAGCTGTGGTATTACTGCTCAGACACGAGGGAGTCAATTGACTTAATGGCTCCTTGTTCTCCACTCCACAGGTGTTAATAACCATCTCTTCTTGTTAATGGCCCTGACTTTCCACTAGTCAAGCTACCCTTTCTAAGGGCAACTTTGCCATTTGCTAGCTGCTCCTGATCTCTCTCCTTTTTCACAGCCCAAGCAAGAAGGAAGACGAGTCAGCTGAATAATATGACTCTGTCCCTTGTCTATGAAACTATAACTCTCAAAACAATTTTTCTTCATTCCTGTGAAAACAAGGTGTGCATTATAATGTGGGGTATGTTGTGAGAAAACATATTTCTGTGCTTTGTGCTTGAATACTTGTCTATTATCTCTTCCAGTTATACAGTTGGTGAACAATACAAATTCAACCTCCCCTCCTGCTAGAAAACAAATTGCTTCAAGTAAAGATAAGTCAAGAACAAAATGGCTGGACCCTAAAAGCCAAATGAATGAAGTCCTAACAACATCTGACAGCAAGTCAGTCACAAACAAACCTCTGTAGACTAGATATGTATTTTATATATTTTGTCTTGGTTCATAAAAACTTTGAATTCAAAGATACTAAAGGTCAGTGGCAGAGAGATCTATAAACCACTATACAGCTCTGGGGTGGAGAGAGGAGAGTAGATGGCTCTTCACTTCCCAAAAAAAGTCTTCCCTCAAGACAGAGGTAGAAAATTATGTGGGCTGGTAGGCCACTTAAGGAATTTTGGTGAGCTGTGGTAGGCTGCAGGGGTGTGGGAGTAGAGCCCTAGGCTCATCCCCCTTGCACCTACCACTGGGGGTGCCAGACAGAACAGGCAGGTGGGGTCTCCATGGAGACCAGCCCAAGACCCTGACAGGCAAGGCATGCTCAGCCAGGTGGACAGGATGGGGCCATGGGTAGGTAGGGAATGGCATCTGGTAGCGGGACAGGTCGGCAGGGCCAGGATCACAGGGTGGTAACACCCTGGGGCAGAGCCATGATCCACTTCCCTGACATCCCTGCAATAGATGCTGTTTCTGCAGCCAGGACATGCGGGAAAGCAGACTGCAGCTGTGCCCCGGACTCCAGCCCCATGCTGTCACCGCTGCACAATCCTGGCCCCAGTCCCCATCTGCCTGTGGTCCCATCCCATCCACCCGGCTGAGCACGCCCTGACACGGGGGTTCTGGGCCAGTCTTCATGGAAATCCAACTGCCCGCCCAGTGCTGGGTGCAGGGCAGACAGGCAGCAGCAGCCAGACAGTGAGCCGCTGCCGTGGGGCTTGCCAGGAAGTTGAGTCCAGCAACTGCACCACCCCCTGCATGCTGAGAGGCAGCAGGACTGGCCACACGTCATGGCATCGTCTGCCCCCCAAGCCAGGGCCAAGCAGGGCTATCGGCTGGATCTGGCCTGTAGGCAATATTTTGTCCACTCCTGCTCAAGACAGTAACTGACAGTTTGAGTTCAGCCTCCAAAGTTGCAAGCAAACAGAAGTCCACTGCAGGATTTGTGGATTTTATCATGTTAGATAGTTTGATAAGCATCTTAGTAGCATACACCACTGGTACAAACGCCACTTTAAAAAAAATGATGTTGGGCATGAAGCATTTTAGTAGTTACACGACATTCTCATTCAAAGACTCTAATCAAAATTGTAGGCCCACTGTTCTGGGTACTACAACAAAGATAGCAAATACAGTTTCTAATCTGAAGGTCTTTCAATTTAAAGAACCAAACAAAAATAAAGGGATGACTATGCAACATTTAAACTAATTAATCTGGTGAAGCATTAACACAGTTTCACAACTATTTTTTGGAAACTAGAAAAGAAGGGAATATGGAGAAGAAAGTTCAGTCAGTTAGCTATCTCCCCAGCCACAATCAGCAATTTGGGTTTTGCAGGTATCATAGTAGAAGCAAGTCTTAAAAAGACTTTAAAGAACGTCGGGTAAAGGCTGTTCACATTTAATCACAGAATGTTTTATGAGTAAGACAGTGTGGGAGAAGGCACATACACGATCAGGAAAGAAACTGACAGAGGCAATAACACCTAGTGATGTTATAGAAGACAAGGACACTGATATCACAATAGTTTACACTAGGCCTACTAGTTGACAAGGAATTGGTTCAGCCCAGCTATAAAGGGCCATAGTGTCTTTATATTTTATCTCATACAAAAGTGAAAGGGAATTCTAATATGCAACTAACATGGCCCACACAACAGGCCAAAAACATAGATTATGCTTTTAGTAGCAGCATTATGCATACATTTTACTATGGCACATTTGCTCTTTTAAAGACGTGATATGATGTGGGCTTGATAACAGTTTTGGTTGTGTGGACAGAGAGGAGATGTTAAATTTTAGAGATGGCATGTAAGAAAATAGTCATGTTTAGAATCTACCCATAAAAGGTAGTTCTACTCAAACAGATAATTTGATAACACTCAGTTTGCAGACCTGAGTGACTGGGAGGACAGTGGTGTTGAACGGAATAACTCAAGTGAGAGGAGAGAAACAACAAGATCATAAGATTTCAAGTTCAGTTTTGGTCAAGCTGCGTTTAAAATGACTGGAGAGGTCAAAAAAGATAGATTAATATATCAGCCTGAATGAAAGGAAACAGCACTTAAGACCATCCTTGTACATAACATTTCCCAGAGTTTAGAATTTAAGCAGCCAAAGACAATACCTCCATGGACACTCACAGAAGTCAGATGCATTATCCCCCTCACAAGGAGAAAGAAATTTGATTTGTAAAATGAGCTTGGGCAGAGGGGGGGAGAAAGACACCAAACCACAGGCAGAAAAATTTCCAGTGCTTTATTCTTCTGTGGGAAATTTTCTATTTTTAAAAATTGATTCCAGTTGCATAAAATTAATTAGTAACAATGAATGGATGCCAATACCAGCTTGGCTGTTGCAAAGTTGTAATAAATATTTTTCAGGTGATTATCCCTAGGAAGTGTATAAGAGAGAGTACATATATGTTTTATTGATTTGTAAACAGGAGGGTTGTAAACAGGAGGGTAAATACACTCACATAATAATCCAAACCGAAAATCAAGATATGAATTCACCTAATTGACTGTGCAGGTCAAACCAAAACCAAAGCACAGCATAATATGCATAGTTCTTCGGGTATACTAAAATTACAGTGTCAAAAGTTTTCAGTGCCTTCGCATTTTTCTTAAATTTAAACAAACGATGCAAGGGAAGTACATGCTATTGTGTACTATCTTTACATTTTTATGAGTATTCCAATAAAAATAATTTCTTTCTACATAAAGCTTTGAATGTTTGAATATAACATTTAAACCACATTAAATGTGCTGTATTTATTTTTTTTCCCTAATCACGTATTTCAGTTCAAATATTTGTGGCTATTGGAAAAAAGTTAATACTGGGATACGAAACTAAAAAAGTCAGTCAAACATGGTAAATAAAATCGTGCGCTGTTTAGGGCATTGGAAATTTTTCCAGAACATTTTTCAATTCAAAATTTTCTGGAAAACCCACATCTCTGACTACATGAGAACAAAGGAACAGAGATGAAATAAGAGTAATGCCCTGAGATTTGAGCAGGAAAAACTTATAGGGTCCATGGAAATCAGTCATACATTAGAATGAAGTTTCTACAGGGTGGCAGCCAGATAACAGGATCAAGCCTAACAGGGAGGGCAACCTACACGTGGCGTTTATTTTCAGTAAATCTGAAGCTGACTATGGGAACAGAAAGCATTAGTATGATGGAGAGAAAGAATTAATGCTGGGGTTGTGCATGTTCTAAAGACAGAGTGGGCACAAAAGACATGTGTATTGGGAGGGAATGAAACCTTTTTAGCATAAAAGAGTTTGGGAGACAAGTAAGAAGAAGTAATAAGAAACGGGGCAAAAGACAGGGTCACATGGGCAGCCAAAAGGCTAGAGGAGGAAAGTAGGCAAGAAGTCTTAGCATCCACATATTAGATACTTGTACAGCCCTCATCACTGTAGTAGCAAAGCGCTTCACAAACCTTACATGTATTTATTTCTCATCAGATCATTTCTATCAAGTAGGTAAGTACTATTATTCTGATTTTACAGGTGGGGAGCCAAACTACAAGAGACTGAGGATCAATTCCATAAAATGACTTGTGTGTTGAACTCAGGAATTACACCAAGTTCCCATACAATGCCTATACAATTATCCTAGAAAATACACGGGGAATGTTATGAATCTCATTCTGAGGTGTCTAACATCCATCACACATTGAATGGAAGGAGCAGGGAGTAGGAGACACTTAAGTCAGTCAGTAGGAAACACTGAATTCATAGATGTTAGGGTCGGAAGGGACCCCAACAGATCATCAAGTCCGACCCCCTGTATAGGCAGGAAAGAGTGCTGGGTTTAGATGACCCCAGCTAGATGCTTATCTAACCTCCTCTTGAAGATCCCCAGGGTAGGGGAAAGCACCACCTCCCTTGAGAGCCCATTCCAAACTTTGGCCACTAACTGTGAAGAAGTTCTTCCTAAGGTCTAGTCTAAATCTGCTCTCTGCTAGCTTATGGCTATTATTTCTTGTAACCCCAAGGGGCACCTTAGTGAGTAAAGCCTCACCAATTCCCTTCTGTGCTTCCATGATGAACTTATAGGCAGCCACAAGGTCACCTCTCAACCTTCTCTTGCAGAGGCTGAAGAGGTCCAGGTGCCCCAGTCTCTCCTCCTAGGACTTGGCCTGCAAGCCCTTAACCATACAAGTGGCCCTTTTCTGGACCCTCTCCAAGTCATCCACATCCCTCCTGAAGTGCAGTGCCCAAAATTGCACGCAATATTCCAACCGTGGTTTGACCAGCGCCCGATAGAGAGGAATTATCACCTCCTTGGATCTATTCATCATGCATCTGCTGATACACGATAAAGTGCCATTAGCTTTATGATGACTTCATCACACTGCCGACTCATGTTCATCTTAGAGTCCACTAGGACTCCAAGAAACCTTTCCGCTTCCAAGCCACCAAGCAGGTCATTTCCCAGGCAGTAGGTATGCTGGACATTTTTCCTCCCTAGGTGCAGCACTTTGCATTTCTCCTTGTTGAATTGCATTCTGTCGTTTTCTGCCCATACGTCCAACCTGTCTAGGTCTGCTTGTAGTTGTTCCCTACCCTCCAGTGTGTCCACCGCTCCCCACAGTTTTATGTCATCCGCAAACTTGAACAGAGTACACTTTACTCCCTCGTCCAAGTCGCTGATGAAGACATAGAAGAGTATCGGTCCAAGGACCGAGCCCTGCGGGACCCCGCTGCCCACACCCTTCCAGGTCGATACCAACCCATCCACGATGACTCTCTGGGTACGACCCTCTAGCCAATTCGCCACCCACTGGACCGTGTAGTCATCCAAGTCCTACCCCCATCCCATACTTAGGCATCTAAAATTGAGGCCAGAGGTAAATAAATGTCGTTGTAAGTATCACAGGCCAAAACCCCTCTTAAATGTATGAACCCCAACTCACCCTTTTGAGTATGGGTTTTCTCCTAAAGGAGGCAGCCAAACAAGGAGGAAAAAGAGGAATTGTTTACTTTTCACACAATATACTAGGAGTTAAAACAGTGCCCTTAAATAACAGACCTCAGTTTAAATGGTTTAAATCCACCTCTCCCAGGAAAGTGCTCTAACTACCAGGGTATAAGGCAGGAATGGAGACAATTTCCACTTTCCCACTGAAGCTATGCAGAAAGAAATGCAAGTTTCATGAAGCCAGAAAGAAAGAACGTGACCACAGCGCACTGATGAGGAAATTCACCTGCTATAGGGTGTTTTTATGAACAGCAGCATCTGTTCTTAGAACTGTTGGGTTGTTTTAATCCAATGACTGTTTAGTGCAAAAACCAAACAGTTTTCAGAATAGGAAGGGGAATCCAGATTTCCCCTTACCAATTGAGTACCTTCATCAATTGCCTACAAGTAAATTTATATTATAGTACTGATCTTCTCATCCGGCACTGCTTTGATCTGGTGCTGATCTTCTCGTCTGGCAGGTGAGTCCAATGAAAACTTCTCAAAAAAGGTAAGTGAATTGCTTCATGCCAACATTTTGCAGATTTCAGAAACTGTGACATTTCTAAAGTCACCTGGGGCTGCATCCAGACAAGTGTAGACATTTGGCTCCCTGGAGACAAGCAGTGGCACCTGGCGCATGGCAAGTTACTCCAGGTGGGGTAAGGATTCTGGGGCCAGAAACTGTCCTGGCCCCAGTAGCCTTACTGGGGTCCTGGAGGCCATAGAAGCTGCATCCACAGCACTACTGCAGCTTACAGCCTGACTGACAGCCAAAGCATGGCTCCAGAGAGCCAGTCTCCACTTTTGGGCAGCGCACGCTGCAGCCACATATGCTGCCATCTTTTTTTCTGAGCGGGTTTTTTGGACCCCAGGATCTCCCAGAGTCAAACCTCCCCCACCGTACTAGAAGCCAGCAGCACAAGAAATGCCCGAGTGAGTGATGAGTGGCATTGCAGACCATGGCTGCACTTGTCTGGCCGCAGCTAGGCAGAGTAAACCTAAATGTTACTGTGAAAGGGATACCAATTAGCTGGTAACAGAGCAAGATGCATCATGTTATCCACTCAAACTCCATGATGCGGTGGTCTGGCCTTTACCACTGTCATAGCCAAAAAAAAAAGTTGGGCGAGCTTTAAATGGTTTGTTTCTGAAAACATAAAAGTAAAATTCTGAAAACTTAAAAATATGCCCTTTTTCTTCTTCCAATAAGGAGTGGAATTTTAGAAAAAAATCCAGCATGCTGACTTCATACCAAATTCCAAGATAATACTGGTGATAAAGATATGGAAAAAATGGTGCTGAAGCCCATGAATCATTGTGTAGGAACAGTCAGACATAAGTGCTGATTTACTCTCCTGGTTGAAACAATCACAATGGAGAAGGCAATTTGAAGGGTGAAGTAAGGAGCATTCTGAAAGGAACTTCAGATGATGCTATCTTAGGAGGATGATGTTAAAAGCAGGCTGACTGCTGAGTACATATGCGTTAGGACAATCAAGTGAAAAATGAAGTATACCTGAACAGCCAACTAAAACTTAGAATGTGAGGATTGGAATGGACCTCAGTAGGTCATCTAATTCAGGCCCTTGCTCAAAGGAGGACCATCCCCACCTAGATCATCCCAGCCAGGGCTTTGTCAAGTCAGGCCTTAAAAACCTCTAAGGACGGAGATTCCATCACCTTTCTAGGTAATCCATTCCAGTGCTTCAGCATCTTTCTAGTGAGAAAGTTTTTCCTAATATTGAGCCTAAACTTCCCTTGCTGCAACTTGAGACCATTGCTCCTTGTTCTGTTTTCTGCCACCAAGAACAGTCTACCTCCATCGTCTTCTGAACCACCCATCTGAAGGGTGCTACCAAATCCCCTCCTCAGTCTTCTCTTCTGTAGTCTAAATAAACCCAGTTCCTTCAGCCTCACTTATTCACAGTTTCATAGTAGCTAGGGTCAGGAGGGACCTAAACAGATCATCTAGTCTGACCCCCTGCCACAGGCAGGAATGAATGCTGGGTTCACAAGACCCCAAAGACAGGTGATCATCCAACCTCCTCTTGAATTTGCCCAAGGTAGGGGCAAGGACCATCTCCCTGGGAAGTTGGTTCCACATTTTGGCCACTCTAACTGTAAAATATTGCCTTCTGATCTCCAACCTAAACCTATTCTCCATCAGCTTATGACCATATGACCTCGTCATACCAGGTGGTGCTGGGGAGAAAAGAGTTCTGCCTATTTGCTGTTGATCCCCACAGATGAGCTTGTAGGCAGCCACCAGGTCCCCCCCTCGGGCTCCTTTTGCTGAGGCTGAACAGGTTCAGGTCCTTCAGTCTCTCTTCTTAAGACCTGTCCTGCTGCCCTCTCATCAAGCAGGTGGCCCTCCTCTGAACCCTCTCCAGGTTGACCACATCCCTTTTGAAGTGCAGCGCCCAGTACTGGACGCAGTACTCCAACTGCAGGCTGACCAAAGTCACATGGAGGGGGGAGTATCACCTCTCTGGAACACCGTGAGATGCATCTTTGGATGCACGACAGCCTTGCTGGCTGCGGTCTGGCATTGGCAGCTCATGTTCATCTCAGAGTCAATAATGACTCCAAGATCCCTTTCTGCCTCTGTGCTTTCAAGAAGGGAACTTTCTAGCCTGTATGTTCCTTCTCCCAAGGCACAGCACCCTGCATTTGTCTATGTTGAACCCCATCCTATTCTCATCTGCCCACTTTTGTAGTGTCTAAATCTAGTTGCAGCCTCTCTCTCTCCCTTTAAGTGTGTCCACCTCGCCCCACATCTTAGTGTCATCGGCAAACTTGGACAGCGTGCTTTCCACCCCGTCATCCAAGTCGCTGATGAAGATGTTAAACAGTGCGGGCCTGAGGACTGAGCCCTAGGGTACCCCACTGCTCAGATCTCACCAGGTTGAGTACAACCCATCCACCACTACTCTCTGGGTGTGCCACATCAGCCAATTTTTTTACCCATCCAACTGTGTAGGCATCAATAGCACAGTCGCTTAATTTATTGATGAGGATGGGGTGAGAAACAGTGTCAAAGGCCCTCTTATAAAGTCTAGAAAAACTATGTCCACAGCAACACCATCATCCAAAGATTTAGTTACTTGGTCGTAAAAGGCAATCAGGATGGTCTGGCAGGACCTGCCTTTGGTGAACCTGCAGATTGCCCCCGAGTATGATCTCCCCTGCATGACCCCCACAGATATGCTCCTTGATGATCCTCTCCAAGAGCTTCCCCAGCACTGAGGTAAGGCTTACAGGCCTATAATTACTTGGGTCCTCCTTCCTCCCCTTCTTAAAAATAGGGACCACATTAGCCAGTTTCCAATCCCCTGGCACCTTCAGAGTCATGTGCCACAGCCCCCAAACCATTTTCATCGCCCTCCATTGGACTCTCTCTAATCTGTCCGCATCCTTTCTGTAAGGGGTACAGGGTCCAAAACTGGACACAGTACTCCAAGGTGGCCTCATCGGAGCAGAATAGAGAAGAATAACTACTTCCCACGATCTCCTGACAATGCTCTACTAATGTAGCCCAGGATGCTGTTAGCCTTCTTGGCATCAAAGGGCACACTGTTGACTCATATCCAGCTTGACTGTCCACTGTAACCTCCAGATCCTTTTCTGTGGAGCTACTGCCCAGTCAGTCAGCCCCTAGTCTGTACTGGTGCATGGGATTGTTCCATCCTAAGTGCAGCACTTTGCACTTGTCCTTGTTTAACCTCATGAGATTTCTTTTGGCCCGATCCTCCAATCTGACAAGCTAAGATTGGTGCAAAGTTTCAGATGAAAGACACTGCAGAAAATCTACTGTACCAAAGTCTACACTAGAGGCTACCTTCCAAGTAGCCTCTACACTGCCTTTTAGACTGTCCAGAAAACTCTTCCATGTTAATGTCCTTCTTATACATATCTTCCCATTCTGTATCAGGATCTCCTGAACTTATTTTGAGTAATTCCAACTGATGATACTTAACTAGCCAATATACAGGGACTTTGAGGCTAGATGGAATATCTGGCAATGGTGCTGTGAAAGCCTGTTTGGGAGTTTGGAAACTGAATTATCAACAAAATGGAAAACTGTAATGGGTCAGGGGAAAGTATAAGACAGCAGGAGTACCTCATATGATCCAGTGGTATGCCTCTTCCTATGTCTGTTGATTCTAACAGCCACCTTAATACTCCAAGAACAAAAAATGGCACCAAGATCATTCTGTTCATCTACTATCATATCAGCAAGTAGATAGACCTGAGTCAGAGCTGTAAGGCACTACAATGAAGAATAACAAGCAGCATTCTTTATGTTCACACTGCCATGGCTTTATGCTTCAGAGCACGTTCATATTGTAGTTAGGTTTGATTTTCTCTCTAGCAGTGTCAGTGACATGAGCTTGTCTGTTTTGACCAGAGATTGATCATAGGAGCTATGAACTATATCACTGGTGATAGTAAACTGTGAAAAAAACCTCTCTCTTAGAAACACAGCTAAATGAACAACCTAGACATATCACTGCTTCCTATCCTGCCTCAGATCAACCAGTCACCCACATAAGGATCCCTTGTCTCCAAAGGAACGTTATAACCACTGCTATACTTTAGGAGTGCACCAACAGAGATATTGGGGGCCAATATTGATAGCCAATTTTTAAGGAGGCATAAGCCGATACCGATCTGATTTCCGATACAGCATGGAGAACTGCTTGCAGTTGATCAGTCTGTTGTGGTAGGAGGGGGGGGGAGGGAAGGGGCAGTAGGGCACAGAACAAGGCCCCCCACAGTGAGGGAAGAGTGGGACTGGGGCAAGCGCTGCCCAGCCGGGGCAGGATGTGGGACAGAGCTGTGGCTTGTCCAGGGGGTATGGTGGGGAACTGACTCCCACCACTGTGTGCACCCTGGGAGGGCATAGGGAAAGGGCATCGTGCGCCCCCTGGTCTGTGTAGGGTGAGGGCAGAGTGGGCTATAGCTGCAGGCTGGGACCAGGGCAATGCTGGGCTCTTCCCAGTGCACTGGGGGGCAGCAACGCATTGAGAGGGGGTTACAGGGGAAACTGCAGCCCCTCGCCCTTCAATCTGCTGTCGTCCCTATGGGGGCCGAGAAACGCCGGCAGAATGGGGCCGCCTATAGAGCTGAATTGGTTGGACGAGAGGCAGCAGTGGTCGAAACAAAAAAAAACTTTACTTACAAGCTGTATACACGAAGTATGCAGTGTAGGCACAATCCATAGACAGACAAAACAAAACTGCAGACAGGCACACCGATGCTCACACTCACACAGGGATGGCATACGCCATGGCGACCGCGACAGGGAGTTGATGGTGGGTGATCAGGCCACCTCCGTGGCTCCAAAGTACACGTGGGGATCTCTCCCTACGCGTGTTCGAGCACTCTTCCAACTTGGGCGGATATCACCCAAGCCTTTTATACGGCCAGTGAGCCAATTGCTGACCATCACGTGTGCATAATTTACACTAAGCCAATCATGAGCATGCACTCACTGGTGCAGCTGCAAACTTTTGGCAGGCTCTGATCTTGCACCAAGGACTTTTCCCGCCTTACAGGGAAAATCCCTACACCCGGGACTCACAATGCGCCTAATACAGCTGTGCCAAGACACCTATTACCAGTTCAGCTCTGACAGTCCCCCCTCCCAGGACCATCGCCCACACCAAGCGCAGCCCCAGCCCAACCCCCACCATGCACCAGGAAAAGCCTAGCACCACCCCAGCAGCCCATCCCACCTGTGCCACATGCAGACCGAGGAGCACACTCCCTCCCACCCCCTTGTGCCCTCCCGGGGTGTGCACAGCAGCGGGAACCACCCCACGCCCTGCCCCAGCTGGGCAGTGCTTGCCCCAGCTCCACTCCTCCTGCACTGCAGAGCCTTGATCTGTTTCCCCCACATCCCGTCCCTCCCCCCACGATAGTCTTACCTGCTGCACACAGCTCTCCAAGCTGCCAGGCTGAGCTCCTTGCTGCCTACGTGCTATACTGCAGCTGCACACATGCACAGGCATTTATCAGCCAAATTATCGGCCACATCAAGCTGATTTCCGATATGCTCGATTTTTTTTTTTATATTGGTGCCAATCTGATATCAGACCAATGTATCAGTGCACCTCTACTAAACATTTCATCAAGACTTTTTGTTTCATGGAAACTACGAATGTCACGTAGGTAAGGATTTAATCCCAACTAATGGTAAGCAAATCAAGGCTCTGGTGTTAGAGATCCGGCCAAAACCAATGAAGGAAGCACAAGAGTTCATCCTCTCCCTCGACCAGAAGAAATCTATTGTAAAGACACAGAACATCTGTTCCCAAAATAGCCAAAGCTACCTGGTATAGAGGTAGTAACCTGCCTGAGATACGGCTCAAAGGAGTGTACTGTTGAGAGGAAGACGTTACTTGCCCTGATATATAGTCAAAGAACAAGAGGGAGAGGAGTGTTTCTTTCCCCCTTTTAGGGGCAATTCCTTTAAATCTCCTTCACTTTGTTCTCTATCAACAGACTGTTTCTGCTTTGCCCTCAGCTAAAAGTGGCTATTATCTTTTCTTTTACAGCCTTTGCAAGTAACAGTTACCCCAATCAAAGAACAGATCAGCCAACTGCTGTCTCCATAACTAAGTTTATTCAAAGACAGTATGAAATGCTGAACAATAGTTGAACAATGAGAGCTTAGTGGTTAGGGTTAGCCCCTTGTCAGAGACAATTTTTAGATATAACAGGAATATTTTTTACTCCTAATATTTAATGAAGAAGAAAGGGTAAAACATGATTGTAGGAACCAAAGAGGGAACCTCCCACCAGAATCTGTCAATAGTTAAACTCAGTCTTACTTCTTCAGAATCTGAGAAGAAAACTATACAGCTTAACTACAGAGTGCTACCAGACTAAAAAGGAAGAAGAGACCAAACAGGTGCCACTCCTACAAGAAAAGGATGTAAGAAGAGGAGAACTGAGTTGCTAAATAAATCAATCTAATACTGCCTCAAAATCAGGCAGAAGGAAGCCAAGCTCCAGAATCACCTGAGAACCACATGTCCACTAAGAAGTATTAGGTCTTTTATCTTCAGCCATGGTCTTTGCACAGTTTTTATCTTCTATCAGTACCTGAGAAAAATTCAACATACAGCATAAGAAAGTAGAAGCACTCAGATGATTCATACTCCTGGCAGTATACAGATACATTGACTGTGCATTAGAGATTTGTGGTGAGGCTAACAGACTCTTCTTTATCTGCTTTAGGAGTAGACCTAGCAAGATTTCTTGAAGAGGAAGAAGAAAACTGCTCGGAACTGAACTGCTTCTTTATCAGACAGTGCAAGACTAAAAAGGTAGCTTCAACATAGGTGCATGCTTAAATCATTAGTTAAAGTGTTCTGGGGGACTGTTTTGTTGAATTGATGACACCTTCTTAGTTTTCAAGGGAAAAGCTGAAATCAGTCATTTAATGGCTAGAAAGGTCCACAGTTTTAACCAAATGCTTCAAGCAGCAAAACTTTCCCACTACCCTGAGATACCACATAAAATTTTTTCCCCAACCCAAATTTTACAATCTTTTCAATATAATTCTATGAATACGTCAAGTACTGTTGGTGTTCAAGCTTGTCATAGTTGCAAAATTTCAGGTGCCTAATTTGCAACACTTGATTTTCACAGTACCTGGCATCATACAGCATTTTCACACATTAAAAATTCAGAATTGGCCTTCCTCCCCCCCACCTTGCTCCTTGGAAATGGCAGCAGCAGCGTGGGGGGGAGGACCAGGATTGGGATGCCTTGGCCAAGCCCTCCCCCCTTCCATCGTTGCCACCTGCAGGGCCAACAGCAGTGTGGGGGAGGAGTGGACCCTATGTGGGGTGGTGGGGAGGGGTGGGCATGCCGTTGCAGCAGGGGGAAAAACAAGTGAGCCCAGACTGACCTGGCAGCGGTGTGGGGAGGGGAGGATTGGGCCCAGCCACTTCTCCCCTCCCCATACTGCAGCCGCGTCAGGAAAGGGAGGAACCTAAACGTTGCTTTTTTATTTTTACTGTAAATACCAGGTTTACTAAACATTCTAAAAAAGTAGAAAGAAAGATAAAAAGGGAAAGAGAAAGAAAACAATAAAAGAAAGAAAAAGAGAAGAGAGAGAACCAGACACATGCACAAACACACACGCAGAACCACATGCGTGCAGAGAACCAGACACATATGCAAACCCACACAGAACAGACACAAGCACGGATTCACACTAAACCAGACACACACATGTAGACAAACACACAGAATCAGACACATGAGTACTCAGAAACCTACAACCCCAGACACATACGCTACCAAACATGTGCATACACATACTACCAGACAAACATTTATGCACAGAGCTGGGCTGCAGGGCCACAGGACAAAGTACAACCTAATGATATCCTGGGTCCACATCAGCCCCTGGGCTGTCCCAGGGAGCCAGCCTCCAGGCGGCTGTGCGGGCTGGCAAGGCTCCAGCCTGGAGCTCACCCATCAGCCAGCTGCCTCCTCTCCAGGGTGGGAAGAGAAATGCCACACTGGGCCAGGCGGGGCCCCCTGCCTTGGTGTTGCGGCCGCACTGCAGGGGGAAGAAGGCAGCACAACAGGCGGGGAGGGGAGGAGAGGGGAGGGAAGTGGGGGCAATGCAATTCTGGCCCCATTGTTCTCACCTTAGGCTCTCCTTGGCCAAGCAGCTCCAACGCAACTGCAGCACCCACAAGGAGTCAGAACAATGCTGCTGCTGCTCCTCCCTGCTCCCAAGACACAGCAGCTCATGGCATGGCAGGGTCGACAGCCCCACTTCCTCCAGCGCCTTCCTGCACTCCCTGATGCACAGGCATGTCCCCCCAGCAACCTGCAGGAGGATGCATCAGGGCAGGTGAAGCAGAGCTGCAGCTACCACTGTCAGGCAGGGGAGCCTGTTCCACTGGCAGTGGTACAGTGAGAGTTGCAAAAGGGGTTTGTGTCCCTTGTTTCCAATAGCTCCCTGTGAGGGCTCTTCAAGCAGCATCTCCTCCTGAGTCTCTTGAAAGAGCCCAGAGCAGCAACTTAAAAAAAAAAAATTGAAAAAAAAAATGTCCTCACCATACTCCTTGGTGTGCCGAGGAAAATGTCTCCACATACCACTAACTGGCACAGGGAGTTGCCTATCCCTGCTTTACACCAAGTCCAAACAGATGGAGGTAATTACAAATCACCCCTAAAGCTGCCTTGCTTCAGCACAAGTGATATAAAGAACCATCGCTGGACCTACATGTTGATCACTAGTATGCTGCACTAGCAAAAGGAAATCAAGCAGCGCATGTAGCTGGGAATGGATAAAACTAATTGATATGGAGGCATGCAGTTTACCAACTTCAGACTTAGGCAAGTCCTTAACTGATACGGGATTACAAATCCTATCCCTGACATTGGAGTGCTGAGGTTGCACAGAAAAATGCCTCCCAAATTCTAGTTAATTATGACTACATAAAAATCTATTTTTTGTCATTGTATATTGGCAGCGTGCATACTGCTGTGCTGGAGGAATAAGCAAATAATCCATCATTGCTAAGAGTGTAAGAAAATGACAATTACTGATGAAATGAGAAAAACAAAAAAGGGAGCTATAAGCTATATGACTGACTGTTTAGAACTCTCCAGGTGAAAAGTTTAAAGGAACATTTAAAAGAAACAGACCAGTCTACATTCTGTTCAACTTATTTCTGCTTTAGTGTTGCACTCTACCATGTTTACTCAAATCCAAGAAAAGGTTCTCCTCTCGCCCCATTCAATATAGGGGAAATAAAGCCTCTTGTCTTAAATTTGTGTACAAGCAGGGGGGTGGACTGAGCCTGGGGAAAGGTTTGGAGCCACAGTCCCATCTCCACACACCACACCACTGCCCCCTTCCCAAGGCAGCTCCAGCTGGGGCCCTGCTCCAGCTCAAGGCATAGAGCACATGCTGTCTCTGGTCCCTGACTAGCTACACAATGGTGATGGTGGTGGTGACAGCTCTGGCCCCAGCTCCATAGCTAGGGCTGGGGTCATGACCAAAGCTGCTGCGTCACTATTACTACGTGGTCAGGCAAGGGCCAAAGCCAGCATGTGCTCCATGAAAACCACGGCCCCAGCTGGGGCTGCAATGGTAAGTTAAGCAGAGTAGGGGATAGTGGGGGAGGGTAGGTACCAGAAGGCACAGGCAGGGGAGGGCAGATATCAGGAGAGCAAGTGGTGGGAGGGTGATAGATTCCAGGGTATGCAGGCACCCTAGGGGGCAGGCAGAGGCACAACTGAGGGGAGGGGATAAGCAGCAAGGGTCAGGCTACTTGAGTCTCATACTGCCTGCATCCCACCACTGCATACTCTCTGGCAGTGGTAAGGGGAACAAATTTTTAAAAATTACTCCAAAATTTGATTCTATACATGAAAAATTATTCAAAGTTATAAATTTTCCACTTCTAAATTTAGTTATTGGGGGGCTATCTTAAATTCAGTCATCTTGGATTCAGGTGAATATGGTACATGGCTGGGCATTAAAACTCAAGCAACTCAATAAGTCCATTCAAAAGGATAGACACTCACCAAGGGAGTCAATGAAGTTATCAGTGCTAAAAGAGCCTGTAAAATAAGCCACATCCTCTTGTTCCCTACCTCTGAAGTGAATTAGCAAGGGAATGAAAGAAGAGGGAAATAAAGATAATTTCTCAAAGATAATTTCTCCCCTTATATGTGAAGGACATCTAAAACAAAAGTTACAATACTTAACGGAATTAAACTGAACGTACAACACTTCAGAACAAAAAGTGTTGTTAGCCAACTGTGCCGGCACTGACAGGGGGCACTATGGTAACCAGTCTGCAAACAGAAGGTGGGGGAGATGTTGCCAAGCAATAGGAAGCTCCAAGACAGATTTCTGTGCAACACTAACAGTCAAGACACTCCAGTACCATCTGAGAATTAAAAAAAACCCAAGAAAGCAAAAATAATCAAGTCTTATAATTTTTCCACTATATAATCTATTCCTTTCCAGATTAAAAGTCAAATATACAGAATTGCAATTTTTATTATCTTGCTTAATGTACAAAGGAAGCCATGTGACCATGAAAATGGCTTTGGTATAAGTGCCTGCAAACCACCAGTTTAGGCTCCAGTCCTACAATGATCTGCATGCCTGGTTAAAATTCAGGCACAAATTAGTCCCACTGACACGTGATTAAACTCAGTGGGACTACTCAGCACTTAACAGAAATATTTGCAGAACTAGGAACCTAATTAACACAGAAATTTATAAAGCACATATTGATAATATTGACTGAATTAGAAGAGCAAGATCAGAAACTATTACAAGTCACAAATTTACACTTATATTAACAACTTATAGTAAAGACAGCAGGTCAAGCAGAATGGGTTAAAAAAATTAAAGCTGCACAGTTCTGGAATCCATACAACAATAAGTAGTCACGAGAAGACAAAAAGGGTTTAATTCAAAAGGAAGCCACTACACACTTTCAGACCAAGGAAAAACTATGCATTTCTAATACAGTTTTTAAAATTATAGTTTTCAATTTAGGAGGGAGAAAAATCAAAAAGGGATTCTTTTGGAATCCATTATCTTATCAATCAAAAGCAAACAAAGTAACATCTTTCCTACAGATACTGTTGAAGCTGGCCCGTTTTGGTCAGTCTGGGATGGTCATTAGATAACATCAAAAGCACATGCTTCCTTCTAGGCTAAATGCACTGTTTCTGCAATGCTCCCAACAATACCCAGTATCAGTGATAACAGACTCGTAATAAACCAATTTGATGCCAGCTACTGATTCACGCCTATATTTTCTTTCATTGTACATCTCTGTATTTCCTCCCTAAAGCCCCTTCTCCCACAAAATCATACACATAGCTGACTGTTCTGGAGGAAAATTGGGTCATGGAAGAAGAGACTTGAGCAGACTCTCAACCAGAGTGATGAAGCAGAGTACTGTGCAATGCTGACACTGTTAAATGTACAAATATTATTCACAAAATAAATCCAGAGATTTTTAGATAGGAATTTATAATGTTAAAAATATTCTGTTTTCTGTAGCAGCAGAAATCCTCTATTATTTTTATAGACAAAAAAACCCAAAACAATGAAGACTAAGAGCTTGCATTTTCCAAGGGGTCCCTCTCAAGTCTAACAAGGTTGAGAACCACTGGATTAGAGGTACAGAAAAATTGGCTGCAGTTGTTTTAGACTCACCTTTTGAAAGGCAAATGCAGATTTAAGTAATGTTAAAAATATGGGTTTTTTACCTTTATGGTCCTCAAGCTTAGGTAACTATGTTTTTAAAACAGAGTGAAGCTGTTAATATTTATACTATGTACTTTGTATGTCACCTTGGATTGAATTCTTTTGTTTCACTTTCAATTTCTCACTCAGTAGCAAATACTAAATAAAAAAAATTGGAATGTTTTGAAGTTTTAAGAGAAAAATAGATTTTGCAAGCTTGTTATTCCATAAATCAATGCAATTAAGAATCTTTAATTTCTTTGACTACTACACTACTTATTTGCCTCAAGTATTCTCTTAAAATACCAAACATTGAGTTGCACTACTTAATGAAAACCAAAACCATGGGTTAGGGGAGAATGTGCATCTTTGAGAATACACTGAAAAAATGCCAATTTTGCAGAACTGGCTACATACCAAATGTAAGGAGCAGTATAAAAGCACCGTCTCCTTAATACAGAAGCAGAAGTAAAATTTAGGAAAATGGATTATGTACAATTGCTTCGGAAGTGCTGAAAACAATCATACTAATTTGTTTTGTAAAGACATTTGAAAGGAGGTAGTTTACAGATTTTAAGAGGAATAATCAGGTTTTCAATAAATTTAAACCACAATTTACTAAAATTAGGATCTAATGGTTTTTTACTCATACTGCTAGTATGTATGAAATTCAGATATTCCATTAAATGAAAGCAGTGGACCTAGTGACACTTACTTCCCGGTGGTACATTTGTTCTTTTACATGCTGAATGTAACAACTGATTTTATTATCCAGCATCTTTCTTATACCAGCCCAGCAAATATCCAGCTTCACAAAGACCAAAGGCATGTACCTAGGAAAGCCTGAATAGCAGACAGGCTGTCATGTTCAGCCTAGAATTACATTAGATAAAGCCACTAAGATGGCTACTTTATTCAGTACTAGATTGGAATCATTTAACTCCCTTGAGAAATACACCTGGCCCTCAGAGGATAAGAAGCATTTACTAAAGAGATACCTCTTCACTCTGAATTTCAGAGGATCTTCACTTTTCCAGTTAAACAAGTAACTTTCCTAAAAACAAGTATGCTTAGTGTGCAGTCACAGTGAAAAAACAGGAAGGGGTAACAGCAAAAAAACTTGAAACTCAATCACTCCTTTAACAGAAAGTCAATAAAATAATTTTAAGTTGAGAAATCTATCTAGATTTTGACATTGCATAAATCACTGATGTAAATAGCCTCCTTACAAATATTAATGAATTTGTGCTCATAGCACCCCGAGATAGGATAAAATGTGGTTAACATTTCACTAACTTGGTGACTGGTTGCTAACTGGGAGAGTCTAATAGGGAATGGCTCACTTTACATATGCCTGATTTCTTATACAGTATTCTTTATGAATGTCTAATATGCTTTACAGGCTGAATCTGGCCCACAGAGATGCTTGGATCCAGTCAGCCAGGCTACTGCTGCAGGACATGGTTGGGGGGGAGCAAATAGAGAACTTGCAGCAGAATTCAGGGCCCTGGTGAACATGGCAATTAGCAACAGGAGGGTGAGCAAGGACTGACAGCCCCAGAAATCCTCCAGCTGCTTCACTTATCACAACAACCACAGCACCAGCTCCTCAGCAGCCCAAACTGTTGCTGCTGCCTCCTCATGCCCTGTGCACTGTGCTGGACCCAGAGCTGTCACTGCCATACACTCTGTGCCAGAGCCAAAGCCAAAACTGCATCCCCCCCTGACCCAACCATGACATGCTGGCATCAGAATCTGCATCTCTGGCATGGGGCATATGGTGGGCCCTGGAGACACCACCACAAGCTGAAGTGGCTACCACTGCTGCTGGATCCAGCACACAAAGAACCTCGCAGTCCAAATCTGGCCTAGGGCAGGAAGTGAATTTGACACCCCTGCTGTTAAGCAACAATTACTGTCAAGAGACAGGGTACTAGCCTAGACGGACCATTGCTGTAATGCATTATAGCAGGCTTTGTGTTCTTAGAGAGAACTTTTGAAAAAAAATCCAGACTTAACTGACTCACCTTAGGTAAAACAAAGTAAAAGCAGAAAACTGATATCAGGTTTTAAGGCCTAGTCCTCTGCCTTACTCCCAGGTCCACTCCTTATCTAAAAAGTCTGAAATCAGATGCTGAATGTCTTCACAGGTGCTTCCTCTGTATCCCTCTAGGATGGTGTATGGGTTCAAGGGAAGCACCTGTGAAGACATGTTTAGCATCAGAATGCAGTCCCAGATGCCAACAGAGAAGAGGAACGGACTTCAATGAGCTTTAGTGTTAACCAATCACCAATTCTATAAAACAAGACAAAAATGAACCCATACTAGCAAAGGAAGAGCATTTTATCTTGTCTTCAAGGCCACCGTCTTCACTGCTTGAACATTCAGGAAGGTAACATTAAAGCCTTTATCCAACCAATGAGAAAACGTACCAACTAAGAAAATAATCATGTATGAAACACTTTCATTCTAAGACACAAAAACAAATGCATTAACCTGATCCGTCAATGAAGGCTGAGCTGGTGAACACCTGTGGCCATGCGTACACATTTGCTTTCAGCGGGATTTGGGGGGGGGGGGGGGGGCGGCCCCGCCCCCGGCCCG
>JAGPOW010000261.1:86644994-86669334 GCA_030014935.1 Caiman crocodilus | reverse complement strand
ACAAACAAAAACGAATTACCCCCCTCCGCAAAATTAGCTGTGGGGGGGTCCCCCCTGTGGGCTGGGGTCAACATTGTTTTTAATCTTGATTGCCCCCCCCCCCCCCCCCCCCCCCGAGTACAAGAAAGCTCATTCTTCATGAGCCTTCCTTGTTCAGGATCTAAAGTGTAGTTCTTACCCACATGGAAGAATGAAAGCCTTGTTTCCCCTACTCGATATCTTGCCTTTACCTTAGCCATCCTGTACTGAAGAATTCTAGCAGTTTGGAATACTGAGTGTTGGCCACCATCTCCAAACACAGAGAAAGTGTCAGAGAAAGGGAAAGGGAACTTTGCTCCACAAACTTACAACTTTTAGCAGAAAGAAACACAAAACCACCAGAAAGCTATTTTAATTCGCAGCATATCCCTTTGACAGAGGTGTAATGTTAATGACAGAGTGCTCTGATAAAGGAAGAACAATGCCTCCTAACCTGGATATTAAAGGTAAAATGACAGTAGAGAATTTCATCTAAAGACAAAGGAAGAATCCAAAAATCTGGTTTGGCTGTCAATGTGTCTATTTTTTGGAACCAGAAAAACAACCCAGCAGCTTCAATCAGTTTCAGAAAAGAAGTTGTCATTGTAGTTTTTTGCAATTTTCCCATCTCTCACTGCTGATAGTAATACTTAAACCTATATATTTAAGTGACATTGCAGAAAAGGTACCTGAAGAAAGCTTGTTTTGTAGTGAATATACTTTATAAAATACAGTATGTCTGAAGTGACAAAACGCCTCCAAGACTGAAATGTTTCCACCAGATGGACAATTTCCTTAGCCAGTTATCAGGAGCTGGAAAGTTTGACAGATACCTTCTACTCAGAAAAATATTCAAGACTTGGGGGGCAGAATGGAGAAAAGGACTCCAAGAATACTGTGGGAGAGGGGATGGCAGCTCCTTGCCACAGAGAAGCTTCTAGAATGTCTACCAGAGTAGCATACCTCAGTACAGAGCAGTATAACCAGCTTGTTATGGTGAAGAAACTATAAAAGGAAAAATAAAGGGAAAAAAGGCTTTCTGTTTCTTCAACTTTTAGAATATCCCAGTCACAACAGTAGGAGCAAAGGGAGTAGAACCCTAATATTCTGCCCCTCATTCAGATCACCGATAATTACAAAGAGGTACAAGTTAAAAAGAAAAAAAAATGGTTTCTTCTACTCTACTTTTTCTACAGTCTCCTTTTTTTTTGGATTCCAGTCTTTATAAATTGTATTATTGCTTGTGTCCATGGCATTGCTGATAGCTTTCCCAAACACTGGCAACAGAAAGCAACCCAATTTGTGATAATTTCACTGCTACATGTAGTGTTGAAATGCAGCTGTGAAACCGATTGGGCTCTTAGTTTATTCATGTGCTGCTCGTCAAATATAACACTAGCTGCAGTAGGGGTAAGAGAGCTTCCTTTAGACTCAGGAAGATAAACCAAAATATAAACAAAGGCAGTCTTGTTACTCTCAGGGACTGTCTTTCTTCAAATCAGGGCTGTCCAACTGGTGGCTTGTGGGCCACATGAATGTAGGGCCCCCTGGCTCTCACTTAGACTCCTTCCTCCAGCTGCCACTTCCTGCTTTCACCCCAGGAATGGGGCAGTGCAGCAGCACTTGGAACTGAAGGTGCATCTAGGTGGGCAAAGTCTGGCCCATGGGCCGGATTCAACCAGCAGCAGACTCCATTCCCCAGCAGCCCTTGCCTGTGTGGCTAAGTTTTGTTTCCATGGAGACCCCAGCAGCAGCCACACTGTGATAGTGCATGGCCAGGGTTTCCTTGGAGACCAGCCCCAGCAGCAGCACAGGCCTCTTCCTGGCAGCAGGGGTCATGCTTCAGCCCGGAGTGGGGTGGGCTCAGGTACAGCTGTGTGGTGGCCTGTGTAGAGCAGGCAGCACAAGAGGTGCCACTGGGAGGGGTGGGTATGGGGGGCTATAGGGAAGTTTGGGGTGGCTATAGCTCCCCCAAGCACCACCCCTCCTGGCAGGGTGTGTGTGGCAGGGCAGGGAGTTGCTCCAGGGCCAGGCCGGGATCTTATGGCAATAACATCATGGTCCAGAGCCAGGGCTAAGCTGCAATATGCAGCCTGCATGCCCCAGGCAAGGACATGCAGGAAGCAGATCACAGCTCTGGCCCCCGCCACACAGGCAGAGGGTGCTGGGAAATGGAGTCTGGCCACTGACTGGATCCACCATTTTGCCCACCATTAAACTGGGACCACAAGGGGGTGGAGATTCAGGACAACATGCAGCAGGAGGGAATGCCTTGCAGGGAGTATGCATACCCACATAGAACAGTGTACCAGTTGGGAAGTACCCACATGGTACAGTGGTTGGGAAGGGCAGGGAGAAAAATATAGAGTGTCTATATGGTGCACCTGACACAGCCCATGCAACATGTGGTCTATACTGGTGTGGTCTCTGTGGTCTTAGAAGTTGGACAAACCTGCTTTAAATCAAAGATTGATTGTACAGAAGCTGTTGAGATCCCTTCAGTTGCAAAAGTAGTGTTGATTATTTGAGACCTGAAAAATTAGAACTCATTAATATTAGGTACTGACTGATAAGAGTCTAAAACAGCCTAATAGTTCAGGTAAGAATATTGAAGGCTCCTGAATAATGATAGACTGGTAAGGAAACACTAGATAAGTCAACAGGGATTTGACTTGCACTATTCTGTTAATAAAATTATTCAATGTTATAAGAGAAAAGCCAGATATAGTCTGTGTTATCTCGTACCATCTGTCAGTGGATTCTAAGTACACTTTTAATGAAGTGGTAGTTACAAAATATGGTCTGATCTGGAGACTAAATGACCAGTCAACATTTATACAGCTCCATCTGCAATAAAATACGCAAAAGGAATTATGCCAAAAGATTTTTTTTTGTGCAGGCCACCTCTTAAAATAAAATCTGAGAATATTAAATTGTGCTGCTCTATACCAAGAAAAACATGATTAGTACCAGTAGGACAGCAGGTTAATCATTGTGTATTCTGCAATCAATAGTTCTTTCTGATTTGAAAGCAAGAGATAACCAGCTGCCAGAGTCTCCCTGACAGTCCTTACAACCAAACTCTCCAGTAAATACAAAGTAGTGCAACATACTGTTTTATATTCATAAGTTCAATATTCAAAAAGGAATTCAAAATAAGCTATTTGTAGCTGCTGATGTTTCAGTTCTGAAAGTATCTTATACGTGCCAAAAATATCTCATGGTAGTGGTTTATAGTTTAGCTGCTGTTTAATGTGTCAGGAAAGGTGTGGAGCACTTACTTATCACTGTACTTAATAATCCTTACTTGTTTAAAACCAAAAACAAAAAACCCCAGAATTTTACTTCTTTTCTGATGCTCCTACCACAGTCTAGTCAGGCACTCCAGAAAGAGAAGGCCAATTTTGAAATGTCATTTTTGTACACAATCATCCGGTTTATTCACAAAACCATTTCCTCTAACAAGAAATACTGCAAGGTTTACATTTACTTAAATTTGTTTTACACTGCTGAAGTCAAATGAGTCTCTTATTGGAAGTTTTATTCTGTTCAAAACTGGAATACAAAGCACATACAAAATTCTGAGACTGTTTTTCTGGGGTAGCAGAAGTTTATTGCTATTTTTTGTTATCCAAAATGGTTAACTTGAGAGACCCCCAATTCCATTTCCTTTGTTAAAAGTAAAGTAGGTGTCAACAGAAGGGGAAAAGCCCTTACACTCAGTTGCAGCAGACCTCACTGAAAAAAAGCACAGTTCACTATGATGTGCCACATGTTTTCTGAAGCTGGTGTCAGGGGCTGCCGGAGAACCAGGAAGTCAGAGACCGAAGCCCTGAAGGGCTTACATCATCACAGAAGTGCTCCTACAGCCTATAAGCCCCGTTCAGACCCAGCAAGAGTTTCCCTTGATTTTTAGCTTACTGAATACAAGCAAAATTACTAGAAATGGGTAATGATTTACACCACTACCTTCGGGGGGGGGGGGAAAAAAAGGATTTACTGTGGCCCAGATTTTACAACTGTACAGGCAGAGAGCCCCCAGCTAATTTTTTACCCTCCTGGGCATAAGGCAAAAGCACCTGCCTCGCAGAGCCTTACACAAAATCTGAATCTTAACTTGCAGGTGAGGGGAGGATGAGAAATGACTAGCTAACCCTCCCTTTTTTCTTTCTTTCTTTTTTTTTTTTTTTTTGAAGAAAAGCAAGTGTGACCCAACATCTGCCAGAAGGCCTGAAACAGCAGCTCTAAAAGGTGGACCATCCTGACGCATCAACTCCCAGCTGTCTTGATTTCAAGACCTGCTGCCCTGGGGGACACTGCCGAGCCCCCCAGAAAGGTAGAGGCCCGGTGGCAAGGGGAAAACTAGCTGGATGGCAGCGAAGACACAATGACATCTGGGTGTGCCTTGCCCTGCTCAGCCCTGCCAGCGGGAAGAGACCCCTCCCCACACACCTGTCATGCCGTGTCGGGAACCCTGCGCCCGTGTAACAAAGCCCCGGGTCCCGCCGTACCTCCCTCCCTCTCCAAGAGGCTTTTTTTTCTGGCCGAGACGCAGCCCCAGAGCGCTGCCTTTCCGGACACACCCTCCGCCCGCCCGAGAGCTCCGGCCCCGGGGCACCCGCAGCTCGTGCGCCCGCCCTGGGCCATGCCAGCGGCGCCCGCGGGCCGAGGGCGGGCAGCACCGGGACCCACGAGCGCGAAAGCGTCGCTCTGCGCCCGGCCCGACTCCGCGCCCCCCGAAGGCGGCTGCCTCCCGCTTGGCGCCAAGGACGCGGCCCCGCGGGCATGACAGCGGCCGCTCCCGCCCCCCACACGTGGGGGCGCCGCGGTGCCCCCCCGGCGGACCCGGCCCTGGCCCCGGGCGCCGCGAATGGCGGTGGGGAGCGACAACCGCGCGGACGAGGGCAGAGGGGGCGGCTCCCCGGCCTTACCTTCCTCGGGGCGGAAGTGGCAGGACCCGGCACACCCGCCGTCTGTGCCAGCCGAGCCGCAGCCTCCGCCTCAATCTCAGCCCCGCTCCGAGGAGCCGCCGCCGCCGCTGGGGCTGTCGGGTTTGAAAACAGCCCACCCCCCTCCTTCTCCTCCCCGCCCCCTCCCCCGCAGCTCACAGCGTCAGGGTCCGAGCTGAACGCCACGGGGCTCCCATTGGCCACGCCGCCCCACGTGACCCGGGCCAGGCACGAGACGCAGGCGGGCACGCGCCGCGGTGAACGTTAGGGGAGTTGGGTGGTGGTTGAGTGGGGAGCTTGGAGGGGGGGAGGGACGAACAGAGCAGCGTCATATCACATAACCTCCCTCTTCCTTTCCCCGTGCGCTGCCTCGACTCCCGCCGCTTCCCCCGCAGGAGAAACGCACACGGACTGAGAGGACTAGCAGCTCACGCAACCCCGGGAAGGGGGCGCGGCCGGCGAGGCGCATGCGCGGAGCGGCAGCTCTGTTGGGCCGCTGCGACTGGAACATTCTGGAAATGGCGGCGGCGGCGGCAGCGGAGACGAGGCTGCAGGAGCCCCGGAGAGGGAAGGAGGGGACGGGAGCGGAGTACTTTGGCTCCTGTCGCCCTCCTCCCGCTCAAAAACGGGAACGGAGTCGCCGAGCAGTCTCAGGGAGTCGCTCGTCTGCGCCGCCCCCACCCCCACCCCGGGGAGGGGTTTTTCCGGGGGCGATGGCGCAGTGAGTTTTAACAACTGGCGCAGTGCGCATGCGCAGGTGGCCACGCTGCAGCTTATTGCTGGTGGAGGCTAGCGGTCGGGGCGCCTTGGGCTGCGGAGGTGTGTCATACCCCTCAGCGCGGCCGGGTCTTAAATACGACATGATCCTATTTCCTGGAAAACTACTGTACACCGAAAAAAAAGGTATGCAGATAAGTATGCAAGTCAGTCGTTTTATTTACTTTCTGTTCCTCGCTGTAATTTGCTAGGGAGCGAGTGAGAACTGGGTCGCCAAAGTTGAAGCATTTTTTCAGTGCCAGGCACGAGAGCATTAGAAAGCACAGACAGCAACCCCGAAAGAGGGTTAAGATTCCCTAGGAGAGGCGTGGGTTTTTTGTAGATGCTGCATCAAATTATGCAACCTTCAAATTATGTTTTGAACACTTGGTGTTATCTATCACAGAGTGTACAAGGATTGATATCCTATAGATAGATTATCATCATGGCAACACTGCCCTTCAGCTGATGAAGCCAGTTTGGGAGCAGCCCCCAGGTTATGGTGTCCCGGTGGTGGGATAGGAGGGCTTGCTGAGGTCCTGGGAGCAGAAAAACTGCACTTGTTTTCATGCTGAGGGTGAGAAGGGCACAGATAGTGGGAGACAGTGTGAGGGGTGGGGCTGGTGAGGCACAGGGAGATGCAGCACAAGCCAGGGGTGGAAGCTGGGTGACAGGCACCTTGTTAAAGTTGTAGGGTCAGGAAAGCCTGGGAGTGGTGGCCAGTAACATACAGCCAATCTTCCCCCTGCCAAATTCCTAAACCCTGGATGCTGGTTGGAGCAAACCCACCTCTCTACCCCCCACCTCTCCTAGCTGAGCCATGCCCTGTCTTTACCTGCACCCCCCACCATGGCCTAGGTCAGGGCAGACATTTACTTTAGGGCAGATAACTGTTATTTTCTGCATTTTTTTTTAAGGGGCCTGGTGGGCCTCTTCTGCCCACCCCTGGCCTAGGTGAAGCCCCCTGCCCCCCTCTTCCCCATATGGCTGGATGATGCCCTTCCTCAACCCCAGATACTGGATTGGAACCACCATCCTGCTTGGGGTTGGATCAGACAGTGCCCATCAAGCCAAAGATTGAGCACCTCCAGCTGAAAGCAGTGATTCTCAAGCAGGGTGCCTTGAGAGCCTTTCAAGGGTGGTGGAAGGTACAACACAATTTTTAGCTTTTTAGTAGTGTGCAAACACAATTCACAACATAAACCCAGAGGATTTGTCCAGATGAGCAGACTTGCAGTATGTGGCACTGCAGACCCATCTGTGTCCAGGCTTCCTGCTGCAGGGGTGCTGCAGCTCCCGTAGACCCCCAGGACAGGCTGCTGGAGCCAGCACAGCTGCTAGCCTGTCTCCCCTATCCCACCTAGGGTAACCGGTCACACACAGGAACACATGTACAGGCGTTCCCCAAGGACAAGTAGCAATGGCACAAGGTGTGCTACCACTCGCTACTTGTCCCCAGGGAAATGCACATTCCTACTTACATGGATGTGCCTAGCGATTTCAAACAGGAATCCCTAGTGTTAAAAGCATTCTGCTCTGTTGTGGTCTTCACAAGTTTTTTGCAACAGAAGAACTGATCTAGTATTTTCCTAGTGAAGGCAAAACCAGTGAAGAACTGTTATTTTCCTCAAGTCTAGCAAAGTTAAGAACCAATGTTCTAAGACAGTGGTTCTCAACTTTTTTAACTCAAGGCACCCCTTATTCAACTTGAGGCTCCCTTTGGAGAACACCAACTCTAAAAAGTTTTAAAACTCTTGTTTTTCTGACTACAGAAAAAAAATACTTTTCCATTCTTTTGTTGCAAAGGACTTGAAAAAGCCGCAGCCTTTAATTCTATGAAACAGCAGGTTTTTTGAGACCATGGATTCCTGTTAAACCCAGAGGTTTCAATCTTGTGAACTGGTGTTTGAACGCTTAATGGCTGACTTTGTGTGGCGTGTCCCAGCACCCCTGAAAGGCTCTCAAGGCACCCTGCTTGAGAATCACTGCTCTAAGCTTCTCCTGCAAATTTGCAAAAGGTGCCTTTCAAACTGCTTCCTTCCCTCTATCCAATACTTCATCTCCCTGTGCACATACCACCATGCATCTCAGGGGACAACAGCCACTTTTTTGTACCCTTTTGATCCTGTTTTCACAGCCTCTTGTATTGAGGGGAAAGGTAGGAAAGGTTTAAATACTTTAGGAGGTACTTTTCAATGCACATATCAACTAGACCTAGAACGCTCTCCTTCCTGCTGTCAACATTTCATTATGGTATTTGTATATTGTTTTTTGTTATAAACCACCTCTGAGCCATTTTTGGGGAAGGCGATATACAAATTAATAAAAGAAATGTGATTAAGTTACTTTTTTGTCTCTGAAGTAGTGCTGATTGCAGGTTTAGTTTATCTTGAGTTGTGGGAGGTTTTTCAAGATTCAGAAGTCCCAAATGGGGACAATTCAATGGTCAAATAGTATACACTTTTTTCTGGTAGTCCCAAAACTAGTTAGGTGGTTTGTGCATTAACTGAAATTACAGCAGTCTTAAGAGGCAGGAATGGTAGGTCCTGTCTGTGTTTGGGAAACTTCCTAAAAAATGCCCTTCAAAATATACATTTGTAGATAGTGGTGCAGTAGAGGCAACACTTGGCAAAACTAGGAGTCAGCATGATAGTATTTAATGTGGTGTCATACTCAAATGATAATTATGACTAGCTTAACATTAAATTTAAAAAAATTATCTTGCGTAGACTGACCCTTAAATTATAATTTGAAGACTTGAAGTAGAAGAGTCAAGTGCATGTAATAATATACCTACCCGGATATAACAAGGGGGCAAGACAAAAAGTCCTCAGTGCTGAAGGTTGTCACCATTGGAAACAGTTAAATACAAAATTTGAATTCTGTTCTCCTGAATTGTTGCAGAACTGGCATTTAGGTCTAGTCTATGCTAGAGAAATTTTGACATTTCATTCCTCAAGTATGCAGTGTGCCAACATCATGCTGTGTCCCTACATATGCTTCAGATGGTACATATATTCTGAACACCTTTTGAATTATGCAGTGGATAACTGTCCTCAAAACCAGCCTAGCCCTCCAACACACTTCTCTATAGGTGGACATAGACCACTAGTGTCACAGACCTAACAAAGCAAACATTCCTTTGCATTGAGGCAGCGTATCTGATCAGCTTTTTCAATTCTGTTGCACAAAGATCAACATTTCTGGGAGTCATTTCTCATATACAAATACTACTTCATTCACCATGGAGTTCAGTTGCATGCTCTTTGTACAGCATTTTCACTTTGATGCTGTTATTAGCATGTCTTGGAGGCTACTATTAGGGTGCTGCCAGCTGGCCTGAGGATGTCTTAAGGGCACTGGTGGCCATCTGTAACGGCAACTCTTCTCATTTTGCAATAACTTAATAAACAACTATCAGATGAACTGGTTGAGATGGTTGTCACTTGAGTGACAGGCAGTGCCAAGAGTAGGCAACAGGACTGAATGTCCTATATCGTTGGTTTAAAACCTGGATCCCTAGATCCCTAGGAGTCTACAGATGCTAAAAGGTCTGCAAAAGATGTTTATGACCAATCGAAAACATGTGCATACCCACACTTAAAATTCAGAGGGGTCCAAACCTTCATTTGAAATATCCAAAGGGGTCCACAAATGAAAAAAGGTTGAAAACCGCTGTTCTATAAAAACAAAGTTCAGAACAAGTAGGGGCTCTTCTAGGCCCCCTCAAGAAAAGAAAACTTATAAGCTGAGCCAAATGTTCAAGGATGTATCCTCTCACTAAGACAAAAGATGCTTCTAGGTAACCCAAAGACACTAGGTGTAATGGTGCATAAAGAGGAAGCATGGGTCCTGAATATGAGGAGTCAGGAAGGCAAGGAAGCAACTAAGGAGACTCCGAATACTAACTGCAGAGCAACATTGGAAATCCAGAAATAGCAAATAAGCCAATTCAGGGTGAGAAGTAACTGGGGGAGGAGGGCATGGATCCTCTGCAGCAGATATGATTGCAAATTCAATCACAGGTACATTTGACAGTTTTGATAGATAAGGGATGTGTTACTTAGGTTCTTACAAAAGCTGCCATAAGGGTTCAGTAAAAGGGTAGATACAGCATCACGATAAGAAGATCATTCCCTTCCCTCTTTAAAATATCCAGAAAGCTGTAGCTTCCTTTCCTTGTAACACAGGTACAGCTGCCAACTTCCTCCAGAGCTCAACCAATCCAGTACCTTAACAGTACCGCTGATTTGGCATCAACCTTGATTACCTCTATTACCCTGAAAACCTCTTACCTGCTGCATAAACTACTATTACTGGTTTGGACAAATGTGTCTAGATTGGCATACACATTATCTGATGCCTCATGCTGAATTAAAAATGCTAAACAACTGATGGGGCAATTACAAACAGTATAATAAAAAGGCCAACAAATGTTATTGTAAGACATTACATACTGGACACTACATTGTCAGTACTCAATAGTTAAAAATGCCTTGGCACAGTGGAATTTCTCGGCACAATGAGATTCTTCCTCGGTGCAACAGAATTCCTCGGTACGGTGAGAGGAAAAAAAAAACAAAACCCTGGTGCAGTGAACAGTTCCCGCCAAGCCTAGCAACTGCATTATTTAAGTGAGCGCCACCCATTGGCTTGTTGTAAATTATTCCTACCTGGCGACTAGCAATTGGCTCGCTAGTCATATAAAAGCTAGAGCAGTTTCCGCCCAAGTTGGAGAACTCCACGTGCATCTCGGAGTAAACTTGGCAGACTGATCACCCACCAACAACTCCCCCTTGCAGACCGTCCCAACATACCCTGTGCCCTGCATGCTCAAAAATATCCTGTGTGTTGTTCAGAGCTCTACCCGGTACAACTGTAACGGAAGTGCCTACGCTGTGTACATCGACAGTGCGAGTCTGTGTACTTCGACAGTGAAAGTAAAGCCATCTCAATTTAACCAGTACGTGTCTGCCTAATTCTGCTCCATCGGTCAAAAGTACCCACCTACCATATGGGCTCTCACCCCACAGCCCTGCCAATCATACTCGGCCCCCGCATACGTAACCAAGCACACACTACATTTTTTTCTATATTGGCATACCAACCAGTTAGGGTACCTAATTAGCATTCTGTTCAGATCTCAGTAGAATCTTATTTTCATTCAGTCTTACTATTCCCTATACAACAATTAAGTTCTGGATGGATGTGGATACTTTACACGCACACACACATGCCTGGGTGTTCTGGATGGATGGATATATTAGTAATGGTTGCAGCACAAGTCATGAGGATCAGGGGAATGCACTTCCCATATCAGCAGTTGTTTGACTTGACTTTTGCTACTAGAAATCTAGTGGCAACTTCAACTAATCTTCCCTCAGACCCTTGAGAGTTACATTGCAGAGGTGGGGAGAGGCAGCAAAGCAGTCAGTGCCTTCATAGTACAGTTTTCTCAGCCATCCCCCTTGTCTGGAAATTAATTTTTTTTCTTGGACCTCACAAAAATGTTTTCAAAGGGCCATATGCCTTGTAATAGGTAATACTAGTTATTCTAGTTAAAATGTTCCTTCCCCATATACCTCACATGGGTGAATTCTAAATTTGGTTGAAGGAGAGACCCTTGCAAAAAGGTATTGGAATCTGAAACTGAACTGAAATTGCTACTTCTGGTATTTTCCTTGCTACTTCAAGAAATGTCTGCTTATTGCAACAGTCATGACTTGTTTTGCATTTAACACATGTCCTGCACTGTGGTTGTCCAATGATAGCCACCAGCTGATATGAAATCTTTTAACCACTCTATATACTCCTTCATCAGAATGAATATAAACACTAATAAGGTATAGGATTCATAAAGCTATCACTAATACACATTGCAGATATCCTAGTGAGGGTAAGGAAATGAAACAGCAAGGAAAACTTAATTTCTGGGCACATAACAAAACTTAGATCTCATGTTAAGGTCTGTGAACAAAGTAAGACATAGGTGTGAGAGACTAGACTTAATTCAAGCAACAAAATAGGGGAAATGTTGGCTACTATTTCTGGAATCAGGAAAAGAGAACAATGAGAGACCAGTAGTCTCAATAGGAATTCTAGTATTAGAAAAGCCTGCGTTTGTCTGTCTGTCTGTCATACTTTAGTCACTCTCTGATTGGCTGACAAACAGCCAATCAGAGCATAAAGAAGCATTCTGACAGAAGGCAGCATGCTGCCAGGATGGTAGGGGGACAGTACGAAGTGCAGACTACAGGTCACACCAGTATATGCAACAGATTCCAGGGCAAAATTGTTAGCCTTTGCAGGAACTACTAAAGTCACCTCCTTCTACATATAAGTTATGTATGCAAATATGGTTGCATTTAATCAGGTTGTTACAAGTGAACAATTTAACCCTTTTTGTTTTCACTTGTATACTGAAAACTGGAAATGGAACAGTATTAAAAATTAACTCACTATAGTGTATCTGGTGATTGTATTTCATTTGTATTTAATTCAGTAAAGCCTGTGTATTTTCCTTTAAGTAAGGCAGCTACAGAAGCTCCAATGATTTTTCTCCTATCTTGTCTGCCGCAAAGCACACATATGGCAGCCCTTTCAGCGAACACGCTTAAAGAGAGTTAATTGAGAGAAAAGAAAAGAGACAGAATGGGCACACAGGTCCAAATGTACCTCCTGAACATACAATATATTTAAATTGCTTATATCCTTTGATTATAATGTGCACTTTTTGTATACCTTCTTATACATTCTTTATTGCAGAACAACATAATGCCTACTATGCAATCCCTGACCACACATCCAGCTAACTAACTACCCTAAGAAGCTGGCTATCTTGGCTATCTGCTGCATTGTTCCAGTGGACTATTCCACATTCTTGGGCACAGTTATTCTAGCTGATCAAAGGAATACAGAAAAATCTTCCACGTTTTAAAGTTATACTCGCTATTTTCTCTCTCTCAGGACCTGAAAACAAAAAAAACAACTGTCTGGCCATTCTGCTGTCATAGTTTGGACCATAACCCCCCACCCCCCAAACCCCTCACTACTTAGAATCTGAGTATTGTATGGAACCAGAAAGAAAGGAAACTGGAAAATGCACTTATGACCACCACTGAAAAACTATAATCAACTGTTTTTCCATTTGCTAGTTACCTTGGATGTTTTGCCACTCACTTTCCAAAACTGCCTTGTTGGTCTCTTGAAAAGGTCTTGGATACAGCCCCAACAACTAAAGACTTACAGATTTTTTGTCTTTTCTCATAGTGGGCTTGACTCCTTAATCAGCTTGTGATACCTCCCGGAAGCAATTGTTTTCAGAGATCGTCATCATGAGCTTTAGAACAAGGGTTCATTAGATAGAGCAACTGCAATGCTGTAGTAGAACTCAAATGGAGAACTCAAGCTTAAGCATCACACAAAACTAGATTGCTAGTGTGGCACACTGGACCACTGGCACTTCACCAGTTATGGACCACTTACCGCTAATTTGGCTTTTCGATGTAGAAAAATCCTGAAACAAGTCACTTTACTCAAATTGCTTTTTTATAAAAAAAAATGCTTGCTTTATAGGGTCTAATATTTGAAAGTATTTGAATATTATTATTACAACTTGCACACCTACTACAAGAGCATATCATACAGAAAACACTGAAAATACTACCACTGCAACGGTTCTTTATGGCAGCATTCATGGAAACTAAAAGGTGATAAGGTTTATTTTTTTAAAGTATAAAAATTTATATTTGAAAAGGGGAAAATATAGCACCATATACAATTTCAAGCAATTAAGTTATGACATGCCACTTGACTTTGTGAGTGTTGTGGTCAGAACATATGCTATGGACGTTGTCATAGCAGCAGGTGCACAAAGAACTTCAGGAAATGCAGTATATGTTGAGGTCACTAACTTGCCCTTAGATATTTTCAGAAGGCATACACTATGTTTGGGACTGCTGCAGGGAATTAATAGCTTGCTAAATTTCTGAAGCCAAGAAAATAGACATTTTTCAACATTTAATTAGGGTTTTATATGGGATATGGAAATAATTTTAGTATAATTGTATGCTATAATAGTTAACTGTTTTCGTTTCACTGGTGTTTGCATTTATGTAGAAAGCTGGAGACTACCATATAGATGACAGATTTCAGAAAAGGTATGCTATTTGTCATAACTTTCTCCTCAATTGGATATATGGTATAAGGAGTAATTTTAAATCTTTTAGTAGGAAGACCACATTTGTACTGAAACTATTTCATAGGCCATCTTTCTTTCCTGTTCATGATCATGGAAAACAGTTCTTCTACCAAATGCATACACCATCATAACAGGTTACAGTAACATTTTATTTAGAAACAAACTGCATAGTGTTAGTCTGTTGGCTAAAATACCAAAAAACCATCTGACAACTAGATAGATAAAAAAAGCCCAGGTCAAAAAGAAAAAGATGCTATTACCAGTCTCCTGCTCATTAACAGTGGCAGCAAACACAAAACGAGATCAAAGATGAATCACAAGATTAATAAGAAAACAAAAGTAAAAGGGCCAACTTGACTATCTAGCCGACTACTCACCCAGGTCCAAAAGAGTTATAGGACCAGGACTTTCAGATGGTCTCAAATTGAAAATGTAAGCCATGTTATGAACACTATTAAAGAGTCACACTTCAATTAATATTTGTCTTAATTTTTAATTCAGTTGTCAACATGGACTCCAAGAACAGTTATATTCATAATTTTAAAGGTTTGTAGCACACTTTGTTCTTAAATAATAGTTTCTCCAAAAGGTCTGTGTCAATTTTCAGTCCGTTTTACAGCACTTGAAAGCCTCAGGGCTTGGCTTGTCTGCCAACTCCTAAACTGAACACTGGGCAGGCAGACGCAGGTGGTCAGAACCCTTCACCTGGGGCTAGCCACACACCCATTCCTTCCATGGACCAAAGGACTGACATTTCATATAGCAAAATTAAGATGCATAATCAAAATATCTTGCACACCATCCTCTAACTGCACATTTTGACTGTGGTCAATAATAAATTTGGACAGAAGGTGTTTTTTTATGCATTATTACTTAATATATCATTGGAGACCAGCTGTTCTGTATGCATTCCACTTATATTTTCCTGTACCTTTAAAAGGCCATCTCTAGTTCTTCATAACATGGCATTATTGAGAATTAAACATGTCTTTACTTAATCCAACAAATGTTTAAAAAACGGTTTAAATAAAAAGAATGATATGTCCATAAAGCATTTCTACTATAGTAACACATAATAAAGGGAAGTTACGTATGGAGAAAAAATTGTTTCCAGTGTATTTGAGTGTGTGCTAGCACTAGGTATGCAGCTAATTAGTCAGCTTCTCCCTCACTGAAAGAACCTTTATAAATAAAAGATCAGGGAAACTCACAAAAGTACTTTGACGGGAATTATTACATATTATGATGCTTTATCATAAACTACTTCTTCCTTTCCACCATACTGGTTACTTAGGGTTTGAGTTACTGCAGTGGGTTAGAAATCTGAAGATGGTGATTTTAGCATTTTGTATTGTTAACTGTATTTTACTGCTGTTGCTATCCTACCTTTTAAAAAAGGTTTAAACATATCATAATGGTCATTAAATGAGTGGAAAGTAGTTTTATTATTCTCATACAACTTGTGATTTTATAATTTATTACATCAATCCTTATAGATCTGCTCGAACTCCAAATCCAGGTCCCTTTGGTGGTTCAGTCAGAGATGTAAGACCACCAGCTGGTTCACAAGAAAATCGCTCACTCCTGGAAAGAAAAAGATCTATCAGATTTGTTTTTAAATAACTACTCAGTATTGTAACAATTGTCATTTATCCAAAGGATTAAAGTAGTCTGATTCAAACTTGAGTCTGCTATTTTTCTAACTCAAGCAGTGTCAAGCATCTGAATACTTTATAGCAATGGTGCTCAACCTTTTGGCACTGTGGGCCAGATGAGTGGTGCAGAGCCAGTCTGCGGGATGCCTTGGGCCCCAGGGCATCATGCATATAGTCGCGCTATCCAGCCTGCAGGGCTCTCCCAACAGGTCTGGAAATTGGGAAGCAGGGAAACAGTACCACTACTCACCTCCCACCAAATTTTCAGACCCATGGAAAATCCCATGGGCCAGATGACATGGCAGTGCGGACCTGACCTAACTTGTGGTCCATGGGTTTAACACCCCTTTTTAATCTAGTCAACACCAGAAGGCAACATAATGTTTCATTCATTTCTGTTACCTGAAAGCTGTATTTTTTCCTCAATTACTGTAGTCTGCTTACAAAAATCAATAATATATAATACTTCTAAATGTATATTAATAATTAGCTCTCTTAGCTACACATTCCTACACCTACAAAATGGTTCTGGAACAGTAAGTAACAGAGAAATGAGCTTTTTAGGAGGTTCAAACACAGCACAAATTAGTAGTGTGTTTATGTACTCTAGGCAAAACATCTAGTTATGGGTCTCCCAGCCATGTCAGAGCCCTCACCTCTTTAAGTGTTCCTGCTGGCAATCTTAAAAGACCAAAAATGAAAAACTTTCTTCTCAACAGTTTGCCCAGTCCTCTTTATATTCAGATACATGGAAAAGCCTATACCTTTACTTCACTAAACAGTGAAGCCTTTGTTTCTACTGTATATAATCCAATACCTTTCACAGAAACTTTCCATCTTTTTTGTGTCCTTGTGTGACAAGGTATTTAGCAAAATTTACAGATTTGTTGGAATGTGACAGGGCCACACCGTAAGCACTTCTGCTGCGGTCTTAAACTTGCAAACTCTGGTTTGTCAACCACCTTAGCAGCTGTACCACCTCAATCCCCTTTCACACTAGTTCACTAGACACTAAAATAACATCTCTTCCCTCCATAAAGCTATTTCTAATTACTCAGCTCTTGTTATACAAAGTACCTTGGACCAGGTTTGGGAACTTTGCCAGCCTTAAGTTCATCAATTATGTCTTCAATATCTTTTGGTGTCAAATCTTCCTATAATAAAAGAGACCATATAATATTAAAACAAAATGTAGACTTGTCATCAATTATGCCAATATGCAGTATTCATAATATCTCAAATTAACAGTCCTTTTACCTATTAACCAAAAATTCTTCACCATTTTCAATACAAGACAGATAATCAATCTGACCATATCAGTTAATATCTATCCAGGTTTAAAGAATTAGCAAAACTAAGACCAGAAGTTTCATGATAAACTAATAATAATAAAAATAATAATAAATACATTTTAATGGGTTTTAAACCAGTTAATTTTAGATCACCTATATCTGTTGAACTTGCACATAACAAACATATTATGAAAGTGACTGCAGGTTAACTTATTCTTGCAGAAAGGAGATCTATCTGCCTCTCATTATATCTGCAGTTGCCTAGACAATTAAAACTAATTTCACTGTGCTCAAAGTTGTGGGTGAAAAATAATTTAAAAAACAAGTCAGATTTGTGTTTTGTATCTCAATTTTTTAAAAAGAAAAATGTTGCACCTTAAAGACCCATTTCATTCAAATGGATTAATTTTGGGTTTGTTTGTTTTTTTTAACAGTGTGATTATATGCAGGGGTGCACCAATAGAGAGTTTTGAGGCCAATACCGATAGCGGATTTTTAAGAAGGCATATTGACCAATACTGATCTGATTTCCAATACACAGCCCAGCAGCATGGTGCACTGCCTCCAGCTGTTAAGTCTGGTGTGGTGGAAGAGAGGGGAGGGAAGGGGTCTGGAGGGTGCGAGATCAAGGCCTCTATGGGAAGGGAGGGCTGGAGCAGAGGCTGGGGCCAGTGCTGCCCAGCTATGGCGGGCACAGGATGGGCGTGCAGCTCATCTGGGTAGAGCACGGGGTTGGGGGAGAGGCAGCTCCCAACACTGTGGGCCACTTATCCAGGAGCCACTGGTCTGGTGCTCACCCAGTGACTCCTGCCACTGGTTTGGGAGGGCATAAGGGTGGGGGGCATGTGCCCCCAGATCTGTGTGGGGCAGGGCAGGGTGGGGCCAAAGCTGCGCTGGGAAGGGGTTACAGTAAATTTGTAACCCCTCGGCCCTCTTCCCAGCGCAGACTGCTCTGCCAGAGAGTTTGGTGCAGCCCTGGCCCCAGCCTGCCCTGCCCTGTGCAGATCTGGGGGCACATGACCCTCCTGTGCCCTTCCAGACGAGCAGCAGGAGCTGCCACACAAGCAGGCGAGCACCAGAAGAGCCACTGGACCAGCAGCTCCCGGATGAGTGGCACACAGCAGCAGGAGCCACCCCACCCTTCTCTGTGCCTCCTGGATGAGCCATGGCTCCGCCCCATACCTGCCCTAGCTGGGCAGCACTTGCCCCAGCCCCACTCCCTCCCTCCCTGCAGGGGCCTTGATCTGCCCCCCTCCCCCACCCCATTTCCCTCCCTTCCCCTCTTCCCTTCCACCACACCAAACTTACCAGCTATCCATGCTGCCAAGCTCTGCTCCTCGCTGCCTGCATGCTGCACTGCAGCTGTGCACATGCATGGGGGCATTTATCGGCCCGATATGGCTGACGTCCAATATAGTAAATTTTCTTAATATAAATGTTGATCCAATATCAGACTGATGTATCAGTGCACCTCTAATTATACAGGTAAAATCTGCAATGTTTAAAATATTGCTAAAGTAGATTCAAATCCAGCCCAAACTGAAATTCTCGTAAGTTGTTGTAGCCGTGTTGGTCTAAGGACATAAAGACAGACAAGGTTCTTTGGGTAGTTGGTCTAATAAAAGATATCACATCTACCCAAAGAACCTTGTCTGTCTTAAATGTATTACAGTTCATCATTCCATTAAAACCTACATTAATCATGTACACGCACATTTCAGAACTGGTGGGGATGTTTAGAAATGTAACAAAGATAAAAAAAATCCCATCAGGTATATTTGCTACACTGAAAATGTTTAGGAAAAAAAAAATAAATCAACCAACTTCGTTCTGTATACTAGTTCTTTCTTCTGTCCCATTTCTATGCTTTTGCCTTTAAATACCATTCAGGATCTTCCCTTTCCTTTCTTTGAAGACATATCCCTTTGAAGGATTTCCCACAGGGCCGCTTGTAATTGAGAAGGTAAGTGGAGCATTGTGGTAGAAAAATGGACTGTTTCCTTTCTACCATCGTTACATGTTGTATGTTTTGAAATACATACAAGCACTAAGAGATGATTGGTCAGTAGCCAAGAACAAAACTGATTTTTCTATCAAAAGCATGATTATGGATTTCCCTAGTATAGCAATGCATACTACACCCAGCCAGCTGAATAATCAGTGCAAAATAATTATGTCAAAGGAAACATGAGAGGGAAGCCACAGCATGATATGAATTCCATCTTAAAAGTAGAATTCATTTTCTTTACTGTGGTATTCCTGAACTGTCACATCCCACTAGTCAGTACTCTTATCACTGTGGGGAAAAAAGGAAGAAGAACCTATTAACTTTACCAAATTTGCCGAGAAAAATATTTTTTAAGAAACCTCTTCAGAGCTTTTTAATATAATGAATGCAATTTCATTATACTGTATGTAACAGGTGCTGATCCCAGGGGTAGCTGCTTGGCCCCTGCTCTGCCTTGGATCTCAGACTTGCTCCCCTTCTCCTCGCCTGCCATGCCTTGTTGTTATTAAATCCTTGGAAAGAGAAGCTACCCCAAGGATCCCCAATTTCATGCTGCTTTTCAGGTATCACTATTCAGCTTCTTAAGGGCTTATTACATGGCTCCAACCACCCCTTACACTATGCCCATGTCTTGCAGATGTTACCATTCAATCTGCCCTGCTCCTGGGCCTGAGCCCTCTCTGGCTCCTTCCTCCCAGGCCTGTTGAGACCATCACCACCCATTGTCTCAATCCCTAAGCCACCAGGCCCTAGCCCAGCTCTAAGGCTGCCTTCTCTTAACTCCTGGGCGTACATATTCTCCCACTGTCAGCGGCATGCTCAGGAGCTCCTTCCATATCAGCAGCCAGGGTGAGACTGCCTGCCCCAGCTCTGACCTGGGGCTTATCTCCCAGTTAAGCTCTGTCCCTTTCTGGTCATATGCTCCCCTGCTTGACTCTGGTCCTTCCACAGCCCTCTGCCTTCTTAAAGTAACAGCTGCACCCAACACCTGTTACACTGTATTCCTTGCATATTTTCACTTTAAGTGAAAGACAACACGATTTCTTTCAGAACTACACATTCCTTTTTTAAGGCTCTAAACTTTTCACAAACTTATTTTTTGGCACTTTCAATAGCAATTAACATCCTTTAACTCCTGAAGTATTAGTCCTAGAAAAGAAAGGCCCAGGCAGCAAAACAACTGGTGAAAGTTTTCTTGAGAGCAAGGTGCAAAAATGATCAATAAGAAGTCATTAAACTACAGTGAAAGGAAAAGTAGTAGCAAGGATTAGAAACTAAAGAGAGGCAAAAAAAGAGTAAGTAATAATATTAAGGCAAAAGGTTCACAGAACGTCACAAGATTTTTACTAAAATCACTATATTATTAATGATCTGAAAAAGGAGGTGACAAGTAAGACTTCAAACTACATAAACACACCACCAACCAAGATTTTGACAAGCTGCAAAGGAACATTAGCAATGCTAGGTAAAAAGTTATCGCCTTGACAGCTGAAATTCAATACTGAAAAATGTACCAAAACACTGGAAGAAATAATCTGAACTACTCAAACAGTATATATTTTTACATCAAGAAAAAGATGCATTATCACTGCAGATTTCATAATGAAGACTTATCCTCAGTAGTTTAGTGGTGGTTAATAAAAACGGGGGAAAAAAGTTACATGTGAAGAAATCCACAACCCTAAGACATATCAGCTGACATGTTTCAAGCAGAGATAGGAAAGTATTAATGCTGTTGTACAAAGTACTGGGCAAATACTACAGAATTATGCATATAGTTCTGGTCATCTATAGCTTCATGAAAAATACATTCAAACAGGTGCAGAGAATGGCTATAAAGATGATTAGGGGAAGATGGATTTATCTTAAGAGAGGCTGAAGGAGTTTAGCTATGTAACTTAGTAAATATAAACTGACTGAGGATATGACTACACTTTAAGTCTCCTGAGAGGAAGAAGAAGAACATTTAAGCTAACCGGCAATGCTGGCACACGAACAGATGAGTATAAACTCTCTGGAAATTAGCAAGTTTCTAACAGAAAGGGAAGTAAAGTTATGAAACCGTCCTCAATATGAGGAGTGAGGCAAATAACCCAAATGGTTTTGAGTTAAAGCTCAATAAATTTATAAATAGGATTTTATAATACTGCTGTCTGCAAGAGCAGGGAACTGGACTCAATAACCCAAAAGGTCTCTGTTCTCTTAATGGACACAGGCTGGGGAATGGAGGGAAAGAGACAGGACACAGTTAAACCATTGCACACTTTCATCACAAATCCCACATGCACTTCTACGCTCACCATATCAAAAAGTGGTGAAACAGAAAGTGGGTCTCTAAGGATGGGCAATGAGAACATTTCAACATGGAAAAACTCCAATATATGAAGGATGCCAAAAAGACTATCATCTCTGAAATATCCTCTTTTTTGGGATGCTATGATAAAGCTCTACAAAGAAATGAATGACTCACAGAAGCCTGGTATTCACTCTCTCACGTAACATACAAAAAAGAGAACATTCAATTAAGTCAATAGGACATTTTAAAATTTGCTTCCTTCAGTTGTGTCACACAATATACAATCAGACCAACAGAAATCATCTTTACCAGTTAATGAGGCCAAAAGATTGCTAGGATTCAACAAAGGATTAAGTATTGCCATGAATGGCAAATGCATCCAGTGATACAAATAATAAAAATTACAGACAAGAATTTTGCAAGGGATATACTCAAAATCAAGATGGCTTCAAATTTAAGACAACCAGTAATTAGATTATACATATGGAAAAAAAATTTTTGGACATGTAAAGAATCTAATTATTGGAGGAATCATCTTAAATTCATCCTCCCACCACTGTGGTGGGGATAACAGTGACAGAGGAAGGAACAGGCCAGGCCCAAAACCCTTAATCCTCCCTTCCTGCCTCTCATCCACCCCACCTGCCCCTGCCACATTGGCCCCCACCCTCTCATCCCCTGCTGCCTGTCATTCCAGCTAACCTAGCCTGCCTTTCATGTGCCAGCCCTGGCCCAGCCCAACTAATCAGCGGTGGCAAATCTAGGGCTGGAACTAGAACTGAAGGTAAGGGAAGGGGCAGGCTGTGGGGTCTCCCCTGCACTCCCAAGCAACACACCACAGGTATGTCACACCCACATTATGAGGGCTGTCACAGATTACAGTCCGGTTGTCCTTTATCCTCTATTGATATGAAATCAGATGCCTTTATGTCCTCTATTTTTCTTTTGAAGAGAAAAGGAGTGTTGCGGACCAGAGCCTTGTTTCCGGCAGGCCCCGTACACGAGCCAGGTTAAACTCTAGCTTGTTCCGTGGTAGCTTCTGGTTTCCCCTGACTTTGGCTGCTAGATAGATCAGATTTTGCGAGACCGCTGGAGACGAGGGTACTTACTTTACACAGCTTGTTGTTAGTAGTTGTTTATTGAGGATCGTGTTACAGCAGCAGTTAATCACTGAAGGGAGGGGGAGGATTCCGGGGGTCTCAGGCTTTGCTGCAGCTTCTCACTATAGCTTTAGCAAGCAAGCTTTAGCAGACACCCGTGTCCGACCTCTGCAAACGACCTCTGTCCGCGGGTCGCGAGAGGGACAGCTCCGTCCATTTTAGCTGCGGGCAGGGTTATATAGTTGGAGTTAGCCTATGAAATCTGATGTTTTCATTCTATTCCTTTTTTGGTATAAAGCTGGCTTCAGGCACTACTTCAGGGGTTTGGCTTGCTAGGCGGTGTCATGGATCACAGCCTGCAGCACAGCTTGCACAAGGAGGACATAAAGGCGTTGGGTTTTGTCAATAGAGGGGACAGAACAGAACAGCGGAAAAATGGAATGTACTCTATGATGGCAACCCTACCCCACACTCACCCCTCCACCTTCCTCTCTCTGCCTCCTTCACTGCACAAGTCCGCTCTAGCAGGGCAGGTGGTGGCTTAGCTCTGCCTTCAACCCCAAGCCTGGGGCCAAAGCCAAAGCTCAGCCAACACCTGCCCTGGGCTGGTATTCAAATCTAAGATGAGGTTCCCCCACAATCAACCATTCTGACTGGGGGCTGGGGGAGGACCCTGGTTTTGGATTTGAGTAAACAGGGTAAACCACCAGTAACAGAGTTGGGAAAACACTATTTACTCTCAGGTTGTACAAGGAAAGTTTAAGAACAAAATCAGTTTGTTTAAAAAAAAGAAACCAGGACATCCAGATTTAAAGGTTACATGCATCTTAGAATGTTTACACATACATCTTCAACTATCCCTCAATACAAGGATAATATCTGCTGGGAGGAGGGGGAGGGAATTATTGGTGAGTTAAGAGGGCTGAGAAGTTCAATCCAGGCCCTGCAGGTTTTTCCACAGATATGACAGGTGGTGCCTTGGGGTGGGGCGTTGTGTGCGCTTTCCTTCCTCCTCTGCCATTTCTCAGCTTTCTGAGCAAGACAGTTCTCTTCAAAGTGGGCTGTAACTTGATATATGGTACATCACCATTGAGACCTGTTACCAGCCATCACTTCCACTTGTAGGCTTAATGCCACTTTTAAGTTATGCTTTCAGGGTGTACTTGTAGCATCTCCTCTGTCCTCCACAGGTCCTCTTACCATGACTAAGTTGAAAGAAGAGGACTTGTTTCAGGAGCTGAGTGTCAGCTATCCACATAGTGGCCAACCCAGCAGAGTTGATGTTTCTTGATCTCTGCCTCAATGCTGGCTATGTTAGCTGCAAAAAGGATACTGACATTGGTGCAGCGGTCCTCCCATCTAGTGCAAAGGATCTTTCTGAGGTAACACTAATGGAACCGCAGGGCTCGGTCCTTGGACCGATACTCTTCAATATCTTCATCAGTAACTTGGACGAGGGAGTGAAGTGTACTCTATCCAAGTTTGCAGATGACACAAAACTGTGGGGAGAAGTGGACGTGCCGGAGGGCAAGGAACAACTACAAGCAGACCTGGACAGGTTGGACAAATGGGCAGAAAACAACAGAATGCAATTTAACAAGGAGAAACACAAAGTGCTGCACCTAGGGAGAAAAAATGTCCAGCATACCTACTGCCTGGGAAATGACCTGCTTGGTGGAACAGAAGCAGAAAGGGATCTCGGAGTCCTAGTGGACTCCAAGATAAACATGAGTCGGCAGTGTGACAAAACCATCAGAAAAGCTAATGGCACTTTATCATGAATCAGCAGATGCATGACGAACAGACCCAAGGAGGTGACACTTTCCCTCTATCGGGCGCTGGTCAGGCTGCAGTTGGAATACTGCGTGCAGTTCTGGGCACTGCACTTCAAGAGGGATATGGATGACTTGGAGAGGGTCCAGAGAAGGGCCACTCGTATGGTTAAGGGCTTGCAGGCCAAGCCCTAGGAGGAGAGACTGGGGCACCTGGACCTCTTCAGCCTCCGCAAGAGAAGGTTGAGAGGCGACCTTGTGGCTGCCTATAAATTCATCACGGGGGCACAGAAG
>JAGPOW010000261.1:86629134-86642936 GCA_030014935.1 Caiman crocodilus | reverse complement strand
CAGCCACCAGGTCCCCCCTCAGCCTCCATTTACTGAGGCTGAACAGGTTCAGGTCCCTCAGATGCTCCTCATAAGGCCTATTCTGCTGCCCGCATATCATTCTAGTGGCCCTTCTCTGGACCCTCTTGAGGCCGTCCACATCCCTATTGAAGTGAGGCGCCCAGAACTGGACACAGTACTCCATCTGCGACCTGACCAATGCTGCATAAAGGGGGAGAATCACCTCCTTGGACCGGCTCTAAATGCAGATGTCCTCCCAGACTAGGATTCTGCGAGGACATCTTCAGCAAGGGGGAGGAAGTGATTCAGAAGGATGCGAGTAAGAAACTTCCCAACAACAGAGGAGAGCAATGCCTTGGTAGTTCCCGCACTGACTTCTCATTTCTTGAAGATGGTCACAATGTTGGCATTCTTTAAGTCAGGTGGAGGTTCCTTGTTAACCCATATTTTGATGAGAATTTGGTGAAGTTTTTATGCTAGTGTTGTTCTACCAGCTTTGAAGACAACTGAAGGAATGCCATCTGGGCCTGGCACCTTATTGTTCTTGGTCTGAAGGATGGCATGCCAGACTTGCTTGAAGGATGGGAGAACAGCAAGATATTCTCTTACTGGGCATCAAGGGCTGGACTCAAATGACAGCTGAGACCTCAGATTCATGGTTGAGTAAAATCTTGAAGTGCTCCTTCCAGTGTTATTAGATAGCTACACTGTCCTTGAGAAGGGAGGAGCCATCCCGGGATTGCAGGGTGTTGGGCCATTGGAATGTGGCCCATGGATGGCTTGTATTGCTTAAAAGAAGCTTCTCACGTCATGTTGATCAGCGAAACTCTGGATCTCCATAGCCTTTAGTCGTGGCACCACTGGTTCTTGATGCCCCATAGTCTCCTCTGAACTATAGCTTTGGGCTGGTGGTAAGACTTTTTTGCTGGTTGGCACTGGCCCTGACCCTGCAGTAGGCAATTCTGCCTTCACCCCACACACAGATCTCAGGGGGAGGGGAGGCACATGCTCCTTTATGCTTCTCCCCAGGTTGTGCAGCAGTGAGGAACAGCCCTCCTCCCCACTGTCCTGGATAAGCCACCTGCTGTTCTGTCCTGTGCCCTGCCCTAGGGTCCCATTCATTGCCCTAGCTGGACAGTACCTACCCCTACCCCACTCACCATGCAGGCTTTGATCTGCCTCCCCATGCCCCTTTCCCCCAAAGACTTGCCAACAGGATACTACTTTCTAAGCAGCCCAGCTGCATTCCTGTAAATCGGCCAATATGGCTGGTTAATAATCATCTATTGGTATTGGCCAGAAAATCTTTATCAGTGCACCCCTAGGTTCAGTGCATGCCTTGTGAATAGTGTTCTTAACTTCCCCCTGATGTGCCTGGATGTCCTTGATGTTGTCATCAGGTAGGTCAGAGAGTCTCTCAGTAAGGCACTGCTGAAAAGCCTCCCATCTAGCTTGGTTTTGGAGTGCCTTGATGTTAAATCACTTCCTCATTCCTTTCCATTGTTTACAGTGTTATGAAGGAAACTGCATATCCATGATTGATCTGGCTAAACGGTGGTCCATCCAACAGTCACCTGAACCTCTCAGGGCTTGGGTGATACGGCCATCAGTACAGTCATGTATATCTAACAATAATATAATCAAGAAGGTGCCAGTGATTGGAGCATGGGCGTTTCCAAATGGTCTTACTATTTGTCACACTGTCTGAAGATGGTATTTGTGATGAGCAAGCCATGCTCTGTACATTTACTGAGGAGGAGGATACCAGTGGAATTGAATCCCCCTCTTTCCCAGATTTAAAGTTACATGCATCTTACAAGAATGTTTAAACATACACATACATGTCATGAAATATCTGAAAAACATTTCCATTAAAGTAATCCAAACAACTTCATTTCTGCTACTGAACCAAACCTATCTAGCCACATCAGTTTATCAGTCACCACTGACTAACACTGAAGTCCTTAAATGGAAACCAGATGCAATGGTTCTTATTTTTCTATAATCTTTAAACAGCCATAAAATAAGTACTTTATTTAAGCAGGAAATTGTATTTGAGGTAATACTAAAGATTCTATGCACCATTACATAGCATGAAATTACAGCATTTGTGCCAAGAACATGAGTTAGATTAGTGAATAGGTATACGTCAAAAAATGGCTTCATAATTATACATTTGATATCTAAAAGCAATGCTTGATGTCTATGTATTCCCAAATTAAACTAGGAAGTGTAGAAATCCATGAACCTGTAAAATTACTGCCATCTGGCTGCAACATCAAAATGCCCCTGGTCAACCTTGATTAAAAAAAAACTTAATATTTAAGACTGGAGGCGTTCCACAGTACAACAGAGTTGAGGCTGCCTTAGTTTCCTTCAATATGAAATGGTTTGTTCTCAAACATTTGTTTCAGGAATATTACCCTTACCTCATTCATGCAATTAGTTTGCAATTTCAGTGTTTAACTTCCTAGTTTTATAATATTTACATTTTTAAAGTAACTACTATTCTTGCAACGCCTATTAAAAAAAAAATGTATTCAAACACTGAAGAAACTGGGGGCACAGCTGTATTATCTTCCACTGGGCCAGGTGGTAGCGGTAGTTGAAGAAGTGGCTACAAGTAATTTTGGGGTGGCTCTAGCCCACCCCATAGCCACCACTCCCAGTGCCAGCGCTGCCACCAACTGTCCCCCTCCCCCCTGCTGAGTGCATCCCCAGCCCAGTCCCACCACCAGGAAGAGGCTGGTGCTGCTCTCAGCCCACCCTCACTCCACTCACAAATCCAGGGGGCACATGCCTTCCCTGGGGTTGCATGCAACAGTAGGGAGCTGCCCCCCCCCCCCCAAGCCTCCGCATCCCCATCCCAACCCTCAGACGAGCTGTCTGCAGCTCTATCCTGCTTCTAGTGGGAGTCATATTCACCGCCGTGAGCTTTGATTGCCCCCCCCATGCCCCTTCCCTCCTCTTCCCCTCCACAGATGGAATATTCTCCTATCAAAAAGGATACTTTTATAAGTGGTTTGCCTAAAAGTCAGCTCTGATGGAAAAACTTCCTAATTTTCATTGACAATTCTCCACTGAGGCCTAGAGACTTACTTTTTTCTTAAATGAAGCCATCTGAGTGCAGTAGGCATTTGATTCCACGTTAAGCCCAAACCCAATTCAGTAATTTGAAGTTCTTATTTAAAATATTCCTAACTTCACTCAAATTTGGTTTTGTATAGTAGACTGTGTCTAGATCAGGCGTGTCCTACAGAATTAAATCTCTCAATTTCTCCAAACCTATGAGAGTTCACAGATTCATACCACACTAAAAAACTATATACAAGTACTTTTGTTTGTGATTCGATTTTGAAAATGTGAACATTAAAAAAGCTCCTACTGGTCTCCTTAGAACACTTTATCTATCACAATGTACAAAATTATGCGTAGTCTCTTGAAGATAAAGAAACTACAAGATACTTTAGCTCAGTGGTCCTCAACTTTTTTGGACTCAAAGCACCCACCTCCAAAATAACAGTTCTTAATTTTCACAGGTTGTGTGTGTCTGCAGAAAGATAACAGAGCCATTGTTTCACAGAAAAGAACTCATAAGGGCCCCTAACAAGTCAATTTTTAACACTAAAAAATCATATTTCAAATCTCTGTTTATTTTGTGAATCCTATTGGTGTACTTAATAGTGCTAAGACTGCAGGGCATCCTGCACCCCTTTGAAAGAATCTCAAGATTGAAATTCGCTGCTTTAGCTTCCAGAAAGTTAAAAGCATCTTCTTGGTATGTTCAACATTACACACAGGGTACTGCAGTTCTAAAATAGTTTTGAAGACAGTCTTTCACACAGCAGAAAGACAACCTATAAAATTTGTAAGTCAATTAGTACTTGATAATTACCTGAGCTGCTGGAATTTTGTAATCTAAGATAATGCAAATTATATACAGCATGAACAGCATTCAAGTTAAACTATTATGCATTTTTAAACAGAATGAAGTACTTACATAATAATTATCATTTATTTGTACCATTGGTGCATTCACACAAGCACCCAAACATTCCACTTCCACTAATGTGAAAAGTTTATCAGGTGTTGTTTCACCAACTTGTATGCCTAAAGTAACAAAGAACATTAGATTCAGCAATAGCTATTTAAGGAATTTAACAGGAAAAAGTTTTTAAATGTTTCATGATTCATTTTAATTTTCCCCTCGTGTAAAAACTCTTCTAGTTCTTATCTGATTTTCCTATCAACACTTCTCAAACAGCTCTAGTTCAATTAAGCAAAACATTTTGAAAAACTACTCACTCGCTTCATATTTCTTAAAATTATTTTATAAACCAATTACATATTTATCAATAGGTTAGAGGGCTAATTCTACTCAGCTATATTTTTGGAGAGAAACCAAGGAGAAAATTAATTTAAAAAGGAGAGAGAAGACATGCACTTACTATTACCAAGTAAAGGACCAGCTCCAACTCCAACTGGGTTAGATGCCAATTGCCTCCACTTCAAGAGAAGTGAGAGCAGAGCATACAAACCATAGAAGGTGGCAGTCAACAAGTTGTAAATTTGGGCATTAAGGTATCAATCTTTCATATTTACAAATATTGAATTCCACTGTTCTCAAGTTCACTGATATACAGGGCTAGAACCAAAATAATTAGATGTTTGCTACTGGCTTACATAACTAGGCCTAAGTGATCATTCCAACCGAACTATGCAAACCAAAACATGATGCTGGTGAAAAAAAATGGAAGCAGCCATGATTTTAATTTTCAAGACAAGGCAATTTCTGCAAAGAAGATGCAACCGTGAAACAGAGCATTTCAAACCATACTGACTGAGAATTCAAAGCACCCAGCAACACCATTTTTCGGTAAACTATGCCTGAAAAATAAATACCAAATCTCAACTTTTTAAAATATACTATTTATAATCCTCTTCTCCATAATAAGCCATGTGTTGCAATATTAAACTATCAGTCTAAAGAATGAAGGTAATTTACTGGGGGAGGGGAGAGAGGGACCAGAAATACAGGTCATCACACTGAAATCCGTATTATAATGGAACTTAGCCCATTTTACTCATAATTTTGAGAAGGGGCATCTTTGATTTCAAGTTTATTCAAATAGTACTTATTTCTTACACAGCTATGTTGGAGATAACAAATGCAGAGACATATTTTTTTTAAAAATGTGATAAGGGCACCCATTTTTTTGCTACAGTTTTTTGATGCCACCTGACAGAGAAACATGTTTCAATATTAGTGGGATGGGACACCCTGAATTTTCCAAAGATCCCGTGGTTCACATTTTAATTCTGAAACCAAAACTCCTTCTCTCTCAAGCTGTGTATAAAATCAAGAGGGATCACTCCAGAGAAATATTTTCTTTGTCCTCTCTGCACCATTACCTTATAGTGCTGTTAAATCCATTTACTCATTATTGTTCCAAATCTAAAATTCAGAAATTTCAAATTTATTCTTACAAATATATATGAATAAATATATCAGAGTAAATAATATGGATAAACAAGTTTATATCTAAACTTAAAAAGCAACTGTATTTTCTTTTTGCATCACTACCACCACATAAATTCCTCATTTTGAAAGATCTTATTTGGACAGTAAAATATCAAATTTGCGAACACTGAAAATTTGTAGCACTATTTGTAAAAACACAGTTTTAGAAAATATAAACTGTCATTTGTATCATACCAAGTTTCTTCTTAATGGCCTCTAATATGCTGTCAGAGTCTCTCAACATACAAGGTGTAGTTGTGCAGATCTGAATGTGGTATTTTCCAACAGGCTTACGATTATACATTGTATAGAAAGTTGCAACTTCATACACTCTCATGGGAGGCATTTGCAAGACTTCAGCAACCTAAGAAAAAGAGAATAGTACATACATTTTTATTCTCTTAAGGTATTATTAGAGAAATTTCAGAAAATTGCTCTGCTTTCAAAAGCACTGATAATGTTAATTTTGGTCAAGTACCTTATAGCAGGAATGCTGAACTTGTAGACCATGGGCAGGATCCAACCTTGAGCCATACTGTATGGTCCACAGGGCTCAAAAAGGAGATGATAATTTGAGGATAGGGCCCACTGCCAAGATCAGGGACACCAAAATCCATTGGGGTTGAGTGGTATTAACCCGACAGCTGCTGCCACCACTCACCCTGTTGTCTCTGGTTCGGATCTGACTGGGGAGTGGGAAACCAAGCAAGTTTGACACCCCGTCCTGTAGTACTGACACCCCTCAGTACAATGACGAAGCTAAAATAAAAAGTTACTTGCAATGGCTACCTTCAGTACAAGAGAATTTACAAAAAAAAAATAAAATCGTCACTTTGCGACTCTCATGCCTTTAATAAGGAGCTGTGTGAAGTTTACATAATTCATCATTCAGAATTGTTCAACTATCTCATCAACAAGGACCCATGCACATCCTAACCAAGAAATATCAGATACCCAAAGGAAAACTTTTAAAGATATCACTGTATCTTTAAAATAACAGTATGATAGTATCTAAAAAAAATTGTTTTTTGCTAGGAAGAAAAAGAATCACAACTTTTGGTGATAAAAATTGATTCCAAGTTATTCATTTAAAACAGAAACTCCAAACAATCACCTAAATGTAGAAATGGGTTATGGGAACCTACATATAAAAAAGAAAAAGGAGAGTAAATCAGCAATATTACTTTTTGGCACATGCAACTTGAATGGACTGCTTTTCCTTTCACAGAATTTCAGAAGAGCTGGTGTTTGCCCCAAAATACCATATTCACTCAAAAATAAGATGACCCTGAATATAACACAAACCTTAATAATGAGATTTTATATATGGAAAATATATATATTTAATATATTTTTCTAGGTATAGGATCTAATTACTGGAGGTCTACCTTGAATTTGTCTCCCTCCCGCTGATACAGGAGGAAAAAAGATCTGGGGGGGGGTCAGGTAATCCCTTTGTCCTCTGCTCCCCACCCAACTTCTTCCTCCCGATGGACCCTGCTCTACCTGAACACGTGGAAGTGAGGGACAAAATTTGCATATAAGCAAATTATTACAGGTACTCACAGACTTTGTTCATCCAGAATTGATGCATTTTACCTTTTCTTGAAACTACTGCAAGTTTTAGTAGTTTTGTACCTATTTATATAGTGCAAACCATGCCTGATTCAGGGAACCTGGTTTTCTGTTTAAAATGGCAAATTCTCCAATAAAATTATCTGTTCACCCCTCTCCAAAATGCACATTTTTCCACGATTAAAATGAAGTGCCACTATATATACAGGTATCAGTTGAACACATTTTAATTGATATATATATATATACACAATTTTAAAGCAATTTGGAAGCCTACCAGTGCCTCAATTATAATAAAATAAATTATAAATACTTATATGTTGGCATTTGATTTTGTTTTTTTATCATAGAAAATCAGAGCTCCTCCTTTCCCCTTCACTAACCAGGATGCAAGTCTAGCTGAAGTAGTCCCCCCTCCCCACCTTTGCTTTGTGGCACTTAGCAGCCCTGATATACAAGTGCCTTTCACTCCCAAGCCATAGTCCCCCCAACCCACCTTCTCCTATCCCGGCTGGTGCCCCTCACTTCTGACCCACAGCTTCCCCCACCCTGCTTAATCCTGCTGGTGCCCCTCACTCCCAACCTGCTGCCCTCAGACCCCCAATGTGTGGGGTGGGAGCCGGGGAGGAGGGAGCCGTGGGGACACCACAGGCAACACATCTGGAGAGAATGGGGGGGCATGTGTTTCCCCCAGATTTGTGTGCCCATAGTGGGGCACGGGGCTACAGTATGGCCAGACCAGCATGGACAGAAACTGCTTCTGAGGCTCAGTGGGAAGGCAGAGTGGGGTGGCAAGACTCATTGCCACTGCTGCCACCAGGTCCCCCACATCAGCCTCATCACCAGCAACCCGAGGAGTAACAGAGTAGGGGACAAGGGGAGGGGACTGTACTGCCTTCACTTCCTGCTTGTCCACCGCCAAGGCCTGGCCATCACTCCCCTCATGCCACCTGAGCTGCCTTCCACCCCACCTCCCCTCTGGGGAAGAGTCGTGGCCCACTGCAGAAATACCTGGTGGTAGGAGGAGGTGAGGGCAGTGTACATGTTTTATAGGCATGCTCAGCATTGGCTGCATTTAAATCGGCTTCATAATTGGTTTCCATTTCTAAGCATTTCCTGCTTTTGGCAGTAGTTTAATGATAGACAATGTATTTAGTGAGGTCGCTTTGTATGCATTTATAGGACGAGGCACTTCCCCCCCCTGCTGATTGGGGAAAAAAGTCCTGTCTTGTATTCAAGTAAATACAGTATTTAAATCTCCCATGAAACCAAAATCCTCTTCTCCACATAGCTCTAAGTTAATATACTATGCCTCATCACTGCCAAACCCAAATATTTTGAACAGGGATTCTTCTAAGGCTATGTACAGATGTTCAGTTTCTTCCAGAACTGCTGTTCTCTGGGTAGAAACAAAAAGTATACAGACATTCAGGATTTTTCTCCCAGAGTCAAAACAGCTACTCTGGGAGAAAAATTACCTGGCAACAACCATGGTTAAGTTTTTCCCAGGGGCACTTTCCCTGAACTTTGCCCCACTCCTCCTCTCCCCTCCCAGACTAGTCCAAGCCACAGAAGTACCCAGTTTGGGGAAGGGACTCTGTCAAACCACTCACCACTCCCTTCTCCTTTCCTACTGATCTGGGAGTGGTGGGGAGGAGCAGGCTCTGCTCCTAAGAGCACTGCTCTTAAGCTAGGCTCTGCCACAGTGCTCCCACCACCCTGGAAACCGATCCCGCACCCTGTTCACCAGAGTCCAGGCTCGGGCAGGTGCAGGGGGTGGTTGGAGGTTCTTTCCCCACTGCTTCCCTCATCTTGGGAAGGCATGGAGAGCAGGAGAGAGGGAATGGCTACAGACTGAATGTCTGCTCCCTCTCCTGGAAGAGTTTCTACTAGGCAAATTTCTCAGAAATTTCCACTGGTAGAAATTAACATCTTTATGCAGCTTTATTCTGAGCCTCCTCACTCACAGTAAATTCAAATACATTCTTTCCTATACAGTGATTTTAGTCTCTCTCTTTAAATTGTCTATAGCTGAATTTCACCAGTTGTTAACATAAAAAAAACCTATCAGAAGAGATTTCTTGGACCATAACAAAAACAAGATAGTTTAATTCTAACAAATTTAGCATTTGATTCACTTTATTGCTGAAATATATATGGCCTGAGGAAGAACTTTTTCTGCATCTTACTAGTTTATTATGTATAAAACGGATTTAAAAAATAAAAATCAAGTTCAGAGTAAGCCAACATAAGGCTTCAATATCAGTGGATAATGTATCCATGGTTGCTGAAATGGTGCTAAACATAGCTGCACATCTAGAGAATGCAGTCTAACCTATATGTTCCACGCAGAGGTTCACTTGCATCCATTGCTGACAACTGTTGTAGGTACTATAGAAACTACTGTGGCTCAAGTTGATTAAAAAAGTTCACATTTTAATTGCATGATAAAAATCACACTTTAATCTATATTATTGTATTTTTTTAAATCTCACTATATTTCTTTCACAAAATGAATACACATTTTTATTTATTTGACTGTCCCTATCCTCTCATTATGAGTTTTGCACTAGTCTTTTTGCCATATCTGTGATGAACCAATTTGATAAGAAACAAATGTTGGAAACAGTTGCTAAAAAGTGATGCAAGATACACATTTGCCATAAGCAGTTTACAGATAATCACGATACTGCCAGCCCAGGGACTGAATTTTATCTTTTATGCATGTATACCCTATTGCTACTTGGAGAAGTTGGAATGAAATGTTGGGGAGGGGGTCGTCAAACACGTTGTCTGTGTGTTCCTTTTCCCTTCAATTGTGAACAAATGCTTACAAGCCTCTGTTTCTACCTGCATATTGCTTTTTTGATTGGAGCAGAGCAACTCAAATTTGTTTGCTGTTAGGCCTGAAAGTTCTAAGCACTCAATGCAGATACAAAACCTATGAGACAATTTGTAAAATCAGTTTGATTCTCACAATCTTAAGCCAGATTTAAACTTCTTCATCAACATGTTCAAGCATGAACATTCTAATGTATTTACCCTATCAGTAGATAGTAAGATTTTTCATCAATAGTAGTAAAATGATGCTTTAAAAATGCTACTTATTAAGTACCTTGTTCATAACCGAGATAGGCAGCCATCCATGCTGTCTCTGGGCAAGATCTAGTAGTGCCATCACAGCTCCAGATTTATGTCCCTCTGGATAGTTGTTTACTATTGCTTCTATTCTCTATTTGAAAGAAAAATTATAATTTACAACATGTAGGTTCAGTTTTGTGTTCTTTTCTGTACAGTTTTATGCCCTTTTATGAATACCTTATAGTTTTCAGGTGTGAAGTCAAACAGAATATCCGGGTTATTTTCAGGAGTATCTCTGTGCTAGAAGAAAGAACAAAAACAGGTCAAAATGCTATTACAAAGGGGGAAAAAACAGAATATTTCACAATATAATTAAATGGTTATCGACCTTTTTAGACTCAAGACACCCCTCAGTGGACTTGAGGCAATCAGTGAAAAATGCCAACTCTTATATTTTTGTAGTAAGAAAACAAGTGAAATCTAATAAAACAGTTATTCTGTTGCAAAGAATTCAGAAACACCACATGTCAGGATGCCTTTGACACTATGGATTCCTGTTTGAAATCTCTGGATTTATCTAGTGAATCATATGTGCACACTTAACAGTAATAGCATTGCATGGCACCCCACAGCATCCTTGAAGAGCTCTCAAGACACTCCAAGATGCCATGGCATGCATGAGAATCTCTGAATGTGGTTATAAAGTAAATAAAATATACCTTCTTTAAGATGAGTTTGTTAAAATACATAAAATACCTAAACTTGTAATCTAATCCTTACTTGTCAGAACCTGGGGGCATTATTATATGTTAGTTCAGTGACTATGAAAATTTGTTTTTGTAGTTGGAAAAAAAATATATAAAAGAGCAGAATTTTCTCTTCGCTATGAGCAAGAAGTCATTTTTTAAAGCAAGGAGTTTTGTGACAATAGTAATACAGATACACAAAACACAATTTAAAACAAGCCTGACATAAACAGAGACCAATCCTATTTATAGCATTTAATAATATTTATGAGCAACTTATCAGAATGTTAGGCAACACTAAATTTTCAGCAAGATTATATATTAAACTGATTTGATAACATTCAAAATGAGAAAACTGTTTCAGGTTAATTCAATTGTAAAGGCTCATATTCCTTTTAGAGTTAAGACATGTGATGCTATATTTAGCATGTTTTGAATATTAAAAGTGATGTTAGACTCAATAGTATTTGCTCAAATCCAAGATGAGCCTTAATACAAGACAATCCCCTAATAATTAGATACTATACATGGAAAATGTGTATTTAAAAAAATAATTTTCCAGGTATAGAATCAAATTATTGAAGGGTTGTTTTAAATCTGTCCCTCTCCAACTGCTACAGCACGGAAAATAGTGATGTGGAGGGAGGTTAGGTGGCCCCCTCACGCTTTACCTTAGTTCTTCCCCCTGTGGCCTTCCTGCCCCCACAGTCTCTACCTCATTCCTCACCCCGTTACCATCAGACCTTATTTAGGATCTGTTACCCTCCAAAGCACGAGAGCTGCATATGACAGTAAGTGAGGGAAAGAGGGGTGGGGCAGGAAGCTGCCGTGCATTTGGCTCTGGCCTAACCCACAGCAGCTGTCTGCCCCTCAACTTTGCATAGGAAAATCTTGTTAATTTGAAAAAGCCAAAAAAATGTACTGACTTTGAAATAAACATACCCACAATAATTTGAATATATACAATTACTACAGACTTAGTTAATCCAGAATTGGTACATCTGAACTTCTTGCATACTTCTGCAAGTTTCAGCACATACTTTATTAACACTTTTGAGCAGCACTTGTACACCTCCTTATACAAAGTATAAACTACGCCTAATAATAGTCCAAATGGGTCATGATTTATTATCGCACAGTTTATTGAGCTGGGTGCCAGCATTTCAAGCCATGGTGACCTGACAGCCCAGCACTGCTCAGTATGTGCATATACTCCAGATACCCTCCACAAAGGATCCACATGAGAATTAGCCCCTCACTCATGACTGGAACTGCATGTTCTTTTTCACAAGTCCTGGAAACCTCCAAAATATATATGCAGATGAAACATGGGGCTGTCTGGGCTAGCTCCACCCCAAGGAGGGTAGGGCCACACTGATCACGTACAACAGGCCAAGAGAGGGATGAGAAAGCCTTTCATCTATATAGAAGTTTGGTGATGTTTGCCAGACATGTAAAGCTGCTGAAAGAACAGGAATCATTGGATCAGGAAAAAAAAGCACAGCTCAGCTGCAAAAGTGAAAAGAAAGTCAAATGTATTTGATATTTGGTGGCAAAACAGGATCTTGGAGTCAGCGTTGACTCCAGGATCAATATGAGCCACCAATGTGAGGAAGTAGTCAGTGAGGCTAACCATACCTTATGGTGCATCTATAGATGCATCACAAGCAGGTAGAGGGAGGTGATCCTTCCCCTCTATTTGCACTGGTCAAGCCACAGCTGGAGTACTGCATCCAGTTCTAGGCACCGCACTGCAAGAGAGATGTGGCTAACCTCGAGAGGGTTCAGAGGAGGGCGACTCACATGGTCCAGAGGCAGCGGGGCAGGCCCTACTAAGAGAGGTTAAAGGGCCTGAACCTATTCAAGCTTCCACAAGAGAAGGCTGAGAGGGGATCTGGTGGCCATTTATAAACTCACCAGGGGGGACCAGTGAGAATTGGGGGAGACTCTGTTCCCCTGGACACCACTCAGGGTTACTAGGAATAACGGCCACAAATTGTTAGAGAGAAAATTCAGGCTGGACATTACTTTACAGTTAGGGCTGCCAGGCTCTGGAATGGGCTCCCAAGTGAAGTGGTACTGTCTCTTTTACCTTGGGGGTCTTCAAGAGGAGGCTGGACAGATATTTGGCTGGGGTGATATGACCCCGGCACCCATTCCTGCCTGGGGCAGGGGGTCGAACCTGACAATCTGTTTAGGTCCCTTCTGACTTTAGGCACTATGATACTATGATATAGTGGTTCACCATTAATTGAAAAAGAGCTGGTGCTGAGGGGGACTGAGCACAACAGGCACTATAACTTACTCAGATGGATTGCACTAACCTAGGCTTGTGCCAGGTACCCAGGACTAAACAGGCAGGGGAGATGAGAAGGAAGGGGTAGGGGGCTGAAGTTGTCCTACCTGTATCTGTGATAGTTTAAAGGTGATGGTGGTTGGAGTGGTCTTTGTAACAGGACTAAGAATGGTGTACCTGTTAAAGTATGTTTCAGACTGTCCAGGGAACTGCCGTCACAAGACAGCTCATTAAAAGTATAGTTATAGCTATAGATATATAACTGTCTATAGATCTATATCTAGATATATATTTGTATACCTCTATTTACACATACCTATACATGAGGCAGGGGGGAGAGAGACAGAGGTTTGTTTTGTTTTTAAGACACACAAAAAAAAAGGTTCCATTAATGCTTTACTCTAGTATGGGCCATGTGTTTTCTAGGCTTGTTGAAGATGGGTTGCATTCAGTCAACTTCATAACTGGTTTCCATGACTGAGCACGATGCTTCCAGCAGCAGTTTAACGACAGATAATATATTTAACAGGGAGGGGGGAGAGGTCAGATATATAAATAAATAAATAAATAAATAAATAAATAA
>JAGPOW010000261.1:86609183-86629034 GCA_030014935.1 Caiman crocodilus | reverse complement strand
ATAAATAAATAAATAAATAAATAAATAAATAAGACAAGGGGCTTTTTTCCCAATGCTGGCAGATGGAAAAAAACCTCAGGTAAATGCAGTAATAATTGCATTCTAACATCCCAAGTATACATTCATGACATCAACTAACAAGATTTTAAGTTAATAGTGTAGTTTACATTTTCTTAACCGCTAACTCTAAAAATCACTAAATAGCCCTCCAATCTGTAGGTTATTTCTTTTTGTAACCTTTCTTTTTGTTTAACATCCCTCTAAATCAAGAAGGATACTTCTCCAGATGTAGTATATTTATCTCTAAGGCCTTGAGCTGGCATCTGAATTTGTGGGCTGATCCCCGCACTCAAGTACTCATTTAAGTCAAGAGAGTTCAACAGGAACACAGATACCCATCCCTACATAAACTGCATTCCTGGGTCATAAAGTAACGAGTGCACATTTTTAATAAGGAAATAATTTCAATATTTCAAAACATGAGTTCTGAAGCATCTTAAAATAAAATCTTCTGAGCAACTTAGCATTAGCTATATAAGATTGTTAAAACTTTAAATTCTCTTTTAAACAAAACAGGTCATCCTTATCATAAACAGTTAAAGAACGAGGTGTTAAATGCATCTGGCTCCATGGTTTGGATGAGTCGTGTGGGATTGGTCCACAGGCTGGAACGGACACAGAAATCAGGCCTGCGTGCCAGATGCTGCTTATGTTTTGGAGCAGCCAGTGTGGACACTACATGTGACAGCTGTCTGTGCCACTGGATCCTTCATGGAGCTGATGCATGCATGCTGTGGCACAGTCCTGGAGCAAGCTCTACATGCAACAGGTAGGGCCGTGAGGCCTCTCTGCATGCTGCCTGTGGGCCAACTCCAAGACTCACAAGTAGCACCGGGGGCCAGCTAATAGGACTCTGCCAGCCAGATCCAGCCCCAGAGCCATATCTTTTGACACCTCTGATTTAAAGTAAATTATTATTTCTAGTTTGAAGAACAAAAATCTGAACATGTGGCAGCATTCCTCCTGTCTTTAATACATACTGTATGAACTCTAGTATTCTTGAACTAAAAATATCTAACATTTTTGCAAAATCCTGAAGACATGCACATTACTAACCAAGTTAACTACAAGATCCTTAGGTCTGGTTGTGAAACCAGAGATTCTATTTTTTGATTGGGTACAATTCCCAATGAGAAAAGGAAGTTGAAATGTTATTCAAAAGGAACACACACATGATACCCTAAAAAAAAGGCAAAACCTCATAACAAGAAAACTAAAATCGAAGTTTCAAATTCAAATATCAACCTGAATGCTGACAGCGGAGGAAAAACTGACATTTTCCCATATAGACATAAATTTTGACAAAACAATTTTCAATGAAAAAGTTTCTTATGTAAGAAGCTTTAGCTAGCTACAATGATCTTGTTTCAAAACCTTTGACACCTTTTCTCATAGATCTTAACGTGTGCTTCCATCTGACATCAAGATACATTATTTAGCCAACTGTTCTTTTTGAATGATACACCCTTTATCATGGTCTCTATGGGTTTCAGGTTCTAATGATTAAAAAAAAGCCCAAACTAGTCCAAAATGGATGTTTCAAAAGCACTTAAATAATTTAGGAGAACAAGCCTCACTGACTTTCACTGGGTCTTCTCTCTTTAGTAATCTAGTTGTTTTTGAAAATTCCACACACAGTATATAACTACCTATTAAATGAAGCATCACACAAACATACATACCAGTCCTAATCTACAAGGCTCGTATGCAGAAAAGGAAGGTCTGTATCAAAAATTACCTGTAATATACATCTTACAAAGTATATGTGCTTCACTGTAAACAAACATCTCTCAGGAAAAGATAATACAGAAATGTTATTGTAAACCAGGAAAAGAATAAAAAGGGATTCAACCAGGAAAATTATCGAAAAGGGATTCATCAATAAGAGACATCAGAACTGAAGCAGAGGCTGCAGCACTGCTGCAAGATGGACTAAAAATGGTGCTCAGTTGGCTTTAACACTCACCTAGCACTTTGCTATTGAGCGATGATAGGTGACTTGCAAATTACTTTTATATTTGCATGTGCAACCTACTGAAGCCTGGAGCTTTGCCTGTCTAATACCTCTGTATCTGTCACAACCATGACTATGGTGATTTCACCTGTAACTGTAGGCTAGTGCTGTTACAACTGATTTGGATTATCACAGAGAAAGTTGTCTGCTATATACTGCTTAACGTAATGACTGTATGTCTTAATAATATTTACATTCTCTCTTCATTAATATTGTAAGATTATATATCACTGCTGAATTATCTAATAGCACCTACCATTAGAATAATTCTCATTTTGTTTTCCAGTTCACTAGAAGGTGAAATGAAAGAAGGGACTTTTGTAAAAATAGCTGATGTGTTCTCAGATACAGGAACATGATCATTTAATTATTCACAGATTTCTTACAGAGCATCAACTGTCATGATACAGTTGTGTCATTTCTCACGGGTACACCAGATACATTTGTGTATTATGGATCTATTTCCATATATTAAATGTTTCCTCAAACCTGTATGACTTTTTATTTGTATTTTATTTTGCTTGTTTCATCTTGTCTTATATGCGTCTGTGACTCAATTTATTCTTGTTACTAATCTTAAATTTGTTTTTCCAAAGAAGTCAGTTCGACTTATAAAAGCTCAACTTTTTCTGGAACAATTGTTATTTCTTGAGATTCCTCAAGCAGACAGAAATACACATAAGTGTGCAGGAAATAATGAACCACTGTCACTGTCTAAGCACAGGTCTATGCAGCAAAGGTTGGAGCAATCATATTAGAGGATACAGACCAGGCAGGTGAACAGCAGAAATGTATCTATTTTGTTGGCTTCTTCAACTTCCTGTATGAGTAATTGTTGCTAATGTTTTGGGGGTGAAAGAAAGCATCCGTGTAAAGTCTGAGAGTTTTTCATCCAGACCTGTTCTCCATCCAGGGCTGCACAGGATTTGTCTGTATTTTATAAAAATGTACCATCTGCCTTAGATCTATGCTTACTAGTTTAACTCTTTAAAACAAAGGCTCATTGCTGCCCCTTTCTAGGCAGAACAGTCTGAAGAGCCAGACTGGATTTACTGCTGACAGCAGCCGTGCCTTATGTGCTGGATGGAGCACATCAGGAAGTCTCCCTTGCTACACTTGTTGACTAACACCCGAGTCAACCTATTTACTGACAACCACCTAAGTCAGCGGCTCCCAATTTGTGGTATGGGTAGTATGAGTGGTAGGCAGACAACCTGTCAGTGGTATGCATTAACAGATTTATTACAATTACTTTATTTGACAAAAATTTGCTGGTGTAACTTAAGGTTGCATTGTTTTAAATTGGTGGTGCCCAATCTGTCAGCGTTTGGGAACCGCTGACTTAAGTACAACCATCTACATGCACAGAAAAGATAAATGCTTTCTGGTCCTTCTCCCTTTTGTCTAGGGGTTCATCAATAAAAATTTTCTTGGCCGATACTGATAGCCAGTTATTAACCAGCCGTATCAGCCAATACCAATCTGATAACCAATTTACAGAAGTGCAGCTAGGCAGCGTGGAGAGCAGCTCCCTGTAAATAAGTCTATGGAAGGGAAAGGGTATGGGGGGCGGTGGGGCAGATTGAGGACCCCATGGTGAGAGAGAGAGTAGGGAAGGGGCTGGGGGCACTGCCTAGCCAGGGTGGTGAATGGGACCTGGGGCAGGGAGTGGGACAGAGCCACAGGCAGCTTGTCCAGTGGATCAGCATCTTAGAACTTAAAAATGGTGGTTGGGGCACTTGAACACAAGTTCATTGAATGAGCTTGAGTTCAAGTGCTGCTACTGTCACCATTTTTAAGTGCAGGGACACTTTTAAATAGAATGGAGCTAAGCAGAGCGAAGGTGGATGCAGACTGCTGTCTCTGAGCTTGGGACTCTGCTCTGATGCCTTTGCCCCAGCAGCCTGCGCTGACCGCATGTCCCCGCCCACCTGGCAGGAGACAACTTGCTGCCCCCTCTGCTGCCATGTGGACAGGGGGCATATAGCCAGCACAGGGCTCCCAAGGGAAAGGCAGCAGAGTGGAGAGCCCTGAGCCCGCAGCCTGCATCTGCCTGCATCTACCCTGGTGCTAGGTCCCATTTACTTCCCTGGCTAGGCAATGCCCCCAGCTCCTGCCCCACTCCCTCCTTCACCATGGGGGCTTCAATCTGCTTCTCCCTAAAACCTTTCCCTCCCATGTCTCTTCTCTTCCACAGACTTACCTGCAGGGCACTGCTCTCCATGCTGCCCAGCTGAATAGCCTGGCACATGCATGCATGTGTTCAGAGGTCTCGGCCAGAAGGCACATCACATTTATCAGTGAAATCATCGGCTATGCTGGCCAAAAAAACCTCTTAGCCGATAATGTTAATTTTCCTTTTATCGGTGTTGATTGGATATGCAACTGATGTATCGGTGCACTTCTACTATACCGCGTCACCGATGCTATATTTCCCTATGCATCACTACAGCTTTGAGAGATGTATCCCATGATACTTTCTGGTGCAACAAGATTAACTAGTTTATGATTCTTTCCCAGTGGTCTGTGGTACATTTCATCTGTCATTCTGGGCAGACTAATTGAGAGAGGGCAACCAAGGATTATCAGCACCTGAACACAGTTTGCATGTACACTATGAAGTGGGCCACTTCCTAGTGCAGCTAAAAAGCAGAATCCAGGTTATAACCAACAGCACCAACCATTCCAGCTAGTCTACACTAACTTTATAGAATAAGACAAGAAACAATTAAAACAAGTAAGTATGACTATAAAACAAAAGTCTGCAATAGAGCACAAAAGCATGTGCTGCATCCAAAGGTATTTTTAATCCATTAAAAAAAACAAACAAACTATATTAGCTTGAATATGTCGCTTCATGTCTTCAAACCAATCCTGTAGTCCACAGGATTAAAAAGAAAAAAAAAGCAGTCTTTAAACTGGAAATGCAACAAGTACAAAACAATATGGCATCATAACATCATGCACAGGAATCTAAGAACCAATCATTTAATATTGAAACCAACATAAAACTAGAACTATAACATTGGAAGTAAAGTTAGATTTGCTCCAGAATGACCCCTTTTCTCTTCAATAATGAAACTTTATTGACCTTCAACTCCATAAAGCAAGAGAAGCAGAAAAGGAAAGTGAGAATACTGACATGTCATTCAGGGGTTTGGGTTGTAGCTGTGTTGATCTAAGGACATAGGCAGAATTTGATATCTTTTATTAGACCAACCCAAATGGTTGGAGAATAGTTATTAAGCAAGCTTTCGGGTTCAAAAACCCTGCTGAAGCTTCCTTAGCCTGATGAAGGGTTTTTGAACCCGAAAGCTTGCTTAATAACTATTCTCCAACCACTTGGGTTGGTCTAATAAAAGATACCAAATTCACCCAAGGAGCCTTGACATGTCATTCAGGAACTTGCATCCTTTTGGCTCTATGCCCAGTTACCTACAAATTCAGCACTGCAAAACAAATCTAGGAACCTGGTCTCCAGAAAAATCCATAACCAAGAGTTAAGTACCTAAGCTCTGTAGAGGTAAACACCTCAGAAGGATGATCTAAAATATCTAAATTTTGAGCAGGATGAAGCTTAGAGCCAGCCAACATGAAATACTGAAGACAGAGGAATTCTGATCTCCACAGCTTAGGCTAAATCTAGGCTGCAATAGAGGCACCTCCACCTATTTGGACTCAACAGCCCACAGTCCACTCACGAAACCAGATGCCTAACAAGTATTCTTGTTAAAAAATGGAATCATTCTTTTTGCAGCAAGACAAGATGCCACTGTCCACATTTTATATACTACGTCAATAGTAAGAGTACTTACCCACAAACTGGGAGACTGAGGTTCTAGGCCATGGGCAAGCAAAATACGGCCCATGGGCTGCATCTAGCCCACAAGCCCATTCTATCCAGCCCACAGAGCCTCTACAAATTTTAGAAAACTAACTTTTACCTGCCCCTTGCTGCCTGTCAACGATGATACGCAGCCAGCAGCAGCAGGACCCAGCGGGAGCCTGTGACTGAGCAGAAAGGCCAGCCCAGCTCCAGCCCACCCCCACTCCCCATCCCACCCACACAGGGAGTGGCGGGGGCCCTGGGGAATGGTGCTGCAAGCAGCAGGGGCCGTAGGGAGTGGTGGGAGCATGCACTACTCATCTGCTCCTCCTCACTGGTGCCAACTTGGCCAGGCCTGTCCCATCTTGTCCTGAGCAGCATACAGCAAAGCAGCAGCTGAGCTGGTTTTGCTGTGTGCCACTCGGGATGGGACAGGACAGGTCTAACCAGGTCGGCACTGGCGAGAAGTAGAGGCCCAGCCAGCTTAGTCAAGTGCAGCTCAGAACCAGCTTGGCCCAGCTGGAGCAGCACGCAGCTCAGCTGTTCCTTCCCTTACCTCTGCCAGCTGGTCCCAAGCTCAACCACCACTTCTCCTCACTGGTGCCCTCCCAGCCGAGCTCAGCCCATCCCAAGTGGCACACAGGGACGCAGCAACTGGGCCAGCTTTGCTGCATGCTGCTCGGGTTGGGACAGGCTGGGTGAGCACCAGCAAAAAAGTGGCAGCTGAGCCATGTGCCACTCGGGACCTGCTCAGCCACTGCTTCTCGCCGGTGCCAACTTGGCTGGCCCCATCGTATCCTGAGTGGTATGCAGGGAAGCAGCAGCTGGCCAGACCCGTCACTCGGGACGTGACGGGCCTGGCCAGGTCAGCACTGGTGAGGAGAAGTGGCAGCTGATCTAGCTGAGTTGCGTGCCACTTCCTCACACCACTCAGGACAGGCTGGGGTCTGGCTGGGTTGGCACCAAAGAGACAAAGCCGTGGCTAAGCCTGTGCCAAGCAGCATGCGAAGAAGCAGTATACGGATCATCTAGCTCAGCTGCTACTTCTCCGACCTGGCCAGGCCCATCCCATCCCAAGCAGCGCACAGCAAAGCCAGCCCAGGCCGCTGCTTCCCTGCATGCCGCTCAGGATGTGATGGGCCCGGCTAAGTTGGCACCAGTGAGAAGTGGTGGCTGAACCGTGTGACACTTGGGACCAAACAGGCCAGACTGCCAGTGGTAAGTGCACAGCTTTGCACAGCTGTTCCCAGAGCTCTGCGGGCTCCTGCCACAGCCCACTCGCCCACTCATGCTGTGCCCAGCATGCACAGAGGATGAGCCAGGAACACCCCAAAGCCTCTCTCATCCCTCTCCCCACTCTCTTCTCTCCCTTTTCCCCCTCTATGAAATTTTGTTTACTGTCACCAGGTTTAGAATTTTTAGAAAACCTGGTATTTACCATAAAAAAACACCTATTATTAACTATATTAATACGCAGTGCATCCTGCCACATATCCCCTCCCCCAGTTTTTTTTGGCATGCTGGCACTCCAGCACCTTACAAGATAGACATTGTACACATAGACATTGGTGCTCCAGCCAAAAAATGTTGCCTACCCAACACAGACCACATGACAGGGCGTACCTTCCAGTTCCAAGGCCATAGTACCCCCTCCCAAAAGGACTGTTTCCAGGGGCAAAGGGAGGAACTTCTGGTGGCACAGGGCAGCGATTAGGGGGCAGGACTTCTGACAAGATGGCAACCAGGGGACAGGGCAACTGTCAAGGGGTAGGGCTACCCATGCAGCCCTCGACAGCTTACCAAAAGTAGTGAAGTGACCCTCCAGCTGAAATAACCACCTGCCTCTGTTCTAGGCCCCTTGCATCCTGAGAGATTTACCATATTGCTTCAAACCTCCCAAAAGGTCTCCCCCTCATGGGGGAGAACTTGCAGCCTTCCCCCATGCCTGTGCCTGCCCCCCACCTTCTGTCCCTGTGCCAGGCCCCCTGCAACCTGCCCCCCACCCCCTGCACTCTTCCCCCCAATTGTCCTCTCCTTTACCTTCTGCTCCAGCTCTGGTCCCTCTAGCCCTGACTCACCCTGCTAAGCTGTGATCTGTTGCCACTTCTGCCTAGCTAGGCTGGGCACAATAGAAGGTAAAGGGGGAGTGGTCAGAGAGTGGAGGCAGAGGCAGGCATGGGGAGCAGGGAAGCTGCATGGGGGAGCAGAGACGTAAGGAGTGAGGGGGATAGGCACAAGGGAGACAAGGGGCAAGGGAACAAGTGACAGGGGAGTCTAGCCCATAGGGCCAGTGGGGGTGGGATAGAAATTTAAGATGACCCCCCCCCCCCCCAAAAAAAAATTCTATGCATGAATTCTACATATGGAAACATAACAAATTATAACAATTTTTACATGTACAGAATCTAATTATTGGGAGGGTTGTCTTAAATTCAGCCTCTTGAATTCAGGTAAAGATGGTACGTCAACAGCTATCAAGGTCCCCCTTCAGCCTTCACAAGAGAAAGATGAGGGGGGACCTTCTGACCATCTATAAACTCACTGGGGGCACCAGAAGGGTTTGGGGGAGACGTTGTTTCCCCCAGCGCCCCCCGGGATAACAAGAAATAACGACCACAGGTTGTTGGAGAGTAGGTTCAAATTAGACATCCGTAGGAACTACTTTATAGTTAGGGCGGCTAGGATCTGGAACCAACTTCCAAGGGAAGTGGTGCTGGCTCCTACTCTGGGGGTCTTTAAGAAACAGCTCAATGTCTACCTGGCTGGGGTCACTTAAGCCCAGTTTCTCTCCTGCCCAGGCAGGGGGTCGGACTTGAAGATCTACAAGGTCCCTTCCGACTTTATTTCTATGATTCTATGACTTCCTAAGAGAGTGCCCTAATCACCAGGATGAATAGGAAAACTCCACCCTGAAAGGCTGGTACACCGTGCAACCAATAATGCAAGCATCACAGTGCATGTACACAAGGCAGTAATGTAACAATGAGTCTGGATCACTCTTTTATAACACATTATTTCCTCCTTACTAAATGCCAAATAATGCTATTTATTTATTTCTGTTTACAGCATTTTCAGTAACAATTAAGGTTGGAATACTCTTTCTACTGTTTCAACTTCTAGAATTATCACCTTAATTCTCATTAAAAACTAGTGGCATCAACTAGTTATGGAAATAAATGAGTGACAAGAAAATGATTTTTCCAACCCACTACCCCTACATACATTGAGCACTGGAATCTAATGAAAATATTTGCTTATTTGTGAGCGTCTATGGCACTCTAGGAAAAAGTTTTTGATAATCAAAAGTTCAGATATTCACTCAATTCTCAATTTAAATTCCCTTTTCTGTTGGGTGGGGAAAGAACAATCTTGTGCAAAATTACTTACCACAAACAAGGCTCCACTGGCTCCACTACGTGCAACTGTTTTATGCAAGCCACGGATTTGTCTCACCTACAAATACATTTTTTAAAGAGTATTAAAAATACATGCAAAATCTATACAATTGCCATACACTGCTTTCAGTAATACCTTTAATTATGGATCAAATACTTACTATCAAATACTGACAAATGAACAGTTTGTTTTCTTCCTTGTTCTCTAGTGAAATAATAAGCAACATTCAAAGCTTCTCCTAATATTATTAGGAGAGTATCCTTGTTCATTTAACCCACAGTCATTTCAGCTAAGTTTAGGAAGTGAATCCTTTAAATTTGTAAAACAGAATTTTACACTCACAGTTCCCAACTGTAGTTAGCAACTGATGCACATATCTCATCAGGCCCTGTACCAATACGATGCCACACCACTTTCTCTTCCCATCCCCTGCACATTAGGTACAGCACAACAGACTCTCTCTGCCTTACATACCACATTTCCCTCAGCTCATGAGAAAACAGCCATTGTAAGAAATTGATGCATCTGGGCAGCAAGCTCCTTCTCTATGTGAAATGTATATTCAAGGGATTGAGTTTATGATGGCAGCTCCTCTCCTTAATAGGTCATGGGGTCAGATTGTAGCCCCCCTCATCTGTTGGGGCAGAAGGTAAAAAAAAATCCTTTGAAAGGATACCTAACTCCCTTTTTCAGGCCTGGATATTCTGGATGCTCCTAGACAAGAAATTCTCTTAGCTTTGTCAAGTGTATATATGGGGAAGATGTCACTTCTTCCCCTAGCTGGGATGCATACAGGGAAGTTTAGCTGCAATGAACAGCACTACCATCCTCCAGGATATGTTCAGAGTGATGAAGCCCCCTCTTGCTGTGGGATACATAAAGTGCCACTTCCAGGTAGCAAAATGAAAATGTCTGAGGGAAGACCAACTTAGAACTGTCCTCCCCCTATTTACATCACCTTTACAGCTGTAATATATACAAAAAACAAGGGGTGGGCTGTGGCCTGCAGGAAAGTAGCAATGGTTCACTCATCCAAAAAATACAGGCACCACTACTTTACAACATAAAACAATGTCATCTTCTTGCATGTAAGTATTCATCAGCCACAGTACGTTTTATATAGAATTAATTGCCTTAACACAGGAGTTGGCAACCTATGGCCAGTTGGCCAGATCCAGCCCACTGAGCCACTGGATCCATCCTGAAGCCAAAAAGCTTTGCCCAAGCCATAATGCAGATGGGCAGAGGACAACTTTATCCATGTCACACCATGCTAGAGCCTGGAGCTCCCCATGGGAGGTCCCTATGCCATGTTGTAGATGGCCAGCAGGAAGAAACAGCAGCAGTGGCCAGGTCTTAGTACCAGCTCAGCTAGGGCTCCACCAGAATCATTCCAATGAGCTGCCAATAAAACAGTTGACCAATGCCTCAAACACATACTTCATATACAAACCTCAACCACATATACTTTAAGACATATGTAGAATGACTGACAACCTGATCCTCTAAATCGGGGTGCTCAACCTCAAGCCTGCAGGCCACAGTGCCAAGTCATCCAATTCGAAGGGCTCCCCACAGGTCCATAAATTTGGTGGTGAGGGGGCAGTCAAATCTCTAGACCCATGGAGAGCCCCAGACCCTGCACACCAGCACCCAGTCATAACACACAGGGTCATGCAGGGGTGGCGTATGGCCTCAGACCCCAGGGCTCAATCTGGCATGTTGGGGTGAGAGGGCAGGATGGGTTGGTACCAGCCCTACAAGACCAAATCCCAGCACGTGGGGTGGGGGGCAGGAGAGGGCAGCACCAGGCCACTGGGACCCAATCCCAGTACACAAGAGGTAGGAAGGGTTGATGCTAGACCACCAGGACCCAACCTGGCATGCAGGGGATGAGAAGGGGGCCCCTAAGGCCCAATATGGCACACTAATGGGCCCTGTACCCCTCATCTGGCCTGCAGGGACCAAAGGTGGAGCACTGCTGCTTGCATTTCACAAACCAACAGCTATACAACTGAATGGTCCTTTTGGGCTCTACATGACTAATCACAAAGCTAAATAAATCCCTGAAGCTGCAACAGGATAAACATTGGCATAACTTGTGCCCATACAGAGTTTCACTAACTTCAGTGAGTATCCATACTGGCATAAGGCTCAGCTTATATACACAACTGCAAAACAAGAGCAAGCAAGACTGTGTAGCTAACCCTGTTAAAACTACACAAAAGGTATCGCAGTTTGTGTCTCAGACATTTTGACTCAAACCTGAAATGTCTACGTCAAATGCATTTAAGGGGCCTTAAAATATAAAATAAACACCCAAGACACCTTATTGTCTCACAAGAACACCTGTTTTTGGATTTCCATTATCTTACTCCATGATCCCATTTGTGGAATTTCAAGTGGGTAAGTTTCAATGGGCCAAAGTCTGAAAATACTTGAAATATGAGCCTCACTACCAGCCTACTATGAAGAAAGATAACTTCTCATAATGTAAAGTATCCATTTAAAAATGAAGTTAGAGGAGATAAAAATGGAAAGCACAAACAAATTTGGAAAACAACAGAGAAGAGAAATAAACATGTGCACAAGTCTGAAAGATCAATGGGGTTTTGTTGCCTAACTTAAGTGCTTTTGTAAATCCCAACAGGTGTCTAACTACAACTTTCAGTATCAAAATACTTTTGTAAATGTATTTTGCAAACTTTTATAAACCCACACATTGTGATTCCCACCCAAATGTATTTTTTTCCCAAAAGGTGAGACCACATAGAGAAGTTTTAAGGAAATGGCAAGGAAAAATAAAAAAGCAGCAGTAAGAAACTAAAATATTTTAAAATCGCAGTCTACTCTGGCCAGGGTAGATTGACTTAAATCAGCAAGCCATAAACCTCAATTTAAATAATTGCTTCTTATCAACTTTCCTGTTGTGTATTTTCATTGGTTGATATAATAATTAAAACATGTTGATTTACAATTAAGTACAGCTTTTACAGCAGGTTTAGTACATAAGTTTCCTTGATACACAAACCAGATAAGCTTTACATTTTTAAATATATAGCTTAAATATTTGGATTGTTAGAAATCCTACACTTTAATAAGCTATAAAATGGGGAAATATATATTTCATATTCACTAAATCATTTGCTTTTTGCTCATATTCCTATAAAGCTGCATTAAGATAGCAACTTGAATTTAATTAAAAAGACACAAACCAGCATTTCAGATTTATTAAACAAAACAATGTTTTGGATACAGAAACTTTTTTAAAAATCAAAATATGGTGCAGATTAACAACTAATTTATTAAAACACTAATATTATCTGTTATAGCATTAGAAGGATGAACAGTGGTTAATGAATAATTATTACAGTTCACCCGTGGGAAAGTTTTCTAAAATGCCTAGGTGAAAGTCATTTGCGCTTAAGTTCCTACCTGCCTTATTCTTTTTAAATTAGAGGCTTTTTACCTGGGCTGTTTTGAAAATTTTTACCCCCTTTCTTTCAAGTTTTCAGAACTCATAAATCTCAAATGGACCAAGAAAGGATATTGACTGGAGTACTCAGAACCATTCAGAAGCAGAGGGTTTTAATGAGCGGATGCTTGGTTTCCATAAGCTGAAGAATAAGCCTCCAGAACAGACTCAAATATTCATAATTTGAGCATAGAGCTAGTCAGAGTTCAGAAATTAATGCAACTATCAGGATGTGCTCATTTGATAATCCTGATCAAAGAGCGCACAGGACGGTGCCTGCAGGAGTCAGAGGCTAGGTTCCAACACCTGTGATGACTTTGCTGATCTTTTGCCACCCATAGTATAAGCCCTGTATCCCCTAACAGGATCAAGCCCCTAATATATGAAATACTGTTCCATATTTTTAAAGGTCTACCTCAAAAGTTAGATCCCGCCTTTACCCTTTTTCTAATATAGAAGAAAATCAGCTTTTAACACTCAAGTTTTTAGTACAGGCTCACTGATTCAATATATTATTTAAATTATTTTAATAGATTATACTAAATTTATATTTTAGCTTATGCTGTATTAAAATCAAGTTTCATTTTAGGCTAATTTATTTTTAATTAGGAATATTACAGTTAAATTATAGTTTAAATAAAACAATACAATTTAAAATGTTAAAAATCTTACTAAAAAATCATAGATTTGTAGCCACAAAGTCTAACAGACAAAAGGAAAATATTGATAATGGCAAGCGATCCCTGAATGCAACGAGCTGCTCATCAAGCGTCAGGTGTATTCCTGGAATATACCATTTCCTGAGCTGCTCCATAAATTGTGTCCAAATCTCTCTGAAGGCAGCAAGCTTGTCCACAGCTCTCCTCTTCTCACGTGTCAGTTTGTTATCAAATCTCAGGTAGTTGGTGATTTGAAGGAATCAGTTTAAACTCATGGCGGCATGGAAGCAAGGATGCCCAGTGCGTTGCTCCCACAGCTCCTCCAGTTCCTTATGATCACCATGGTATAGACCACTCAGCAGTAGGAACCCAATGTAAGCTTTCAGCTCTGTTTCATCTAGTTTTTTCCACTCCTTTCTATTTTCAGGATGGCTATGATTCCACTCCCTGAATCTTCTTTCTGCCTCTCTGTTTGTTTCTCTTATAATAACAGTCAGGATATCTTGTGAGAGAAACAGGTGGAATGTTTCCATCAGTGTCTTTATTACTTTCTCTTGTCGGCCCAGCACTTCCATGGACTATGTTCTCCAATTATATATTAGTTGTGGACCTTTTTCCACACGCTGCCATTCCCTCCTGTAAAGATACCATCAACTGCAATGTTTTCTGAGGGTGGTGGCAGTAACTCTGCTCCACGTCCTGCTGCAGGTCTTCTCAGTCTTCCATGGCAGTCCTGGGCTAGTCCTCTTCCCTTTCCCAATGAAAGTGCTGGCATCACTTCTAGTTCTAGCATCAATTCTTCCTCATATGAGCTGGGTGAAACTTCCATAGACATATGTTTTTCTTGCTCTGAACAATCTCCCATGTCTGAAATGAAGTCAGCATCCTCACTGTCTTGGGATAAGATTTCACCAGGGGATGTGTCACTGTCATCCCCAGTTACCTGTGCAAGACAGGCTTCACCACTAAGTATACGCTGCCTTCTCATACTGGACTTCAGAAGAAAAAGAAAAAATTGATTATTGCTGAATGCATATAAATAACAATCAAAGACAAGGCTGCTTGTCCAAACAGAAATGGTAGGGGGTGGGTGTCAAGACCTTACCGTTGAAGAGGACTCCATAGTGTGCTCTGTATTGCAGTATGATGTTGTTCTATTTCCTATCTGCTGTCCCTTTGCTCCTTGTCCTCACTTCCAAAGGCAAAGCAAACTAGCTTGTATGTTATAAAAAGGGCAGGTGAGACAGAGAGTTTTACCGTGAGAAAAGAGAACAGAGGTGGATTTGGGTGTGACAAAGTGTTTGGGGTTTTTTGGCAAAGGGCAGGGTTGCTGATGATCTTGCAGCCTGTAAACAAAGCGGTTAGCAACATGGATTGCCACATCTTCTGCAACAGCAGAGTGGAGGATGGACATCCGTTAGTTACCATGGATACCTGAAGTGAACATGAATGAGGTATGAGTGAATGCTGACCTTTCAGATGCATCCACCCAGTGTCGCCAGATAGGTCTAGGTCTGTCATTTATACAGAAATTGTACTGAGGTAATCATTGGCAATGTGTAAGGAGTACACACAGATGCACATGCACCCCCCGAGCGTGGCGGTGCACCCCCTGTGACACTGTTGGTGGCATCTACAGGCAGTCACTGCTCATTGCCACGGACAATGTCTGTCGGTGGTTGCCACCCTCCCCCGCTGTAGATACCTGCGGGAGCTCCCCACTTGTGGCTGCCAAGCTCCCACCACTGACAGCGCTGCCACCACCTGCAGGAGCTTGCCATTCCCCACTAGCCCTGGGGGCACATAGCATTCATGGGGGTAAAAAGTTACCCCAATGCATTATCAGGGGCTTGGGATAAGGTCTAACCCCATATGGAAAAACACATTCATAGCTGAGGTAATATGTTACCCTGGGCAGTTTTTCATCCACAGAGAGCCAGCCATTCATGTAAGATAGCTGTTCTTTGGGGATATTGTGCATCATGGTGCCAGCAACAGTGTTCTAAACAGAATTTTTTTTTAATCAATTAACTTTAAAATACTGTACAAAATATGCATCCGGGGTAGGAAATTACCCCATGGGAACATATGGAGGTTAAATTCTAGGTAAATGCTGATAAACATTTTTTCATGTATATCCAAGACACACAAGGTTACTTATACACAACTCTCCAGTGAATTCGAGCCAGAAATGAAAACTTAAAATGAGAAGTCATACACCATTTGTGATATGAGAAAAATATAATGTAGTAAAAATTAACAAACCAAATACAATAAACCAAAGCAAAAAAGAGCTACATAACTTTTTATATCACACTACTTAGCTCTTAAAGCATACAAAGCCATAAAAACACATACATTTAATCATTGGGAAAGCAGGATTGGAAGACACCTCAGGAGGTCAACTGGTCCAACCCCCTCCAAAGCAGAAATTGGTCCAACCCCCTCTAAAGCATGATCTAGTTGGGATCCCCAACCAGATCATCCCAGCCAAGGCTTTGTAGCTAGGTCTTAAAAACCACCAAGGATGGAGATTCCACAACCTCTCTGCATAACCTGTTCCAGTGCTTCACCACCCTCCTAGTGAGAAAGTTTTTCCTAACATCCAACTTAAACCTCACCTGCTGCAACTTGACACCATTGCTCCTTGTTCCCTCATCTGCTACCACTGAGAACAGACTAGCTCCATCTACTTTTAAACCCTCCTTCAGGTAGTTGAAGGCTGCTATTAAATCATGCCTCAATCATGTCTTCTGCTGACTCAATAAACCCAGTTCTCTCGCCTTTCCTCAGAAGTCATATGTCCCCAGCCCCCAAACCATTTTTGCTGCTCTACAGGACTAGCTTCAACTTGTCCACATCCTTTCTGTAGCAGGGGGAGGCCCAAAACTGAACACAGATGTGGCCTCACCAGTGCTGAATAGAGAAAAATAATCACTTCCCTTGACCTGCTGGTAACACACTTAAGCGTTATCTGGAATCATAGAAAAATGAGGGTTGGAAGGGACCCCAGAAGGCCATCTAATCCGACTGCTGCTCAAAGCAGGACCATCCCCAACTAGATCATCCCAGCTAAGGCTTTGTGCACCAGGGTCTTAAAAACCTCCAAGGCTGAAGAATTCACAACCTTTCCAGGGAGCCTGTTCCAGCACTTTACTATCCTACAGCTCTAGGATACCCTGACCAGGAAACAGTAATTCTTGTAGAGTTGTTTTTTGTTATTTTTTAATCCCCCAAACCGCTGACCACTAACGAAAAAAAGGAAAGGTTAAAAAAACAAGCCAAAGTTCGAAACAAATCAAGGTTTTCCATCCGTGGGCATCAAACCCAGCAGGGGGCCCCCCTTTTTGACAGGTGTCACCCTTGGATGGCCACTCCGCTCCCCTGCCCGTGCCGGATGCGACCTTGTTCCGCCTGCTCCCGCCCCGACGTGCTGCTCTGCCTCCTGCTCTATCTGCCCCTCGCGCACCAGACCTACAGGCAGCTCAGAGCCCTGAAGTGGGAGGGAGCGAAGGAGGCAAAGACCCCCGTGCCCTTACCGGTCGCCCCGGGCTTTCCTTACCAAGAGGACAGCGGCGGCCCGCACCGACTCTGACAGCAACATGGCAGCGACGACAACGACACCAGAGCCAGCAACAAGGAGACAAATGGTTGGCGCATGCGCACGCTCCCAGCAGCACCTCCGTACGTGCGTGCGCGAGCCCGCGCAGGCGGGCCCGCGCTGCTCTCTTTCCGCCCTGCCGGGGGGGGGCGCACTGGTGGCGGCTCCTCAGTCACAGCGCCAGTGACGTCAGGCCGAGCCGGGGCTGGACGCGCCTGTGTGGAAGAGGGGCTGGTCGGGTAGGTCCCGGTGCCTACGATCCCGTCGTAACCTAGCAACGCCCCCCCCCGCTGACCGGGGCCTTGCAGGAGCCCGGCAGGGAAGGAGCGGCCGGGGAAGGCGGCACTTGGCCGACGGGGACGGCTCAGTCAGTGCCTCGTGAGCTCGGGAACAGTCTTACGGAGCTCGAGGCAGCTTTTGGACTGGCCAGAGGACATTATGTAGACGCAGCAGAGTGTCCAGGAGCTCAGGCTCGCTGTGCAGGGATGCTGTGAGAGGAAAGCTGAGATATACAAGTGTGGCACAGCTCTACCACACACCTGCTGTCTCCTCAGCATCAGCATGTGCATGCACACACATGTGCGTGTGCAGGTGTGTAGTATATACATGTGGTGCACACACATATACAAATATATATACATACATAATGCATACCCACATGCTGCGTGTGCAGGGGTGATGCGTAGAGGGTGCACATAGGTGCACATGCACCTCCTGCAAAAAGGTTCCAGCTCCTGCAGGTAGTTGCCACTTGCCACCCCACTGCCAACACTTCCAGCACTGGTTGCAATCCATGATGCCTGCTGGCCGCCACTGATGATGCTGGTGGCAGTTCTGGATGGTCACCAACCTTTGGTCCGTGCTCACCACTCTCCAACCCCCTGCTGCTGACAGTGCCAGCAGTATCTGTGGGAGCTCCCCCACTTACCGCTGTTGCACTCCCGCTACCACCATGCCCACCCCCAGCTGCCAGGGGCATATGTCATTTGCACATGTGTGTATATACACATATATATACATACACCCACACACATAGAACAAAATTTCTTTTCATAGCATCTGATGTGAGCATCAGCCCACACAAGCTCCTGCTGTACAGAGAGCTCTACTTTGATTAGTCTATACAGTGCAAATCTACCCTAAATCCTGAATTAAACGCCCAAATTGAGCCTTCTACTTTATACATTTGCATTTTGCTCAGAATATGTTAATAATACTTCTAAAAAAAATTAAGAGTTATTTTTTCCACAACTGCTCTATGAAATGCCCTTGAGTTCATAGAAACTTTCATAGAAAGCAGAGCCAACATAGGCATTAAGTATACTGATTGATGGTTAGTCCCAGGGGTAGCTAATCTGTTGCAACTGTTTTAAATCAGTTTCTACCATTGATGCTTACCTGTACTTGAAATCAGGATAAGCTACACACACGCATACGGAGGATTGAAAACGGCTTTTTTGTTAACTGGCCACGTTTGTTCTTTACACCAATGAAGCAATTTGAAGCTGCAGTAGGACAAGCCTCTGATTAGGGCTGTGGATGAGCTTGCCAAGCAGTACAGAGGGAGTCAGTCCCAACATCAACCAAAGGGGGCAATAGTGCTAAAAAGCCCCCTTGACTCAGAAAAGGCATGCAGGAGTTCCTGAGGGCAAAAAAGGGTGGCATACAATTAGTGAAATCAAGGGGCAATCACCAAGAAGGATTACGCCTCTGTTGCACGTGATTGCAGGGAGCGAGTTAGGAAGGCTAAGGCAGAGACGGAACTAGGGCTGGTGACCAGAATTAAGGATAACAAATTCCTTTTTCAAATGCATAGGGAGTAAGAAGAAGGCACCAGGTAATGTGGGGCCTCTGCAATCTTGGCAATCTTGTGATTGCAGCAAAGGAAAAAAGTGATCTCTTCAACAAGTTCTTTGCCTCTATATTTCTGAGCAGAGACCAGGACAATTCCTCCGCTAGAAGTACAGACAGGGTCAGGGGACACGATGCCATGCCTAGGGTCAGGGACAATCTAGTTAGGGAACTCTTGGAGGGACTGGACATGTATAAATCAGCAGGTCTGGATGCTTTTCATCTGAGGGTACTGAGGGAATTGGCAGAAGCCATAGCAGGGCCCCTGGCACAGCTGTATGAGCGCTCATTGTACTCTGGCCAGGTCCCAGAGGACTGGAAAAGGGCCAATGTGGTCCCCCTTTACAAGAAGGGGAGAAAGGAGGACCCGGGTAACTATAGGCCAAATAGTCTCACCTCAGTCCTTCTTTGAGAAAATTATCAAGAAACACATCTGTGGGGGCCCAGCATGAGAGGTAATATTCAGGGGCAACCAACATGGGTTCATTGCGGGCAGATCCTGCCTGACTAACCTTGTTTCCTTTTACAGCCAGGTCACAAAATCCTTGGATGCAGGCATTGAGGTGGATGTCATCTACTTGGACTTCAAGAAGGCCTTTGACACTGTTTCTCACCCCATTCTCATTAAAAAAACTAGGCGACTGTGGTATTGATGCCCACACAGTCAGATGGGTGGCAAATTGGCTCAGTGGTCGCACCCTGAGAGTGGTGGTGGATGGGTTGTTTTCAGCCTGGAGGGATGTGGATAGTGGAGTTCTCCAGGGCTCAGTCCTCGGGCCTGTGCTATTCAACATCTTTATCGGCAACTTGGAGGTGGGCTTGGAAAGCACGCTGTCCAAATTCGCTGATGACTCAAAGATGTGGGGAGAAGTGGGCACACTGGAGGGGAGGGACAGAATCCAACTAGATCTAGACAGGTTACAGAGGTGGGTGGATGAGAATAGGATGGAATTCAATGCAGACAAGTGC
>JAGPOW010000261.1:86580696-86609083 GCA_030014935.1 Caiman crocodilus | reverse complement strand
CAGAATCCAACTAGATCTAGACAGGTTACAGAGGTGGGTGGATGAGAATAGGATGGAATTCAATGCAGACAAGTGCAAGGTGCTGCATCTAGGGAGAAGAAACCTGCAACATACCTATAGGCTGAGGAACTCCCTTCTCAACAGCACAGTGGCTGAAAGTGATCTTGGAGCCATTGTTGACTCCAGGATGGACATGAGTTGCCAATGTGAGGAAGTGGTCAGTGAAGCTAACCACACCTTGTTGTGCATCTACAGATGCATCACAAGCAGGTCCAGGGAGGTGATCCTTCCCCTCTATGCAGCACTGGTCAGGCCACAGTTGAAGTATTGTGTCCAGTTCTAGGCGCTGCACTTCAAGAAGGATATGGCTAACCTTGAGAAGGTCCAGAGGAGAACCATTTGCATAGTCAGGGGGCAGCAGGCCAGGCCCTACGAAGATAGACTAAAGGACCTGAATCTATTCAGCCTCCACAAGAGAAGACAGAAGAGATCTGGTGGCCATCTATAAATTCACCAGGAGGGACTAGTGGAAAATAGGTGAGGCTCTGTTCCCCCGGGTACCACCTGGGATAACAAGGAATAACAGCCACAAATTGATTGAAAGCAAGTTCAGGCTTGATATCAGGAGGCATTACTTTACGGTTAGGGCTGCCAGGCTCTGGAATGGGCTGCTAAGGGAGGTGATGTTCTCCCCTACCTTGAGGGTCTTCAAGAGGAGGCTGGATAGATAGCTGGCTGGGGTATTACGATCCCAGCACTCGTTCCTGCCTAGGGCAAGGGGTTGGACTTGATGATCTGTACAGGTCCCTTTCAACCCTAGAAACTATGAAACTACAGGAACTGACTTTCTATTCAAGGTTTTTGTTTTAAAATATAACTGAAAATTTACTAAAAACTTCACATAACTTGCACTCCAGTTACCCTTTTTAAAGCAGTTATCATAACAGTAATTATTACTGTATTCAATGCCACAGCGTAGTAATTTTTCTTCTAACACAGAATATTTTTTCAGTCACAGTGACCAATATGTGTGTAGTATAGTACTTGCCCTGTGGGAATTTATTGTTATTGAACTATTTATCTTTTTTTGCAGTTAATGTCAGTTGCCTTCATGTTGCTGCTCCTTGATTTAATCAATCTTAAGATGTCCTACCTCCTGTTTTGATGATAGCTCAGATTGTTGTCGATTTGCTTTCCCCAATTCATTTTTCTCCTTATAAAACTTGATTCTTTATCCATACATTAGCCTGAGATTAATTTTTCAGACATGTAAAAAGCTGCTTAAATCAACACAAGTATATCAGTACAGAGCCATTCAAGCACAGAATAAAGACTGAGATACTCAAAAAAATATTCACATTCTGCTAGGCATCTGCCTGAGGAATTCATATCTGTTAATAGCAAAAGCCATGTATGATTAGATTCATGGAATGGTCCTACATTCATTGCATACCACTGTCCATATGGGCCTAAATTCATAAAAATGTGACTATAGAATTAGAAATGCATAGTGGTAGCAACAACAAACAAAGCTCTTGTGCTAGAGGCGATATCTTTTATTAAACCAACAAATTCATTATATGGAGTCTAATTGCATTGTACTTTATTAGATTGTATTTGTATACACATAACTTGTAATAAAAAGAAAATTACAATAGTTCCTAACATTCATGATTCAAATGAAAGTTATTTATCAGAATTGCCTTTTTTAATAAAACAAGTAAATTAAAACCAATAAGCAAGGTCCGTTATCTGTCTTATTCAACAAATGGGACTGTTGGTTTTATGCCCATTCTGTGGTATTTCAATATTACATTGAAATACTGAAGTGTTATCCAGATCAGAGGTGTTGAAAGAAATATGTATAGGCTTAAGACATAAACTAATATTTCAAGGAAAAGTACACACTCTCAAGGGAAAATACATACATTTACCAGGCATACATGAAAGGGACTACTTCTCTTAAGTACATTTCACTCAATTAATTTATTGCTGGTTGGATGTCATTCCTTTAGCGAGATGACTCAACAATCAGGGACTGGTTATGACTTCAACTTATGCAGAATTCCCATTAAACCCTTCTCTATGCTACCTTAATTTTGGGTCTGGAAAGGCAAGAATAAGCAAATGATATAAATTACTCTTCATATTATGTTGCATATCCTTCAAGCAAAACTGGTGAGTGTGGAGAAGTGAGAGACAGGCAGACTGCTGTTCAAATATGCTCCCAGATTCAGTAACTGTACTAACTGCCATTGTGGGGGTATAGCTATCATTCAGTAAACATATAGGCCAACAGAATCCCTGTACTCCATCCCTCAGTTTAAAGGGAAATCAGAATGGAAAAAGTGTTTTAAAGAGTGTTTTTGAGGCAGAGGCATAATGAGCAGGGTTTGCACCTTGAGCAATCCCTGCAGGAAAGCGGGGGGTGCTGTTGAACTCTGGAGAGGAAAAGGGGGCCACGGGAGTTTTATCTATACTGGGGACTCAAAAACAGTCCCCAGCAGTGGCTGCTACTGTTGCCACAACATAGTACACCCACCCTGGATGTTGCTCCTGCAGCATCCATGCACCCAGCTGCTGCTTCAAGAGCTACTCCAAAGGGCTGCTTCTCCTGCCAGAACATAGACTTTTTAGGGGACGGAGGCAAATCTGGCACCCCTGCTAAGTTGGTGCCCTGCTTGCTCACCTCAAGTTACACTACTGCTTTGGAGCATAAACCATCTGTAGATATGCTTGGGATGTTTAAACATATGTATGTCCTCTACTCAAAAATGTACCTAATTAAGCTCTAAGCCTACAAAGAACTTCATTTCCCACTCTAGCAGACTTCAGCTGTAGCTGGAAGGATGCCATTTTTCACCTCAATTGCTCTTGCTATAAATCATACCTGAAAAGAAAAAAATGTTTGCCCTTCAGCAGTATTAGAGATGCACACTGTTTACTCAGACAGAAGGAAAGACTGGAGCAACTTACCATTAATTTTCACTACCAATTTGGACTTTCTCCTTGGGTCAGGATCTCATAGTACAGTGCCCTTCTCCAATATAGGCTTCTACAGATGTCAGTGTAGGATCTAGGTTCTAGGCTGTTACTAAAGACATCACAATACTATCTATATACCAAATCAACTTGTTCCATGTATTTAAAAACCATTCAGAATAACATAATTCAGTGAATGCATCTTTTTATTGTCTAAGCTATGGGGAAACTACATTTCCAAATATTTATTTACTGTATTATCAGATTTAATTATTAAGGTGCCTCTGCCAAATATCAGTTGCTTTCAGGCTTTTGTTTTAAATTGCAGTGTATTGGGGATATTTAATGATTGTATTATATTATCCTCCCACCTGACGGCAAAAATAAACAAATCAACTCACATTAACGTCCAAACTCTTATTCACACAGGGACATTCATAGCACCTCTTCCATCAATCAAAGTATTGTACTTGCCTATCTAGTTCAAAGAATTTTAACTAGTCAAACATATTAGAAAATATTTACTTTTAAGGGTTCAAGAGATATATGCTGGAAGGTTCAAGATCTATACATTCTGATGACTGACAAGCCATTTATAGAGATCATTCAGAAAACAGGTCATATGTGGGGAATATTATCAGGCTACTTGTCACATTAAAAAAACCTTCAGTCAGTTCTGAGTGTCACATGTCAAGTGTTATAAAAAAAGAGAAAAGTATTAACATATCTATAAAATCAGCAATGTAAAATCTGTGTCTGATTAATCAAAATGCAGTCCAGTAGTCTGCTCTCTAAGCAGTTGAAAAACATAGGCAACATACAGAGGAGGGGATCGTGTTGAATATTCAAAGCATAGAAGACAGCTGAGACTTGGTTATTCTGAATTGAAACCAATGGTTTTCACCTCTAATTGTGGAAAGAATTGATTGGAACTGCTGTGTTCCATAAAGAAAGCAGGTTGTTATACTCATGACAGATTGGCTATAATCCATCAATAATTTACATGTGATATAGAGCAGAAATAACGTCAAGAAGAATTCTAAGAGGTCCATATGCAAACAAGTGCAAGACAAAGTATTTAATATATCCATTCAAGAACTATAAATATTAGAAAGGATATTCATTAGCATCACAAAGGAACTTATTCTCATCTGGAATAAACTGGGGGCAGCCATCTGGTGAGTGTGGGGAGTGCACACAAGATGTTTCTGTGGTTCTATCTTCAAAGGAACATTTAGAAAGGAATGAAAAAGAGACAGAACATGAAAACAGGTATTCCAACTGCTTAGTCCTGGCATTGAATAACAGACTATAGTCAGGAATTAATCTGGAAATAGACCTCAAAGACCACTTCCATGGGAGTTAAATTGTCTGAGCTCATACTAAACCTGACACACAAAAGAAACCTAAAAGATGCAACAGAGCTGTTATAAAAAAAAAATGAGATGCCTTGAACAGAAGTAGATGGCTTTTGCAAGAGAGCTAGAAAGAAAAAAGCACTCTTTAACAAAAGAAAAATAAAATTCTCCTTACTGTAAATGTACCAGAAGTGAACATATGCTGAAATTGTTTTGCAACCTACTGCTATATTTTCTATTATGTAAACCATTTCTTTTGTTTACATTGAGGCATGAACTAAGACTGTTTTCACATAAAGATAACTAGTGCATGATACAGGCAAACCCTGCTTAAGGCTGTTGTTTTGCTTAGAGTTATTTTGCTATAATGCTCATTTTAAATTGATACCTGATTTCATTTATCACTCAGCGAGTTTCATTCTAACGCTCGTGGTCACCATCTTGGATCATTAAAAATAATTGCAGTCACTACCCTGGGCCATCAAATACTTTCGGTTTCGCTTAACGCTTGTTTCACTTAATGCTCAGTTTTTCAGAAACCACTTAAGAGCACTAAATGGGCGTTACCTGTACAGGCAGGCCTCGACTTACAACATTTTGAGCTACGACATTTTGCACTTACACTTATAAATTGACACCATTTCAACTTTCTGACGTCAGTTTCAATTTAACAACACTTAATCCAACGCCACGCCATGCCACGCCATGCCAGCAAACAAATTTGCTGTGTCACCTATCTCCCGTCTGTTCAAACTTCCTTAGACATTTCCTTTAAGAAAGCAGACAATACTCCAGAAAAATCTGCAGCCAAGACTCCTGAGAAGATGCCAGCCAACAACTCTTCAAAAAGTCCAACCAGGAACTCTTCAAAAAATCCAGTCAAGTCACCTCAAAGAAGTCCTTCTAAATCAATATGATTGCTATTTACAATATAAATATGTTAATATAGCTATATTACTCATCTATAATTGATTAAGTACAAAATTCTGGGTTATTTTTGGTGAAAATAGGATATCAGGCCTTGGTTCAGTAACTAATCCCCCATTTATAACATTGTTTCCTTTGGGAAAATTGGTTTCCAGTTGCAACGTTTCAATTTAAGATGACGTTCTCAGGAACCAATTGTGTCGTAAGTCTGAGGACTATCTGTGCTTACCTCAATCTACAATCCTAGTGGAGAGAAAGCACCCATATTTTTCTTAGCAAATTAAGTAGGGAAAGTCAAAAACTTGCACACAAACCTTTTCCATGGAGTCCTGTCCAATAGGTATACTGTATGACAGACACCTGGGAAACATCTGATGAAAGCATAGACAAGAAATAGTATCAGGGAAAAAGTTGGCAACTCATACCTGTACTGCTGCAAAGTTTACTAGTAGTCCCATCAAGACAGTTACAGGTGTCAGTGGATGAACCAAATCACTATTCAGAGAATACTGCAAATGCTTTCAGTGTTTCTGGTATCTTCTTACAAATGAAGAAAAAATCTTGGTATAAATGTAGCAAGTCTCAGAACACCCTGGCAAAGCTTCCTAGAAATATTATAACAAATCAAGTTACAGATGTTGGGTTGAGTTGGTCTAATAAAAGGTTACAGATGTTAGCACTTAACTTGCACTCATAAAATGACAGACTCACTGTGGGCTAGATCTGATGTAAACAGTCTACTAGAGTGGACAGAACTACTTTGTTTCATCAGCTAAGGAGTTGGCCTACCAATTTGCAAGGAAATAGCTTTTGGAGTTGGTGCTAAAGGTCCTGGTTATAACCATAAAGTGCATCTGATTTAAGGGCCTGGTAGCAACGAGGTAGGGCTACTCGTCACAGGGTAGCTGCAACAAAATATCATGTCCAGAGTAAGGTAAGTATATCAAAACTCCAGCCCCCACTGCCTTGTGGGTGCTCTTTGGCTGGAGGAAGGCTAAGGGATATCACCCTGACAGAAATGCTCCCTTGCCGAGGCATTAGGCAATCAGCAGCAGTTTTTTATCTGTTGCTCTCTGGCAGAAGCTACAACCAATGACGCACTGAAGGCACTTTTACACATGCTCCAGGGGTTGGGGAGAGCATTGCTTTAATTAGAGAGCAACTCTCAGAGAGCTGCTCTCTAATTAAAGTACTGCTCCATCTCCTATATCAGCACCCTGTGCTAAAAATGGTGGGGGCCCTTATTGTTCGACTCACTTTAGTTCAAATGCCCATGATGAAATTTTTAAACACAGGGACACTAATTAATACATGAGATAGAGGTGGTTGTTGGAGGATGGCAGTTGCCACACTCCAACAGACCCAGTTAATCGAGTCTGCTGCAACACACTGGAATTCTAGCACATCAGAGAGGCCTCTGCCTTTGTGTATAGGCGCCCTGAATGTCTGGACTTGGTTTAGCCTTTGAATTCTGTCTCAATTATCTAAAGGGGGATGGTAAGTTTTGCACAGCTTCCACTCTTCCATCCATACTCTTGCTTAGATGTATGCATCAAAAGTCTTGGCATAATGGTTGCCTGATGAATCTGCTTATGCGAAGTCCTGCATCTGACTAGACCAGAGGATTGATGGTTGCCTGCTACTAGCTTTCAGAGTCTATTATAGGCAATTCTCATTTTTAAATGCAGCTGTGGCTTACCTATTTTCTCTATTGATTTAAGAGCTATGGAAAATTTTCTAGCTCCGTTCCACAACTTGCATGAAATAAATTAGAATGATTGTAGCGGTAAGCTATATAGAAAAATTAAAAGGAAAGCTTAAGCATACTCCCAGTGAAGCATAACTAATTGAGGAAATATACATACAGCTTGTCGTCATTTAAGTAATACCTTGTGTAAATGCCTACTGAATGAATTACAGGTAGGATATTTTTTGCATTAGCTACTGAGAGAGGTAAACTCAGTAAAATATCAAGAAATACTTTAGCCAAGGCCATGTGTCATACAGATTGTTGTACTTTTTAAGTGGTACCGTGATATTTATGTTTTGTATACAACTAGTGTTATCTATTATTAGTACTGCATGGTATTTTATGTATTTTTTTCCTTTCCTATATTTCCTTTAGGCAAGGACACACTGTACTTTGTTCAGCTTGGCTACAGATAGCTTATGTTTTCAGACATTGCTTTAGCAACACTGGGCAATTCATATTCTCATCTAGAAATTTTACTATTGATAGAAAAAGGAATGAATAAGGCTATTCATTAATAACATTTATTGTTTATGTTAGACCCCAACTCCATGTGACACCCAATGACTAGGAAGACAATGGATCAATGCCATCACACACTACCTGCACACATTGCTCAACAACAGTTTTATTCAAAGTGGAGACAGCTTTGGGCAATGCTCCAACAAACCCGGGCCCTGCCTTTGTTTACTATTTACTTCATTAGCATGGAATTGCCTATGCATTTCACTGCATTTTTTTTTTTTATCACCATTCACCTTTACGCATATGTTTATCTTGGATTCTGTTACCAGTTACATGTTGTCTTTCACATTCCAGCCTGTTTTTCAGTCCCATGTTGTACCATCTCCACAATCATAATACTACCTAATTCACAGCACACAGACTTACACAGACTCACTTGAAAATGGCTGACACAGTTAAAATGGCTACTTAGCATAAGCAAATGGTTGGCTTAGCATAAGCATTCATAAGCAAAATCTTCTTTATCTCCTAATGATACCTGGTGGTTTGCATACTGCTCTTCTTACATAATGAGTTATATATTTTATAACACTACTATATTGTTAGGAAAATGCTTGCCTAAGCATCCTGCAATGCTACTTTTAATATACCATTCTGCCTTGTGGTTAGGAGCTCTGCTAGGCCACAGGCTATAGCCTTTTTATTCAGCTGCAAATCCAATGCTCCCCAAGATCCAAATACTGTCACCCTATACTGATCATTATATACAAATATATTCTCATATAAATTTGTATTTTGAATCAACTGCAATGTATTTGTTTCAGAGAAGGTGCATTATAATTTCATCTTTCTTATTTACAAAGAGGTTAGTTTTTAACTAGAACATACAAAAGCAAAGTCTTATATAAAGTTTGTGAAAATCTTAATTTGGCACTCTCTCTGTTATTTAAGAACTAGCAAATTGCCCATTATGAATTATGGGGTGGGGTGGAGGAGGGAGCAGGTGGGGATGGAGCGCTACCACCCAGCACCCCACAATGCTGCCACTCTGCCTTCAGCTCTGTGGCACCCCCCCCATCCCTCTTTCCTGGCTGCCCGTATGGGGGGAATAGTCACCCCTTAGATGCAGCGGCGAGACCAGAGGGCAGGCCAAGGCCAGCGCTGCACTGCCAGCTCCCCTGCGCCGCTGCCACCCCCAAAGACCAGGGCAGGGTGGGGGGGAGGGACAGGCCAGCATTGCTGGATCTGCCCCCCTGCTCCAACCCCTCAGTCCCACTCTGGCTCCTCTGTCTGCCTCCAAGGAGCAGGGCTGGGGTGGGGCAACTCCAGTGCCACTGGCTTCACCCATCATTCTGTTCCCTCAGTCCCCGCCATCATGGTGGCACTCCATCGTGTGTGTCTGTCTGTGCAGAGCACTCTGATTGGTTATTTCAGTCAGCATTGTGATTGGCTGCCGAGACAACCAATCAGAGAGCGAATAAAGCATTACAGACAGATACACTAAGACTTTTATTATATTAGAATGGGTATAAATAATTTTACTTCTATATCAACACAGATAAATTGCTGGATGGTCCTTACTACTTATATTAGCCTGGTCATCGAAATTTCAAGATAAAGGATTACTATTTTCATTTTACAGATAGGGAAATGTAGGCAGGTAGTTAATCTGTCCCTAGTCACATAATGAGTTAATAACAGAGCTGAAATCAGACTACAGGCAGGACTTTTGACCTATTATCTGACAACCTGTTCACTGGACCATGCTCTGTAACAGTAGTCTTACACTCAAAATACCCTAATTAGTCTCTGAAAGAGACTAAAGAGCAAAGTTTGCTGAAGTGGGGAACATAAATTGAACTAACCCATTGAATAATATAAATAGGCTAAACCAGCAGTTCTATGGTGAGGGAGAGGTGAGCAGGTTTCAGGGGGACCACACCTGAGGGACAAGGAGGTAGGACAGCACTCAGGTGCCAGCTGATTCCAGGCCGGACATTCTTCATGCTGGGCTTCACACTGGGCTGAGCCTGGCATTGCATCAGCTGCAGGGGCAGGTGGCATGCTGCACAGTGCTATTGGTGAAACAGCCCAGTATGCTCTTTGAGAGCACTTTCTCATGTGGTGCCACTGGCCGCAGCACCATACTCTACTCTGGCCTGCAGGCCACTTGCATCCTGCTGTTCTTGCAGCTCCCTGCAGGTAAGTCTATGCGACAATGCATAGGGGACAAGGGTGCCCCCTCGGATTTCTGCATTCACAGCAGGCAAAGGGCTGCAGCCTAGCCAGACTGGCATGGACAGGAGCTGCCTCCATGGACAGGAGCATGGCCCAGCAGGCAGGACCCAGATCAGAAGGGTGGAGTGGGGCAGCAAGACTCATTGCCACCACCATTGCTGGGACCCCCACACCAGCTGCACTGCCAGCAGCACAGTGAGTGATAGTGGTCATGCTGCTCTCACTTCCTCCCACAGCCAGAGGGGATATGGATTAGGGGACAGCATGGGCAGCCAGAAAGGAGCAGCAGTAACCAAGCCATGGCCCACACCCACCCCACACGCCCTCCTGCACCACACACTAGAGGCTGGGGGCTGCAGGTCAGGAGTGAGGAGCACCGGCAGGGCTTGAGGGGTGGGGGGCTGTTGTTCAGCCATGAGGGGTACCAGCAGGGCCAGGGGGTTGCAGGTTGGGAGTGAGGAATATTAGCAGAACTGGGGGTGGGGAGCTGGGGGTCCAGAGTGAGGGGCACTGGAAGGGCCAGGGGGCTGTGGGTCAGGAGTGAAGGGGCCTTGAGTCCAGAAAGGCTTAGAACCACTGGTCTAAACAACGCATGTTAGTTCTAGTACTTCTTCTGTATCCAAAATATAGTAAGCTTAATAATATTTAATTGCAGAAATAAGTGTAGTGTGGCAAGAGACACTGAATTGCTTTTCAGCAATAATGTGACAGGCTGACCTGACTTCTGCTGATGCCTTATGACTTTCTAAGACTAATACATATTGTAGTAGTTCAAACAAGAATTCAAAAAAAGGAATTAGTGTGATTTTTTTTTTTTGCAACTGTGAACTCCTTTATTCAAAAAAGCTAATCATAATTATAATTAGGTGCAGTTACTTTTCTTTATTTATCTACTGATCATTTATGTTTTCAACTCAGATGCCTCAGAGCCATATCAGGTTCTAAGAGAGATGTGAAAATGATTGCTTTTCTGTTTGCTGTGGATAGCCTTACATGACAACAATCACTATGAAATAGCTGATGATAGCCAAAGCACATGACATAACATGAAGAGTACCAAGTATACAGTAGAGCCTCCTCTAGCATGAACTAAGAGAGGGAGCAGAAGGCTCTCCCTCCTTTCAAACATCTTGCATAAAATGTCTTTAAAAACGTGCACAGAACCAGCTAGGTATGAACTTTATTAGCTATAGCATCCACATGAGTTTATTGCTGATGTGAAGCTACCATTTACCTAAATGGGAGATCCCTGTGAGAATAGCTTAGCAGTTCAGACTTCTAGGGCGCTTGTACACGTGACAAAAATTGGCTGTTCTTTGCAGTTCAATTGTGTCATGCTGCACATGTTCAGGGGTTGTTGTTTTTTTAATGATTTAAATGAGTTTGCTACATTGCAAATTAAACCACATCTGCATGTAGTTTAGTTTGCAATGTAGCTATTTGTAATGTTGCAGCCTTTGACAGCTCGTGCCCCTGACTATGGGAGAGGTATGCTGAAGACAAAAGTGGTGAGGAGCTTGAACCTTCCCTTCCCACCGCCTCCACCATAGAGCCTTCCCATGTCTCCCATGGATGGAGGGGTGAGCTTCCAGTGGGCCAAGTGGCCCCATAGCTGTGGGGGGCCCCAGTCCTTCCTTCTGCAGCAGTGGCATCCCCTGGGGCTACCTGGGCAGGCTGCTAGTGGGTGGGTGGTACTTCAGCTTGGGCTCAGGGAGCAGTTGGATTGGGCTGGGTGCTGCCCACGAGCTGGGGCAGCACCTGCCCACAAGCCTCCTGCTTGGGTGGCCCCAGGGGACACTACTACCATGGAGGAAAGATGTGGGGCCCCCCACAGCTTGTTCCCCAGCCTTGGGGGAGGTGGGCAGGCTCTGTGGGGTGGAGTGCGGGGGAGAAGATCAAGCCCCTTGTTGCTTTTTCTTCTTTTTCCCCTTCAGCAGAGCCTGCCTGTGCAAGCTGCTACAGGGCAATGCAGTCCTTTTGGGGCTGCTCGGGCAGGGTGCTAGCTGTACAGGTGCAGCTTGCAGACAGCACCCGCTGGATCCAACTTTTCCCTGACCTGTGCAGTGAGCAGTGTCTGGCAGACTTCCAGCGTGCAGGCTCAGAAAAGAGTTGGATCTGGTGGGTGCTGCCAGTGAACTGGGGCAGCACCTGCACAGTTAGCTCCATAGTGGCAACATATGCTTCTGGAGCATATACTTCCAGAGCATATACTAACAACATTTTATAGAAGCAGGACATTGGATGACATTGCTGCCCTGCTTTACCTGTGGCAAATTAGGGTGTTAGGTCTGTGTTGTGTTAAGGTTGATAGCAGCCTTATGTACAGTTCATATTATGGTTTGTATAGGATGGCTTTGATGGGGATGATCCTGCTTCAAGCAGGGTGTTAGACTAAATGACCTCTGGAGGTCCCTTCAAGCCCCCCTTCTCTATGTCTCTATCATCATTCATTATCTTCTTGGAGACCATCAGTAGTGTGACCACTTGATATTTATTTTTGTCTACAAAATCTAAGTAAGAGCTAAATTCTGTTGCACCCTTTTCTCTCTCTCAATGTGAATAACAACATTGTGATAATCAGAAGGTAATTCTGTTTTTATTTTTGAGACTATCTGGGTGCATCTACACAAGACACTTACTGCACAGTAGCTTAATATCACTGTGCAGTAGTGTACTGGTCAAAAACTGTGCTAATATGCTACTGCACAGTGATATTGGGCTATTGCACAGTAAGCATCACAAAAAAAAACATGCCCCAGTGCTACTGTGCAGTAACTGTGCAGTTACATAGTTGGTACTTCATTAAGCAAGTACTAAATTAAATGCACAGTAACTATTATGCATTAATGAACATGTAGACATGCCCTCTGTGTGTATGTATGTCTGCAGTAGGAAACTCCAGTTTGAATTGGAGGCTTATTTGTCTTTGTGGTCTTTTACCTCCACACTGAGAAAAAAATTCAAAGGAGGTAGAAAGAGAAATTCTCTTTCCTGACATGGGGCTACGTAACAGGGGGCCTTTTCAGGGTGGATTTAACCATGGCCTGCCCACCTGTTTCTGGGCTAACTGCCCAAATTCTCACCTGCCACACTTTGTTGTTAATTAATTAGTTAATGATGTAATTAAGCAGGAGGCTGCCCATTTCCTGCCCCAATGCCAAAGGGCGCTATCTGTGGCTCCATTTCTTCCCTACACTGCAGCCCAAGCCTCGCTGATGGCATGTAGATGTTATCATAATCACCGACCCCTCCCCCCACCCCCAGGCCCCAGAATCCTCCAAATTGAACCCTGCCTGGATTCCTCTCCTCAGGTGGTCTATTCCCCTGTCATCCTGTGCAGCATCCCTCAACTGCTTCCCCTACGTGTGTGGTCTCTGCGGGACCTTTGGCTCACTAGCCCTGGCCCACCTCCAAGCCAGTCGGAACCCCAGGCCTGCAGCTCTTAGGCGTTCCTTGCAGCAGGCCCCCCAGCCCTTCGACCCTTCTGGTCCTGGCCCCAGCATAGACCAGTCAGGGTAAGGTCAGACAGGTGTGAGTCTATGGCCTCACTCTTTCTCCATGGGGTCCACCTTCCAGACCCTCCAACAAGGCATAACCCACCCAGTTGTGTGGGCTAGGGGTTAAGGTTCCCCAACCTGCCTTTGACTGGGGTGGTAACTGGCCTGACATTTCCTGGGGGCTCCTGCACCACTCAGGGCCCCACCAGGCCACCCACTCCCGGCAGGGTGCAGTTTTAGGTCATGCCCAGGACCAGAAGCCTCCTGACCATCCTTTACCACTCCTCTCCTACCTCCCAATGATACTTGCAGCCAGGTAATGTTACTACCTCACCTCCAGCAGCAGAACTGCCCTCTTTATGCCCTCAAAATGGCTGCCCTCATCAGGCACCTGGCAGCTGCCAGCTCCAGGCCCTTAAAGTGGCAGGCACCCACAGTGCCCTGCTACAGACTAGCTATAGAATTTTTAAAATCTTTTATGATCATCTATTTAAATGGAGCCTCTAGAAAAGAGATGGGCAAAACTGTTTTTAAAATCTAAACCCAGATGGATTGCAAGGAAGAAATTAATAATCTAGTTAGGAATTTCATCATCTAATGAGTCTGATCTAAAAGTCTCTTGACAAAGGGGACCAGAGCTTGTATAAGACAGGGTCTATAAACCTGCCATTTTGAAAAAAGTGAGGGAGGAAAGATGAAATTAAAAAAGTTGGCAGTAGACTGAAAGAGACTATAATGCAGAGAAGAAGTTCTTTGGAGACAGCAAAGTTATACAGGGAATGAATTTGACCCCTGGCATTTAAAAGGCAATTTAAATGATGCCATTATTTCAGACAGTAAAACCCTTCAGGCATCAACTTTATATATGATATGTTAATATGTGTCAGAATCTTTATCATATTGTCAGACATTACCTAGAGCACAACCAAGACATTCCTATTATACTGTTTCTTAGGTCCTAAGCTGGAGAACCAGTGGACTGCTCTTCATACAGTCCTAAGCCCTTTGGTTGTCTGAGCAGGTGTCCATATCCAGGAAGTACCAAACGCTCAGTACCATAGTTCTCAGGGTATAAACACATGTCACCAAATGAAGTGGATCAGTTGTGCTGGGATGTGTCCCAGCTTCACTGATCCGCTTCATTGGGTAAAACAGATATCACCCACTGTCCTGGAGGGTTGGGTCTGTGCTGCTCTTGACAGTGGCAGTGGCCTGATCCAGTGGGACAAAACTGCTATGTGCTTCTGCAAACACTATCTCAGGCTGGGAATCTCAGGCTGGGAACTACACCACTGCACTGTGTCACCACGGCAGGTTCCACATTGCGTTGGGATCTGTGCTGCCTTGTGCTGCCACACCATGTTGAGACCTGTGCCACCCCATGACTACCAGGACCCGTGCTGCTCAGTGCTGCTCTGCTCTATACCACCCTGTGCTGCCATGCTGCCCTGGGACCTCAGTCAGGTCCCATGCTACCCTGTATTGCTGTGTAGGGACCCACGCAGGGAAATTCTCAGGGTGCACAGGTTCAGACCCTGAAGGTCCAGGAGTACCTGCCCAGGATGACGAGACAGCATGAGCAGCTCCAGGCTGTGTGATTTCCTGTCATAAAATAAACAGATATCTGCTGCAAGTAAGCAGCACAAATTGATATCACCTATGCCACAGCCACAAATGCGTTGCATGACAAGGGGCATGGACATCTGTTTGCTTGGCCTTCATGTCGCCAGAAGAATGTTTTGGTGCCATATATTTCCAAAGTATCATTGGACCACATGAGTCCTCCCTCCATGTCATGGAACAATCCACAGGCAAAGATGGCATTTTATTGAATATACATCACCACACACAGTTACAGTGCTACATAAATAGTAATTATTAGTATACTAATTCTGTAAGTCATCTTTCTAAGAAACCTGGAGAGACTTCAAGCCAGCTGTACATATTTATGGGTTATTAATGTTCAGATGTTTCTACATTTCAATATCTATGAGAAAAATGTCTCTCTCAATTGCCTATTAACCACTTCCTTCTGACTCTGTCACTCACCATTTCAATGACTTCCAGTCCATAAGCATTGATGACTTTACTTGCTTTCAGCCTTTTCCCTTGCCCCCCCCCTCCATTTATGATTCTTGATTCTCTCCAGGCTTCACTCTGCCCCACCCCTGATGCTTTTCCCCTTTCTCTTCTTTGTAAGGTTCAACCTATCAACCTAAATCCCTAAATCACTCCTGTCCTAAACCCATCCTCAGAGGACCCCCAGAGCTCCAGTTTTATCCCCACCATACTGCCTCTTGTCTCAAGGAACAGACCAAGGTTGCCCCCAGCAAAGCCTCAGTTCCACTGCCCTTATACCAGACCTTGCAGTTGTAGTAAGGGAAACTGCCAGCCCTAGGTAGCATCCTCATTGGGTTGTGAAAGAAGTTTTAGGTTCCCTTTTCTGTAGAAAGGGCTGTCTGGGAATACCACTCACTCCAAAAATCACTCCTTCCACAGTGAGGAAACAATACAACAAAATAATTTGCTACATAGGAAAAAAAATATACAAGCAAAATTGACCATAGATCTGGAGACAGAAAAACAAAACAGGTACAAATTCTTACATCCTTTAACCCTCCTGAGAATCCTGCCAGTATTTCCAGAGTTCAGCCTTTTTGCTGATTCTCCCAGCCCTGACCACTGAGCACCTTGAACCTCCAAAGCCTGAGATTCAATGACAAAACATATCCCACAAGTAGCTTCCTACATCACCTCCACCTAGCCCATCCATGATCATGGAATCCTCCAGGACGTTCTGGTCTCCCTGGGACACCTGGAGCTCCTCTGGCTAAGGACCTTTTATCTCAGTTGCCTTTCTACTGAGGAGTTGATTTTTCTCACTGTAGGCAGACAATGTTGTTGGAGGTACTGCTGCAGATTTTAAAGGCATACATAGTACCAAGTGGAGGGGAGAGAGATCTGTCACCAGGTGAGCTGAGCCTGGGTGTGGGGAAGCCTTGGGGCACCGAGGCTGGTACAGGACACCGGGAATGCTGGTCCCCATTTAATTTAATGCAAGGAAGCCCCAGGGAACCCCTATTTGGCTCCTTATCTCAAGCTCATTTCCTCAGAGCCTTCCTAGTGGGGAGGCAGAGTAGAGGAACAGCTACAGAGAGCTGGCTGAGCCTTTTTGTAGCTAGCCCTTTATTACTTTACGACTTCCCTTGCTCCTTTTGCTTTTGTTTTGTTTTGTTCTGCTTTGGTCAGTGTGCTATGACCAGTGGGTCAGCTAGAAAGGATGCCTTCTAGGGAAGGTTTGAGGTAGGGTGAGAGACCCTCAGAGTGGACTAAAGCCAGGTGGTAGAAAGGACTCTGGGCATGCCTCAGTACACCCCAGAAACAGCCCACCAGATAACCCGATTGCTGAATTCTGGCTGGTGGTGAACATATGGGTCAAAGGGTAGAAGAAGCTTTAGCCAGCTATACATATCAACACACATAATTGGCAAGTGGATGGGGTGTAGGGGAGGCAGAGCCCCAAGTTGACCATGTCCAAACTGCGAGTAACCCCAGCCAGGGCTTTCATATCACACCACTGAACCCCCTCCTTTAAGTAGTTCTATTCCATCAAGGCGTGACAGATGAGTTGGGGAATAAGCCCTATACTGGGGGGAATCACAAGGTCAGGTATCAGCTAAACAGTGACTTGACAGTGATAAAAGTGACAAATGGATAAAGCATTATATGGGATTTCCAAAGAGACAATAAGACATATCAGTACAAGAAAATATTCACAACAGACCACAAACTCCCAAAACATAACAAGGGTTCGTGACCACCCCAACATCATCTTCTCCTGCTCTAATTTTGTAGGGCATGTTTGGCAGAAATCCAATAATCAAGCAGACTTCCTCCACTACATATTTATTATCTCCTTCAGTTCTCACCCCCCTAGCTGAACAAATCTACTTCTCCAACTTAACTGAACCCCATGCCCAGAATTTCAGATACCTTTTCCCACCTTTGAATCACTCCTCAATTATCCCCTTTTTTCTGTGCACACACAATGTCTCTTCACACCCACAGCTGTGATCAACATAGATCATACTTATCCATGCAGAGGAAGAGGGAATCCTACATTCCCAGAACAAAATAAAATAAAAAAAGAAACTCCCAGATCTATGCTCCTTCTACATGCTACCCATCCAGCAATATTCTTCACCTACTCTCTGTTATCCTTTTTAAGCACCGTGATGCTGATGTATTATTTAGAACAGGGGTAGGCAAACTCCAGCACACATGGCAGAGTGTGGCACGTGAAGGCATTTTGCTTGGCATGCATGCCTTGGGGTAGGGCTGGGGCTGTTCTAGCACAAGAAGGATCAGACCGCCTACAGCTTCCCTGAAGTCCGCACCTGGCACACCAACATCTTACTAGTCAAGGCTGCAGGTGTGTTCGGCACTCTGCCCAGAAATATTGCCAACCCCTCATCTAGAAGAAGGTAACAATAACTCTGTTCAGAGGAGCTGTTCCACTCGAATCAATGGTTCTAATTACATGTAAAAGTATTTGCTGAATCATCAGAGCCTTAACTAATGTAAATGAGAAGTAAGTTCATGGACTTCAGTGTAAAAATAGTGCAAAAGAAAAGGGAACTGGATCTCCAATCCCATTAGAAACCACAGAGGAGGCAGGGAAAGCTGCCTGTCCAAACCAGTGGATGTTCAGCCCTCAGGATTTTCTATCCAGTTTTACATGATCTAGCTGCAGTTTGGCATTAAATTAATCCTGGTTATTCTAGAAATATACAATGCATGATATTCATCTTGACCTGGGCAGACTGAAGCTGCCTGCTGTAGCTGAATAGAAAGAATGTATGACCTGTTGTTACTAGTCCCTCCATCCTTTCCTTTAGTAAACAAATTATATTTATTGCTAGCACAGGACCTGGGTCAGAGAAATCTTAAACTTTAACCACTTAACATTTAAACTTTAAGCACTTTAAGTCCCTCTTCAGGAGAGGAGAGGGGTACAGCATATTCTGTTCTGGAGTAGGGGAAGAGATGGGGAAGGGGTTATACTGACCACTGGTAAGCAAGGTGGGGAGGGGGTGGGTCTTATCTAATGGAATTCTTTTCACAGCAGCTGCTTCTGCTGCAGCTGTTCCTGCAGCAATATAGGCTTGTGCTGCAGCTGCCAAAAAACAGACAGCAACACAGGCTCCCTAGATGCCACTCCTAGTGCCTCATTCTCTCCCCTCACCAAACCTCAGGTGCAGGGCTGTGCCTCCAACAGCAAAGCCTCCTGTGGGGATTGTGATTTTGCCCCCTGCCCCCGCCTCCAGCTACACTGAGTGCAGGGCTGTGCTTGCCAGGCCCCTGGGGGAAGGGGGCCGTGCTGGGATCCTCTCCATTTAGGCATCTGGGGCTAGTGCTAGTTACACTACTAGTTCTTAAGCTAGTTACACTACTGCTCTTAAGCAAAATTTTTAAATGTGTTTTTATTTAATCATGTATTTATTTTTCACTGAAGTGCTTGTGTGCAATTGACATGTTTAAATGCTTGGCTAATCAAGGGCTTAGACAACCGTTTTCAATCTTTCCCATGTTCTTTAGGTATATAGATATTCTGATTCAAATTCATTTCTACACTCAGTTATGTTACACCAGAGGTAAATTTGGTGAGTTTCTCATATAAGAAGATTTTGCTGCTCTCCTAAATAAAGCAGAGAATGCAAGAAGAAGCATTGTGTAAGAATCACAATGCTTACTGTGCAAGATCTGAATCCTTACTCAGCTTCATTGTGGATACATGTCTTTCCTCAGCCCACTATGTACTTGTATGTGTCTGAGAAATGTACCTAGTGTGAATCAGAGCCTACTTTGAACACTGATGCACTGTTTGGCGGTATCTGTTCAACAAATAATCATTATATTTAGAAAGTTTTTACAAACACATGAGGTCAACATTCTCACAGTTGGTCTAATTTCAATTAATTTCACTTTGGTTTACTTATCAGGACTTTAGTCCAGTTTGCTTTATTCACATGGTAGTTATTCACAATTAAGAAGCAGTTTAAAACTCTGGTTATTAATTCAGCTTTCTTATTTATTGGGAGGTTTTTTTGTACATCACTACTAGAATCAGCAAATGCCTGAGCCTTGATCCTCTTGTGAACAAATTCCATTGTTCAATAACAACGAGGCATGTGCAGCATGTAATTCAAGAGATTATTGTATTAATCAAGATTTTTGGACCCTCACAGCTACAACACTCCAACATTATTACATAATAATGTTTTAAGTGTTTAAAGCACGCATCCCAATAAATAGTTCCTTTTCACTTTGCAAATGTGAAAGTTTCCCCTTAAATTCCAAGAGCCTAAAGCCAAAAGTAGCAATACTCAGTCTTATACCAATTAACAGTTTGGTATCTAATACTACATCCTTCATTAGGGGCTAGAAAGAAGTGTTGTAAACCACTGAAAAGAGGAAGGATGGAGATTGTTAACAGGACTGTAATGAATGAGTTGAGTTTAGACATTTCGAAGACTTCAAACCATAAGATGATGGTACCTTTAAGTATAAAAAATGTATTTTTGGTCATTTTAAGAGGTTTTTGTTGCTTTTTTCTGAGCTTTATACTGCTGGGCTCATAAAAGACTTTACAGGTAGAAAGATGTAAATATATATATTTTTTAAAGTGCACAAAGTCTAAAATATTTAAAACTAGTCAAAGTACCTGGCTTTGCATGGGTTGCAGTAATCAGATTTTAATGTTTTAGAAATAAAATATTTTAATTCTATCTTATTTTCCTCTACTAATAAGCTGTGTGTATGCGATTAGTTTTGTACCCTATTTTACTTGTGTGATAACTTTGACATTTTGAGCTTTTGGTCATACCAAAAACCTATAAAAGTTGAACATTTAAATGTATTAACTGAATTGTGAGGTAGAATTATTTATTTATTTTGTAAGACTTTAGCATAGCACTGAGGATTTCACATCACATTTTTCTATCCCAATTTATGATGGTGTTTAACACTGTGGACACTGAGGCGGGCTCCGGGTGGCAGCGGAGGTCCTCGTGCCTGATGCACACCAGGTGAGGTGTATGGGTGGTAGCACCAACCCGGGTGTGCTCTGGGTCCTGGGTAGATGGGAGGCTGCGCTGCGGGAGCAGAGATCACGAATACAGATCGATCACCAACAACACTCAACGACCTACACTCTCCAAACGACCCACCGACCCACACAACCCACACCCCTTCTAGGGCGGGATTCCTTTTTATACAGGTTCTTATGCCAATCAGGTCGCTGGCCTGATCGACCCTTCTAGAAATCTGTCAATCATCTTATATGGGTCAACTCATCCTATGTACGTCATTTCTTTAACCCTTTAAAAACACAGTTAGTCATAACATAACAATCATAATAACTTTAACTCGTTATCTTGCTACGGCTAACAACCTGGCGGGAGTCACTAATTATTTTCACCTTCCACAAACACTTTTTTTCTTCATGTAGAGCTTCAGGATAGACAATATTGCATGTTTTGCCCTCTGGTGCCAAGATGAAAAGGTTTTTGTCATTGCCAACTCTGGGACAGCCAACATAGAGTTGGCCGTGAGAAACGTATGGGCTTTGCAGGTTGAGGCCAATGACCTTGACTAATTGTCCCTGTGCCTTGTTGATGTTCATGGCAAAACTGAGGCGGATCAGGAACTGGAGCTGTTTAAATTGAAATGGCAGGTCAGAGGGAGTGTTTGGAATGCACAGAATGAAGATAGTCTGTCCCGCTGCACGGTCAGTCATGATGGTGGCTTCAATTACATGTGGCCTGATCTTCTTTACAGCCAATCGTGTTCCACTGCAGAGTTCTGGTGAGTCCAGATTCCTGAGAAGAATGATGGGTGCACCAATCTTGAGCTCCAGACTGCGTGAAGGCATGCCTGGTGGTTTGAGAGAGTTGAGTACTTCTGTTGGGTAGCTGACTGCTCCACTGGTGTCTGGGACAGTGTACATTGACTTGTATTCATGCACAGTGCCAGGCAATTGAGAAAGAAGGTCTTTGTTTACGGTATTGACCGCATCATTTTTTTGGTGCCAGGATGGCTTTTTGGTAGAGCTACTTGTGGTCATGAAAGTGGTGTGCAACGAAAAACTGCCTTTTTCAGTTCTTGACGCGTTGCATCTGTGTTCCCAATGTTGTTCATTGAGATAGCTCTATCCTGATTCTCAGATACCACGGCCCCATTTCACAGTTTGTGCAGGCCTGCAGCAAACTCTCCAGCAGATGCATCACCTGTTAGAGGCACTTGCATGTTGGTCATGAGGCTGAGTCGCTGAACGTTTTTCCAAATGTATGAAGCTTTGGCCTGCAGTTCATCAGCTTTGGTTCCATGTAGAATGACTGGCAGTGTTTGCTAAAAATCCCCAGCCAACACCAGAGTCAGTCCTCTCATTGTTTTGTCATTATGTCAAAGATCTTAGAGAGTGTGATCAAGAGCCTCTAAGGCAGCTTTGTGCACTCATCCCAGACAATAAGCTAGCACTCCTGCAGGATCTTTGCTTTGCCAGTACTCTCACTGTGCAGCAGTTTCAGTTGCTCTGGATCCAGCCATTGCTGCTTTGTTTGTTGTCTTGCAGCTTGCTGCTGTGGAGTCTCAGCTGCTCTGGCTGCAGCTTTTGGAAGTCAATTTTTGGAAAGCTAGCTTCTTGTAGATGGCCTTTTTTTTGGTAGGAGCCATGTGAAATTACTTGCATTTGGAGTGTTGCCTGTCAACAGTGCATGAAGGAGCTCAGGAGGATTTTTCATTTGGGGAAGTTGAACCTTGCCATTGTTGCAGCATATCCCTGAAGCTTCTCCTTTCCATCTCATTGCAAGGCAGTGGCTGCAAGAAGTTGCCACTGAGCCAGTTACAACTAATGGATCAGAACTGTAATCCAAGGCTGGATTGTAGAAGAAGGCAGAGTTTTCTTTTTCCCTCCGGGGCCAGTTCCTGGCTATAGCTATTACTGCTCTGTTTGCAACTTGCTGTGCAAGAGTTTCAGTTGCTCTGGATGCAGTCATTGCTGCTCTGTTTGTTTCTTGTCTTACAGCTCTGGAGTCTCAGCTGCTCTGGCTGCAGCTTTTGCAAGTCAATTTTTGGCAAGTTTGCTTCTTGTAGATTGCCTTACAGGGAATGCCTCTCACAATCCCCTAATCAGCCCCTGAGAAGGCCCAGTATGTTTTTTTCCCTGGACCTTCCTTAAGCCCTCACTCCACCTGTGGCTGCTTCCAGGTCCTGTTAACTAGTCCCAACCACAGCCCTTAGGGAAATACTCCTAAATGCAGAGCCTTCTTCAGCTGTACCAGTTGGCCTTGGCCAGGAGCTTTGCGCTTTGCTAAAGAATGTTTTGCACATGCAGATTTATTCTGCTTCCTGGGGCTGACCTGTCACAGGGGGTTATGCAGTATAGATAAAAAAAAGATTAAATAAAAATAAAAAACTGGTGAATTTTTTTTTCAGTGAAATAAAAAAATAGCACCCAGGTGCATGCCGCCAGGGTCCCCTTAGTATACATGTAAAGTTTCAAGTCTCTAGGTATCATGGTCTTGAAGCTATGGCACTGACAAACACACACACACAGGCCCTTTTATTAATATAGATAAAAACACAGAATACGCATCTACAGTAGCATTTTGTGGCATGTCTGATATGTGGAACACATTATTCTAACAATAACTACAAGTATACAAGAAGCTGTTGTGATTGTCATTCATGTCCCAAATAATCAATTTATGACACTTCCATTTATGCCAGTTTAATGCCAATAAAACTGCTATATTACACCACAACATCATGGATTCTCCCTGTAAATATTTCATGGCTTAAGGGAGGGAAGGGGGGAAAGCTCAGCTTTGGGCCAGTTATAGTTTTTCCATATATTAAAATGTCATGATTTTAAAGCCTGAAATCATGGGGTCCAAAAGGCTAGGCGCTTAGCGAGGGACATCCCCCTAATCTGGTTTCTCAGGAGGAGGTGTAAAGAACATATAGCGTAAGGCCCTATAACAACAGTTGCAACATGAGGAACATTCACTCAATTCCAACACAGCAGAAAACTAAGGCTTCTTCCAAGGACCCCACAGCTAGTCCCAGCACTGGGTAGGACTTGGAGTGAGAGGAGAAGACTGTAGTAGGCAGTCTAAATTACACTGTCGATCTCTTCAACCTTGAGAGAAGCCTAGGATTGGGAAGGTTAGCTAAATATATTTTATCCTTCCCTTCACCAGGACTGTATGTCCTATGCTATACTTTTAAGAAGTACAATGCAGAACCTCATTCCAAGAGTTTGATACCATGGTATTTCTCATAGTCCACTGAGACACACAGCAGTCTTTTCTGTCTCTGGAAAGCTTGATATAATAGATTTTAAATTCATGTAATATTTATGACTGCAAGAGCCATTTTAGAATAGATAAGATTGTATGGTTCTACCTGAACCTTGTAGCTACTGGAATGGGAATGATAGGAACTAAGTCACCTGAATACACAGGTGGAGACATAAATGAAGGTCCCAATTTGCATTTGGAAAACTCTCTAAAGTCCTTCTCTACAGATGAGGCATACACATGAAGATGAACTTCATAAATGGCTTGTACCTTTCTCCATGTGTTTACTATAGCCATCTCTAACAAAAACGTAATAATACCTTTATCAGAAATGTTATTCCTTTATCATTCTGTGTATCCATTCATATATAATATAGATACTATGCAAATAATTGTGAAAATCATTCTGCTTGAAAAGTAGTGCAATCAAATATAATCTGAACTATTCATTTTTGTTTATGAGTCAACCCACTGTTATGCAGTAGCTTACATTTTCACACTGAAATTCTTTTGCATAGCAATAAAAATGTACAGTAGCACATTTATGAATTTTAAAGCTCAGCCTGAGAACATCCATTCAACTAAAACTTTCCTATGAATAGACCCAAAATGTGCCAGTGGCATCATGTAACCTTTTAGATTAAAATTATTTGTTAGCTTCTGATCAAGGGACTGCTTTGCACAAGGAACTTTCATTGTAGTCTTGTTATGTATCGCCACCTAATGGATAGTTTTGTTAATGGTTCAGTCTAGGAAAGGACCAGGTATTAAGCTAGAGTTTGAGAACACAATGATGCAAGAGAGTCAGCCTTGGAGGGCTAAAGAGTGAATGTATATATGGATGATAACATTTCAACAAGTTTGAGTTAGTTACATTATGAAGAAGAATGACATGAGCAAGTTATGTGAAATGACCAGATGACCATCACTATCATGTTTAGTGTACACCCGGGGGATATAGCAAATGGATACAGGAAATACATGGTAGCATGGTATTGGAAGCTTGAATCAATATGAGTTTAAAATGGGTGCGTTATTCACAAGTGGTGAATCCATGAATGAGTTATGTACCTCATCTCAAAGAAATGCCATTACTTTTTTCATAGTATTCTATTATGTAGATGCTATATATGACTGACCCCGCCTCAACAAACCCTATTTTAGATAAATTTGGGGATTTAAAAAAACGATGCATAAAATAGTTCTGTAATGTATGTTTGTACCTAGTCAAGTGTTAGGGGATATACAGATTTTATTTTCTTTTATTTAGGATATTATTTATAACTCATGCGTGAGTTTCACTGTTTATGAATCCTTATCTCAAACTCTTGTTGATAAACATTTATGTTACATCATCATCATTTTACATACATTTGTGTGTGTGTGTTTGTGTAGTATGTCACATACATAGTATAATAGTAAGTGGATGGAAAACATAATTATGTGATGCAGTATAATGATTATCGTATATATGCATGCCTTCCAGCACTTTTTTAATGAACAAAGTACCAGGAAGTAAATGTGTTTTAGACTTACCAGGGGTTTAGGTTGTAGTCGTGTTGGTCTAAGAACATAGGCAGACAAGGTTCCTTGGGTGAATTTGATATCTTTTATTAGACCAGTTCAAGTGGTTGGAGAATAGTTATTAAGCAAGCTTTTGGGTTCAAAAACCCTGCTGAAGCTTCCTTAGCCTGATGAAGGGTTTTTGAACCTGAAAGCTTGTCTGTCTTAGACTTACCAGGCCTTTTTTAAAATTTCTTATCCAAATCAAATTCTCTATCACTATGTTTAATATTCCAAAGATGCAAATTATTCAAGTTTAGTTTTTCTCTCCTCAATAGTATATAATATATGTACAACAGAAGCATGAGGTTTATTAAGCAAGCTGTAAACAATAATTGATCTTCATATAAATAAAGCTCAAGAATTCCAGTATCTCCATTTGTCTGAGCAGGGAAAAAAAACTTATTACAGGATTTTGCAACATTGTGCACAACCAAAAGATGGCAGTGCTTTCTCCTGCTGAATATTCTGGGACGGTCTTAATGTTTGTTGTTTTAGTTTGTTCTTTCCTTCACATCCAGAGCAAGAGATTTGTAAAACCAGAGAGAAAAAAAACTAACATGTAGGAAAAACAACCAGGTTCAAAAACTGAGGTATACAAATGTAAGTCTTCCCTTAGTAACCTGAACCTCCTGTGTGGGGTAAACAGAGTACAATACATATAGTCTATATTATAATTTAATTGACTAATACATGTGCAGTCTTGTAAAACAAAGTTATCTTCTGTAGGTCTGAAATACAAGCTGAAAAACCTTTATTTGAAAAGACAATGTGCTAAGTGAAATAGAGAAGGTAGTAAATGAAAACATGTTTTCCAAGCATCCATCTTTATCTGAAATGTTTTAGATTAGGAATGTTGAAAAAAATAAAAATAAATAGCTGGAAAAATAATATAGCTGGACAATTTTTTATAATGTAGGAACAAAAATGTGCAGTCATTTCTTGGACCCTGCCAAGCACTGCGGTGAGGTTCAGCTTTTAGGTGCAGCCCTGAGCAAGGAATAAAGTCTAAATTGCATCAGCGAAGGAGATGTTAAACCTGACACAGGCCTACCAACTACAATTCTTTCCCAACTACATCATTGCTCCCAGGGGTTATTTTACTTCCAGTTGTCCTATGTTAAAAGTACAAGAGTACTATACTGCCTAGTCAACAAAATGACCATCCCAGATTTTATAGTCCCATTACAATTTTATCATAATACCTAAAACTACATAATAGAACTTGGTCACTTACAAAGGGTTTTTCTTTATTGCTTAGAGGCTTTTTTAAAGCTTCTGTGTCTAAGATTTTACAGAGCTAGAGTTTGCAATGTAACTGCTCTCACCCTGATTGCCAAGAGCTCCATTCTGTCATTGAACTACTGGTTGACTTACTACATACCAAGCTTTGAGCTATATCACTGTTTTCTCTTGCCAAGACCAGAGTTCTAATACTTTCCATCATGATCCTAAATATCATTTACTTGATCCATAAGCAAACTAACAAACTAAGGCCAGTACGTGACCCAATATCAATACCTCTAGAGGCTCATTTACCCAGTTCCCAGTTCAAAATTGTTTTGGTTTCCAGCATGCCATCAATTCAGGCCAGGGTGGACGTAAGCAAGATGTTTAGCATATGTTGGGCATTCATCAAGAACATCAGTTTATCCTTACAAAAAAAGATTATCCTTTTCATATTGCCAAGGTCAGTGTCTAATTGGGTTATGTGCTATATATATACCTGTGTAAGTCTAAAATCAATCAACTGAACTTAATTTATATTGTACTCTTGACTTTTTCAAAAGAATCTAAGTTTGTCACTTGGGAAGTGTTCTCGACTCATCTGGGCCTGTTGTGCTTACGGTCTTCACTGTCCATAACCTCGAATCACCCAATGATTTTCCTCATCACAAAATTCCTAGAGAAATTTAAGATAATTTTCCTCCTCCTCTACTTCCCACCTGAAGCCATGAAGACAGACTGCACTGTCTTCAGTGCCTGCTTACCCCTCACAGGGGTGCAAAAGGTGGCACTTCATGTTTGTGCTGAATACCCCAAATGACAATGCAGAGTATGCAATAGACCATAGCAATGTGTTTTGCCCTATAAACTAACTAGACAGTGACACATACGTAGGAGACTCCCTCAGTACTTGCTATATCACAATTTACTGCTCTTGACTGAAGAAAATATACCTAAAATGTCACTCAAGTGTGATATTAATGATGTGTTAAGAGCTCTCAAGTTACTGGTAGTTAAACTGCAGAGATGCATGGAGAGTTTGAGGGCAGTAGGATGTCCTGTCCCAGCCACCAATCACAAGAAGCAAGTATTTAGTCATAAAAACCTCAAGGAGTGCTTAGAATCCATCCTTTGTAGAAAGACCATCTTCTACACAGCTCCATTTAGGTCAGGAGCTTGTGATACTTGACAGTTTAATTGTAGCAGCCAGGAAGATGGCTCTCAGGTTATAGATGTCACTTGGAGTTGAAATCTAAATCCTCAATATGATTAGTTAATTCAAAGGGCTAATTGCTCAGACAAGACACTTATTTTCAGAAGTGGTGAGTGTACGGGGAAATACACAAAGATGCATTTCTGGGTGGATCAACTATATAATCACCTCATTATATAGGATCATATATACACATAGCCCATAACAAGTAACAGTGTATCAGTGTAACAAGTAAGGAACAGTGCTTCTGTGCATTATAGGTGTTTTTATTAGCCCAAGCAGAAAAAGCATCATTGTTTAGAAGTGGGCTGTCCAACTGGTGGGAGCAGGGCAGCACAAAAAGCAGAAAGTAAGCATGAGGCTTGTGATGCTGCAGTATGGAAGGAGGCACCAGCACATAGTGCAGCAAGAGGGCACTTGCCTGGGTGCAGGGGGTACATATGCATGGTGCACTGAGGGTTCAGGTGCAGCAGTGTGTGTGTGTGTTGGGGGGGGGTGTCAAGGGGTTGTGCAGCCTCCAGAGAAGATGGTTATGCCTAGCTCTGAAGCAGCCTGCATTGTATGTGGCCTGCAGTGCAGGGCTTCCTAGAATGAGCAACGGAAGGGCTTATATTGAGGCTTGTGTACATGATATTTATCTACTATAGCTCAATTTTGTCTCTAGTGGGTTACGAAATAGAGAAAATCCCACACAACTTACTGATTTGTTTGATGCACTGGCTGGGGGAGTAGTTAGTTGATTGCACAATTTCACAATGATTACACACTTAATTCATACAACACAATTTTATTTTAAAATTCTTTGC
>JAGPOW010000261.1:86553321-86572718 GCA_030014935.1 Caiman crocodilus | reverse complement strand
GGAGGTCCAGCTCCTCCTTCTGGCTGGGTGGTCTGTAGCAGACACCCACCATCAAGTCCCTTTCCCCTTGTCCTCCTTGCAGCCTGACCCAAATCGCTTTTACCTGGTCCTCAGTCACCCCCAAGTTGACGCTTGATGCAGAGAAACACTCTTCGACATAGAGCGCAACCCCTCCGCCTCTTTTCCCCATCCTGTCCTTCCTGAAAAGGGCATAGCCATTGATGCCTATGGCCCAGTCATGGGTCAGGTCCCACCAGGTTTCCATGAGCCCAACCAAATCTGAGTCTTCTACAGCCACCAGGAGAGCCAGCTCCTCCTGTTTGCCACCCATGCTGTAAGCATTTGTATAGAGGCATTTGAGGCTACCCACTGCCACCTCCCCCGCTCCACGTGTTTCCCCCAAGCTACAACCACCTACTCTCGCCCAACTTACCTGGCTCAGCAGCAGAGCGTCCTCTCCTCTCCCGGCAGGCCCGTCCCCTGGCGAAGCTAGTTTAAAGCCCGCCGCACGAGATCAGCCAACCTAGAAGAAAAGAAACGCAACGCTTACCTTTAGGCAATAGGTGAAGTCCATCCTCCGCCAGCATGCTCCGCATAGAAAAATGCGGGGTGTGATCGAAGAATCTGAAGCCCACATCATAGCACCAATCCCGAAGGTGCTGGTTTACAGCTGCAATACATGCCTCATGTCACCTTTGCTGTTGACTCATCGGCAGAATGGAAGAAAACACCACCTGCACTCCAATCACCTTGAGCCGTCTTCCAAGAGCCTTAAAGTCTTCAGTGATGTCCTCCAGCTGGCCTCTCGAAGCATCTTTGGTCCCCACGTGGACTACCACTAATGGATGGTAATCTGTGGGCCTAACAATCTTCCGGACGCACTCCGTGACGTCCTGAACGCGCGCTCCAGGGAGGCAGCAGACCTCTCGGCCCAAGGGATCAGGATGGCAGATGGGACCCTCCGTGTCCCTCAGGATGGAGTCTCCGATGACCAGGACTCAAACCTTGTTCCTCCTTTGGGACCGCTTCTTCTCCTCCACTTGCAATGATGGTGCACGATCAGCACCTCGAGGGGGTGCTCCTCAGCAGTCTCCTCCAGGGTGGCCAGGGATGATGTCTCCTTCATCACCACATACCTGTTCCCAAGTGGTACCTCAGGTACAGGCTCTACAGCAGCATGGTCTGCCCTGGGTCCAAGGGGAACTTGCTGCCACCGAAGAGTCGCTCTTCTGGGTCTGGGGGGCTCCTCAGTAGGTTTCTGGCCCTGCAGAGAACAGAAGTACATGTCAATTTCATCCTCTGCTGCCCGTATCCCCCGTAGCCTGCTCACCTCTGCCCGGAGCTCCTGCAGCTACTCCTCCAGGGCCTGAAGACGGCCACAAGAGGGGCAGCCAGGGGACGCCCCAGACATCTCCCCCACCCCCAGCCAGGATGGGGGAGGTGGACAGCGGATCCCCCAGGGGCTGGGGCTGGGTGGCAGCCTCAGAGGTGCGCTGGGGGGCAGCACCAGGGAAGAGGGAGAGGGAGGGGCCAGGCCCCTGGCAGTGGCACTACGCATACTTACCATGTTCCTAGAAAAGGTGGTCTTCCTGCTGTCAAGTCGCTCTTCACTTCCTCCTTGCGCTCCTCCTGCGCAAATGCCAGCTTGCCCTTACAGAGCGCGCCTGTTTGCGCGCGGCTCGGGAGCGCGGCTCTCTGCCGGCTCAGCTATAAGCAATCTGGGAGGCTCCCCTCACGATCAGCTTCAGCTGCCGGCACTACCCCACTCACCCCTTCTCCGCCGCCGCTGCTGCTGCTGCTCCTCCTGTGGCCGAGCCCACACTTGAACCCTATCAGGGGTTTTCTTGGCTCCCTGCTTTGCTCCTAACTGCCGAGCAGTGAGTCAGACCCCACTTGTAAGTTTCCGTTAGGTTTTTTGGAAAAGGACTTCCTGTTGTCCTTGATCCTAGTCACCAGGTGGAGCTCTACTCCAGCCTTGGCCTTCCTAATAGCCCTCCTACACTCCTGAGCACAAGAGGAGTACTCCTCTTTGGAGACTGCTCCCTTCTTTCAAACATAGTAAGCCTCCCGCTTAGCCCTCAGGGTCCCCCAAATATCCCTATTAAGTCATGGGGGCTTCCAGGCACTTTTGCCCATCTTGCATCGGGCAGGAACAGTCGCCCCTTGGGCTCGGAGGATCGTTTCCTTAAGGAACGCCCACCCTTCATAGACGCCCATGTCCTCAACCCTACAGTCCTGCAGTGCCTCCTCAACTAGCTTCTCTGAGCTCTGGGTCTCCTTATATTCTCCAGGAGGCTTACCTTTGTCACATATTCCCATCATCTGATTCTCATCATATGACTAAAGCTTCTTAAAAGGTTTGTTCATCCTGACTAGCTTGAAAATGATTTTGTGATCTGAGTTTTCATTTAGTTTCCTTCATCACCACAGAAATGACTTTTGGGGTTATAGGACAGCCTAAGCAGGCTTGTATCATTGGTGCTTGTGACTCTTGTGTGGATTAGAGAGAGGACATCAGTTTCCAGGGGAGCTCTGCCTTTAGCTGGGATGTTTGGATCCAGAGTTTTCCCAACATTTGAGTGTGCTGGAAAGTTGGGTTCCATTACTGATTCAAATCTCAAGTTGTAAAATTTGAATCCAGTTACAACTCTGAACTTTGGCTTCTGCTATTTTTAGTGCAGAAACTTTCATTGCATGTAATTTATATGAAGAAAGTAGTCTATGACTACTGCTTCTTAAATGCTTGACAGTACTTACACAAAACACGTTAGCATGATGACCTCCACAAGCCTCAGTCTAGCTTTAAAGGATCCTAAAAGTTACTGTGAATTCTCTCATGTCAATGATGTTCCTAGAAATGTAATATATGCAAGCATGAACAGTTTATGAAGAAGATCCTTTATAAGAATGGTGACATTCTTATCACTAGATGGATTAGGAATAGAATGCATACAATTCATAATATAACAGAAATTGCAAACGCATCTGAAGTTTAATATGTCATGGTGAATAAGAGCTGTGCTTGTGAAACTGGAATGAGGATTTGTAAGTCAAGGTATAACATTTTCTGTAATTGAGAAGTTGGAGAATGTAGAGCTAACTTCCCCCCCCACACACACACACTTAATTCTATACACATGCATGGAAAGAGAAATAGAGGGAGCACAAATATGCACACATGAATGCACATTTGTGAAGCAGACAAAAAAAAAAAAAAAAAAGACCAATTCTGACCCCTGCAAGTATTCTTTCTAGAACAACTGCTCAGATCAGGAATGATTAGCAATATTGTCAGTTTGAAGAACAGAAGCATCTGCAAAAAGGTAGGAAACACAGAAGGAATAATTTTAAAAGGTGTTTGTTGCTCTAACTGGCAACATTTCAAAGCAGAGCATGGATTGTTGTACACATGATGATCATCAATATTATTGGCTGTCTGGGAATCTTGGGTAGCATCCAGACATTTTTGGACCACATCCAGACTCATAGGTGTAATGTAACCATCTTTTAGATCAACAGTATGGCCTTTGGAGAATGCCACCGAGGAGAAGGTGCAGCTGTCTTTTCCTTCTAGTACATTTATGGGTTGTATATAACTGCTGTACAATTAACTTTAAGCAACTTGTGCACCAAAGTTTCCTGTATGGCTTCCATTGCTTTTATAACTGCAATCTTTCATGTATTTGTTCCCAGAGCATACCTGTAAGACTGGAAAGTGTTCTCATGTTCCTTTTTACAGATAGGGAGCACAAGCACAATCTAAAGGTCCAGGTCCTCAAAAGATATTTAGGCACCCGATCCCCATTGTATTAAAAAAAAGAGCTGAGTGCCCAAAGACCTTTGATGGTCTGTGCCCAATGTAATTTCTCAAAGATCCTAGGCAAATACAATAATCACTGGACCATCCTTTCTCTCTGTACTGCCCCAACCCAAACTTATTTAGCTTGTAAAGTCTAACAATCCCCGAGAATGATGCCCTGAAATATGAAAACTAATAACCATTTCCCTTTTTCATTCTAGCCTGTATAATGACAAATCATAAGCAACTATTTTTTAGTACAATCAAGCTATTGAATAATATACTTAATAATGAGTTTAATTTCTGGCATCTAGGAAAAAAAAAATCTTGTTTTGCTTTGTAAATTGAATAAATCTGACAAAAATTACTGAAGGAGAATTAACATGGCTTCTTAAGATTTTTTTTATGAGTTACTTTTAAGTCTGTATTAACATTTAAAAACCCTCAGGTAATATTACTGGTCATTATAGCTATTACACTTGGATCTTTCAGGGAGTCATTGGCATTTTCTAAAAATCTATTTAAGAATTGCCATTCTGAAGACATTTTTTTTCTCCAGAGCAGGAGAGTATATCTAAGAATTGCCTTTCCCATCAGAATGTAAGTATTTTGATTTTTTCTAGAGACCCCATGGAAACATTCATTAGTCAGACATAACCCTGAAACAAGAAGCCCAACTTCTGCACATTCTGAAGCAAGAATAGAAAATGTCCCTGGGTGACTAGCAAAACAAATCAAGTGCTGCTGTAACGTGCTGTAGTGAAGAGTTTGTGGTACTGCAGCCTGAATAACCACCTGATAGGATTGAAAGTGACAAGTGGTAGAGAAAAAAAAAAGAGGGTGGCTCCTCTCCCACCATACTCCTTACTGGAATAAATATGGACACACCTGTTCCCCAACCCTGGCTAATCTGTGAGTGTTTAAAATGTGGAAATGTGCCAGTGGTGTAATTACTAGCGTTAAAAAATTTAGAAGTACTGCTGAATCAATTTTTTGTCCCATTACATCTCAGTTCATATCTGAGAGGAAGTAAACTCTTGGTGTCTTATAGGTAGATACATTCAAGACGAAAGCCATCTCAGAGCATACAGTGCACATAGGTGGCTGACAGAACATAACAAGGTGCAACTGAATTGCCTAGTTCAGCTTTTTGGAGTAGGACAATTCAATGGGATGCCAAAAGATTAGGCTCACCAGTTGCAGCACTATTTTGTGTCAGAGGTAGGAGTTTCAGTTGTTTTTCTTGATCCATGATCCTTCAGGATAGATTTTTTTCATCCCCCTAGTCAGAAGACCTGACACAAGAAATAATCTAGTCTTCAAAAAGGAGGAGCCTGATTCTCCTTACTTCTATTGCTCTAATCAGTAGCAACTCTGCTGAGTTTTACCAGTGGAAAAAGAGTAAACGAATGAGGGAAGTAGGACCCGTAACAACACAACAAAGTAGAACAGGCTCAAATTATTTTTTAAAGTAGATAGATGAAAACTAATAAGCTGGAGACTAAATTGGCATATTCCTTCCTACAGTGCCTACAACTACATCTGCTCATTAGACCTGGTAGTTTTCAGCATTTTTCTATGCATCACAAAAATATTTTTTCCCCCATCGTGTCGCATGTTAGCTGCTTGGGAATGCTATAAAACCTAACCTTGCCCCTTGTCACGGCGGGCTCTGCAAGGGGGGTGGGCGGTATGATCTCCCTGAGGTCCCTCTCGCCGCATCTATGCCAGCCCAAGGCACCCTCAAATTCTTTCCTGCCATGTCTTGATCTTAAATACATATGGGAGGTTGCCTTATACATCCTTGGGCGCAGCGTATTGGGACCTCTGTCCCCGTGGCCTTCTGGACTCTAGGTGCTCCCTAGGCACCCTAGCTTTAAGGGTTACGCGTGGCTCTGAACAACCCCTAATACCACACCCCAAGCCTCGCAGATGTACCAGACGTTGGTGTGTCAAAACTGCGCCCGCTCTCTCGGGCCTTCTCATCAGTGCCCCCTTCTCCAGGGCTTCTCTTAGCGAGCCACCGGTTTTCTCGGCCCATCGCACGGCTACCCTCTTCTCAGGCTGGGCGTACCGTGCTACTATCCCCTCTAACTAGGGACCACCGCAGCACTTGCCCTTTCCTAGGGGGCGCTATGCTGCTAACCCATCTTCCAGGGTCCACCGCAGCATCCAGCCCCTGGCCAGGGTCTAATGCTGGGCTCGCCCCTTGACCTGCCCGTCCTGGGTGTCTCAATGCTGCCCCTCTTGGGCTCCTAAAATACTGTCCTGTCTGGGCTTCTCAAAGTGGTGTTCCCCTCTCTGGACTCGCTGTGCCCCCACAGGGCTTCTCAATAATGCTGCCCCTCATGGGCTCCTTAAAATACTGCCCCCTGTCTGGGGCTCATCATGCCCATGCCTTAGCCCTTCTAATGCCCCTCTCTGGGCCTGGGGTCTCCGCACCCCGTGTTGCTGCGCCCTCTCTGGCACTAGATCGTGCCCTCCCGGGCGCCAGGGCCCCACATCCTGTGGGTCCCTATGAGGCCTCCTCCAACCCCTATAGCCTCACCCAAACCACCGGTTATAACCTTAGCATAAATTTAAGCCTCTGGCTATAACTGAAAACATAAGGCACCTGGCCATAACAATGCAAGCCTCCTGGCTACTGCTCCACATAGTTGCTCCTTCCTCTGGAGCTCTCGTGATCTGCACTCACATTTCTGTCTCCTGGAGCTCCTGCCCCTCCAGCTGCAGGCAGAGAACTGCCAGCCTAGCCCAAACTCTTGGCTTTATAAAGGCCAAGCCCTGCCCCTTCGGTCAGCTGACTTTCATCAGTTGCCTCAGCAACCCTCAGCTGTGCTGCCTAATCAAACTACTGGGGCTTTCCCCAGCAGCACTCTCACACAAGGAGTGGTGCAATGAGGTGCGCCGTGACACCCCTACTTACTGACTAGTTACTTCCCTCCTTGTACCAGGCCTGACATTATTTTGTAAGCTCCATAAGGCAGGGGCATTGTCTTTTACCTGGATGGGGAGATGCCTGGCACATTTTTGGGTGTCTTGAACATTAGATAAATATCACAACACAATAAATAATTAGATGTTTTAATCCACTGAAGCAGGAACAGTCTTTATATAGCAATGCTGTGGAGATGAAAGGGACAAATCTGAGCATGGAAAATCAAATCCTGCCCCCAGGAAACCTGTGCTAAACCACTAGCTCCAAATGGCCTTTCATGGATATAGTTTAGTACAGGACTGGGTCTGCTGTTATGAGAGTTAAATGACCTGATATTATTAGTGGTAGTTGGGCAGCTGCTGCAATGCACAGGATCAGTAGCTAGAAACTATTAGAGAGACAGAGCATTAAGTACATCCCCTTGCAAATGAAGGATCAAGTTCAATAAGGAAAGTGTACACTGGCTGGAAGATTGAATTAAAAAAACCCAATGCATTTTAAAAACACTCTTTCCCTGACAGGCTCAGTAACTAGAGAGGCAGCCTCACCTCTCTCTGATTTCTCAGGAAGGTGTGCAAGAAGGGAAGCTAGAATTAATTCTTCATATAGTGGGAAACATCTAAAACTTCTGTATCTTGTCAAAAATGTACTAGATACCACTAGGGCTAGGGACATAAGTTACACATAAACAGGTTTAAGTGATCAGACGGAAACCAGTTCAAGCCTTTAACAGAACAGAAATTCAGTGCACATAAACCAGTTTCATAATGACTGAAACTGGTTTAAGATAATCCTGGTTAAATGTAGTATCAGATGTAATTGATTGGGGTTAAACCAGTTTATGAAACTTCTGTACCAGACACCTTCCTGGTTCAAGTTAAATCACAGTCCCTTAGAATCTCTGCAGCTTTCCAGCCCTCGGCTGGGCTGGGTTGTCTACTCCAGCAGAGAAGGGTTAGGCATAGGGGTGGGGGAGGAAGGAGGAACTGCCCCACCACCCCCAAGCAAACCTCAGCTGCGGTCTGGTGTCAGGGAGGGGGATTAACTTTTCTTCCCCCAAGTAAAGAGCTGCCCAGCTTTGCTAAAAACTTACTGCTAGCTGCAACTGTGGACTACAAATCCTAGAGGTACCTGGAAGCAGGAAGAAGAAACGATGAGCAACCTGCAGCATCCTGCTGCTGTGATTCTGGACTGCAAATCCCAGAGAACTTGAAGGCAGCAGCAGGAGGAAATGAACACACAGCTCATACTGGCTATGTGCCAGAGACCCATGCTCTAGCACCCTCCAGCTTCTGGCCCAAACCACTGCAGATTTCCTGAATTGAAAGTGAATGTCTGTACAGTTGTTTCTCAGTTTAATCTCTGAAGTTTAGACTAACCTGCAAAGACTGAATTGGTTTAGCCTTAGGCTTCTTAACTGTCTTTATTTAGCCTAAGAGAAGTTGAACTGATCTTGTTCGCACTTGTTTGTATAGATTACAGGATCTGAAGTGGGATATGTCCCTTTACAAGATATATTTACAAGCTGGTCTGGCATTACAGTGATTGCCAGGAAGAGGATAGGAATGATCAATTGCATGATCAGTCCTTTGCCCACTAAGAGGATGGGGCCCTGTAGTGATCTGGAGTGACTTAGGTCACTTTAATTAAAAAGAAAAAGAAAGAAAACCTAAAGGCAAAAAACAAAAAACTTAGAGTGAAGAATTTAGTGCTCATTCTGGGTAGCAAGATCAGAGCCCTGGAAATTGAAATCTTTTGTCTGGCCACAGAATACCTTGTTTAGCAGAAGCAACAAAAATAAAGAGTAACATTCACAAGCACTGCCCTGCCACTACCCAGATCTTGGTGCCCCACATAGTTTTGTTTTTTCTGCTGAAGCAACAAAAAAATGCTTCAATGGTTATGTCCCTTAAAAATTATGTAACCTAATGTCCTTTTTGTCAACTTCTCCATTTCCATTGCTAGCTTGATCCAGAGACAGCTGTGGTCAGTCCATCTCAGCTTGAGAAAGGAGGTTACTATAGTGCACAATCACAAGTTAGAAAGTACTTAGATCCTAGAGGAAAGCCCAAAAGCAAAGAACCAGGGAACCAGTCTAAAGGCCCTTGAAATCAATGGGAATTTTACAATGATAAGGGGTTTTAGATCAGCTAAAGTAAACCATCAGAGAACACTGTCTAGTTTGACTTTAGACAAGAAAAAGTTTCTCTGGTTTGCTCTCTCTGTAGTATGATTTTTTGCATATTCGTTATTATTGAATTGATAAACCTCTATGACTGTATTAGCTTTATTTTTGTCTTTTATGAAGAAGTAAAACTCCATTTTGTGCTTGTTCCCTGCTTGACATGAGTAAATGAACTTAGTATGCCCTGTGTATGTGAGTGTCTGTGTGGGAGGGTGAATGGTAAAAGAATGGTAACTATTTGCATGAAAACAGAAAAAGATTTAACTGATTGTGTAAATAACAAGGTGCCAATCTATGAATTACCAGACAGTAAACTAATTACGCTAATTAATAGATGGATGAAGACCTCGTCTGTGATCAGGTGCAAAGAAGATAGTGAGAAGAAAGAATTTTGCATATCCTGCCCTTTGAACTACACAATGTTTCAAGACTGAAATACCAACTGAGATATCAACTTTTACTGGAATGACCTCAAGTTGAGATAACCAGAAGATGGATAAGAAACAACCTCTAATTAAAAACTGAGCATGGAAAAAACCCAGTGCTAAACAAAGACTTGAAATCTCTGTAAAAGTGAGATGGCAGAGAAGCCATGATGGCGAATTCACTCTTTGCAACCTCCTGGAGCACAGGTGTCTCTTTACCCCTGCTCATCACCTCAGTGAGCCTGGACTGGCCATCCAGTGTAACATTGAGTAACTTCTGCTGGTAACTATAACTTAGTAATATAACTTCTGCTGGTAACTATCTTACTGGAGTAGTTTTGTCTGCATGTCTGTTTGTATGTATGCTTGTATGACTGGTGTGTCCAAGCGTATGTATCTGCTTCATATAATCAATAAATGCGGATTTTGTCTTATCCACCTTTATAAGTTCTCGCTCTTGATTTGAGCAATTGGTTATTTAAAGTAACATCTCTCTCTCTCATCTGTTTAGTTTTCTGTTCGAGGATCTCACAGATGAAGCCGAGTAAGATATGAAATTGACTACATACTATTTTCTGACTTCTTAAATACACCAGACTTTTAAATCAAGAGCAGTTTGCCACTGGAAACTATACAGGTCACTTCCATTTACTTTTCATATTAGGAAGTTTGGTGACATCTTTTTTTTAAACACGAGTAGTAGAAAAAGGTGTTGAAGTGTCATGTAACAGTGAAATAAAATAGTATTTCCAAATTTCTGGGTGCAGCTACATGTGCAATTAATGTACAGAATATTGTGCCGGAGTTTATTGCTCTTGGGTGCTGCGTTTGAACATGTGCCTAGGACCACAGCAAGTCGAAACAGGCTGGAGCAGCACTCGCTGTCAGGGGGTCAGCCAGCCTGGTGTTACTCTGACCTGGCTCAACGTGCTGCAGCAGGGTTGGTTGGGGCATGAGGGTGCTTCAGTGTGGGGCTGACAGCCCCATCAGCATCCACACGTTCGTTGCTGAGGAATAAAAAAGCCTAAGAACTCTGTGCAGGATAGTTGCTTGTATTTACAAATACTAACCTGTGGCAGATTTAATTAGTTACTCCATCCTAACAGCACTACATGTGTAGATACCCACATGCTTAGTGTGCAATTAATTAGGCAGCTCCATAGTAAGCATCTCATGCAGACACACCCTCTGACTTTGCTTTCTGATCTTTGCTTTTAAATAAAAGCCTCAAACTAAGTCAGTAAAGATTTAGTGCATTAAATCAAGCAATATAGAACCACTTTTAACATTTATTAGCTTAATCAATTGGGAATGAAGGCAGACACTCCCTGTAACAATATGGCTATCAAAAATAGTTTTAAAAAAACAAACAGGAAACTTCTTTTTGTATGCTAGTCTAATCTTGTATCTTAATGAGATAATGTGATGAGAGGAGGAAAAGCAGGTGAGGTAAATCTGAGAGCTGGCAGGGACAGAGTGGTTAAAGTATACCAGAGCAGGTATTTTGAACACTCATCCTTCAGCAACTACATTGAAAGGTTGTGACATAAGCCAATGAAAGGAAGGAAATGTATAACTATGTGTAAAACCTACCACTTTTCACACAGAATATAGAAGGTCCTTTAAGTCAACTAATAATGGAAGTGTGAGACATCAATGAAGAAGTCACAGAAGTTAAAAATGGAAAAAGGCCTATATTAGACTACAAAGACCTTTTCTCTGCCACAGCAGTATCACTTGCTATGGTATATCCAAGTATATGATCCAATACAATTATTCATCTCTCAAGCACTGGGTTTCTGTCTCTTTCCCCAAGACTCTGCTGCACACTTGAAGGGCCACACAAGAAAGCTTTTCCCCATTAGAAGTACACCAGTACACAAACTCTGTTATATGGGAATGCTGTTATGCCAGGAAAAAATGCTTGAGATAGAGCAGCTTATTTTAGTTTAGGAATCAAAATAAGTCTCACTGACATCAGACTCCACACACTCCTAACTGACAGTTATTTTGATTTAAAAACAAAACCAAGCCCAATAGAAGGAAGAGCCACGGAATCATAGACCAGTCAGCCTGACCTCAATCCCTGGAAAGATCATGGATTTAACAAGAGCAAGTCATGCCTGACCAGTTTAATTTCCTTCTATGATGACAAGCTTGATGGGTAGGGAGGGAGGAGTGGTTGTGATACACTTTACCTTTACAGGGTTGACACTGTTTTAGACCCAGGGAGCCTTCCCTCACTCAGGCCTCCCCTGCAGCCTCACAACCCAGGAGAACTTTCCCCTCCCCTGCAGGAATCCCTTTTCCCTGGTCCTGGGTGGATGGTGTGAGTCTCCTGACTGGTGAGCTAGTGCCCCTCCTACTGAGACCCAGTTGCCTCTGCTCCTTCTGGCCCACTGGCCAGCATGGGGCCCCATGCACCCTCATGTGCACCCAAGGCTCTGCCTTTCACTAAAGGGTTGGCGGGCTGGGCTGCCTTGTGTAGTGCCGGGGCTTGGTCCACTCTTGGACCTTCTGTGCAGTGTTGTCTGCACCGAGCTGCTGGCCCAGTGCTAGCAACTGTAGACATGAGTCACCTTCCAGGGTCTCTCACTTTCAATGCAGTGCCTCCTGCACGGAGTTCCTGGCCTTGTACCGGGGGCTGGGGACCTGAGCCACTGTGGTCAGCTCCCAGGGTCCTGCTCCATGCACCAGCCCATACACCATATCTCTGGCTGCATACCAAGGGCTGCACACTGGAGCCACCTCATGCAGCTCCCAAGGTCTGGGCATCATTTGGTGCGCAGCACAGCACGAGCCTGGCTGCTGGAGCCGTCGGCCACTGACAGAAGTCTTTAAGGGCACTTTCAGGCTACTGCTGAGCAGCTCTCCTCAGCTCTCTTAAGCCCCACTCTTCTCTTCATCCCTCAGCACGCCTGCCGTGTGCTGAGCATGCTGTCCTTTTATTCTCCCTGGAGGCTCTGCCCCCGAAGTCTGCCGGACCTGCAAGGTGCAGTTCTCAAATCAGGTCTGGGGCTCTTTGCCTCCCCTGCTCTGGGCAGGGACAGGGAAACCTCTCCTCCATCATCTCCTAATTGGTGGGAAAGTCCCACCAATGGCTAGAAGCCCTTTCAAGCTGGCAAGCTGGGCTGCTGTCGGCATGACCGCTACACTAGGACCTGGTTTAAAATCTTGGGCCCAACTCACTAATATCATGGCCCAGTTGGGGTGGGGTTTGCCATTTTAGAGCCTAGATCATGGCACCCTCACTCCCCCACGTCCCCCAATAACCTCCACTGAAGGCAACAGGCTTTTTCCTAGGCTTGGAAGCTGCTGGCTGCCTTACTAGAAGGCCCCACCATCAGCAAAAGCCTAGCAGCCCAGGGGAGGGGGTTAGAGATTGCAATAGGGATGGGGGCAGGAGAGAGCTTGGGGATGAATAGAAGAGGGACTGTTTACTCCACTGGGTAGGAAAACTGGGGTATGTGGAGTTGGGTGTACTCTGGGGATGCCTGGGGGCTGCCTTGGCAGATGGCTTAGCACCAGGTAGGGGAGGGACTGTTTGCTGCTCCACGAGTGTGTTCTCTCCTCTGCCCCCAATCCGTGGCGCCTCAGTTCTACCACCCAGAAGACCAAATAACTTCTCCCCTACCCTGGGCCAGAGCCATCTGCAAAGGCAGCCTCAGGGATCTCCCACCTCCCTGCTCCCCAGTTTCCCCTCCTGGAGGAGCAAGCAACCCTTCCCCTACCCATCCTCAAACTTCCTCCTTGCCCTGTCCCTTTTGTGACCCCTTCCCCACTCCAATGGGCTGGTTCATTTTTGCTGCTGGCCGGGGAATTCTTTCCCCAGCCTACAACAGCCACCTTGTTGCAGCAAAATGCCATGACATGGCCGTTTGCTGGCAAACTCCCCAGCAAGCTGCCATATTGTGGTATTTTATTGCAAAATGCATTTTTCATTAAGATATCATTTAAATTCATGGTTTTCAGGTGCTAATTATAACCTACCCGATTCCTCAATTCTTTCCACATGAAAGACGAGAAGGCTTCTCCTCCATTTTGATAGACCTTGATCTCCCAGTAATCAGCCTTTTTTTTTTTTCTTCTGCTAGTTGTTTTTATTAGCTTTGGGGATTTCTCTTTCCCTTCTTACAGCTGTTTTTTTTTTTTTTTTTTTTTACTGTGCTATGCTGGCTTTTAATACTCAGACCTGATGAAGAAAATCTTGCAAATATTCAAATGCTTGTCTAACTCTATCCCAACTATGCAGTTGGTCCACTAAAAAATAGCATCCTAAGAAATACCTCTGTCACATAATTGCTGAACTATCATGGCTACAGCGCCACTAAAACTGCCATTTCCTTAATACAAATGTACATATACAGCAGGCATAATTGGCCCAGATGATTCCCTCCCTTCTTTTCTACCTTTGAATAGCAAGCCAGTGGGACAATGGGATAAGAGAGGTACAGATAGTGAGAAGGGGGTTTCCTGAGAAATGAAAGTGAAATATCCTTCACAAGGGAGAAGGGAAAACAGAGATCTAGGAAGCAAGGAACAGGGAGGTAGGGGTTACAAGGAAGCAGGGTTGCTAACCCAAGAAAGATTGGATTTTTTGTTACTGACAATTTGCAAACATTTTTTTTCTTTTTACTGACATACGTGGCCACACTATGCTCTCCCCACCCCAACTGACCCCTAAACCTTACTCCTGCTGGCTCCATTCCCCCTGTCCCAGCTTGGTTACTCACCAACTACCTCACCTCCCTCCCAGTCCCGTCACTCTAACTCACCTGGTGCCTGAGACTGCCTGAGTCCATGTGGTCCCACCTAACTTCAAGGCAAACTGCTGTTACAGGTAGGCAATGCCAGATGGGACACAGCAGCAACATGTAGTGGTGATGGGGAAAGGGTTACAGAGGATCTTGTGTGCTACAAAGCCCTGGTGGAGAGCTCCCTACAGGATGCCAAGCTACACTTCCACTCAGACACAAAGCAGCACTGCTCCGTACATCTGTCAACACTTGTATCCTGCCTCATTCCAATGACTGAGCTTCAAGCAAGCTTATAGTTAAAATAGACAGCTCCTTTTTTAAAAAAAAAACTAAATGGCCTATCCTTAAATTTACAGACAGTTAACAATCCTGCATGAAAAGTAAATTGGGCCTCAGCAAACAAGACATTACAAACCAGGGTTAATTTGGTGTTAGTAAAAATGGTTTGCTTTTAATAAAAAGACATCATCTAAATTTTACTGTGTAGCCACTTTATAATATAAGGATCAGTGCACCTACCAGTGGGACTTGCATAGCCTAGGGCAGGAATGTCAAATGCACTGAATGGGGTACCTGTTCCAGCTCACAGAGTTGTGGAGTGGCCACATGACACTCTGGGGCCATGCTGCATGCAATGGCTGCCCTGGAGCTCCAGAGCTGTGCTGCACAGCCCCATGGTGGCAGTGGCTCCAGATCCAGAATGCATGGCTGGCCTGTGGGTCTAGCAAGACCAGCAAACCAGCCCCATGACACTCATCCAGCTCATGGGGCTGGATAGGTTTGACACCCCTGATATAGGGCTTCTTTGATCTTAAAACATTCAATTTCTTTACTCTCTAATTACACAGATTTAGAAATGATACCTACCATTAAAAATGCAATAGCCCTTGTATTAGGCAGCCATAAATGTCTAATTCCAATTATCAAAAATAAATCCACTTTTGGCATGCATGGAAGATATTGCTGCGACCAAAAGCATCCAAACTATATTGTGCATATTATTTAGAACTCAGACTTTTATGGTGGCTGCTGAAGCCAGCAGATTTTGATTTGCTCTTACAAGTCAGCACTCATTTCCAAAATTCTGAAGCATAGCCGTTACAAAAACAAGGCAAACAACTTGGTACAAAGCCAATGTCTAGACAAACCTGCAGCTTTGGTATTACATAACATTAAGATTAAAACTTCTTTCTTAACAGCTGAAGTCAGACTCACAAAACACTGCAATTTAGCTGTTAAGGAAAAAAATGTGGTAAACAGTGGGTTTCCCCTTGCAAGTTGGCAAAGTTCCAGTCTGCAAGGGCCTGGAGAGAGTGGGAGGAGGGCAATCAGCGGGGGGCAGCTCCCCGCAAGTAAGTCTGGCAGTGGCAGCAGGGGGGAGCAGGAGGATTGTAGCCCCATAGTGAGGAAGAGAGCTCCTGCCAAGCTGGGGCGGTGCATGTGGCATGAGGCTTGGGGCCATAATGCATGGCCACAGGGCCTGGGCAGGGAGTGGGATGGTGGCGTAAGTGGGGGGAGGTTGATTTCCTGCCACTGCATGCACTCCTGAAGGGGGGAACGCAACTCCCAAATTTGTGTGCAGGGCAGGGGTGGGTGTAGGCTAGTGGGTGTGTGCTTGGGCTCCTTGCTCTGCTGCCCTCCCCTGGGGTCCAGTAGGTGGGACTTAGTGCACCAGGACAGAGCAGGACAGGAGGTTCGATGCTGCTGCCGGGAGCCCTGAGTCACCATGCCAAAGTGTCCCCTGCCCGTCCAGCAGCAGCAGTTGTGGCGGTGCGGAGTTGTGCCCCTCCCTGCTGCTTCGCCACGGCAGTGTGGAGCTCCTAGTGGTGGCAATGAGCTTCCCCACCCTGCTCTGCCCTACCACACTGCCCACTGGGCTGTGGAGGGCAGCAGGGTGGGAAGCCTGAGCCTGCAGCCACCAGCTCACATCTGCACCCCGCCACAGGCTCTGCTCTGGCCATGCTGCCCATGGGGGAGGGAGAGCTGGGTTTTACCACAACTGCCACCTCCCACAGGCAGCAGCTGGGGTTGGGGCACTGCTGTGGGGCCAGGGGGCTGCAGACCCGGGTCCCTGACCCCATAGCCCAGGAAACTGGGGCCTCCTCTGGTAGGGCTGAGGGTGGGGAGTGAGGGGCGCCATCAAAGATGGAGGGCTGTGGATGAAAAGCGAGGGGTACCAGCAGGCCCAGAGGGCTGTGGGTCAGAAGCAGGCATAATGGCATATTAGGCACAATGGCATAAGCAGGGCACTGGCATATTAGGGCTTCTCAGTGTCATACAGCAGTGGGAGGCGGTGAGGCACAGCTGGACCTGCATCCTGGTGAGCGAAGGGGGTAAAGGGAGCTCTGATTTCCATAATAAAAAAGCCAAAAGATGTAAACCCGCAAATTTATGGGGCTTTAGAATGCATTTTATTACAGTGTTTGAGGTACTGGTAGGCTTTCAAACTGCTTTAAAATTGTAAATATATCAACAAATTATTGTGTTCAAATGAAACACACACACATACATACACACACACACATATATCTAGATATAGATATATAGATTAGTGGCATTTCATTTTAATAACAAATTGATTAATTTTATGGATTTCCCAACTCCTTGTTCCAGTTTCATGAAATGTGCAGATGAATATGCTGCTGTAATATATGCACACTGAAATTTCTGATGACAAGATGTTTCTTTGAATCTCAAATTAGTATAAAAATCTTAGGAATAATCACAGTTCTGTCTTCTGCAGCAGTCATTTATGGGGAGAATAAACTTAAATAAAATATCAGGTGACAGACTGATTTCCTAATTCCATACTGATGATAAAAAAAAAAAAAAAACAACAAACCAATTCCTATTTTAATGAAGAAATTGCTTTTCACATCACTTTGATATTGCTTTACCAATATTTTGAAACTACCATTTGCTATCAAGTAATAAAACAACTTCTGATTTGTTTAGGGTTATGTTTTTGTTTTGTTTAATTTCTGTTGTTTCGTAATTTCGTAATTTTGTTTTGTTTAATTTTAATTTTTAATGTGGAGGGAAGCAAGAAAAGCTAATAATGAATGGGTGAAGGTTAAATGAGAATCTGCCTACTTTTACTTACATACTCAGCATGGTTCTTTTTCCTGATTAAAGGATGAACTTTTATCTTGAGAAAATAATTAGTTTTCTAGTCCAGCAGCTCTGGTTTGGAACAGCAGCAAACTTTATACATGTTGCTATCAATGGCTTAGAAATGTAGAACTGTCATAATCCCTTTGAGGATGGCTATAATAGCAGTTAGTATAATTTATTATTGTGTTATCTCACTGGGATTTTTATCTCCAGACTATTATATTGCAACCCCCATAGTCAGAATTGCCATAGATACTTGTCTGAGACATGATTAGTACTAATATTGAAAATAACAAGTCAAGTATGCAGCTGGGAAATGGGTGAAGCCATCTGTTATCTGTCCAGTTGCATAGACACTAGTCCTCAGTAGCAATTTAAAGAATACATACTGCTTTACTTAACACTAGGGGGATAAACAAGATATACTGATGACCCATCGGGCAAAAATTCAGAGCATACCCAGATAGATGAGATTTACTAGAAAACCTATGGAACTGACTAGCAGAGTCAGTTTGCAAGAAAAACACATACAGCAGCAGCATCTGCAAAGTTTCTGCATCAGTACATCTTAATATTTTTATATACTGAAGGGCAGGATCAATTGCATACCTGGCTGCCAACTACTAGCTTGCTTGTTTCTAATTGTTTTTGAAGTAAGCATAAATACAGCATCTGTCATAGACATGCAGGGCACAGGGAACAGCACAGAAAATGGCTGGATGATGAAATCAGCAACTCAAGCCAAAAGTGTGAGCCGAGTTTCAGCTTTCTTTAACCCTCTCCTCAAACTCCCTCCAAGAATTGTGATTTTACAGTGTGTTTGGTAAGGTTATATATTGAAAGAGAACATTACATGCTTTTGTGCCTAGTGGAGGTGGTATGGTGGACTACATCACCTGTCAGCAGTGTGGCATCCAACCAGAATGGATGTGTGTAGTGCACAATAGGCCATCCTATTGTGTGTGATTCTTAAGGTATTTGCAAGACAAAGATTCATAAATCATTTATATCTTGCATAAGAGAAATGAAAGAGAATTCAGCTCTTGGAAAATTATAAAAATGCTAACTCTAAACAGCTAAAGTTCCCAAGAATATTATAAATTAATATAGAACAACCACCTATAAATCCTGCAAGTTGTTCCTTCCTGGTCAGTCATTCCACAGCCAGTTAAATCAGGAAGCAGATTCTGATTTCACACCTGTTTTCTATTGTAACTCCATTTATTTCAATACCAATAGCCCTGAGTTACACAACAGTAAGGAAGAGAAGAATCAGGCTCCAAGTTTGGCATGTGCAGACATTTTTCATGCTGTATTACTAGCCGTCTCATTTCCAGACTGCCAGCAATTGAAAGTTTATTCTTTATAAATGTTTATGCACCATTTAAATGGTGAACTGCTAAGGATATATGCCCTGTTCCCTTTAATGCTTTCACCCTTGATTGAGCAGTTCAGATTTAAAGTTTTCCTTTATCCTCCTTCCCCATGATAATGCTCCCTCCTACAGCAAAAGGAGGGAAACCAGAAATAAATACTTCCAACATAAAAACAGGCAGTAGTAAAAACATCTGGAAAGGGGAATATTTTATGAGGTGTTCCTTTATACACTTATAGTACTACAATGCACAAACAGCACATTGGTAAAGTATAACTGCAGTTTTTCATCCATTAGAAAAGGCAGTAAAAATGCAGTGGTGATTAAAGAAAAAATAAAAGTTCATTTGGTATCAGAGATGCCAGAGAACTGCAAGGCAAGCTATACATTTGCGGGGTGGGAGGGAGGTGGCTATGACATGTCAATTTGGCACAGGGTATTAACATGTTTTTGACATTGCTGATATATAAAACACATGCCACTGGACACTGGAATGCAACCACTTGGGGATAACTAAAAATGGCTTGGGAAGGCCTCAGCAGTATAGCAGCATCTTTGGCTTTTCCTTGAGGTCTGACAGTTTTGGGAAGTGTTGTTGAAAATCCATGTGAATTTTTCCCTCCTTCTGTCTTTGATTTCACAGCATAAACGCAAATGGGATTTAGATACAGGTAGTCCTACAAGCTTCATAGTTTCATAGTGCCCAGGGTCAGAAGGGGCCTAGAGCAGGCCATCTAGTCTGACCCCCTGCCAATGGCAGGAACGAGTGCTGGGGTCACAGGATCCCAGCCAAGTACCTATCTA
>JAGPOW010000261.1:86532671-86551756 GCA_030014935.1 Caiman crocodilus | reverse complement strand
CATCTGACCCCGGTGCTCTTTCCTGCCAAGGCAGGGGGTCGGACTAGATGATCTGCCCAGGTCCCTTCCGACTCTAGACACTATGAAACTATGAAAGGGGAGGGAGGGAGGGAGGGGGATTTAACGTAACTTGTCTCCCCCTGGCATGGGAACCCTAGCTGGGGTCCGTGCAGCGTTCCCCCCCTGCTGGCCACTTGCGTGGGGGGGGCAGCACCTGAGGCCCACGCTAGTGGTGAGCAGCAGGGAAAGCCCAGCAGACCCAGGCTGGGGTTCCTGTGCTGGTAGGAGGGGAGAGACAGGGGGTTAGCCTGAGCCTGCTGTCCCATTCCTCTGCCCTGTCCACTCCAGCAGGGGTTTCTTCTTCCCTGCCAGGGGGATCAGGCCATGTCCCCACCTGGGTTTCCCACCTCTAGCCCCTTGTCAGCCAGCCCTCACTACTCTGACTTGAGAGCAGAGGGATGAGGACAACCCTGCTCTGCTCAAGCAGACAGCACAGCCTAGCCCAAGGCTGTAAAGCTTCCTAGGATGCTGGGGGACTCTGATTCAACTTGAGCCAGGAAGGGGTCTGGGATACAAGTTTCATAAACTGGTTTGACCTAAATCAGTTAAGTCTGATACGGAATTGAACCATGTTTATCTCAAACAGATTTCAGTCAATGTGCACTGAACTTTGTTCTGTTACAGATTTAAACCAGTTTCTGATCACTTAAACTGGTTTACAAGCTACTTCGTCCCTAGCCAATGAAGCCTAAGTAATTGTATCTGCAATATTAGAAAAAATAAATGGAAGCAAAATAATTAATGGGAAAAATACCACCCCCCAAAAATCTAGGAATTTGATTTAAATGTTACTGGCACTGAACTTTTCCCTTTTAAGTATTTAAATAGGACAGATCTGCAAGATGGAACCTAAACCAGAGAAGAGCAGAAACATTCTAAAAATAGAAAGCTACAATTAGTGTTTGCCAAATATATATTAGAATTCTAATGTAGTTTTGGATTGCCTGAAGCAAGACCATTATTACAAATAAAACTCCAAGTGCCATGGTAATAATTTGAAGCATTAGAAAAAACTTAAAAAAAACCAAACTGAAACCCCTGCATACCTGGCAGACACACCATTAATGATATTTGGAGGACTCCATTTGAAGAGATGATTCTCTACACACTGTGCAGTGTACTTGGAAGTTCCTAGCTGATAAAAAAAGTGTGTAATTTTTCATCATGCTCACATAGTTTCTATTACTCAGTGAGGGATGGATAATACAGTAAGTGAAAAAGATCTGAAGATATGTAGAAAGAAGCCTGGTAGAGTCTTTTGGTGGGGGAAATACTATCAAGTGCTCATAACCATGTGGGATTTTGTAATCATAAATAGATCGAGTTGCAAAATCCTACGAGGAGCTATTGAGAAACACTTGTATCGCAGGCCAATTTGCTCACCAATGATTTTGCTTCTTTTTAAAGAGAAAAATGTGTTTAAAGATAACAACTGAAATTAGGACCCCATCGTGGTACATGCAATACAAACATGCAGTAGGAGATACCCTCTCTGAGAAAATATAGCCTGCTTCTCTGGATATGGGTTTAAGAGACAGCACAATTGCATTCTGAATCTCAGCAGTAATGTACCCTTCCACAGTGGCAGTTTTATTTTGTGTAGAGTGCAAGTGTAAAATATAAGACCTACAAAATTCAGAAATTATATCAGTGGTGTGGCTGTCTGCATAGAACTTGGAGACTGGAAGAGAAATGAAGAATTTTGAGGGAGGCTCCAGGAAGTCAGTCTGTGTACCCACGGCTAGAATGCTACCTGCAGTTGCCCCAAGTAGTCCTCTTCATAAAGAGCTGGTTTAGTTTTGTAAGCAAGTAGTCCTTCCATGACATGTTACATGAAACAAAGGGTAGTAGGAGCAGGCCTAGAAAGCACACCATCTTACGGTAGTACTGGAACAATTTAGCTAATTTTTGTGATGCTCTGGCTAGGAGCAGACACTGCATTTGTCCCTAGTCAAGTTGTGCCTGTGTTTAACCCAGAACAGAAATGTCCTGGAATTGGCATGTACATACATCACCCTTCTAATTGGGGATTAATGAGCAGCTGAATGCACTGCTGCTTTTCCGTCTTTGATTCAGTGATGCAGTCCTGGGACAACTCTTCAGATATGCTTTGTGATATCTTTGGACAAACTGTTAGAACTTCTTATCCCACAAGCCTTTTAAAGGATTTATCTTGGGACAAATGAACATGGACATCTGAACAACTGCATTTCACCCCAGGATAAATGAATTCTCTTGAGGAAAATGTACTGTGTTTGTAGCCTCTCTGAAGTGTAAGATTCCTAACTGCTGCTGCTCTGGGATCATCCCAGAGCTCTTCTGCCAATTGCCACTGTGCTTCTCTTAGAGCAGTGTTAGATAGTCTAAGTTCATTATACGTACAAAACCCTTCCACTATACCCATTGAGTTGGAGTCCCTAGCTGTGTTCGAGGCCATTTTTAAATCTGGCCTGTGTAGGAAGTACTTCTGGAACTGTAACGCAGGTGATTAATACCTAATAATCCCAAGTGCTGGCGGTGTTAAACTGACATCAGAATCACAGGGGAGCTTGTACACATACACATATTCACCCACGGCAAAATAGAAAACTTGGTATTATTTTGGTATTGTGGCAGCTGCCACCTCTTCATGAAAGAAATGTGGTGTTTATCACAGCTGGTGGGAAATAAAGCTTAGGAACAGCAGTGGTATCAAAATAAGTAGCCCCCATGATAGCATGAGGTGGTCACTACTCAAAAATCCCACAAGGGAGGAAGAAAAAAACCGGAGTATATTTTTTTCAGAAGGTCTGAAATGACAGGTATAGGCAACTGTGCTTAATGAACTTATCAGCCAACATAAGCAGAGCTGACTTCTTAGGGGAGACCTAGAGAGCCATGCCACAGCTCTGGCAATATTCAATTAGTCTCAAGGTGCCGTATCAGCAAGCTGCTCAATATAATACAGAATTTCAAAACCATATATTGTTGACTGTGGTTATTACTGTTGCCTAGATGGGCAAGGAGGATGAGGGGAACTACACTTTTAGGAGGGTCTAACAAGAGTTGTAAGCTGTATAACTTGAAACTCTGCACATCACAGCCACTAGGCTAGTCAAGAGCTCAGGGTGACAGACATCCTTTGGACTCCTGGACCCTGAATGGTGTTTGAGCAATACATTCGGCACCTGTTAGTGATGTGCAGAAAGAAACGCAAATGTGATATCCTGAAGTTGCCATGGCAACATATACATACTAGTTCTCTCGGCTAGTGTGCTAATTTATTGCAAGTTGAATGCAAATGACTCGCATACAAGTTCATGCTTAAAAAAGGATTCCATTCATTCATGTTTTTCAAAACACAACAGAAGTAGCAATTAAGCTATTTTAAGTGAGGCGAGCAATCTGAAAACTAATTTATTAATGATGTGCAACTTGCACAGGTTTTGAATAACAGCTCAGTGCCAAACACTTAAAGGGGTGAACAGAAATTTACCATTTTCATGTAAGCAGCAGAAACTACTGAACCAAGAGAAAAACTTGTTAATCTGCTGTGGATATTGACTGTCACTCTGTAGAATTTAAGCATTTGGTCTTCCTTCTCCATAACGGTTCTTACCAATTATTCTGTGACAGTTTAAAAGGAGAGAACTTCAGGTTCCATTTTAAAATGTTTTATTTGGAGCTTTGTAGGTAGATTTACAGAAATATATTTTCTTCCCCTGGTAAAGGCTTATTTTGCTATGTAGAGTCAGAGTAGAACCGCTAGTCCACATCAGTGAGAGATGGACACAGCACAAAGATATTATCTGATTTAGTAAGTTGTCTGCAAAAGCTCATGCCTCTGAGTCAAATAGTCTCCAAGACAGTACCCAGTTCTCCACCAGCAGGAGAATGGTTCTTCTAAGAATTTACAGTGTGTATAATACCATGGAGTGTATGGATCAGATCAAGATTTATGGATTTTATTCTGTCTTCCAATAAAGATCGCCTTCTTAAAAATAAACAAAAAACCAAAGAAATCCCAATGCAAAAATCAAAGCAGACAAGATTCTTTGGGTAAATTTGGTTTCTTTTATTAGACCAACTCAAATAGCTAGAAAAATTCTTCTTTGCAAGCTTTCAGGTACAAATACCCTTTGTCAGGCTGAGGAAGCATCTGCAATTGGTGTGTGCTCTTTCTGGATGGAATGAATAGTAAAGCCAGAGGCTTGTATGTATGCAAAACAGCTGGTCAATGACGATGTAAATTGAGGAAATATCAGGTTTAATTGAATCAGTCCTAAAACCTCTCGTCACCTAAAGAGCAAGTTTTGTCCAAGACACAACAGACTAGCTACAAAAACTTAAAAACATTAACCAGCTTCCCAGCAACACCTTCCTAGCCACTCACAGCATGTTAACCTTTTTATGAGCCACCTGAAGAAGTCCTCAAGGACTGAACCATCAAGCCTTTGCTATTCTTAAGATATTATTGATGACATCTGCATCATTTGGACTGAAAAACTACAATCTCCGATTGAGTTACTGAGCAGAACATGCATGATTGTCACCTCACAAATCTCAAAAAGGCTTTCGTTCAATAAGGGCACTCCTCCAGAGAGACAGATCACCTTTTTGAAAGAGTCACCCAGATACCAGGTGAAGAATTGCTACAGTACAGAAGAAACCCCCCGCAGGAATCGCACACCACTGGTTATGACACATCACCCTTCCCTCAAACCTATGTAGAAAATCCTCAAACAATTGCAAACAATACTAGAAAAAGACTCAGTTCTTAAAGAGATCTTCCCAGAACCACCTACTTTAGCCTTCAAGCAAGCACTAAAGCTCGCTAACCTTGTCACCAGAAGCAAACTTTCTATGTCCCAAAACATACCCAATGGATCAAGACTATGCCATGACAATAAATGTACAAACCTGATAACAACATAGCTCCACCACCCCCACAATAACTAAACCTTGCAACAGAACCATCAGCATTCCTGGATCTTACAGCTGCACCTCCAGAAATGTAATCTCTCATCAAACGCACCAAATGCCCAGATGGAAAAATATATAGAAATTGTTTTTATTGGAAGACAGAACTGACCACCAGAATGAATGCAGACCAGAAATCTATCCAAAACAATACCTAATTACATATGAGGGCACCTTTCTTGCAAGAAAACCACTCTCTTTTTCCAATCTCTCAGTTCTAATCCTCAAAGGGAATTTACAAAACACTTTCACAGATGAGCCTACAAACTTCACTTTATCAACCTCCTGGATACAAAAAAAAAAATCATGGACTAAATACAGACATTGGCAGACTCCCCAGGTACCTCTCTACTATTTACCAGCTACACTCATTCCCCTCCCCTCCTCCCCCCTCTCACCCACTGACTCATCAGTTTACATCTTCACTGACTGACTTTCTTGCATATACATCAGCCTCCGGCTTCTTTACTATTCATTCCATCCAGGAAGAGCACACACCAACTGCAGATGATTCTTCAGCTTGACAAAGGGTATTTGTACCCAAAAGCTTGCAAAGAAAATTTTTTCTATCTATTTGAGTTGGTGCAATAGAAGATATTGTATTTACCCAAAGAACCTTGTGTTGCCAACACAGCTATAATCTATACCCTTGACTGCAAAAATCAAAACTTTTAGGGCAAGTGGGGTGGAGGGGTGGGGGAGGGGGAGAATTTATTTTCTCAGGTTCTCTGGTACTTTTGAGTTGAAAATTACCCATACTGTAACCTTGTGGGTTTCATGTGCCTTGCACCTCATATTTTCTTTATACTTTTTCCTGCAAGTATGGAGTAAAGTATAAAGAAAATGACTACATCTTTCATCTTTCAGCAAGCAGCTGTCTTTCCAGATGAGTTGAACTGGAGGCAAAATAAGCCCTCTCTCCTAGTGTTTCCATTGATAAATTGAATTAGATCAAATTTGAATTTGTGTTTGAAGATAATTTGGAAAGTATATTTCAGGCTTTAAGTGTTTCAGCACATATTAAAGTATTAAATTTATTGATTTAATAATTTCAAATCTGTGTGCGCTCCAGATTTGTAACATGCTGATGGGCCTGTGCTTTAGTTATGATAATGATCTCAGTATATTTATTGTTTAAAAAGGAGCTTTTAAATTGGCAAAGGAATAACTGTTTTTGGTATATTGTTCTATTTGTGCCTGTTCTGGGGTTACAACATCAGAGCTGATACGGAAATAGTGCCTGCTCACATTCTGTACTTTGTGGTGGTTTCATCAAAATGGGAATTGTCTTTTGCACCACATATATTTATTTTCAAGCTGGAGATGAAAACTGGCCGATTATCAAAAATATGTAATGAGAATCACCAGATGGTGCTTTCACAGATATTGTTACAATGTTTAAATGACAGCATAGTCAATTACATTTTGGAGAAACCGACTGTTGGCTGGGCTACAGTTCTTTTTGACATCTTGTGTATAACACCATTAAGGTTTTCTTACAAGCTGAAGCCCAAATTTGGGCAAGAATCCTTACTCTAGAAAGTACTTAACCACACAGATACATTCTATTATGAATAAAGATGGACTTACATGACAATGCTTTCCTAAATCTGGGCCTGTGGTTCCCTCTGACTAAATACTTTTAGGTGCAAGCAAACAGTTTATGTGATGTCATAACATTGGCAAGTTTCTGACTATAATAAAGATGAAGCTGAGTTTGATCATTAACCTGTTATGGTGGTTTGCCAAAAAAAGTAACTGGGCAGTGGGAGTGTGTGGGGCAGACAGATGCAATATCTGTGATTTTTGTGTCCTTCCCTCCATCCAAATTTGGCACCGGAGGCTCCTGCCAGTGTCCCCTTCTCTTCCTCCCCTAGGTTACACTACTGCCCACAACGGGAGGATTTAGCTGTTAAATCTTCAACATCCACTGTACAGCCATGAGCATAGGGGTTCAAATATGGTGAAATTTAGCAGCCATGTAAAACATGGCTGGAAACCACTTCCAAATTCTCAGCCAACCGTTGACATGCTAATCACCAAAAGGGTATTCACTTAGTTGCTATTGTATAAGATTTAAAAATCAACCAATTTAAGACATTGTGCTTTATCCATCCAATTTCTTCAAGTACAGCCTTCCAGTTCCTTCAAGTACAGCAACTTGAAGCATAAGTTTACTTACTGAAGGGCATAATCATAAAATCCTAGTGATCTGACTGCATACCAGCATATACATCTTCATTGAGGGGATGTTAAAGAAGACAGACATTTGAGAGAGAGCACAAGCACAAGGGAGTATGCTTTGAAGTGTGTTACTAATAATTTATATGCTGCTTCAAAAGCTTAGTATTTTTTATTTGTGGTGAATTCTGCCCACTACACATTTGTCTACCTTCTCCTCATTTCCACCCCAATATTATAGAGACAGAACTACCTCACCACTTCTGTGAGGCTGGTTAAAAGAAACCTTAGAGTTAACTAACCATGGCTAGGAGAAACATTCATCGCACATCCATATCAAGGGCACAATGTTCTTGACAGAATGAAAATATTCACCAAATATTAAAATAAAGTTATATGGGTTTTGCTAGCTGGCAAGAAGTGGCTTCTGTGGAGTTAGTCCAGCTGTATTAATACAGGATCTAAAAAACTGTTTACTTGGCTACTGAAGGAGCAGTATTGGATCACTTGGGTTACAATGAAAAGCAGGCAGAAACAACACTGTAAATGAGAAATAATTGTGTTCTGCTAGATCCCACAGTGAGTGCCTATCAATTTAAGGAGAATGGCTTCTGCTGCCTGGCATGACCCAATTTGTGCCAAGTTACTAGAATGAGTAGGGGAAACTCCTTTCTCTCACGCATTCTATAATGTGTCTTCTTTCTACTAAATAAACTTGTATAAAAATTACAAGACACTAAGAACATTCACACAAGCAAGGAGCAGCTGTATCTTCATCTTCACTAAGGCTGCCTGTGCTCCATCTCCAGCTGCAGAAGTGGCATAACACATCCAATGCCAATTTATTCCTGACTCAGGATTAAATCAAAGAAAGGCTGCTGCTTTTGGGGCCTTTGAAGGCAAGCTAAATGACAGAACTGCTCTAAATTATCCAGGGGTCATGCGGCCACAACAGTGGGGTAATGAGACTAGTGTTGAGTCAGGCCTCTGGCAAAGGAAGGGCTTTCAGGGGCAGGTCCTAGTTTGGAGAACTTAATCTGTAGTTGGTACACACTAGTTGTGTCCTAGAAGAAGCAAAGCAAAGCAAAATATTGCTAGAGATGGAAAGACACAAAATTATTACATAGGACATATTACAGAATCAATCTGAAAAACAGAAAAAACTGACAACTCTGAAAATAAACATGTCCTATTGGCGCACAGTCATTCCTAGCTCACATGAAGAACTACAAAAAACAATCAATTTTAAAAGAACTCTTGCATGCCTCATAACTGTTCGAAACCTGCTCCCGACCACCCCCAACAAGTTCAGAGAAAAAGAAAAGGAGACCGTAAAATACTATGCACTTGTGACAGGGGCATGGAGGGGAGGGTTGATTTGTTGGACATACTGTCAGCTGTCTAAATGCAATCTCCATTTCACATACAATCCATTTGACCACATTCATATAAATGGGATCTATAAGAAAACCAGCCTCAGGACAAATGAAAGTTAAGTTATTGCTGTGGGGCAGCATTCTTAAAAATGTGACACAAAATAAAAATAGATTGTGGCAGAAAGTCTCTTACTTTTTCTACTATTTTTGCCAATGTTATGCTCTGCCTGTAAGCACTAGAGTTTGTTAATTTTATTCAGTTCTCATCTGCAGAATATGTAACTATGATCTTATTGGAATTTATTTAAAGGATGTAAACATGGAATATATGCCCCCTCTCTATTTTTTTTTTTAAATAAAGTGGGGCACTATCAGCTGTGAACTCTACCCTTCTTCTTTGATGAGTAGGTTAAAATAACAGATTCCAATCTGTTACTTCACCATGACAAAAATCTAAGCCATGCTTCTAAGATGTAAGAAATCCTCCACCAACTGTCTGCCAGTGCATTGCTCTGCCTGATCTACCTGCATTGTAGCTGATCAGTGCAGTAGCAGATGAAGTATTCACACTGTCTCCCAGTTGTAAAGTGACAATTTGCATGTATTTTCACCATAGGAAACCAACAGTGATTTGTTAACATTTCATAATACTGGTAAGGGAGGATTTCAAGAATGCGCTTACTGCCTTTGTTGCCAAGCAGATAATAACACAAGGATTTAGGCTCACACCTGCTGTCTGCACAAAACAGGCCCATTTTATTTCTTCTTTGTTTCAGTTTGGCAGGGGGGATGCTCATTTGGAAATAAAAAGTGAAGCTGCAACTGGGAGACAAGTACTGGTTGGATCCATCTTCAACCAAAAAATACCTTTAAGGCCTAAAAATAATACATGAGGAACCAGAGACAAGATTGCTTATCAGAAGCAACATATACAAATTTGAATATATTTGGGGCATTTGTGTCAGACATCTCACTGGAAAAATCTCATCTACTCAGAAGTCACATTTCTTTGTGGGACCTGATCAAAGTAACCTCAAGGACCCTAGAGAGGAAGGAGAAGGTTTGAGGGCTTTCCTACTGTTAAGAAATTAAAGAAAAAGAAAGCTTCTGTACTTGAGACATACAGAAAATGCTTATTCCCTCTGGATGAGATGAAGGAAAGAATCCTTGCATAATGCAAGGCTGCCTACATTTCTGCCTTTGTTTTAGTTAGATGTTTTTGTCTGTTCTTAATAAATTATGTTTTGCCTCATCACTATAGTTTCTGGGCTATTCCCAGCTAGAACAACAACTTTCAGGAAATGGCAGTTAAGAAAATCCTGCCTAGACCTTACTCTATATACATGAACACAAATGAAGGCACAGCATGCAAGGCAGAGAAAAATCTTAGTTTCTATCATAAGCTTGATTCTGGTCTCCCCTTAAAATGCCAAAACTGAGAAAAGTACAAGCTTGGCATGTAGTAGTTACATCCTGTCACTACCAACAAATGCATTGTGAACAGCACAAAACAGGCAGATGCACAGATGCCCATCATAAAAACCCTTAAATAACCCACAGAGACCTAATGATTTGAAATGAGGTCTGTCCCACAAATGAGGTTATGGAAATAGTAAGTTAAAGGAGGCAGAGAAACAGCTGTCTATTAACTTCCTGGCCTGATAGGAATGACTGATGCTACCTGGCTAAATCTGCTAGATCTCCAAGACTGGGTAGAAATGTGCTATGGTATCACATATCAAATTCTCTGGAAAAGTCTAGCAATGCGACCATGGATTGTCCATCAAACATATATTCTCAGTTACATATCTCAGCCTGAGACCTGGCTGGGGTAGGTCCATGATCTGGGCCATATCAGAGGCAACTTTTGGCAAATTTCTCAATGAGCTTGCTCATGCATGGGAGGTCAGATAGCAGGTAATGGTTGGATAGGACAGTATGCTGAACAATTTCTTAAGTACTGGCTATAGTGAAATATATGTTAAGAGACAGATGGTAACGTCTTCTTCAAGAATAGGTTCTGACAATCACAACTTGAAAAAGTTTCCAACATTCTTGACTATACTGATTTGGAAGATTTTCTTGCCTAGACTATGCCTCACCTCACTGTGCCCATCTCAACTCTCAAAGCTGTCATAGCATAATACAGGTCTAAAACATTCTACTAAAATCATCCCTGATCTGAGCACAGTGGTTTTCCTCCTTGTACTCATTATCTTTGGCTTGGCCCCAACTTATTCTTTCCCCATCCTCCCTCCCCCCCATACTTCACCTCCTACCAGAGCTTGAGTATTTTGTTATGTCCCCCTAGTTTAGTTCCTTTTAGATTCCTCCACTGTTATGCAGCTTTCACACTGCAGATTTAGGTGCACGACAATGCATTTTGCCATGTAGAAATACCTTAACTAGCTCCAAACACAGAATCAGCCTAAATTAACCAAGGCAGTGTGTTTTACTTTCAAGGCTATCCCATTCTCCACAGTACTGGGTTTTGCCAATCTGAGATGGTTGCTATTCAAAAAACAAATAAATAAAACTGTTGACCTGCTTCTGCATCATGCAGTTGTCAGGTACATAGGCACTAGATGGTGCTAGAGCATCCTTAATGTTCATGTGAGGGTCATTTGATTTAAGCCCGTTTCCTAAGAGCCTGCATCATGTATTGTATGGTAAGTGGTCAGCAGTAGGTAGGTAGGATAGTGCCCGTGCCATCTGTCAGTGGTGCAGTGTTGTTTCAGTTTATGTCTCCTGCAGTTCTTTCTTAACCAATGATCTGCAGTGCTTTCATAAATGGCTGTTTCAAGCTTGGAAGTTGTGTACTTGCAATCACTGGAGGTAACAATGCCAAAGAGCAGACCCTGGACATGCAGGGGAAGACAGCCTACAACCTACTTTCTTAACTTCTTGATAAAAATTACAGCACTAACCTGCCTGGGATAAAAGTGCCTTTGTTTAAAGTAAATGTTTTAGCATATAAATGTAAGACTGTTAGCATGCAGAGTAGCATCTACATTCTTCTGTTCCCTTCTATTTAGAATCCCTACTTTCTGCAAATGGGATATGATAAAAGAGGCTATCACCTACAAAAGTTTATACTGCTCTAAAAGTAGGTAGTTTCTAAGGTGCCACCCTGCCCTGCCCTCTTCTGTCAGTATATTTAAGACCTGTGTGTATATAACAAAGTATGTGTGTATAACATTAAATTAGATACTATACTTAGTACAAAAACATATCTAAGGCTATAGTTTCTCCTATTTGGCTGAGGCAGTCCCAGGATTTGAATAGCCTTCTCAAGGAGCACCACAACTCTGTACCTCTTTCTTTTTCTCTCCAAGGACATGTGGCTCTGTTTCTCCTTCCTTTCCAAAGAAACATCTGATGAGTCTCCTGCTGGATGACAACTATTAGTTTTAGTGTAAGGCAGGATTAGTAAGGAGTTTTGTACAAGGATGTAACTGTTGGGCGTCAGACTTGGAGTCTGAACTTAAAGTTGGGAGGGGGTAGGTTCTAGGACTGAGTGTGAATGAGGGTATTTTCAAGGGTGGGTAAGGATATGAGTATCCCAGATGGGTCGGTGCGAGTGTGGAGAATGGTGTTTGAGCTCCAGTTTAAGCGATTGTCGTGGCATTGGCAAATGGGGGTATGTTTGTATGGGAATGTACTAAACTACAGTGACAGCTGAACAGTGCTAGGTTCTGAACTCAGCAGACCCCTACTGGATGCCTCATCTGGCTGGAGGAAGGGCATTTTGTTTCCAAAAGCTTGTATAACATTTCTTCCAATTATACAGTTGGTTGGTTCAGTGAAATATATCACCAAAAGCCCTTTGCTTCTTCCATATTTCCTGGATTATCATGGATATGGTAATACTCCAACCTCATCCGACTTAGACAGTCAGCTCTTGGCCACATCCACTATAGCTGGCTCATGCAGAGGATGTGGCAGCCAACACCGAGGGCTGCTGATGGAGTCTGCAATTCAGCACACAAAGACAAAGGGTAACAAGTAAGACAAGTGCCTCTCCCTGAGCTTGGGGGCTGGGAATTATACTTCTCTCTCAGCAGTCTATGAAGTCATAGCTGAAAATTCATATGAGTGTGGGCACTAGGAGGGGCACTGGTGTCACTTTAGGTAGAACATGAAACAGTTTCTCCCCTGACCTTGCACTTCCTAGCACCTGGAGTGGAGCAAGAAATAACAGCTTTACAGGCTCTAGTAACCTGGTTCCGGCAGCAGCATTACTTCAGTCAACAGGCAGCCTCCAATGCATTTTCAGGAATTAGGTAGGCTTGGTAGGATTCAATTTTTAATGATAAACATCAATTTCACCTGACACTTTCAAACTGATGGAAAAATATTTCTGTTGGCAAATCACTGAAATTTATAGAAAGGTGAAGTTAAAAAAAATCTAGGATGGGGCGAGGAAATAAGGTGCAGGGGTACCGTGGGTGTGCGTGCACATACATACATGGCCATCACTGCAGGTGGGGTGAGCAGAGCCCTGGCTACATCACCCACACACTGGCTTCTCAGAGGGCTGTTGGCAGCTGAGAGCTGAGGAGTCTGGTGCTCAGTCTGCCCGGGTCCCAGCCAGTGACTGGATGCCAAACTCCTGGTGAGCCTGGTCCAGCCCCTGTGCGATCAGGTATGTTTTATTGATTTGTATCTACTTTTTTTTATATTTTAATGTGATTTTATAAAGCTTGTAACAGTATGCTGTCATTACTAAACTGCCTTCCCCCCACACTTCTAATTTCACACAATCCAGAACATTTTAATTGATAAAATTTTTTTAAATGAAATAAAAATGCTGAAAAATGAACAAACATTTATTTTAGCCATTGAAATGATAAAAATAAATAAATAAATAAAATCTAATTCTATCAAGTCAAGTTATAGTCTAGGCCAGTCTCAACCTTTTGTACCTCCAGCACAGAAGAGTAACACTGGGCCAACCTGAGTACCCAATCTAGCATGCAGGCTACATTATCCAGCCTGTGGGGCTCCCCATGGGTCTGGGAATTTGGCAGCAAGGGAACTGCAGCTGCTTCCTTACCACCGTATTTTCTGACCTGTGGGGAGCCCCATGGGCCAGATGATACTACTGAGTTGGAGGTGCTGGGAGAGGGGGGCAGGATCTTGCCCACGTGTTGAGGCTTGAGCTAGGCGCATTCCCTATTTTTCTCCAGGTGTGTACAGACATTCAAGGAGGTTAGAGTGATTTAAAGCCACCTAGTCTAAGGTAAAATTGAGGTGGGGAGATAAGGGAATAAGCAGGCTGAGGAGAAATCAGAGGGTTTGGGAGGCTAGGGTCTGTTGGGGATCTCTATCCCACCCCTTGGGACTAGCAGTTATTTTTAGCCCCGTGGCCCCTTCACCCCTAAATGAACAACTCCCTCTGGCAAACCTACCCTCCCCTCCCCTCCCCACCCTACCCAACCCTTCCCCTACCTTGGCTTACTTTCTTTGCACCCAGCAATGGCAAATGCCAATGAAACTAGCATTAGCATCACTTGTGGGATGGTGGGGTGGGGTTGGTGGGCTCAGGGTGATGGGGTTGTCTGTCTGGAGGTTGTGGGAGGGACCAGAGTGCTAAAAGTCTGGGCAAGGGACCAGATAGGAAAAGTGAAGCCCTGGTATAGGCCTGAAAGCCATCTTAACACAACTGATGCTATTTTCCCCTCACCTTGAATGAACATCATGATCTGCAAGTAAAATAAACATAGGGGAGGTGCCAATTTATCCCATCTTGCCTCTGGCCGGTCTACTCTGCATCCACTACAGAGGGTGCCAGATAAGCTGGGCAGATGAGTTAGGGCTGTGGGCAGGCAAGGAGCAGTGTTTGGGAGTGGGATGGGCAGGGCTACAGATGGGATTGCAGGTTCAGCTGGGTCCCAGGGCAGAACCATGATCCACGTTCCTGCCATGGGTGCTGGTTCCCTGCAGAACCAGTGCTCATTGCAGGGATGTACAGGGAGCAGGTTGCGGCTCTGCCTCAGCCCCATGCTGTCAGCCTCGTGACCCCAGCCCTGGCCCTACTTGCCCATCCCACTCCTAGAACCTGTTTGCTACCTGCCTGCAGCCCTATCCCATCCACCTGACCTGACCCTTACTGATGGAGGTCCTGGGCTGGTTTCCATGGAGACCCCACCTGCCTGCACTATATGGTACCTCTGGGTGCCTGGGTAGTGGAGCTGGGGTCCAGCAGCAGAGGTGCAGCTTGCACCTACTCCTGGGCTGTGGTGGTAGGGGCTGCCTGGAAGCTGAGTCTGGCCATTACACTGTCCCTGCCATATAGACTACAGTCCAACCACACAGCCCAGCCCCACTTTCCTGGTGTGCCTGAGAGCCATGTGCAGGGACTGGGAGGGCTGTGCTAGGTGGCATCTGTGCCCAGGGATGACAAGAGTGGTTGCATGTGCTATGGTGTGGGCTGCCCCCTGCACCTGGGCTGGGCAGGGCTGAGGGACCAGCCATGCGCCAGATACAATCATGTTGTGGGTCAGATCCAGCCTCCAGGCTGCATTTTATCCACCCCAACTCAGTAGATGAGAAGTAAGATCAAAAGAAACAGACAGAGGATAGCAGCTTGATGAGGAAATAACCACTGTAAAAGGCAATTGGTGAGGATCTACAGCATAACTATATATGGAATGTATGAGGGGTCAACAATGATTTTGGCCAGAGTACTAAAAAAACCCAACCCTGACCCATGCTGTGATTTGGTGTACCAGTCAGACAGAAGCTAGGGGCCCAATCCTCATTGCTGGCAGTGGCTGCATCCATGTCTCTGGGTGGACAGCAGCAGAGCACCCAGGGTTGTGGTGCCCCAGCTCCTCCCCTGCTGTCTGCTTGAAGGCATGTATTCAGTTGCTACTGGTACAGAGCCACTGCCAGGGCTCTGGAGCCTGGTGCAGCTGTTTGCGGGCTGCTGGCCACATGCTACAGCTGCTCAGAACCCAGGCTAGATGTGGCAGGAAGCTGGTAGGCTGTAAATGGCTGCACTGGGCTCCAGAGCCCTGGCTGGACACCACCACAGTGTGCTTTGGCACACATGACTAGGAAGGGGCATAGGATGGTGGGGAGAGACTGCCCACCTGGAGGCGCATGGACAGCTGCCACCACTACCACAGAACCTGGTCAAGGGCTCTGGAGCCTCATGCAGCTGTTTGTAGCCTCCTGGCTGCCTGCCATAGCTGGCCTGGGCTCTGGGCAGCTGTAGCAGGCAGCCAGCAGTCTGCAAACAATAGCACTGGGCTCCAGGGCCCTGGCATTGGCTCTGTGGCAGTGGTGGCTTCATGTGCACCGCAGGGGCGGGGCTGGGTTTGTGGCCCCTCCTCTACTATCTGCACAGAGGTACACATGCAGCTGCCAAATGTCATGGATCCTGGCCAGGGCTCTGGAGCCTGGTGCAACTATTTGCAGCCTCCTGGCTGCAGCCGGCTTGGGCTCTAGGCAGTTGCTTCTAGCCATGGAGTCCAAGCTGCTTGCAGCCTCCTGGCCATCTACTGCAAGTAGCCCAGGCTCCATGGCCAGTGGCAGCTGTCCAGAGCCAGGGCTGGCTGTGGCATGCTGAGCAAAAATGGCCTTGTGTGCCATGCTCTGGCATGCGTGCCAGGGACTGCCAACCCCTGGAACATAAAAAAGGGCTGTAAAAGGGTATAAAAGCCCAAGGAAAAAAAACCTAAGTTTGGGGAGGTGTTATTGAGCAAGAGAAGACCATGCCAGTGGTAAAAACTGCAACCCACAGTGCCAGGACAATGCCTGGCCAGTTGTGGCACCATGCACTATTCAGAAAGCCTGTATAAGCATAATTTTACAGACTGTTTGGTGTTTTGCTTGAGTAGTGGTATTGTTTAAGTGTTCAGTAAGTTAGGATTTGAGACTGAACTGGTTACAATCCTTTAATTTCATTCATGCCACTCCATAATAAAAATTAATGTAATGCTGGGGCTAGCAGTTGGCCTTTCCTAGCCCTTGGGCTAACCTGGGAGCTGTATAGAAATTTAGGAGAGTTAGATTGGTCTAAAAATGGCCAGCTTGATCTACGTTGACTGCTTTCCTAGAACTTCTATACAGTTTGCACTTAGAACAACCTAAGTGTAAGCTCCATTCCTGGGCAAACTAAGTTAGACTGGGTGGCCGTTTTTAACATGATGTAGTTTCACCAAACATTTGTGAGCACCCTCCCTCTCAGCTGTAGCCAAAGACCAATGTGCTATTATTAGGATCAATCCCTAAATTACTTTTAGATAGTTACCTTTCCTTCTCCCCCTGCCAATCTTCTTTTAAAAATAGAAAATTTAACAAAATTAAAGTACAGAAGAAATTATTCCCAGCAGTGCAAAATACTGTTTCTACACAGAGAAGTAACAGTGGGCAGGCATGAAGTAAGAACGCCAACCAAATCAAACAGCCAAACATGTAATCAGTACTTTTTATGAGAATAACCATAGCAATTAAAATAACAGCATGAGGTGGCTGAAATGGAGAGGACTAGGATTACAAAAGAGTCATACCTCATTCTCAGCTGCAATCCCCCCAAAAGTCATTAGTTTTCTCTCTCCCCAGCTTCATTACCATTCTAAGACAGGAGCCTCATGGAAGCAACAACGGAAACAGAAGAGATACCACCAGAGCATCATTAAAAAATGAAATACACTTGTTGTTCTATTACATTTGATTTCAAAATCTTGGAAAAAAAAGTGAAATATATGAATGGAACTCACTGACAGGACAAAGAGCACATTAATTAATGATGAGTCTTCACTATGGATAAAAGCATGGGAAATGCACTGTCTGCATTTGTGTGCCCCTAAGAGGCTTTGGTATGAGCCAGACAAAACAGGATGTTATGTTGCACAGAAGCTCACATTATAAAATGCCAATTAGACTCCATATGAAGTAGACCTTTATCAGATACCTTGCCTTTAGGCAATTACTGGAAATAGCATCAGGAGTGGGATATTATGACAGCAATTGCACAACTAAAGTTATCTACAGACTCCTCCAAAAAAAAAAAAAAAAAAAAAAAAAGGTACTACAACAGGAGCCTCTGGCTCTGTTATGGAAAAGGGGAAAATACTGCTCATAGGCCTCCTGCAGGAGTCAAACCATCAGCAGAGCTAAGGGCTGTGAGCGCAGGCAGCACTGTGAAGAATCAAATGACTTATTAGCCCTAAGGGCAGACAGCAGTGTGAGCATGTGACTCACTGGAGAGAGACAGAGACTGCAATTGAGACCTGGTTGGAAGCAGGGTTACCTGTGAGGGAAAGAGTAGCTACCCACAAAGCTGGAGGAGAGAAAAGAAGAGGAAAACAGCCATCTTTCCTGGAGCTTATCTGCAATGAGAAAAGTTTGATTTAAAGCAACAGGTCATTTGTTACTATTCCTAGAGTTTGGTTACTTAAGTTGAGGAGGGATGTTTAGTTTAAAGCAGAAGCTTGCATTTTGGTTTTACTTGAACCCTGGAAGATAAGGCATGGCTATAAAAAGTGGTGAGGACAAGGCCACAGGTGGGATGCCTGAAGAAGCACACTAAGCTCTGAGTCTTGCCAAGGGCATCAGGGACATGCATCTCTGACAAGAAGGATATGGGAGTTGTGAGCTCTAACAGGGCTGTATACAGGTCAGGTCAGTAGTGGCTAAGTGGGCTAGGCACAAAAATTGAGATTCCCAGGCAGTGGGCCTAAGCTCCTTTATCTAGATGGGTGCTTGTGCCTAAGGCCTAGGCTTCTACAAAGATTTGGAGTCCTGAAGGGCCAAACAGTGTGTGGGGCAAATGTGATAATGGCTGATAATGCAAGATGGGCAAAAGTGCCAGGAAGCCCCCATGGCTTAATAGGGATATTCGGGGGACCCTGAGGGCTAAGCGGGAAGCATGCACTCTTTGGAAGAGGGGAGCAGTCTCCAAAGAGGAGTACTCCTCTTGTGCTCAGGAATGCAGGAGGGCTATTAGGAAGGCCAAGGCGGAAGTAGAGCTCCACCTGGTGACTAGAATCAAGGACAATAGGAAGTCCTTTTTCAAGTATGTGGGGAGCAAAAAGAGAGCCCCGGGCAACGTCGGGCCCCTGAGGGACTCGTCGGGTAACCTGGTGCTTGCAGCCAATGGGAAGGCGGAGATCTGCAATGGGTTCTTTGCCTTGGTCTTCCTGAGGGAGGACCGGGACTTCCCTCCCACTGGAAGCCTGTATTGCCCCTCGGAAATCACTGCTAGGCCAAGGGTGAGGGTAGACCTGGTGGAAGGGCTTCTGAAAGGGCTGGATGTCTAAGTTGGCAGGTCCGGATGACTTGCACCCAAGGGTGTTGAGGGAGCTGGCGGGGGTGATTGCTGAGCCCTTGGCTCGGTTATACGAGCATTCTTCAAGCTCTGGACAAGTGCCGGAGGACTGGAAGGTGGCCAGTGTGGTTCCTATCTTTAAGAAGGGGAGGAAAGAGGACCCGGAGAACAACAGGCCTGTCAGTCTCACCTCCGTTCTGGGGAAGATCTTTGAGAAAATTCTCAAGTCC
>JAGPOW010000261.1:86510888-86525957 GCA_030014935.1 Caiman crocodilus | reverse complement strand
CCCATTTGACTGTGTAGGTGTCAATGCCACAGTCCCCTAGTTTTTTAATGAGAATGGGGTGAGAGACAGTGTTGAAGGCCTTCCTGAAGTCCAGAAAGACTACGTTCACTACTATCCCTGTGTCTAAGGATTTTGTGACCTGATCATAGAAGGCCACCAGGTTGGTCTGACAGGACCTGCCTCTAATGAACCCACGTTGGTTGCCCCTAAGCATAATCTCCCCTGGTGTCCCCTCACGGACATGCGACATGATAAGTCTCTCAAAAAGCTGACCCAGGTTCGAGGTAAGACTAACTGGCCTATAGCTTCCTGGGTCCTCCTTTCTCCCTTTTTTGAAAATGGGAACCACACTGGCCCTTTTCGAGTTCTCTGACACCACACCAGAGCACCACGAGTCCTTGTAAAGCTGTGCCAGGGGTCCTGCAATGACCTCTGCTAATTCCTTCAGCACTCTGGGGTGGAGGTCATCCAGACCAGCTGATTTAAATACATCCAGTCCCTCCAGAAGTTCCCTGACTAGATCCTCACTGACCGTAGGCCTGGGTGCACCTCCCCCGAGGCCTGAGGGGGTTCTGGTGGATAGGCTGATCTGGTCCCTGCTAAGGAAAATGGAGGCAAAAAAATCGTTAAATAGGTTATCCTTGTCATCTGGTGCTAAATAAGCCCAGTTCCCTCAGCCTCTCCTCATAAGTCATCCACCAGGCCCTGAACCAATTTTGTTGCCGTACGCTGGACTCTCCCCAATTTGTCCACATCCTTTCTGTAGTGGGGGGCCCAAAACTGAATACAGTACTCCAGATGTGGCCTCACCAGTGCTGAATAGAGGGGAGTAATCACTTCCCCGGACATACTAGCAACACACCTACCAATGTAGCCCAGTATGCCATTAGCCTTCTTGGCAATAAGGGCACACTACTGGCTCATATTCAGCTTATAGTCCACTACAAACCCCCAAGCCCTGTTCTACAGAGCTGTTACCTAGCCAGTCAGCCCCCCGCCTGTACGGGTGCATGGAATTGTTCCAGCCTAAGTGCAGGACCTTGCACTTCTTCTTAGTGAACCTCATGAGATCCTTTTGGCTCAATCCTCCAATTTGTCTAGGTTACTCTGAATCCTAGCCTTACCTCCCAGCATATCTGCTACTTCCCCAAGCTTGGTGTCATCTGCAAACTCGCTGAGGGCGCACTCTATGCCATCTTCCAAGTTGTTGATGAAGACATTGAACAAAACCAGTCCCAGGACTGACCCCTGAGGCACTCCACTTTATACTGACTGCCAACTAGACATTGATCCATTGATTATTATCATTTAAGCCTGATGCTCCAGCTTGTTTTCTATCTACCTTACAGTCCATTCAGCCAGCCCATACTTCTTCAGCTTGCCTGTGAGAATGTTGTGGGTGACCTTATCAAAAGCCTTGGTAAAATTGAGGTACACCACATCCTCCAGCCTCCCTGCATCCATAGAGCCAGTCATTTCATCATAGAAGGCAATCAGGTTGCTCAGGCATGACTTGCGCTTGGTGAATCTATGCTGAATTTCTAGCATGAAACTATTTAGAGGATGATTTCAGAGTGTAGAATGGAGTCAAGGAGAAAAATCAGTCTGCTCCTTGAAGGGATTGGCAAAAGAACAATAGAGAAATCCCTGCTTTGGCTTTTGGAATACAGATATTTAGGAGTGCAAGAAAAGATAATAGGATGTATCTGGCTAGGATTCAGACCTCTCTCCCTCACTTAACACAATGGAATGGCACAGTGATAGTAACCTGAAACAATTATGAACCTTAAACTGAGCCTCTCTCTCATGATTGTTCTACAGTAGGTGATTTTTAAATGTGATTTTGTTTGTAGTCTAAAGAGGAGAGAGAAGCAGCAGGCAGGAGACACTGGTGTATAATGCATCCTGTTGGTCTTTGGTTTGGTCACACAGTACTTTGTCAAGCAGACAGTATCACAGGACATTTAGAAGATCCCAGAGGCAGATAGATACTGGTATGACTATGGTAGTTTTTGGACAAGGTCAGTCATGGTCTCTGAAGCTGTTTCCACAAAGAGGGTTTCCATTAAGTGTGAGCTGTGTAAAAACTCTGCACACTCTTCCTCTGACAGCTGAGCCAATTTGAGTTCAGTTATGAATGGTTTAAACAAGAGGAGTTAGCAGTTTGTCTTCCAGATTCAGTGATTGAGACAGATCTGGTGTGTGAGAGGTGTTTCACAGAGCTTATGCTGCTTTGGATTGAGAATGCTGCTATGATGGAAGCTGAAGAGTTGCCAGGTATTGACTCCAGAATTAGAATTGCTGCTGGACATGGTCTTTAGATTGTTCCTTTGAGCAGACATGGGGGATCCAGGATAAGAACTGGAGCACTGCCCATTACATATATACTTCTGATACCACACTGAAGAGGCTGAGGAGTTGTTGCTGTGAAATCAGAGGGATCTGAGCATACGGAGATAAACCTTGCTCCGAAATTTATGGAAGAGCCATGAGAAAAAATTTGTGGGAGTTGGCAGTAGTTATTGCATAATAGTTACTTAGGAAATGTTTGCACAAAGTATTCCAAATCCTGGTTGCAGCTGTTTATACTGAAGAATGGCATTTAGGAAATTGTGTGGTACTCTCAGCAGTGTAATACTTCATACTGGAAAGCTGAGCTCTGCTCTTTGCTCTAGTAGTAAAGCAAGCTGAAGTAGAGGAAGCTGGGACGTGTATTAATTAGGGATAATAACTTTTCCTCACCTTCCTAACCCTTTACACATCAATAGTTTGGTTTGTGCTGGTCTCCAAGCTTTACCACTGCTAGAGCTGTTACTGTAAAACTAGAAGAAAGAACCAGAACCTGTAAAACTAGAAGAAAGATAGTGGAAGTTTCCTGATCACAGGCCCCAGTTCTCACGGGGGACTTCAAATCACCCTGACATCTTCTGGGCAGGCAATACAGCAGTGCACAATCAATACAGAAAGTTTTTGGAGGGTGTTGGGGACAACCTCCTGGTGCAAGTGCTAGGGTGGCCAACTAGGGGTTGTGGTCTTCTTGACATGCTGCTCAGAAACAGGGAAGACTTGGTGGGGAATATACTAGTAGATAGCAACTTGGGCAGCAGCAGCCATGAGATACTTGAATTCAAGATCCTGATGAAAGAAAGGAGAGCACCAGAGTATTGATCCCGGACTTCAGAAAAGCAGACTTTGACTACTAGGAAACTGATGGGCAGGATCCCCTGGGAAGCCAGTCTGAGTGGGAAAGGAGTCTAGGAGAGCTGGCTGTACCTCAAAGAAGCCTTACTGAGAGTGCAGGAACAAACCATCCAGATGTGCAGGAAGACTAGCAAGTATGGCAGGACACTAGCTTGGCTTAGCAGGGAACTCTTCAGTAAACTAAATTACAAAAAGGAAGCTTATAAGAAGTGGAAACCTGGACAAACAACTAGGGAAGAGTATAAGAGTATTGCTCGGGCTTGCAGGGATGAAGTCAGGAAGGTCAAAGTGCAATTGGAGTTGCAGGTAGCAAGGCATGTTAAGGGTAACAAGAAGGGTTTCTACAAGTATGTCAGTAACAAAAGAAAGATCAGGGAAAGTTACTGAATGAGGGAGGCAACCTAGTGACAGAGGATGCAGAAAAGGCCAAAACACTCAATGCCTTTTTCACCTCAGTCTTCACAGGCAAGGTCAGCTCCCAGACTACTGCACTGGGAAGCATGGTCTGGGGAGGAAGCAAGCAACCAATAGTGGCAAAAAACAGGTTAGGGACTATTTAGAAAAGCTGGACAAATCCAAGTCCAGTGGGCCAGATGGGATGCACCTGAGAGTGCTGAGGGAGTTGGTTGATGAGACTGCAGAGCCACTGGCCATCATCTTTGAAAACTCAAGGTGATCGGGAGAGGTTCCAGATTAATGGCAAAGGGGAAATGTAGCAACACCTTTAAGAAAGGGAAAAAGGAGAATCCAGGGAACTACAGACCAGTCAGCCTCACCTCAGTCCCTGGAAAAATCATGGAGCAGTTTCTCAAGCAATCCATTTCTAAGCACTTGGAGGAGAAGAAGTTAATTAGAAACAGTCAGCAAGTCATGCCTGAGCAACCTGATTGCCTTCTATGATGGGGTGACTGGCTCTGTGGATGTGGGGAGACCAGTAGATGTGGTATACCTTGATTTTAGCAAGGCTTTTGATATGGTCTTCCACAGCATTCTTGCAGCCAAGCTATACTCTGAATGAATGGACTGAAGTATGGGATGAATGAGTGGTGGATGAAAGGTGGTTAGAAGTGGACAGAAAACTGGCTGGATCATCAGGCTCAGAGTGTAGTAATCAATGGCTCGATGTCTAGTTGGCAGCCGATATCAAGTGGAGTGCCCCGAGGATTGGTCCTGGAGCTGATTTTGTTCAATGTATTTATCAGTGACCTGGAAGATGGAACATAGAGTGCACCCTCAGCAAGTCTGCAGATGATACCAATCTGGGAGATGTACTAGATACTCGGAGGGTAGGGCTAGGATTCCAAATAACCTAGACGAATTGGAGGATTGGGCCAAAAGAAATCTCATGAGAGATTTAATAGGGACAAGTGCAAAGTCCTACACTTAAGATGGAACAGTTTCATATGCTGGTACAGGCTGGAGGCTAACTGGCTAGGTAGCAGCTCTGCAGAGCAGGGCCGGGGGATTCTGGTGGACAATAAGCTGAATATGAGCCAGCAGTGTGCCCTTGTTGCCAAGAAGGCTAACAGTATATAGCCAACCTCCACTTAGCGCTCTTAATTGGTTCCTGAAAAAACAAGTGTTAAGCAAAACCAAAAGAATTTGACAACCCAAGATGGTGACCACAATTGTTTTTAATGACCGAAGATGACGACCATGAGCATTATAATGATATTCACTGAGCACTAAGTGAAATCAGGTATCGATTCAAATGGGCATTATAGCTAAATAGTGCTAAGTGAAACAGTGTTAAGCGAGTGTTGCCTGTACTGGGCTGCATTGGTAGGTGTGTTGCCAACAGGTCCAGGTAAGCGACTACTCCCCTCTATTCAACACTGGTGAAGCCATGTATGGACTACTGTATCCAGTTTTGGGCCCCGCACTACAGAAAGGATGTGGACAAATTGGAGAGAATCCAGCATAGTGCAATGAAAATGATTCAGGGGCTGGGGCACATGACTTTTGAGAAGAGGATGAGGGAATTGGTCTTATTTAGTCTAAAGAAGAGAATACTAAGAGGAGATGGATTTAATAGCAGCCTTCAACTACCTGAAGAGGGGTTCACAAGAGGATGGAGCTAGACTGTTCTCAGTGATGTCAGATGACAGGACAAGGAAACTTTTCAAGCTGCAGCAAGGAAAGTTTTTGTTAAATATTAGGAAGAATTTTCTCACTAGGAGGGTAGTAAAACAGTGGGAAAGGTTACTCAGAGGGGTGGTGGAATCTCCATCCTTGGAGGCTTTTAAGACTTGGCTAGGCAAAATCTTGACTGGCATGGTCCTGCTTTGGACATGGGGTTGGACTAGATAACCTCCTGAGGTCCCTTCCAACTCAAATTTTCTATGATTCTAAAGTGCCTGCCCAATGGTCACATAATTTTACATCTGTGAATCCCAACAGACAACATAAAATTGTTTTGACTAGGTACATTGTTGTTGACAAGTGTTAGTTGCCAGTGAACCACAAAAATCTCAGTCAATGAGCATCAAAGCATGTTGATGACTATAAATTTATCTCTTAATAGAATCATCAATTTTTGTGTAACCATGGTGTGATTCTGCCAATCATATCTGTTCTATGTGATTGGTACACATACTAACCTAAAGGGACCCTAAATGGTGACCTAAAGGGAACCAGCTAATTCAGCATTACTTGCTTTTTACAAAAGCAGTTGGTGTTGTTAGTAGAATCCATTTCACTGATGCACTGCACATAGCTCCTAAAAAAGTGACTTGTCTCAAGCACAACCATAAAAATGCCAACAAACCATTTACACAATCAATTTTTGAGTTCACATTTAAATTCCTCCATTTCTTTTCCTTAACTGTATATATTATGTAGATTTATATGCGGGCAGTCTCCAGTCGCTGTTGGCCACTGCTGACACTTAACTGCATCTGTGGTGCTCACCATCCCGCTCCCCCACCCCTGCCACCAACAGCACTGCAGCTGCCTGTGGGACCTCACCGCTTGCTGCTGCCATGTTCCTGCCTCCTACAGCACTTTTGCCACCTGTGGGAGCTCATTTTGCCCTCCCCCAGCCTCTGAAGGCACATGGTGTTCATGATCAGCAGTATCCCTTTTGCACTGCTTGGATCTATGGAAGAGAGGCAAAGCATTTTCTTCCATTCATACTTTGTAATAAACATCATATGTAGTACTAGGATAAGAGCAGGAGGAAGAGGAGGACAAAGACAACATAACCGTGGCTGCAGAAGATATTTTTAGAGCTGTGCATATTCCTATAAATGTAGAATACTGTCAGATACCAAGTCAGAAAGCAGTTGTGGTTTCCATACATGTTTGAAACTCAACAACATCTGCCACAAATATCAGGAGAGAATGGAGTTTGGTTGCTGAATTTGCAAGGGCATATCTCCTAGGAGACAAAGGGCTTAATGATGAGGTTTTGGAGGAGTGAGAAGAATTCATTAGTCAGAAAGTAATTCCAGCAAGCCTCTGGTCACTAAGGTCATTCTTGCTTAATACTGTATGAGTGAATATGATTTTTAAAATATGTAAGGAAGAAAGATCTCCAGAATTGGACATGAAACAGGGAGTAAGGAAATGCAAATGTGTTTTTAGATTTTTATTAAAGGGTAGTTATATCCTGACTGAGCTCAGAACGTCTTCTACCTGTCAATAACTGACCACCCAGATGGCATCTCAATAAACTTGGTTCTCTGAAACAGGATCTCCCACCCTTTGGGTCAATCCCAAAAGAAATAACCTAATAAGAATATTACTCAGCGTCTTCAAGAATGCTATGAGTACAGTAAGTAGAGAAGACTGAAGTGCTCAGCACAGCTAACCACTTCTCACACTCAGGGGAAGAAATAATGTGAACCGAGGAGAAGTAAAGTGAACTCTCCCACCAGGAAATGCATTTTCTTTCCATGAGGTCTGTGGACCTGTTTAAATCTCAGACATGTTTTCTCATCATTCTCAAATAATGATTATATACTAAATCCAGCATATGATTTATTCACCTTTTAAAGTATCTCTTTATTCTGTTTGCCTTGAACTGTCCATCCAAACAAATTTGGGACTTTAGAAGGAGGTTAATTTTTCACTGGAAGAGAAACAAATGATGTACAATTGGGCTGTCCAACTGACAGCATGTGAGCTACATATGTCCTGCAAGGGGCCAGCATGTGATCCACACACCCCTGCAGCTACCTCTCCTAGTGCCTCACAGCAGGGGAGAGCTGCATGTCACTAATGCTGTCCATGTAGGTATGGGAGTGTTTTGGGGGGTCACGTACCACCGGTATTTCCTGTGTGGCCTGGGGCCATGGGAGATCCCAGGGGCTTGTCCCTGAAATGTAAGGCCAGCGCACTCTGCAGCCTCCTGCAGTGCTGAAGTCGAACAACTCTGATGTATTGAGACCATCAGAGTCTATTTTTATTACAACTGGCCAAAACACATGATTCCTGGAAATTTCTCATTCATTAGAACTGCAGAAAGCAGTTCAGCATTTAGGAAACACTGATGTGGTGTTTTGGAAGTAGAGCACCCTTGCCCAGAAGTCAGGGTGGGAGACAGCCAGCCTCAGGAGTCAGTTGGCAGAGAAAAGTGGAAACTGCCAAGTCCCTGCCTTGGGAAAGTCCCATTTTCCTAGATTAAGTTAACTCTCTCTCTGTCTAAGTGCACCTCTTGAGGTGAACCAACTTAGATAGGTTGCACCATTTCTTGGCTGATTTAAACCCTCCGAATGCCTGTACAAGTGGGCATTTAAATCAACTTAACTTCGATTAGGCCGCTCTAAATGTAACACTTGCATATACTCTTTTACGTAGCTATCACCTACAGTGAACTCTTATCCCAGGCTCTCCATACATGGGCTTTCCTGGAGACTGCTTTAAATTCTGGACTGGCTCAGAAGTTGCTTGGGGGTAGTAAATTTCCCCCTGGCACAGTAAAAGTATTGAGATATTGTTGAGTTGTTGTGATTCTAAAATAAGGCATCATAAGGTTTCACTTATTTTTTCTGTAAAACTGATCCAGCATAAAAGTACACCATGATAGGGGGCTGTCTCAAGGCTGGTCTTAATTTTGGCCTGCTTAACTGTCTAGGGCAGTCCACCTGACATGCCCACCACAGCTTTAATGTAACTAACAAATTGTTTTTAGGTAGGAGGCTGCCCCTTTTATGTCCTAATACCAACGGCATAACACCCAGCTCCAGCCTTCGCCATGTCCCATGCCTGGCAGATGCTATACTACTATTGTCACTTCTGTGCACCCCTCTGGTGCTGGGCTCTTCATAGCTGAGTGACCCACCTGCTGGGCACTACTGAGGTCTCCTCCTCCCCTTATAGCCCCATCCCAAGACCACCAGCACAAACTATAACAGAAGCATAAGCATGGGCAACTGGTGCTGTCTTAGTTGGGGGGGCATGTGCCCCTCCACTGACCAATCAGCGAATGGGGGATGGGGAGTCCCCCTGTGGCTTATCTCACTGATTGGGAGGGGGGGTCCCCCTGTGGCCAATCGCATGCTCCTGGAAGTGGCCGCAGCACTTCATCCAGGTGCTCCCACACCCTGGCCAGTGCTTGCGGGGGGGCACCAGCACGCCCACCTACCTGTTACCTAAGCGGGGAGCATGGGGGTGCACTCACTGAGCATAAGCCACTGGAGTACAACACAATAATAATAAGGGAGACTGTATTCTGCCCCTTTAAGAGGGCAAAACTTCCACCTTAGGATAGTGTGCCCTGGGTACCTTGTAGGCTCCTGGAGCCTTAGTCCTTATAGGCATTAAAGTAGGCAACCAAACATCTCTGGGTAACTCTCTAAGGCTGGGCTCCTTCCCTTGGCAATCTCCAGTGAGAAAGCCTGCTCATTCCAGCCTTGAGCTTATATGTCCCCCAGGGCCCTGCCTCCTTCTGGTCATCTGACTGCCTGCAGGTGCTGGCCAATTACCCCATTAGGCTGTTGCTCAGGCAACCTGCAGCTGTGGAGCTCTGCCTAGCTTGCAGAGTTCCCTGGCCAGGCTGCTTCAGCCCTTAAAGGAGCAGGTACTTCTTAGTGCCCTGCTACATAAACTAATCACAATTTATAAGCCTACTTTAAATACATCAATGATATAAAGCATTGGGGATTTTTAAAAACTAAATTTTGATTAATTTGGTTCTACCAAGAATTAATTTCCTAATATTTGCAAAGTGGAGGAGAGGGAAATCAAAAGACCAAATGATAAAATGGTTATTACTAGACCAAAATGAAATAAATATTAGTTTCATGCATGGGCAGATCTAGGATTTTGAAAAGGGGGAGTAGTGATATACTGCACTATCATATATAACACACCTGTTATATATGATATAACCTCTCTCACCTGACATGCCTTGATGGAATAATATTGATATAATAATTAGGTGGGAGGCTGCCCATTATACATCCCAATATTGGGGAGGCTATCCATGGCTCCGTTCCATCCCTACACTGCGGCCCAAACCTTAAAGATGGAACCTCAGGCAGCCAACTCAACCACCCCTTTGCCCATTAGCTGTGGACCCTTCCCTGGGACCTTTGGCTTCCCTTTAAGTGTTGGCCCAGTCTCAGGGCAGTTGGAACCCCGAGCTGATTTGCTTTATATGGACATCCTTGTGGTGGCCCCTGGCCCTTTTGACCCCTATCTGGGTCCTGGCCCCAGCATTGACCAGTTGGGTCCCTCAGTTAGGTCTAAGCCACCTGCCTGCACTCAGGGATCGACATTCCCATATCTGGCACAGGTGCTTCACAAAGCATTCCTGGCCCCATGGAGTCACTCACCCCAGCAGATTCAGGTACTTCGAGAAGCTTACCTGGCCTTCCCTGGATTAGATGGAACATATAACCCACCCAAGAGTGGGGCTGGGGTTAAGGTGCCTCTACCTGCCTTTTTCTGGGGTGGTAACTGTCTTGGTATTTCCTGGGGGCTCCCACAGCACTGGGAGCCCCAACAAAGCACTCACTTCCAGCAGGGTGAAATTTTAGGTCATGTCCAGGACCAGAGCCTCCTGCTCCTACCTGCATGATGTTCACATGCAGCAGCTGAACCAGGCAATGTTTCTTGCCTGGCTCCCAGCAGGCAACTGCTTTTGTTTATATAGGTGGCTGGAGTTCTAAAATGGCTGCTATAATCAAACACCTGCTGAGTGTTTGATCTAGCCCTTAAAGTGGCAGGCACCACTGATGACCTGCCACAGCAACACACATTTTTCTCCAGATAAAAAGAAATTAGAACCTTTACTAATATACTAGGGGCCCTGGACTATATTATTCAGTTTAAGAACAAAGCAAAAACAAATATAACTTTATTGGAATGTACATGGATTTGCTATATCATACATTAGGTTTTAAAAGCACAACAAGCCAGTCAAAAATACTCAAAAGATGTTGTTATGTAGCCCTGCAATTGTTAAAATTAAATGCATAATCTCTTTCAGATTCATAAAACAAAACTAAATCTTCTTGAGTATCTTGATGGTGCATTCAATACTTCACTGTTATTCCATATGTGACAAGGAGCAACTCCCAGATCCGGTCTTGGTGCCAGCCTGCCCACCTGTCTATGGGCAAACCACCCACCTTACTTACCTGCCACATCTTGTTAGATAAGTAGAAGATGGTATTAGGTGGGAGGCTGCCCTTTGAGTACCCTGACAAAAGGCAGTTCTTACATGACTCAGACTCAGTACACAGTTAGGCCTCTTGCATACCGCCCTATTTGGGGCCTCACACACTATGCCCCCTCTCATTAGGCCTCTATCATTCTGACCACTCCTGGACCAGACACACACCACCTTGCTCTCCTGAGTGACCATCAGGCTTAACTCTTTACTCTTTGGCCAGCCCTAGCACAGCCTTTTGGGTCTCTCTTGTGACCCTCATCTGCACAGTGGCTGGACAATTAAACAAACTCTGGGCAGAGTTTATCTCGAGCCTCTTAGGGCAACTCATCATTCTTGCCCACCCTTGGGGCCAACACTCTGTCCCTTCTGCTGGAGCTCTGTGGTCTTCCACTCCTGTAGGCTCAAGTGCCGCTACCCAGCATGCCTGGCCCACCACTCCAGGGTCCAACACCCCTATACGGCTCAGGTGTCTCCTCATAAGCATGCCTGAATCTGCCTTGCTCACACAATAATGCACTGGATGGTGTCAGCTGGGTTTAAGGCTCCTCTACTTGCCTTTTTCCAGGTTAGGTAACTGGCCTAGCATTTTTTCAGAACTCCCTCACCACAAGGAGTCCCACCAGGCCACTCTTCCCCAGCAGGGTGCAGTTTCTTGTCATGCCCAGGACCAGGAGTCTCATGCCATTCCCATAGCTCCTGCCCTTACCTTCAAGATGTTCCAGGAGCAGTAGCTCAGCTGCGTGATGTTACTCCCTCAATGGCTGGCAGCAAACTGCTGCTCCAGCCCAGAGAGCCAGGCTTTAAAATGGCCCCCCTCATCAAGTACCTGCTGACTGTCTGCTCCCAGCCTTTAAAGAGACAAGCACTCAAAAGTTGCTCTGTGACACCACACTTAAGTTAATATTTCCACATCCACATTAATGCTGTCAGCTAGCATTCAAAACAGTTGGAAAGTCTTTGAAGTGGGAGCTACATTACCAGGAGCAGCAAGCAGAAAGCAGAATTGCAGAAGAAAGAGTAGCTTGATTAGTGGAACATTCAGGATATTAAAAAGGGAGAAGCAGTCATTAACAGTTGTGAAGAGTTTAGGAGGAATCAGGTGGATAATAAGCCATGATGTCAAATGACTCTCACTGTTGCCTGAATTGAAATGCTGGTACCACTACCAAGCAATTGGTTTTAAATTTTGGGTGGACCCAAAGTTTAATAGGGAACAAAGGGGAAGGTGCAACTGCATTACTTGCATCTCCACTCTGGATCTGCCCTAGGCCTCATGTACTGACATAAATATAAAGTTGTTAAATAAATACTCAATAAACAAAAAAAGCTAGTGTAGTACATATCACTATGCCCATTAGATTCCTAAATTATGATGAGCAAAAAACCTTCTCACAGTAAGGGATTTTAATCTGGGAAATTTTCCTGTCTATTCTTCTTTTGCTGAGGACAACACATTTCTTTAAATTTGCAAGGTTTATTGCCTGGCCTTGCAGAAGTAATTAAATTATCTCTGCAGCAGCAGCACTATTTGTAAAACAGGGATGAATACTAAAATGGTATATTTGGAACATTAAACTCATGTTTGTAATCATGAGTGGATCTAAGATTTTGATAAGTGGGGTGCAGATGGTGAGGTGCATTATCACACATAAAACACCACATATTTTTCCAGTTAAAAATAAACTAGAAGATTTATTAATATGCTAGGGGCCTAGGGCTGTATTATCCAGTTTAAGATTGAAGCAAAAACAAATATAAGTTCATTGGGATGTTACAAACAATCTGCAGGGCTGTGAGATTCCTATTACCAGGAGCGTCATTGCCGAGAGCAGGGAACAAAGAGCAGAATAAAGGTTAGTTTGATTGGTTGAATAGCAAGACCCTTAAAAAGAAGAGAGGGGCTTTAATACCTGTGGAAGGGTGAATTTAGAAGGAATCAGGTAGATTACAATGAGACATTAAATCAATTGACTCCTTCAGTACTACCTGACTAGAAGTGCTGTTGCCAGTGCGAGGCAGTTGGTTTTAAATTTTGGGTGGAGCAGGAAGCAAAGCAGGGAGTGCAAGTGCACCAGTGCATCCCGTCATCCCCACCCTCACCTTTACCCATTTTTGCCCTTTTCTAATAGTCTCTGAAGATCAAAAGTTACCTGTGTATTCCAAGTCCTAGTATCACCATTGCCCTGTACATTGAATATTCCCATAATAAACTGAATTTATGTTACTTGGGGTCCTGTTCTATACCATTGAAATTAATGAACTTTTGTCTTTATTTCAGTAGGAGTACAAATGAATCTGTAGAGTAGAGCAAGAATGCTGATCCATGCTAAGGGGTATTTTTTCACTTCTTTTCATCTTAAGCGATGTCTCTGGCCTGTCAGACCATCATGTCAGGGTTGCCACTGAGCTCTGAACTCATGGTGAATCTTATGTGGATCTTGGGTACAGGCCACAAAGTGCAGTATGTCTAGAACCTGTAATAAGTAGGCCATATTTCTAGCAGGCTGCTAGAAAAATAAAGTAACTTAGACAAAAAAATCTCAGCATTTCATCAGCCCGGTAACCATCTGCTGACAGATTTAATACAGAGTAAATCAAAATACTTGAAGCTTTCCCAGACAAGGTCCTCATTCAACAGTCCCTCTGCATTCAAAAAAGAACTTTGCAAGTGCTTAACATTAGATGTAAGGTCCATTGACTTCATTTGAAGTGAAGTATGTACTTAAATATTTTGCTGAATAGCAAATATCATGCCTGCTTTGCTGAACGAGACATGTGGAAAATACAACTGTGATTTAAGTTAAAATCCTTAAATATGCATTCAGCTGAAATGTAACTGTCATTATGATTTAAATATATTGCTACATTATTTTAAAAATATTAGTCATTTTAAAGCAGAGACAGATGACTATCACCTAGATGGTAGACAGATTAGATAGCAGATAGTAGATAGATTAGATGGTAGATAGTAGGCTACCACCTAGATGATAGAAGGTTCTCTGTATGTTCCCTCTTGAGGAAAGTGATATACTCACTGAATTCTTTTACATAAAAACTGGAAATAGCTATTGCTGTGACTTTCCCATGTCTGCAAGGGGCATTGTCTCTAACTGAGAACTACTAATATTAATATTCTGAAAGACGAATTGATCAGTGAGGAGACAAGATCTGTAGATGAAACAAAATTGTCTAGATTTGTTGGCTGGAGGGAGGGAGTTATGAGGAAGATCAGAAGAAGCTAAATGTCCATTGGGCAAAAAGGTGGCAGCTGAAATTCAGTCTAGGAACATGATAGCTGAATAAAAAATAGGCTAGGCAAGAATCCCTTAAAAAGTACAATTTAAGGTACCCAAATGCACTGATAAGCTCTAAATTATCTGTAACAAAGCAAAGATTTAGGAGTCACTGTGAGCAGTTCAGTGCAAACATCTGGTCAATTTACAGCTCTCATTATCCTTATTCATATTCCTGACTGCCATCTTGGACTATGAAGCATGATGTCAGTAGCACTGATGGTTTTTCAAAATGGGCTCTTGTCCCCTGAGAAGTAGATGGAGACTGTCAGTGGCAAGCGTGAAATTAAACAGAGCAATTGTCAGATGGCAGCAACGTTTGATCTTAAACTATAGCTCATGCAATCTAATGGTACAGACTCTTTTTCCACAAGCCTCCTGAGCCAGTCTTCTCCTAAATACATATTGATAATTACATCATATTTAACATGCATAACTGTTCCATTGAGTTCTTACCCCAAAATTTTAAGAATTAAAATAACAACTTAGTCCTGAGCAAGAACAAAAGTGTAGTTTGAAAAAGGTCATACAACCTAAGCTCTGGCCCTTAATGCCCACAGTACCATGCACCACATATGTGCATGGATATGGAACTGTGATAAATATTTCAGCCTTTCAAATATTTAAAATGTTTTACAATGAAAAAATAACATTGTAGGCCGATTTCCCCCCTCTTCTAGCTGGCTTTCCCTTTCCTTGTGAAATAGATGCAGTCATGGCTTCTCATAGAATAAGATACTCCAGTTGCAAAATCTCTGCCCAGGCTAAACACAAAGATCTCCTAACTATCTAAATGAGATATGTACTTAGTTACCCCTTGCTTTTATGCTGAAGGTTAAATTGGAGTACCTTCTTCAACACACAAAATCATAAAAGTTATTTGTCAGTCTAGTTCCACTAGAATTGGATTATTAAAATATAGATAGTTTCTCCAGGGTTTTATATATATATATA
>JAGPOW010000261.1:86483626-86502774 GCA_030014935.1 Caiman crocodilus | reverse complement strand
AAAAAAAATAAAGTATTTCCTCTAAAATAACAGATAATACCTAGGCCTAATGGTGATGGGGAGCACGTTATCCACCAAACTTTTGTGCACGTTCCCTTCACTACTTCAGATTTGTATAATTGGCGGAACAACACCCCAAGCTTGAAAGAGGACCCCGAAAAAGTACGAAATCTGTTTGAGACTATTTTTAAAACTCACAATCCGACTTGGGCGGATGTTCAGTCTCTTCTAAATGTCCTATTGTCACCCAAAGAGAGAAGGATGGTAATAGACAAAACCCGTGAGCATGTAAAAAAAGAACTCACGATGAGAAACCTGGGAAAAAGTGTGGACTCTCATGTCCCTACCCAGGAGCCTAAGTGGTACCCATACCAGCATATGAACTTCATTCATGCCTACCGAGAATATATTCTCCAGAGACTAAGAGATGCCATGCAGAAGCCTCAAAACCTCAGTAAGATGTACGGGGTTCGACAAAAAACAGATGAATCCCCAAGTGCCTTCCTGAAGAAAATCTATACTGCCTTCAGACAATACACCCACGAAGACCCAGAGGATGCATCAAACACACATATAGTAAATATAATCTTTATAGGCCAGAGCGAATCGGACATCAGAAAGAAGCTGCAGAACACTGATGAAGCAGCAGGTATGCCTATTTCTCGATTAGTAGACATTGCTTACAAAGTATTTACTAATTGGGAAAGTGTCCAGAAAAAGAGGCAAAATAAAAAGAAGAAAAAACAGATGAAAATGCAGACAGGATGATGACAACAGCATCGAGTAGGGGTTGAGGAGAGTCAGGTATGCTCTCCTCTCAGGGGAGGCCAAAAAGGCAGGCTTGCAAGTGCCAACCCTTTTCAGGGGGCACTGTCAGGCATATTTGTTTGTCCTGGCTTGTAGCCAGGACAAACAAAAGAAGGTCTCTTCCCAGGAGGGGGACAGGGCAATAGTAGCCGTGATCACGGGAAAACCTAAAAATGAGAGACCCTGGAGCCAGATTAAGAAGTGAGACCCATTAGACAAAGATCAGGATGCCTATTGTAAGCAGAAAGGACACTTGAAATGGGAATGTCCAAATCAAAAAGCAGAAAAAAGTAAAAAAAAGACAAAAAAGAGCATTTTTTAAAAATTTATTCTCAACAACGACTCGGATTGAACCAGACCGGGGATATGCCAAAAAAAAAAAGTAACTCAGATTCCGATGTCCCCTAGCGAACCCCTGGTTAAAATGAAATTAGGGGACAAAAATAAATTAATAGAATTTCTTGTAAATACAGGTGCTACTCGTTCTGCCTTAACTCAAAAATTAAAGCCTTTAAGTAACAAGATTGTGCCGGTGGTGGGGGTTACAGGAAAAGCAGTGACACGGCCTTTTCTACAATCAATGACCTGTAACCTTAGGCAGGCTGAAGACACCCATCAGTTCCTGTACATGCCAGATTGCCCTGTCCCCCTCCTGGGAAGAGACCTTCTTTGTAAGCTACAAGCCAGGACAAACAAATATGCCTGACAGTGCCCCCTGAAAAGGGTTGGCACTTGCAAGCCTGCCTTCTTGGCCTCCTCCGAGAGGAGAGCATACCTGACCCTCCTCAACCCCTAGTCGATGCTGTTGTTCCTTGGGTGTGGGCAGGTTACCGACCAGAGAGGGCTAAAAATGCTAACCCTGTGAAGATTCAACTTTTGCCAGAAGCCTAGCCCCTATGTGTGAAGCAGTATCCGATGCGGATGGAAACCAGAAGAAAAGTGAAGCTGCTAGTTGAGCGGTTCCTGGAATACGACCTTCTCCGTAAGTGTTCCTCAGCTTTCAACACACCTATTCTACCTGTAAAGAAACCTAAAAGTGATGAGTACCGTTTTGTCCAAGACTTGAGGGTATAAACAAAGTAACTGTAAGCATTCACCCGGTGGTCCTGAACCCTTACACCCTGTTGTCCACCTTAAACCAAGCCCATAATTGGTTTACAGTTATTAATTTAAAAGATGCCTTCTTTTACATACCGGTAGAGACACAGTCCCAAAAAATATTTGCATTTAAATGAGAAGACCCGGACACTAATATTAAGACTCAATTCTGTTGGACGGTTCTACCCCAGGGATTTAAAAACAGCCCAACACTATTTGACACTGCATTAAGTAAGAATTTACGTAGATTAAAACTGCCACTGTCTTGTGCCCTCTTACAATATGTAGACAACTTGCTCTGAACTGCTACCACTGAAGCAAGTTGCCTAAAAAAAATTGCCTGAAAAAAAAAAAGCAATATGTCGATTGACAGCCCCAAAGATGAAGGGAGGCTTTCTAGATACCATAGGTTTTTGCAGAATTTGAATCCCTAATTTTAAAATTATTACAAAACCACTATACGAAGCTACACAAGGGGACAAGAAGTACTAGAATAGATGAAAAAGTGTAAGCAGACATTTCATCAGTTAAAACAAACCCTTGTCGAGGCGCCCGCCCTAGAACTCCCGTATATGAGTAAGCCTTTTTCACTTTTTGTACATAACCAAAGGGGGGTGGCCGTTGGAGTACTCACCCCAAAATTAAAAAATTGACAACGACCGGTGGCCTACTTTTCTAAGCAGCTAGATCTTGTGTCATATAGATGACCTGCCTGCCTCCAAACTGTTACTGCCACCTGCCTGCTAATACAAAAAGCTAAAAAGCTAACTCTAGACGATGAACTGACTGTACATGTGCCTCATGCGGTGCTCACAGTCCTAGAGTTAAAAGAAGGGAACTGATTAACTCCGAGACAGATGGCTCAATATCAGACCATCCTCCTTGACAGACCTAAAATAAAATTGACTGTTCCCTGTACTGTGAATCTGGCAACCCTGTTGCCCCCTACAGATGACATCCAAAATCTTATACATGATTGCCTGCAGACACTGGAAGCTATTTATTCCTCAAGGCTGGACCTGAAAGACCAGCCCCTCGACAATGCTGAGCTAAAGTTCTACATAGATGGCAGTTCAAATGTAGAAAATGGAGTCTGAAAGTCCGGCTATGCCGTTGTGACTACTCAAGATGTGATGAAAGCGAGACCTTTAAGCCCTTCTGTTTTGGCTCAAAAAGCCAAACTTATTGCCATGACTCAAGCTTTACAATTGGCAGCCAACTGAACTGTCAATGTTTATACTGATTCTAAATATGTTTTTCTTATTTTACATGCACACAAAGCACTGTAAAAAGAGCGGGGTCTACTGGATGCTAAAGGAGCAAGCATCAAACATAGTAAGCAAATAAAGGCTCGCCTCAAAACCGTCTGGGAACCGAAGGAAGTGGCGGTAATACATTGCAAAATGCACCAAAAGTAAAATAACCCTCCAATGAAAGATAATCAATTTACGGATGTAATAGCCAAGAAAGCAGCCAGGGAACCCCGAACAGATCTACCACCTAAAATAAGTAATCTACTACCCCTCCTCCCAGACCTGCAACAGCCTGTACTACCACAGTATAAAAAAAAAAGACAGGCAGCTGATAAAAAAGTTCCAAACAAAGAAGGGGGAACAAAAATGGCTAATAGCAAAAGATAGACGTATCATCATTCCAGCTGCTTAGATTCATGCGGTAGTGAAAAATGCCCACCGTAGTACCCACTATGGCCCAAGAGCCCTGGTGAAGTGGATCAACCATTATATGATTGGCATGAGATTAAAAAAAGCAGCTAAAAGAGCATCTAAGACGTATAAAATCTGCCAGAAAACTAACCCGAAGGGAGGACGGAAAAAAGTTTCAGAACACCAAAGAATAAAAAATGGGCCGGAAAAAAAATGGCAGGTGAATTTTACAAAACTGCCTTGGCAACAAGAAATAAGATATCTCCTTGTCTTCGTAAATACTTTCTCCAATTGAGCCGAGTGCTTCCCATGTCAAACTGCACAGACTAAAGTGGTCAAGACACTCCTACGAGAAATAATACCTTGCTTTAAACTTCTCAGAGAGATAGAATCAGACAATGACCCACATTTCATTGCACAAATCACTCAGAAGGTTTCCTAATTCCTGAAAATCAGTTGACACTTACACACCCCTTGGCGGCCCCAATCTAATGAAAAAGTGAAGCATACGAACCAAACTCTAAAAAAACATCTTACAAAGAGCTGCCAAGAAACCCAACTCAAGTGGCCAGAGGCCCTACCTTTAGCCCTGTTGCGGGTACGAATAAAAACCTCATTCTAAATTAGAGTTAAGTCCTTTTATATTATTATGTATTATAAAACCTACCCTCTAAGTCTGCCTATGAAAAATAAGCAACAGTTACAGATTCTAGAAGAAGAGATGATTAAAAAATATGTGTGGTCATTAGTTTCTGTTCTGTCTTCTATCCAACAACAGATATGAGACGCATTACCATCACAAGGCAGATCTCCAGCCCCAGAGAACCAGCTATCGCCTGGGAGCTACGTTCTTGTAAGAGACTGGAATGAGGAGCCACTCCGGGCCCAGTGGAAGGGCCCATATAGAGTACTCCTGACCACGCCAACGACAGCCAAACTCAAGGGACTCAAGACCTGGATACATTCCAGTCACCTGAAGCCAGTGACAACACCGGAGCAGCCCGTGGACCCTGAGACCAAAAAGAAAGAGCAGTAAAAAGTAAAACCAACAAAGAACTTAACATTTTTATTCAAAAAGAGAGGAGACTTATAAGCTGCTATGATTTTCTCTAAGACAGGATCACTATTTGGTTCCTGGCTTCCTAAGCTGAGTTGAATAGTTTCCTTGTATGTACTTTTAAATTTGATTAGTTAAGATATATCGCAAAAGAACAGCATTCTAATTTTAAAAATAGCCAAAAATAAAAATAAAACTGCCCCTCCTCGATTGAAGAGGTCTCCCCACACTAATGTTCATCTTTAACTCTCATATCAATTTGCAAGAAATTTAAATGTGTCCCGGTGTTGAATATGTAGCTTAGATCCCAAAAACTTAGCTAAAAAAATACCCGTGATTTCAGCCCCCTTAAATGCCACCCAAACGTTAGCCCCTCATTATTCAAACTTTAAAAAGAACGAGACTTGGCAAGATGTAGAATACAATCGATCTGATTACATACATTTAGCTTATGCTACACCAGGCAAATTTTGTTGAACCTGTAACAACTCCATTATTCTGAAAACCAGTAGATGTGAAGTGAAGTTCAAAGTAAATGGGGCACAGTTCTTTAATGGTTCTTAGATACCTAATTATGCTCCCCAACAGAGTGGATTTTCAGGTTACTACTTACAGTGAATGATAAAGCCGCATTGCAGCAGTGGCCTTGAGCTTACTGCACTAGCTGGCCATTATTTTACCTGCGAAGACAAGATGTATAAGCACCTTCCCTCCGGATGGGGGGGAACATGCTATGTCTCTGTCATCTATCCAGCAATAGCTATACGATTTAATTTACCAGAAGAAAAAATTCGTAATGTTAAAAAAATCACCGAAATGCAGAGGTTTGGGGGTATTGTTTTTCCTAACTATAAAACAGCATTGGCTATGAAAGAAATCAAGAAGCTTACAAAATCTTTTAAAAAGATAGCCAATGACATGACAAAAAGTCTCCTTGATATTAACAATAAGATAAAAAAAATACGACAAATGACGTTACAAAATAGACTAGCCCTAGATTATCTTTTGGCTAGCAAGAAAAAAGTGTGTGCGTTAATTTTAAAAAAAAATGCTGCACTTACATTCCTGACAACTCACAAAAAATTCAGAATCTAACTAAAAAGATACAGACAAAGACAGCAAAAATGCACCAAAGTGAAAATTAGAGCTTAGAAGCCTGATTTTGTTCTCTGTTTGGATCACTAGGATCCATTATAATTCATAGCTTGTTACTTTTCTTTGTCCTGTTACTGCTTATATATTCCGTAGTTACATACCTTCGTTGTCATATAAAAAAACCCATAACTCAGCAGATAGTCTTTCGAACAAGAGCAGAAGACACTCAGTTTGTATTAGACCAAATTAAATAAATCAGTTCTAATAGTCATTATAATTGCCCCCCCAAAATGTTAAGAATGGCCTCAAACCATCCTCCCAAGACATAATAAAAGAGGAGACTGTGAGACTGTTATATAAAAAAAATGCCCAGCTGCAGTGATATGGAGGAGAGGGGTGTACCAGGCAAGAGGCCTCGAAGGATACACAGAAAAGTGAGTGAAAGAACTCATTATAATACTAAAAAACACACCTCTAGGTGGAGAAAGAATATGCTAATAAAACATACATGTATGAAAATTAGATACATGGTTGAAACACAGATATAGAAACATGCTCAGTAGAGAACTTATTGCATCATTCACTTGTAACCAATCAGCGAATAGTATGCTTGTTAGCCTTTAAAGATTTCTGTATAAAAGATGCTTAGAAATAATGATCGAGGTACTTGTTACCTTGCACCTTTATTGCTGGCAAAAAAAATCTTTTTTAAAGCTTCCACCCCCTGGTATCCATATTGGCCTTACATACTGGGTATGGACCCAGTTTTGGGCTGGGGTACAAAAGCCTGATCATGCAAACTGTTACTTACATGAACAGTTCTTTCTCAGCGGAACATAGGGGACAGACCTGGAAGAAATCTCTTGGATCACCTATGTCAGTCCTCTGCTATCGCCAAAAACCCTGTCAAATAAACTTGCTCATAAATTAATCAAACTCCTTCTTAAAAAAACTAACTCCATAATCAGATATTTCAGGTATCATTATCCTCATTCAGCTGTGCATATTTTTCTTCAGATATTTTAAAACTTCTTGAGCAAGGATCATTAACAGTGGCTGGACCTCACATGAGTACAGAGTTGCAGGATGGGACTCTTAAGCTTTTGATAGTTTCTTAATTAAACAAAGACCAGCTGGCTGAGTAGACTAATGAAGAACATTATGTGTTTATTAGAAGGAAAAGAGAACAAAACTTTTCTAGCCAACAGGAGGATTTTGTACTGTTGAGCAGAAGGCTTTCAGTTTAATGAGAACAAAAGGTATCTTATTTTCTGAGCCTAAAATATGTTTTAAAGTAAATGTTTGTAATAAGCATCTATACTATGTAAGAATTACCCTTTAACAGAAACTGGAACTTAAAAGCAAAAATTTACATTTTACTAGAAGAAAAATGTTTTTGCTGAAAGACTTTTCATTGAAAGATCTGAATTAAGAACTTCTGATACAGAACTGTCTCACGAGTCTATATCTAAAGTTTATAGGAATAAAAATGACTTTGGGAAGCTAAGGGAAGAGAGCCATTTTGAGGCAGATGCTGCATTCATGCTATTTTTACATGTATTATTCATCTACATATATTACTTAGATATGTGAGCTGATTTCCACTGAATGATGCAGCTAATATATAAGTAAATAATAAAAAGACATTATGAAAGTGCCCTGTCTAGATATATTTGCAAAAGAGAATACATTGATTGCTCAGCGTATACAGACATTGCTGGTTAAAATGTCGGGGAATTTGAGAGGTTTTCCAATGGTAATTGTCTCTGTGTATTTTTATAGCACTAATGATTACAGATCAGATTTTCATTCACTACAAGGTCACTTTGACCACGGTCTACCTGAGAAGTTGCTCCGCTTTAAACTAAAAATATATTTTAAAAATAAATTCAGGGAATATTTCATGTGGGCATGATTAGTTCGATTTAAACCTGACTTACCTTAATTTAATATGCATCTGTTATACAAGCAAAAGCAACAGAAACCATTTTTAAACCCATACAAGTATATCCACACAGGTCTTTGCAGAGATTTCATTAAAAATCTTCTTTAAAACAATTTAGTTAAACCGGTGCAACTTCTGTGTTTAGACTGGCAGTTAAATTCTGGTGCCCTTGAAGTCAATGAGAAGTTTGTCATTGACCTCACAAAACCAGGATTACTCATAAATTCTTTATGCTGTTTTTGTAGCAATCCTCCTCCCTTCCCCCTCTTTTAAGGACAGAGTAAATTATATTCACAAATACTACTTTACATCACACCATGAAAATTGGAAGCCAGATCTGAATGAATGTTATTAGTGAGCCACTTATATCTTTAGAGGAATTTAAATAAGTGATTGAACTGTAGGCATATTTCAGAATTTGGGAAGTCATGTAATCAAACAACTTTGAGCACTGCCTTTGTATGACTGTTTTTTAAAAAAAGACCCGAAACCTCAAGTAAAAAACAAACAAACACACATGTAATATTTTTTTCTAAAGAACCAAAAATAAGACATTTGTCAGTAAATCACTGCTCTGGACAAAGACATACCACAGGGCAGGGATAAAAAATTCATAGTAATTTGTGGCAGTGCCAAAATAGAAATCTTTTCTTTGCACGTACTGTTGTTATGGTGATTTTTTCACCCAATAATTTCTCCTCCCTCCTAAAGCCATTGGCTCCATCTAAGGATTCCCATCTGGTTCTTGCTTTCTTGTTTATCCCAATGAAATTAGCTCGACTGCTCATTTGTCACCTTGGAGGTGCAGTAGCTGAAGAACATGTGCGATGCAGAGAGGGCAGGGCAAGCAGATGGTACTTGAGAATGGATAAACAGACAGATGCATTAAAGAGACAGCAAAATGGCTGGTGTGAATAGTGTCTGGAAGATGATGGATTGGATTTGTGTTTGGTGAGGCATGGCTGACTACATTATGCAAAGGAGGGTTGTTGCCTCATCCTAATTTTCTTTTGGACATAGGCTGTCAGCACTTATGGGATCCTAGCTACATGGTTGAAGCACACGATTAAGAACTATCATTTGATGTTAAATTTCAGATGTTGGGCTAAGGTTACACTTATTTCTGAAAGTTGAAGTTCACTTTCCATAAGGCTTTTCTCTAAAATAAAAGAAATAAATGACAACTACTAGTAATGTTTGGTTGTGAGGCCTGCTACTTGGTTTGAAAATATCCCCAGTTGTATGTTGTTTTGGTGCTACTTTCTAAAGTTGGGTTATTTTTAGAGCTCGTGTTGCAAATGCAGTAGATCTTGTGGTGGTAGTAGTAGTAGATCCTGATTAGCCTCTGATATCACCAACTATATTTTAAATAAAATAAGCATATTGTTAATATAATTTGTTCCCTATAAGGGAAGGTAAAGGTTGCATTTGTGTTTGTGTATACTGTACGTACAGGGACAGATTTTGATCTTATGTCTCCACTAGATAATAGTAAAGAGAGAGATGTTTTACAGCTGGGCTGTCCACCTTCTGGGTGGTAGGGAGCCATGTGCCCCATGGACCACAGACTGTCAGGCTGCTTGCTGCATGGGCCGCACATCACAGGGGCAACCCTCCTGGCAACCCCCTTGCCATGCAGGCAGTTGGCTCTCCTCCCCTTGCTGCATGCAGCCCAGCTCTGCTCTCACTGACGCATGCAGCTTGGGAAGCCATGCTCCACTACTATCCACCTGTCAAACCTGGCTCTGCTCCTGCTGTGCACAGAGTGCAAACAGTAAAGATTGCTCCCTAGCCCTCTTTCCAGGAGCAGAGCAGGAGGTAAAAGCAGGAAGATCAAGATGGAGCCCAGAGCCCCCAAATGCCATAGCAGCCGGAGCAATGGGAGGAGTGATGGCCAAACAAGAACCTGTGGGCTGCAAGTTAGCCCCTTCCAGGCCACATGAAGCTTGTGGGCAGCCAGCTGGACAGCCCTGTCTTACAGGAACTAAAGCATGCAATGCCAGTTCTATACGCAGGAAACATAGGAGAAAAAAGCACTGTAAAATACCCTGGGGGCCTGAAAGCTGCAAGTGAAAGTGTAATATGGGTACACAGGAAGGCAGGCCAGTTGGCAGGGCCACTAGTGATGTAAAAATCTGTCTTAATCCCTAAGAGAAAGTTCTGAACCTACCAAACTGCTGCTGGTTCAGGAAGGGAGATGGGTAGGGCTGGTGACAGGGGGAGTAGAACAAATGCAGATTCTGTCATCTAGGGAATGGTTATTGGTGAACTAAAATGTTAGGATCCTAGCAGCTGATCCTAGAGTATTCCAACAAAAAGATACCAAGATAACTGTACTGCATCTAGACACATACATTAAAAAATAAAAATTATTTACTAAGATTAATAGAGATTAATGTTAAGGATAATCAGTAATTCTTGTGGAGCGACTGAATCACTGAGGATCTTATATGTGGGGAATGAAGTCTTTCCCTGTTAGGCAAGCAGTAGCTGTTACCAGGACTAGTGCTAGATGGAATGTCACTTACACCAAATTTTAGACCTTTCTCCCATTAAAACCTATCTAATGCTTTTTCAGCATAATTTAGTCTCAATTCTCTCTTTTGCTTACACCTAGCAGATTTGTCTCCAAATGGACATCAGAATCCTTCAATTAAGCACAGTAGAGCTCCCAAGCAGATGCTGCAACAGCTGAGCAAAAAGCTAATCTAAGATTTAAAGACATTCTTCATCTATCAGGAATAGCAAAAGTAGGGCTAACCTGTTCTCCAACCCTGGAAAAAAAATCTCAGTATTAGTAACAATGTGATGTGAATGTACAGACACTGAACTATGAACAGAACCATTCTATACCTCCTGTATGGTAAAACCTACCCCGACATATTGTTAAGGGGGAGATATGCTATAAACTAGCTGCTTCTCCATATATCAGTATTGGTGTGTCTGATTATTCTCTCTGTGCAACCGAGACCATAATTTTCTTTGATCAATAATTGATGACAAAAAAGAAAGTGAATCAGAGGTGGAAAACAATTCCTGTTTATGAAATAATAGCATGGTTTCGTATACTGTAAAAGCTTCCAGAAATCAATACTGTCTCTTGTGAAACATGTCTATAGATTAAAGGCATTTCTAAAATGTACATTCAAATACATTTCTAAAACATTTGAATTTAGTGTTGGAATTTTCTGGTTAGACTTTTTGGAAATAGAAATGTTGTGTCTTGTTGGTTTCCTTCCAGAGTTGGCATTATCACTACATTCCTTTACTGGTTTATGCAGTACATCCAGGTAGCAGCTAAAGAAGTGGATCTCAACCTTTTTAGACTCAGGACACCCTTTTTTAGACTCAAGGCAGCCCTTGGAAAATACCAGGTCTTATTTTTCACTCATTTTTTGACTGCAGAAAAATAACAGAGCAATCCTTTGTGTTTTAAAAACCTCAGAAAGACCAAAACAGGTCTGAATGTTTTTAATGCTATGAATTAGTATTGGAAATCTCAGCCCCGAACCTCTCTACCTCCCATTTCACCAAGCAGCAAGATACAGGGGACTGAGGCTGAAGAACCTGGCATGGTGATGGTGGCAGATCCCCAAGTATTGAAGTAGCTTGGACCATGGAGTGGGTTGCACATTCTGGTGGGCTAACATCCTGCAAGACTGTGCACCCTAATCTCCTTCTGTGCCCAATGGGTATGTAATGGAGAGCAGAGCACTGTGGGATTCTGGAGGACCTCTGGGTCTCCAGTCCCTGAACACAGGTAACAAGAACTGAAACACTTCAAAACAGTTCCTTATTTCAAGAGGTACTCTTCTACAGCACTTTGGCTGCTTTCAGAACATTTCAAAAGGCAGGTACATTTGTACAAAGGCATTTGAAACATATCAGTTGTCACGTACTTCTCTTCTACTAAGCACCTTGGTGCTGCTTCCCCTCAATGTCTGCCCCCCAGAATTCCTAGAGACCTACAGAAGATTTTAGTTTTTCACAAAATCTGCTAAAATACTGCATGCCTGGCTTCCCATGACTGAAAAGCTAATAATGAGCCAAAACCTGGGGTGAGATTCATCTGCACAGTACCAGTTTGAAACACAAAGTTAGGTGAATCCTAAGGCTAATTCCGTTTGTTGCTGGTACAGACTGCATTCCCTGCACTACAGCAGCCACAGGGAACTCAATAGACCTCCCCCCACCCTACCCCCCACACACATTACACAACAGCTGAGTGAATGCCTGGTGACTAGAGACTAAACTAACTTTGGAAGGCTCAGTATAAAATTCAGAGCCATATTTCTTTTCTTATATTTTAAATAGAAACGGAATAGCAAATCAGTGGTAAACATTGCTTCTCCAAATCCTTAATTGCAATGCTAGGGATATTTAAATCATACAGGCTTCTATGATTTCAATACACTGGAAGCTGAAGGTGTGTGTGTGTGTGCACATGTGTGTGCATGCATGTATCTATCCATATCTATTTATTTTTTAAATGGCTTTTAGCATTTTGTCTGAAAATTTTCCTCAACTTTGTTTCAAAGTTCAGCAAAATGGAAACACATATTTGGGCCAAACTGGCTACCTAAATATTTTTGATTCCCAGACTTCAAGCAAAACATATACCCTACATAATGATACCAACAGCATATGGTGGGAATCTATGCTTCTGTTAGCTTTTGTTGTCAGATAATTGGATGCTGGAGGCCTGAGAAGCTAATCACTTCCTGTGTCTATTCTGGTTTTCAAGCACAGCCCTGCTCTGAGTAACTGAAGAAAGTATGTTTAGCAAGGCATGGACTGCAGCTGGACCACTTGGAGACATATCGTTGTAACTGATTGCCAATATGAGTCAGACCTGTGGCCTATAAAAAAACTTGGAGAATAAGTGATTCCTTCAAAAGTTTGTTTTAAACTGCAAATATAGTCAAATTCTCTTGAAATTCCAGTTGACCCCCCCTAAATAAAAAGAACTGCATACATGAAGGATAGCCATACATGACACATGCATTTTCTTTGTAAACCTGGGATTTAGCAAGTGGTGCATGCATACCAAAGGGATCTGAATATATCATTGTTGCACCAGTGGGTTTAACTGGTTCAGGCATAGCAAACAAGATCTTGCAGCATTCAGACAATGAGAAGCACTGAAAGATAGAACTGCAGTAGTGTAATCATGCTAATACATTTTATCTTCAGATGCAAAATGAGGGGCTTCTCACTTCTGGGTCATTTTTTCTAAGGAATTTGCTGGGACAAGTTGAATGGGACAGAGAGGAATGAGTTAAGTTTGGGAAGAATGGAACAAAGGATCTGTGCCCACTGGCACATTTCCCTCCATAACTTGGAATGGGAGCCATCATGATTCCAAATCTCTTCATTTCTCAGCTATAAGGCACATATCCATGGAGGCAGAGGACCCCATGCCCATCCCGTATTAATTTGTACAGATGATGACAATCTACTTTCACTGCTAAATACCCCTCCTTAGTTCAAGGGGCTGATGACCCAGGTATATGTGTGTGTGTGAGAGAGGATCAGTATGGCATTGCTAGGTGACTTTTCCATTTATACTTTTATAAAAACTCTAGAAAATCCCATACTTTTAATGCTATATTAAAAGAACATTAACCAAGTTCCAGAGTCAAGCACTTAAACTTTAGGAAATGCTAAAAGTAGACATCCCTAATTCCCTCCCCTTGTGCATATGCATTTATGACGTAGCCTGTCATGGCTATTCAGGATCCTTTTCGTTCCTTGCACAGAATGGATCTGCTCTGGGGATGAATCAGGCTTGTGCTGTGAAGGAGGCTGGTGTCTGTCATCAGAGCCCTGTTTTATTTGTTATGGCAGCTGGAAAGCATATAGCAGGAGCTTCAGGAAGAGAAAGAATAGTCCTATGGCGAGGCAGCTGAATGCTGCCCCTGAGAAACAGCTTCTGTCCCTCCATGTTACAGAGTTCCTGTCTGACTTCCCTCACACTGGAGGCTGTTAAAATTTGTTCAAATACTGTACATCAAGTTAAAATACCTTAGTTAGATCAGTAGCATAATCATGTGTAGGTGAGTGGGGCACATGTTCTAGGTGCTGCCTAAGGGGGGCACTGGAATTAAGCTAGGAGGGCACCTCACTCTCCTCTCTTCCTCTCCCCACACCTTGTACCTTCCCTGCAGTGGCTCCGGCAGTGGAGAGAACAGAAAAGCAGACACGGTGCATGGCTGGAAGTTTGCTGCTGCTGCTGGAAAAATCACCTCCTTTTTGGACACTGAAAACTGGTCTTTTTTATGGGCTGCTTGGTAATCTCCCCCAGCTGCAAAGAACCTACAACTGCTGAAGTATGCACTGCTGATGCCAGGGCACAGTAGTGGCTCTGTGAATTAGGCAAAATCTTCCAAAAACTGAAGTACTGTATATGCCATGGGTAGAAAACAGGACTGAGCAAGGACCTGAGGCTCCTGCAATGACTGGGAATCACTGTGTGAAGAGGAGCCAGACAAGGAGATACTCCCCATTGCTGCTAAGGTAGATGGAAAATTCATCTCAGAATAGAAAAGCCTTAGGATTGGTGTGTGTAGATACATCACACTTCCAATCAGGGTTTTGTAAGTGGCTGAATGCACTGATGCTTTTCTACCATTAATTCAATAATGCAGTTCTGGGATAACCATTGTGATGCTCTATTGCAGAACAACAAAAGAAAAGGGGTGGATACCCCACCTTTCCCAGGGCCAGAATTGCAGCAGGAGAACCCTTCAGTCCTGGGGGAATGGCCATGAAAGCCCCATAATAGGGAAATACTTACCCAGTGCAGGCATGGTGGCAGAGAGCCAGCAGCAGCAGGAGGAGCCACTCGCATGATTCATCAGGTGCTTATCTGTGTGGCTGGGGCTGGCGCGGGGTGGTGATGTTATTTGGCAGGCATCCTTAAAAGCCAGCTGCTGGGATGGCAACAGGTGGGAGGTGGCTGTGTACTCCCCACTGGTACAGCCAGCACTGCCTCCAGCCAGGGACCCAGGACAGAATCCCAAAGAGGAGTTTGCACCTTGTTGGAGTGGCACCTGGTGCCAGGCCAAGGAAGGATGCCAAGGGACTAACTACTGATTTGCACACAAGGATGCATGAGTAGAAAGCAAAACAGTGGCCTCCCTGATACTTTTCTGTTTAACTTCTTTATACATTTTCATTGCCCCTGAGGTCAGAGAGTGGGCCTGCATATCGCTCCTGGGGCTGAGGGACCAGGGGTCCTGGGGGAGTCTAGGCAAGAACTCAGAAGGCCTACCAGCTTGCTCAGCAGTTAGCAGGTGCGCAGTCACCAACAGGGAGAGCAATCACCTGAGTGTAGTGCAGACTGTCTATAGGCTGAGCCCAGCTATAAGGACTCTCATCTGGCAAGTGGCTTGCAACTAGAAACCACACTCATATAACCACATCCAAGAGCAGATCAAGGCCATGCCACAAGGACTGGTGCCCAAGGGGTTTTAACCATCTGGCACACAACCAAGTCCATCAGGTTGACACATGGAAGGGGTATAAGGAAGGTAGAGCCCCAGGAACATCCACAGGTGACGCCTCTGGACAAGTCTCAGTTATAAGGGAACCTTCTGCATTTGGACAAGACAACAAGATGTGGTGGGTGAGTATCGGGGGCTTCCCTTGTGAAGTGACACACAATCAACAAGGGTGCCTGAGAAAGAGCATAACCGAGTCAAGAAAACCTAACCTCAAGCCACTCGGGAGTGGTTACTCTAGTCCAGAAGGGCACATGCACTTTGGGATGTCCTGGGACAAGCTTTTAGCAATTCTTATCCTATGAACCTTTTTAGTGCTTGTCCTGGGACAATGGACATGGATATCTGAACAATCACACTTTGTCCTAGGATAAAATGTTTTCTGCCAGAACAAATGCAAGGTCTGTTTGTAGCCTTAGCATATGTGAAACACTGGCATAGTACTATAGTGATTAGCTCTATAAAAACCCCAAGAGGAAATCAATACAGCTGTCTTCAAAACAGGTTTTGAATAGTGTGCAGTGAACAAGGATGGGATTGCAGGTTGGACACTGATGCAAAGATAAAATACAGAATAGGGGCTAATTAAGTGAGCACCATACATTCTCAGCACTGAACGAGGCAGCAGTCCAGTGGGAAAAGATAGCATGTGATCATGTAATTAAAGACTGTATCATAATGCATACACACAAGGAAACTAAATTATATTGCTGAGCAATCTTAATACTGGTGTTTGCCAAGTTCTGAGTTCTTGGCTTTGCAACCTGAATAATGTTCATTTAAAACAGATTTATGTGCAATATATTGAGTGGCAGCAAACATTTTTGCAGAAAATGGAGTTGTTAATATCTTGATAATAAGCCTCATTGCCCTTTTGGTTTACATATTCTATACAGAAATCATGGACTATGAATATCAACTAAAGTGCATATAGATAATTCAGGGCCTTTTTTCCTCCAGAAAAACAACAGCTCTTTCTACTTGGATTATAAGGATAATCTTAATCAACTGCCAGTAGTACTAGTTGCAAGGCTTTAAAAAGGCTATGTGAGTGGTAGAAACTGGATCTAATAAGTGCTTCTTCTTACCTTGGCTGGGATCTTCACAAGCACCTAACAATTTTAGGATGTTTGGAAAGTCCTAATCCCCCTTGTCATGAGACAAGAAGAAAAGAACGATCAGTAAAACTAACTGAGAGGACTCACTGCCGCAACACATCAGTGAGGACAAGAAGTGTTGTAGGATTCAGGAGAAATAGATATTTGGATATGAGAAAAAGTATATGACAGGACAAAATTGAAAAGGCACAACTTTAACATGCAAAGGGTTAGGAAGAACCTAGTTCTGATATTCTACAATTGTCCACTGTATTGTCAGCATTTAGAGAATTTCAACTCAAGGCCTCTTTTTGTGCAGTTGTAATAACCCACACCTGTATAAGGCAATAGCAGAAAGGGTTTCACAGGTGCAAAATGCTATACAAGGTGCAAAGTAGTAAAACAAAAATACCTCAGAACTTAAACAGAGGGTTTCCTGATATTTCCCCAGGCTAGTAAAAATTACTTGACCCTAAGTTACTAACATGGCTGTACCTAGAGTGAGGGCCATACTTCACCTCTTCCCCATTCTCAGTGACATCAGAAAATGTCCTGTGGCAAAGTGCTATGGTCCTAACTACACCAAACCATAATATGGTGTAACCACAGTATGGCCCTAAGCACCCCAAACCGCAATAGGGCTTAACCACAATATGTCCCTAACTACACCAAACCTGAATGGCATCTGGAAAAAAAACCTATTTGGTAAAAGTCAGACTCCCATCAGCCATATAGAACTTATATGTTCTATATCCCTTATATCACAGTGCTCCTGGTCTGTAAATTATATGCCATATTTAACTTGCTTTGGATGCAGGACTACTAAGTGATAGCTGAACCCTGTGGGGAACGTCTTATTTGGGATGACAAAGGCACTGCTTTCAGCCTAATATTCACCGATAGGGCTGAGGATGACAGTCATATCTCACTATTTAACAACTTAAATGGTATATTAACCTTTTCTTCTTTAGAAAGTAAAAGTAATTGATAATGGGTGGATATTACTTGGAAACATAGGACACCTATACATATGACGGACCTCTTCTCCAACATGTGCTATAAATCTGCTGAAGCATGCTACTTAGCATGCTCCAACAGTCTCCATGTCACATGTATTCAAGGTTTCCACATTTCAAAATGACTTTAGTTAACAAGCTTTAGTTAAAGTGCCCACGCTCCCATTTTGAAGTGTGAGATGAAGAATGCATGTGACGCTGCAAGCACTTTAATTAGAGTGACTCTCAGAGCTGCTTTACTTAAAGCACCTGCAGCATTAAGTATATTCATCTTGAAACATGGGGAAGCTGAATACATATGATGTGGAGGCTGCTGGAATGTGCTAATTAGCATGCTCCAGCAGACTTGCAATAGATTTGATTGAGTCTGCTCTGATGCCTGCTAATTAGCACATGGCAGAGCAGAGGTCTGTCATGTGTATAAGTGCCCTCAGAGCTGCTCTAATTAAAGCACCCTCCCCCTCCACTTCGGAACGTGTATAGACGCTCATAGACTTTGTCATCTCACATAAGGCCAGTCATCTCTTCAGGGCAAATGACTCTATCTGAAGATTATGACTGCCCCTCTAAATAGCTGAGCTTCACACTGCACATCTGGAGAACTCTCTGGAATAGACTGGTCTGCACTCAGTTTGGGATGGTTTGTGAAATCCTTGCTGGTATTGCTGAGCAGTGACTCACATGAATGACTCACCCCAGTCATTTCAACAAGACCCTTAGTATGAATAATTGCTCACCATTGTGAGAAAACACTCCACAATTTGGTCCTTTTATTAGTAATTGAACATTTGCAATGTAGCATATGAAACCTTGACTGAATCTGGCACAATGAGTTAAAAACCATTTTGCTGGCTCTCTATGGAATTAATTATGAAAAGGAAAGGAGGAGGAGGAGGAATACATTTTTCATAAAGAGTATATAGTATATTCTGTCCAGGGCAGAATGCAAATCTGTCCTTAAAGCTCTGATAGATAATTATAAAGATGACAATAATCAGTAAAAAGAGAGGGGTCCGTAGCCACAGTCTCTAAGTCTGCAAAAATGATTTTAAAGATGATGTCTCATTTAAAATGAGTAGCTAGATAGAAGACTGAAGCTTAAAGGTTCATCAGGAATTCAAAAGCACAGCCACGAGTCCAAGAGGGGAGAAACAACCACATGGAAGTAATAACAGGAGAGGGATCTGTAATGTCTGCCCCAACAGAGAAAATGGAAAATCATTGCAGTGCATCTGCCCCAAGGGCTCTGTCATACAAAATGCCCTAGCTTTCTGTCTTTATAAGATTTTCATTCATTTTAAAGAGATAAGTTAGAAGATTAGGAAATTCTTCCTAATTGAAGTAGTGTCTAGCTACTAGAGTTGAGCAGCTAATTCATAAGGACTAATTTAATCAAATTATGTTGTTTTGTTTTGTTAAAAAATACAAATATGTTTTAGCAGACATTGGAAAGATTCTCAAATAATCTGAGAATTTCTTCCCTACTCCTTCCTCAACAAAAGGAATAGGGAATTATTTACTATAATTTTTGTGTGAGTGACTTAATCACAAACAGTTTATGGTTAAAGCTCAGAAACTGAAGACATTCTCTATGTTTGTCAGTTTTATTAGTCATGTGCTTGTGCTGCTGATCCTTGACTTACTGCTAGACATAAATTGTGAATTGGATACAATTTGCAATGTACAATTCTGTCTCTGCTTGACTATTTGTCAGTTAGTGTTTTTAAATTTGCTTTCAGTTAGTGTGTGTCGCACCACCGGAGCCTCGATTCCGACAGGCCCCTGGAGCGAGACGGATGGACTCTAGCTTATTTCTTTTTCCCGCGCTAGACTTTGATTTCCCCTTTAATAGGCTGCTAGATAGATC
>JAGPOW010000261.1:86470323-86483526 GCA_030014935.1 Caiman crocodilus | reverse complement strand
CAGCCTCTCCTCGTAGGGCCTGCCCTGCTGACCCCTGATCATGTGGGTGGCCCTCCTTTGGACCCTCTCCATATTGGCCACATCCCTCCTGAAGTGTGGTGCCCAGAACTGGACACAGTACTCCAGCTGCGGCCTGACCTATGTCATGTAGAGGGGAAGGATCACCTCCTTGGACCTGCTTGAGATGCATTTGTGGATGCAGAACAAGGTATGGTTGGCCTTCCTGACCGTGTCCCCGCACTGTCAGTCCATGTTCATTGCGGCATCAAAGATGACTCCAAGATCCTTTTCTTTCTCAACACTGGCAAGAAGGGAGTTCCCCAGCCTGTAGGTGTGCCACTGATTCTTCCTCCCCAGGTGCATTACCCTGCACTTGTCAGTGTTGAACCCCATCCTGTTCTCATTGGCCCACCCCTGTAACCTGTCTAGATTTGCTTGCAGCCTGTTCCTTCCTACTAGCGTACCCACTTCCTCCCACATCTTAGTGGCATCTGTGAACTTGAACAGGGTGATTTCTAACCCCTCGCCCAAGTCACTGATGAAGATGTTGATGTGGGCCCGAGGACTGAGCCCTGGGGAACCCCACTGCCCACATCCCTCCAGGTCGAATAAGACCTGTTCACCACCACCCTCTGGGTGCAGCCCTCCAGCCATTTAGTGACCCATCTGACCATGTAGGCATTTAGAATTTATTATATATTATATTTTGTATTTATTTATTTTATTATATATTATATTTATTATATGTTATATTTTATTTTATTATATATAGGTATTTAGAATTTATTTTATCATGATGATAGGGACACTGATAGGCTTCCAAATTGGTTTAATGTTGTAAATATACCAGTAAAGCATTACCCAACTGATTGCTGTCTCTCTGCCTCTATCTCTGTCTCTGTTTCCGTCTCCGTGTGTGTGTGTGTGTAGAAAATCTTTTGTTTTAATTGTGGAAGAACATGGATTTGAGGGTATTTTTTTAAAAACGGATTTGGGATGCTGCTGCAGCAGTCCAGCTGGCAAAAGGGGTAGTATCCCCAGGTACCAATTGGCTGGGGCCCAGAAGCTCCTGAGAGCAAGTAGGCCTGAGCTGCTTGCCAGGGCAGCTTTTTGCACAGATATGGTCAGGACAAAGCAGCTTTTTGTACTGCTGGGGACAACACAGGTGCTGGCCCTGGGTTCTAGCTCCCCCTGGCTGCAGATCTGGGAAGAGCCAGGCAGAGTTATTTTGCCCCAAGTGGCACTATTTGCTTCACAACAAAGTACATGTCCGAGCACGTGCACTGAGGCAAAAAGCCCCAGCTCAAATTTGCACTGCTTCTATTTGAGCTGCTACAAGCATACATGCTTGCATGTGTGGATGCGCCCACTGTGTGCTGAGGAAAATGGCCTCGCATGCCACGCTTGGCGTGCATGCTGAGAGTTGCCGACCCCTGGTTTAGACACTTAACCTTAAAACTGACTGTATATATGTGAATACCCTTTTCTAGGCTAGGATATTTGAAGGGAGTTTAAAAACTTCAAGAAAATTTGGGCAAAATTGTTAAAAGATTCAAACAATCATTTTCAGAAAGATTTTGTTTGTAGAATTTGTCCTGCTGAGCCTGGGGGAAGAATAGAGAGTTGTGCTTTCATGTAAGGCTGAAGCAATTCAGACTTTGAAGAGAAGAGCCGTAATCGGACAAAAATGGGAATGTGTAAGTGGGCCAATCCCACAGTTTGCAGATTTTCCCCAAAAGCAGATCAGAGTTTCATAGAGAGTGAAGCTGCCTTATTTAGTGCCATTGCCAGCATATAAGAAATCAAAACAGAATGATAGAGCTCCTGGGAACTTGGAGCCACGGTGAGGTAGCCATTAGTTTAATATTGCTTCTTTCTAAATATTGAATGAGCCAGGCCAGACTGCGCTGTGGCGTAGTAAACCCTAGGCTTGACATAAAGAAGAAATCAAACAATGCGGCCTGATGCAAACCCAAACAATGAAGGGGAAAGAGAAAACTATCTTTGCTCCTTTGTCACAAAGGACAAAATAATGAGGGATAAGAGTGACTTTTAATGAACAATTAAACATTGTCAACAAAAAGCAAACAGTCTTCCAAGCTCATCCCTCCTTTAACTACAACAGCCAGGCAGAAAGTGAGCTGGGACTTGTAATTAGTGAATGATAACTTGCTTGCTTAAATGATACCTCATCTGACTTCTATATCTTATCATGACCTAGTCTATGAGCTCTGCAGGGCAGGGTATCGCTTTAACAGAGAAACAAGTATATCCCATCACAAAAAAATCCTCTATGATCCTTTGGCTGGCAGTATGAAAACCACTACCACAAGAGCGGAGAATAATACAGGCCAATTGTCCTAACTAGCTGGGATAGATGTAGCTCTGAGATAGAATTATCACCAAATAAAGTATGTGCAGAGTGCAGACCTAGCAAGTTAGAGTAGTAGAAATGTTAGATGAGTGTCTTCTAGACACAAATTACTTAAAAAAGAGAGCCTTGGTATTCTGAGTTACCTCATAAACTAGGTTACTAAAACCATTAACAAGATGTTTGCAGAAACCAAGGTGTATGAGGCTGAACGGCGGACACCACTGGGTGTCCTGGACATTGGCCACCTATGAGAAATCGAAGGGGCGGAGGGCTGTTAGGCCTCCTCAGACAGCCAGAGCCTTTCATGTGTTATCTCTGTTAGAGGTGGATTTGGGGGTCAGGTATATACACAGAGCTACAGCCCGCTGTCATATACCCTAGAAATACACAGAGGCTCCAATAAAGTTCAAAAGTACATTATAAACTCACGATCACAACAAAAACAAGATTCACAGTAGGAAACGTACATAACGTCAAGTATTAACTATATACACTGGTTAACTGCAGTGCAACATAACCAGACCTGCCAGGGGCAGCGAAGGGCAGTGTTGGGGCCCTCCCAGGCTCCCCGAGCTGGAGTGACAGTCAGGCCCTCAGTCCTTTCTCTCAGAGGGTTTCAAACTGAGTTGGGGGGAAGGGTGATAATTACCAATCCAGTGGATGGCTGAGGTCCCAGTCCAATAACACTTTTATAGGTAAGTACCCAATTATAATCCAATCCGATAGGCCACCCCTCTCTCTCTCACTGCTACAGTCACTGCTCGTATGCCTCAGGCACACAGGTATGATCACCAACCAAGTAAACTTGCACACCATCCAAACCTCAAGTACTCTCAAAGCTCCATATTCCATTTGCATGCCGAATCACGCCTCAGGATGCCTTAAATACTCACCACAATCACACCACACGATAGTCATTCTTCTCACCAGTCACACTCATGTGCACACGACACCCTACTCTTGTGCTCTCGGCACTCAGGTGTAGCACACGGCACTACTAGACCACACCAGCTACTGTGCAGGCCCCCCACATGTAAGTGGGTCACTGATATCATCACGATGGAAAGTTTAGCTATTCAAGAACCTCCTCAACCTCTCATCAGTATATGCATGCTCAGGAGGGATCTCATGTTATGGACCACATCCAACAAGGCCATGTTTAGGGCCTGTGCTACCAATCATAGATACCAAAAGAAAAGATCTGATGGAGCCAGGAGAGTGTGAACTTTACACTCTTCTGCTGGAGAGATGCACTATACATTATTTATTACCAAAGACTGATTTGCTAGAACAGTGCCTATCCCCTCTACCCACTGCACAGGCTTTTGAGCATAATGCTTACTTCGTTTCTGAGAGTCAGACTGCATGGGTGATCAGTCTGTGCTGCACACTAGAATGGCTTTATTATTATTATTACTATTATTTTGTAAGAAAAAAAATGGAACCCAAAAAATGGTGCCATGATCCATTAAAAGCAAGATGGCTGCACACACATGGCACTCACTGTGACACAATCCCTTTGCCTTAGTTTCTTCTTGTTCAGCTTCAGATATTTTAGTTCCTTTGTTATGGATAGGATACCTAAAGCACATAGCCCTTGCACTGGCCAAATGATGAAGTCTGTATTCACCCCTTGCAAAGTAGAGCAAAAAAGTCAACACAAATGGGATTTTCATGGAATTCTTTAACCAGGGTATGGGGCCTTAAAAGCCTTTTCCCAAGTTCTACAATAAAGAGTTTAAAGTTTAACTGATCCCTTCCTTGAGGCCCAGTTCTTATTCATGTACCCAGAAGCCACTGTGCAGGACACATGCTCCAGGGGTGGGGGATGTTTTATTAGAGCAGCTCCAAGAGCACTTTAATTAAAGCTCCTGAAGTGTCTTGTGTATCAGCATCCCACACTTTAAAATGGCAGCAAGAGTCTTTTATCTAAAGCTTATTTGATCAACTTTAGATAAAGTGCCCCTACCGCCATTTTGAAGTGTGGATACACTGATACATAAGACATAGCGCCTGGCTGGAACACGGTAATTATAGTGATTGGGTCTACTTCTACGCACTGTAATTACAATGTGTTGGAGCAGCCTCCATGCTTGTATATGAGCACTCAGGTGTGCCCCCCTTCACATGCCAAATTCCTAGTTTCTTTAATGAGACCTACTCAGGATCTGCTGGCTCCTAATCTCTGTCTTAAATGATTAGCCCTGCATTTTATTCCTTTCCTTAGGACACAGGATCAGTCCACCAATGTTTCTTAATTTGTGCCTGATTGCAAATAGATACAAACCTAAACATATCTTTTTCAGCACGCGTGTCAAACTAATTCAGCCTCAGAGCAAATCCAGAGAGCAGGGCTCTCTGGAATTCAAATCTAGATCAGATCAGATCAGATCTAGATCCTCCAGTAGTGTCAGGTGGTAGGGCAAGTGACTGCGGAGTGAGCAGTGTCAAGGAGCCACAGGAGGTAATAGAGCTGTTGCTACATAAAGCTCAGAGATGTGTAGGTAGTTAAAATTAATGTTGTGCATTTTATAGCCCAGTTAGTAACATTGCAGTGAATAATCTTACTTGTTGCATTTCTTTTTGTGTTACTTTAAATTCACAAGATGAATGTTACAGTAATAAAGCGGCTTCGTACACATTTTCTTGGCAGGTAAGTAAGAAAGGATGCAAAGGAAATAAACAGTAGGGAAATGCTAAAAGAGTACATTTCTTATACATCTCTTTAAACAGTAGTACTGGCTATATACAAACCCTACCTCCCACTGAAGGTGAGACACTCATTTCAATTTATCAGTAATTAAAAAAAAATATGCTACCGATATTCAGGAATAAGAGAAAGTAAACCTCAATAAATAGGAAAAAAGTTTACCACTTGGAAGAAAGGAAGAAGCAGACTGCAGCCATCTAACAAAAATATACCTCAAATGGCATTTGATAAAGTAGGTTGTTGTCTACAAAACATCATGGTTTTGAATCACTAGGCCAGGTACAGACAGTACACTTTTACCGGTATAAGTCATTAGAAACCAGTCTATACCTGTAACAGAATAGAAGTTTGGCACACAAAACTGGTCTATACCTGTAACAGAACCCGTAACAGAACAGAACAGAAGTTCTACATGTATGCTTTATTGGTTTAAAAATGGTGGAACCTGGTCTATATTTGCTTCCCCCCACCAAAGGGTGAATGTGTGTTCTGTTCACTACTGACCAAAACTATACCACTTACAGAAAAAATGTGCAACTTAGATCAATTCCGTCTTGGGTTTTCTGAATGTCTAACCTAACCCTAGTGTCTAGGCCATCTTGCTCTGCTTTCTGCTTGATTATTTCAGACCAATATGAATTACCATCTCTGCCTACAACTGTTTGCCGTTCCTAGGTTTAAGGGCCAGATAGCAAAAGAACCTTCCAGGAAAGATTCCTGCCAGAGAGGAACCAATCCTGGAGAGTTCAGCAGTAACCAGGCAATTACCAACCAAGACACTCTAAAGGTGTGGGTGAATTGCTGACTTTCTGAAGACAGAAATTTGGCTATAAACTACCCTGAGATGTGTGTAGGTGATGCATGCCTAGCATGTCTGAGCTGGGTGCTCCTGTTCTTACATATTCATTTTCTGACTAGAACTCTAGATGGTTTTTCAACATTAGAAACAAAATGGGTACTGGCCTTAATTCTCCTCTAGACTTTTAATTCCTAATGAAGTCCAGCTGGGTGGAGTCTCTATGATCATTTGAGCCTCAAGAAAATGTCCTGATTGCTTTGTTATCAAAATATCTTTGACCTAGAAAACAGTGGAAAGTATTCTCGATTTCAGTTATCTTCCAATGAATACAGACACATCTTCGTGTTCTTTGCATGTCTCAAGCCATTAGGAGGTTAGCATCTGAAAAAAACACAGTGAAAATGATGTAGCACAGGGGTGGGCAAAATATGGCCCACAGAATGGATCCAGCCCACCAGCTGATTGGATATTGGTGCCTACCTGTTGATTAGATCTGGCTTGTGGCTGCCCCATGGTGCTCTGCGTGGGGCTGAGCCCTGCCTGCTCCTGCCCAGGGCAGCTTACACTGTGCTCCCACTTGCACCTGCCCTAGTTCTGACCAGCATCCACAGCTTCGCAGCAGGGCTGCTGCCAGTATGGCTGCAGCCACCCAGGTGCCGCTTGGCTGCCCCTACCTCCAGTGGCTCCTGCTGCTCCTTCCTCTGCTGTGCTGCCTCAGGCACCTAGGAAGAGGGGAGTTGCATCTGGGCAGTTCCTGCCTGTGCATGGGGCTCCAGCTGTAGCTCCCAGCTGCCTTCCACCCACTGGGACTGCTCATCGTGCTGTATCAGCAGAGTGGGTGAGTGGCTGGGAGCTGAACTTGGAGCCCTACGCACTGGAGCAGGAGCTGCCTGGTTGCAGCTTCCCCGACCTGGAGCAGAGCAGCAGGGCAGAGGGGGAATAGGAGCCTCTGGATGTGGGGGGAGCAAAGTAGCACCCAGGTGGCTGCATTGGAGAAGCCTTGCTGGGAAGCTGTGTGTGCTGGCTGGGGCCAGGACCAGCAGGCATGGGCTGCCCCAGGCAAGGGCAGGCAGGGCTTGGACCCACAGGGAGCACCATGGGAGCAGCCACAGGCTAGGTTGGGGGATGGATCACATCTGCACCACCTGGGTGAGCTCTGGTGGACATGCCCTCTGCCCCCCCCAGGCTGGCTCCCAGGACCTAGTGTGCAGGCTGCCCTCCACACCTCCCTGCCACACTTGCCACACCCTCTTCACACAATATAGAAGAGTAAGACTTTATTTTGAGCTATTACACAATCACCTCTACATACACTACTCAGAAAAATATAAATCAGGACAAAACATTTTTTAAAAAAATGCAAATGTGTTATACTAGATGTTTGACTTTTAGTATATGATTTGTTTTTATCTATAATTTGTTAAAATGATACTTTCTAAAAGATTTTGTGTGCACAGCCCTCAACAACTCACCACAACACACTAAGTGGCCTGCCAGCTAAAATAATTGCCCAGTAAATAATTGAAGTAGCAGTAACACACAAAGGGTAAATTCACCAATCTTCCCCATGAACAGTAAGATCAGAGCTATACCCTGTGTCTAGCTTAAACAAAAAACACATTTCCGATTAGGTACTATTGATTCTTCCATGAAAGGATGTGATATGTTTATAAGGTCAGGCATTAAGAACCACTCCCCCACAACTCCCTTTTTGCTAACTGACTGTGTTGACTCAGAGAATCTGTCAATCACTTGACAAGAGTGTGTGCATGCAGGCTTTAGCTTCTGTACATGGGAATCTAAAAATACAGCGTGATGGGGAACAAACAAGACTATGCGGTGTATCCAAACCTTGTGGTGTATAAGAACATGGCAAAATGCAGAAATGGTATTAAACCTTGAAATACAAAAAGCCACTTTGACACTGGACCTGACAAGATGTCTCTTCAGGAACCTTCTCTACGTCATAGAGAGTGAGGGGAACAAAGAAAGTGGCCAACATATGGGTTGCAGTGGGGGCATTCAAAGAACAGGATAAAGCTGGGAGTGATGTCAGTGCACCTGTAATTGTCAGCCTGGTATTTTATCTGTCAGCCCCCAATCACTCATTAATTATTTAAAAACAGTCCTTTTCCTTGGCTTGTGGTCTCTTTAATTGGTCTCTGGTGCCGTAAAGAAGAGAGAGGCAGCCGAAGTAGATTCCTTGGAGTCAGGCTAATACAACAGGTCCAGGATCACATACTCAGAAACAACTTTGGTCCAAACATGGTCTGTTGCTTTCAGGAGTCCAGTCTGAAACTTTAAGTTGTCCGAGAGATTCACTGTAATCCTCTTGTAGGTCTAAAGCAGGGCAGGCAAAATATAGATGAAATGAAGGGCATGTATGCACGACACTTTAAGATGGGTTAAATGCTTTTGCCCTATTTTAATGGTGTTGGTGTTTGCATGTGGTGGCAGCATACTGTGCATTAATTCCAGCCACTGTAGCCCATTTGGCGGTGTAATGTGCCTTAAATGATTTTAGGGTGTAGCAAACTAAAACACCTCTGAGAAGTTTTAGTTTGCTGCCCTACAGCCACAGAGCAAAGCACTGAGCTCAGTGTGGCTCAGGGACTATGCAGGCAGCCTGGCAGCAGCCCAGGAAGGCAGGCTCCACTGAAGGGAAAAAAAAAAGCAGTAAGCCTCATGATCTCCCCCGCCTCCCCCAGAGTCTGCTTGTCTGCATGAGCGGGGTCCTGGTCCTTCTCTGAGTGGCTGCGATGCCCCTGGGACTGACTGAGCCAGGTGCCTGTGGGCGTCTGCCACCTGGGGGGTGGGCCACCACTGCTGCAGAAGGTAGCACCAGTCCCCCTCCCCCCACAGCCCAGGGACTGTTCCACCTGCTGGCAGCTTACCTTCCCCTCCCCTCCCCTCTCTACCACCGGAGAGGCAGGTAAGACACAGGTGTATATGACATGGTGGTTTACTTCACCCTAAACTGAAGTAGTGTTTTTAAAAACTCACCACTTCAATTTAGGGCCCCCGTTTTGTGTACACATGCCCTAAGCCTCCTTTGCAGACGTATGGCCATATCCCTAGTTTGGATTCTCATGGCCAAATTTTGCTTCAAGCTACAGATTATAAATCAAGATACATTCCATCTGATCCATGAGGGCGGACTTTAAATGCATGTGTTAGATTAGGGGTGGCCAACAAGTGGCACAAGTGACATGGGCAGCCTCACATGACAGACTGGGCGTGTTTACATGTGCATTTACTGTGCTGTAATTACTGCTTAGTAAGTGAGTTTTAGACTGGTGTCTACATGTGTAGGCATTACAGAGCAGTAATGCTGTGTGTGCACTGACTTGAGAGTAAAGTTACTCCCAAGTCAGTCCACACAAACAGGGCTACTGAGCAGTAAGGCATCTACATGTGCTTTACTGTGCAGTAACTACTTGAGAGTAAATGTTCTACCTGCATCATGAGCTAGCATAAGTCACCATAGTTACTATGCAGTCTGGGTACGTATGTATAGATGTGTGCATGTACTGTGCAGTAATTTTTGGTTACCGCACCGTAACCTAAGTTAAGGTGCAGTAACAGTGCATTTGTAGACATGCCTACTGAGGAGGGAACAGGCAGCACAGTGGAGCTAAAAAGGGCAGGAAGCAAAAAAGATCACATCAGGCTATGCAGAAAACGGAAAGCAGAATAGCAGCTTGGTAAGGGAGCACAAGACATGGAACAGGAAGCTGAGCAGGAGATTAGGTACGGGAAAGGGATAAGAGTGGCACTCGGGGGTTGTGGCACACAGGTGATTGCACAAAGAGATTGGTCTCCATGGTCTTAGATTATAAGCTCTTCAGGAGAGATACTATATCTCTGTATATAGTGCTGAGTATAGTGAGACCACAATCTTCACAAAGCCTCTCAGTGCTTTTGCAGAGGAGAGAGTGCTGATCACTTCAGAGATGACTGAATGCAGTACCCCGTCCCCTGGTACGTAGCAGAACTACACAATGGTTTAGGATGAGGAGGGATCAAGTGAAAGTGAAATTCCTGAGGGAATTTTGGAAGAATGTAGTTACCAAACTGAAGTGATCAACCTACAAATATAGTAGTCAAGCCAGCATATCTTCTTTAACTAAAAGTTTAGTAAATTCATTTGAAGCTTTCTAGCATGACATTGAGAATAGTTACAGATGATATACTATAGCTGAAGGAAGTCTAAAGGACCCACTTAAATGACAAACTCACTCAGTAGAAAAATGGGACTGGGACCTAATTTTACAAGAGCATGTGGAGAATGTTGTGGTGATAAATCAATGCTAAATGAAACAAGGCTTTTACCTCCAATTTGCATATTTACCAGTGTGCAGTCAGTGTAGGGCCAAGAATGATACTTTCTCTTTGTGAAATATCCGTCATACCCTGCAATTGATTCAAACCAACACATTAATTCAAGTGGCCAGATTTTGCAAGCTGAATACTTTCCCAGAGGTCTAGGTTCCCAGTGATAAGCGCTCTCCTCTCCTTAGTTCCTTTCCATATGGGGAAAAGCTACTCTAAGTTGCATATATTACTGTTGATGTTGCATTAATTTAGGTTTTTGATATTCTCAGTCCATAGCGCCTCTGTGATATCGTCACATTTAAAAAATCACTTTTGCACATACTAGAAAACTAATAGCAAACTGGTGCTTAGCAAGCAAAAAACACCACAAAAAACAAACCCAAATATATGTTCATATTCCTTTGAACTCAGCCCATTTCTTCTCACTTTTTAAATCAAATGTTGCAATCAAATGTATCTATGTAGGGGGATCTCTTTCACTCTCTTATTAGTACCACTTTTAGGCAGATCCAAGTACAAAATTGGGGCCTTGGCTGCCTACTTGCCATTGATTAAGGGAAATGGATACCACAGCAGTATGCAAAACTATTTATTGACCTTTCTATGCTTCAAGGATCAATTAAGATGTCTTTCTGTAATAGAAATTTGTTGACTTCAGCTCTCCTACTTTTATAGACAGAAGTATAGGGGAATGTTTAATCTATGTGACAGTATGTGGCCTTCCCTGTACCTTCTACATCCAGTGTATCCTATCATATTCCAAAATAAGCAAGCATTTATTGTGTAAAAAATATTTTAATACTATATCATTATCATTGTACCTGGTGACCAAGAAAGGACCATGCTAGGCTGGTAGGCACTGTACAAAGTAGGAAACAGTCCCTGCAGCAAAGAGCTTATAACTTAAATAGAACTTGCCTCTTATTTAAAACTGTTCTTATTAAAACTTAAAATTTAAGTCTGATTGAACGGTGAAAAACTTAGTGCTGATCATGAGCATTTGAAAACAGGGAGTCAACACTTGAACAATTCCCATTTCCTGCTTTACGTTGCCTTGCTTTATATCCAGCTAGATCCTCATGGACTTAGCTTAACATGCTAGCAGATCAGAGTGACCATGCCAAGAAGAAAATTTGGTGCACCATTTTTTACCCAGATATAAATGACTGCACAAGGTACAAGGCAGCAGAGAATCAGGCAGTGCACCCTTAATGCTGTGGTAATCATAAAACTAGGTAAATATGTAACTATGGATTGGGCAAGAGCCCCAGCCTGGATCTGAAATAGAACAGGAAGCCCAAATGGCCAACAATCCACCATGGTAACTTCAATATTACTGAAATTAAGCAACAATAATATCCTCAATGCTAGGGTTCTGGCCAGTCTGATTAAAAGGAATTAAGACTTTGGCTTGTCCTGTTCTAGGGGTAGGATTTTAGTCTGGACTAGGGCTAAAGATGGAAGACTAAAAGCTACAATAAGGATGGATTTGATATTGGGGATCTGTCCTATCTCACATTAGAAAACTGGATTCAGGGTATTGGAGCAAGTTAGTCTAGAATTACCCAGCACAACACACTGCCCTGCAGACATATCTGGGCTAGCTCTGAACAAGCCAGTTTGGGGACCTGAAGCAGTATAGCCACAGTGGCATGGCACTATGCTCAGGCTAGTAAGCTCCACTTAGGAAAATGGTATAGTAGCCTTGGAGGAGTGCTGTGCTCATATAATCACTATTTATAGCTCTTGAGCTTGCTCAGGTCTATCTAACATAGTATTTAATTGTGCCATGTAGATATATGCTTCATGCTAGGGTTAAAGATAGGTTATAGTTAAGAATCTGGTTTGTCCAGGGACTGAAGTTATTGCCCTGTGTCAGCAGTCCAGGGATAGGATGGAGGTGGTTGACAGACAGAAAAATCTACCTGGAAGGGATAGAAAACCGAATTGGTCAAGGAGAGAGTCTGCTATGCTTTTAGTTTACTAAGTTATCTGCACAGTCTTAAGGGCCAAAGCTAACGCAGCCCACTCATGCCCATCAAATCAATCAAAGCCAATTAAGGAAGTTTGAGTAGTGCCCTCAGCAGAGAACAATAGGGCTAATTTTCCACTGAGCACTTAGCATAGCTTTCACTTCCTATACTCATTTAAAATGTAATTTTGGCATTTACATATGAACCTTTGTATCTAACCCTGAATTTAAAAATGGAATATGACACCCATAATGAGTAGTTCAGATGAAGAATAATGGATGCAAATCTACAAGGCACTTTGACTATGGAACTGTTGTCCTTCACTTCATGTAGCTTAGTTTGTAACAAATCTGTACCAGCCATTATTCCTGGAGAGTTAATGCAGTCAGTGTCTGGGATCTATTAATGTAATCGATTTGCTGAGAGCTCCAGAGACCCACCAAACAGTCTGGCAACCTATGGTCTCATCAGAGTAGCTATTTTTTTAACAGCTACAAATTGCAAGGATATGATCTTATATTCCTTTCATCCTTTCAAGTCTCACTACAGTCCTTGAAAGTTTTTAAGTGCACATGGAAGCTGCATTCCATGTCAGGACTCAAGTGCATGCAAGATGTGAACCTTGCTTCTCTGGATAAATTGAGATTATTGAACACAAAAGGCTGAAAACACAAGAGAGTAATTTTTGAAACAGTGTCCACACTGTATTCAAACCTAATATGGTTTGGGACACTTACATCTGACTGGTGCCACATGCAGTATACTGGGGCACATTGTGACCATTGTCCTTAGAACTGAACATCTCTGTGGAGCTGTCTGGGAATTCATACAATTCCCAGCGACTCTGAGGATCCCCAAAAGCACCTCAGTGTCTTATAGAAGAGAGCTTGCAATGGGTTACTGAGTTGTAGAGTGTGACTCTGGCCAGTCCCCCGTTCGTTGGTACCTCCTGCAGGGTGCCCCTAACCCCTCATCTCGCCCGCCACGACTTTGATGAAATCTAGATATCTGA
>JAGPOW010000261.1:86447589-86470223 GCA_030014935.1 Caiman crocodilus | reverse complement strand
CGGTTCCTCTTCCCCCTGCTCCCACTTCCCTGGTAAGTTTCTTTCGCCTCCTCTCGACCCCAGGGGTCCCTCTCGTGCCCCTAGTGACGGCCCGACGCCATCACATAGAGGAATTCCATCTCAAAAAGGACTGATACAGTAACAGAAGCATGACTGCTGGGCAATGCTTAGCAAGTGAAATATGAATTTTAGTGCCACATATAGACACATATACAACATATGGCACATCTTTTTTTTTTTCCTTCCATCCATCCACTTCCCGCTCCCACTGAATGTGCAGTACACATAAGGGAAAGGATCCAGGCAACACTAGCTATCAGTTTGCAGATCTGCAGCATCATATTTGCTGCGTAAACAGTTACATATGTAGCCCGGGTACACCCAGGGGTGTGCCCTGTCCACCAGTGGAAGGAATGGGGTTGTTAGGCAAGAGTGCTGAGAGAGGGGCCTGCCATCTGAGAGCTGTATTTACAGTAAAATTACTTTGTGACACCTTACATAATAACCTGCAATCAACATATTGCATCATGTTGAGGGACTGTAAAATTATAAACTGGGTGATTCATAGCATATGCAATAATTAACCCCCTTGCACAGAATAAGAATTAACACTTTGGAACAGGTAAGTTAAGGCATCAACATAATAAATACATATGAACATCAACTTAGATAAATCCAGGTAGGCTGAGCTAGCTATACCATAGACATATACAGACAACAATACAGGTAAGTTCCAATAATAGACAATAAACACATATAGACAATGAAGCTAGATAAACCCATATAAACTCCCTTAATGAGTACCCATAATTATATTCATCTCTACAATACAAAATAATAATAATAATAACATATGGGGTGCACTCAGCACCTCTTGGGGTCTTCCCTGGAGCCCCTCCCCTAGGGCCCCAAGATGGATACACCCTCTCCCACAATGGAGGAGGGTGGAGGCTGCAGACCCTCTTCTCCCAAGCCCACTTCCCTAGCAACTTATGGTCCCGCTCTGAAGCAGCCAAGGCTTGTCCCCTGGTGGCCAGTTCCATGAGGGCTTCTCTCCGGCAGCACCTCCAGTTCCTCTTGATGGCCTGGTGCCCCGCACTGGGCACCCAGGGTGCTCCCATGGGAGACGAGCTCTTACTGGCTCCAGTTCCCTGGCCACACACCGGGGTTCTTCCCTTTCCTGAGCTCTGGGCACCGGGGCTCTTCTAGTTTAATGCAGAGCCATGCAGCAGGGCTCCAGTTACTTGGCCTAGGGCTGGGGCTAATTTGAGCAGCCTCGAACTGCTCCTAGGGCCAGGCCTCCATGTGCCGGTCTGCACACTGGCTAGGGCTTGAGCAGCCTCAAGCTGCTCCCAGGGCTGGCTCTCCATGCACCGATCAACACATCTCCTACCCAGCCACTTGCTGGGTTCGCAGGCTCAAGCTGCATGCGTTGAGCAGCTCCTAAAGCCTGAGCATGCCTGAGGCAGTTTCTCAACGCATCGTTGAGGCTTAGGTGGGGTCCCAAGGACAGTTTTTTCCAGAGCTCGCTGTAGCTCTCTCTCTAGCATGCTGAGCACACTCTCCTTTTACACACTTCAGGGGCTGCACCCCCGAAGTTCTCCAGACCTGGCAGGGAGTGGTCTCGAACCAGGTCCAGATTGGTCTTTGCCCCCTCCCTTCAGGGAAAGGGCATGGCCTTGTTACCTTGGCTTGCTTCTGATTGGCAGATAGGCCCCACCAAGTGGAATTGCAGAATCTTGAGCCCAGGACACATCCGGAGCTCAAAAGGTAAGTCTGCTATTCATATAACGTATTTACTGCTTGTCAAGCCTGTCTTTAATTGCATTGTGACATGGCAAGGAGCCACTGCTGGCTATGAGTTTGATACTGCCAGTCTGACATGCCTGGAGGCAGTTTCTTTGCATAGGTATCTGGGGCTTATTCATCATCACCACAGAAGTTACACACTGTATATCTCAGTGTGCATGTGTACACACACACATACACACACACACACAATAGCACTTCCTGAGGCTCACAATAAGAACCTTTAACATTATGATTTGAAGAAATGTTTTGATAAGGAACATGTGGAAAAGTACATCCTTCAAATGTTTGGCTTGGAATGCTTTTTAAGCATTGAATTTTTATCCTATTGCTTTTCTGCTGTAATTCTTTGAAAAATAGCAGGAAACACAAATGTAGGCGGAACTGTGAATATTTGCAGCTGCCCTGATTGCAGAGATATTGCTGAGCTCAGCACTCTCTTTCACACTGACTTCACAGTACAGAAAGCAAGTGGGTGTAATGTCTAGTGTGGGTACTGTGAAACCACTGATAACTGAGGCTGTCGCTAAATACATAAGCACTGGCACTTCCCATCCAGGATTGCTCTGCTCATTGTGGGCATTCGTACATGTGATGATGATAAGATGTACATGTGACAAAAAATTCCCTTTGTGATGCTTAATGGCATCACACATTACATGGACATGAGTTCTGAGGGGCTTAGAAGAATTTGCATTGTGCAATGCACAATTTGCAATGATGCATTGAAACTATTAGTCAGCTTATTCCCTGGCTGTAGGAGAAGCGGGTAAGCTCCACAGAAAAAAAGGATCAGGCCCCTTGCCGCTTCTGCCTTCAGTTGAGCAGGCCTGGAGCTGCAGGGGACCCCAGTCCTTCCCTCCACGGTGGTGGTGCCCCTCAGGGCTGCTTGGGTCGCCTGCTAGCAGGCTGGGTGCTGCCCCAGCTTGGAGGCAACATCTGGTCTAATCCTACTCTTCCCTAGGAGTGCCACTGCTGCAGAGGGAAAGACCAGTGCCCCTACTTTATGAAGGAGTGCAGTGTTATGAACATAACATGAGCTCTAACTTTGGCTCTGCACTGGCTTGCTATTCCTTTTTATATAAGTTATCTATTCTCTCTGTATTGCCATTTTCCTAGTAAAATAGAGATAATCACGCTCATCTACATATTGCCTAGGCTAGCAGTGCTAATTTATCAGTTTGCTCCTTTTGTAACAAGGTGGGAAGTACTGCATAAAAGAATAGGTGAAATTTAAAAAAACCCAAAACTATTCTGGTTTCTTAAAATGAAATCTGACACAATCATTTTGCCTTTCTGAACCTCTGTGGTGTGGATTCCACTGATCAGCTTTTAACACTTTATCAGTTACCTTTTCCCTGTGGGACTTTTCTCTTACCTCTGCTATGACTTCACTTTTCTCCCTACCCAGTTAATTCTGTCATGAAATTCACATGACCAGTTTAGTAGTTTTCAAAATGCTATTCTTCATTCCAAGTTAAAACAGATCAAAAAGAAAAAATGATCTGAAAAATGCATCTTCCATCACACAATGTTATTTCAAGAGCATAGTTAAAACACACCAAAGCAGCATTATTAAAAGTGGCTCTTTTCTTGTGTAGTCACAGTGCTACTGAAGGGTACTATGTTCCTGAAGCTCCATGGATACAATGCCCTGCATTCAGAGAAGTCAAGTTCCAAGAATCTCTTGGTAAATCTTTTCTTTACAGTCCCAGAAATAAAGAAAATCAGTTCCCTATTCCTGTTTCCATTTGCACAGATGTAATAGACACCATAAAGTAGTATTCAGTACCAAAGTTAGCATTCTTTCTATAAAGCTTACTTGAGATCAGCCATGTTTCTATCATAAGTACAAACCCAAGCTCCCAGCAAGACATTGTGCTACTAGTACGTATACCAAAATAAGGGCAAACTACTAAAAATCTTCTGAGCATATCCCTAACAAGATATGCAGTAGTATCAAGAAAAAGTCAATTTTCCTTTCAACTTTGCATTGCCAAATGGCTTATTTAATATCTTTATTTAAGCCATACTGAACTGAGCCCAACATTTCCACAATTGCTTTCCATGCACAAAAGGTGCCTATACAGGAGCAGTGAGACTGCTCCAAAGCACTGAAATTACAGTGCATCAGAGCAGACTTGATTAATTGATTAATCGAGTCTACTGGAGCATGGTAATTACTGCATGCCAGCAGACTCCAGTGTCTTGTGTATTAGTGTCCCCATGCTTAAAAATGGCAGTAGGGACGCTTTAAGTAAAGCTTATTTAGGAGCTTTACTTAAAGCACCCCTGCTGCCATTTTTAAGTGTGGGGACACTGACACATGAGATGCTGTGGGTGCTTTAACTAGAGCAGCTCTTGGAGCTGTTCTAATTAAAGTGCCCTCCCCCCCGCTCCCCAAGCATATGTATAAATGTCCAAAGTGCTAGAAATGTTGGGTCTTTTATTCTTCTAAAGACATGCCATAGAGATACCACAGCAAGAGGATCAGGAGCATAACAAGCAGGACTGGAGCCCTTGGGAAACTCGGCAGGAAAGTGGAGGGGGTGGGACAGGGAGAGCACTGGATGGCAGGGGTTCTGAAAGCAGGAGGTTGGCACCCGTCCTTGCCCCTGCTGTTGCTCTTACAGCAACAGTATGATGTCCATGTACCCAGCTAGTACTGCAAGTTCCACACCATAGGACTGCTTTTGCTGCTAGGGCAGTGGTCGCCAACCAGTGGATTTCAATCCACCGGTAAATCTTGGGGCTTCTTGCGGTAGATCTCAGAGCCTCTTGGAGTTGATCCAAGGCTGGGGTGCGGGGCTGAATGCCCGCATGCATGCAAGAGTGTGCCCCAGCCCAGCATGTCAGTCTGTGGGGCAGGGAAGGGGTGGAGGTTAGATCAAAGCCCTTGTGGTGAGGACAGGATTGCAGAGCCAGGAGCAGGGGTAAATTGAGTAGGGCCCCAGCTGGGTGAGATTTGCCTACTGAGGAGGCATGCCTCAAAATCATTTTTTCTCCCTCTGCCTTGATCTGTCCCCCCTTCTCTCCCCACAGACTTACCTGCCGGGAAGGGGATGGGGTAGTGGCGGTGCCTGGTAGATCTTGGGTTGCTTTTAAATGCCAAAGGAGATCTCCTACTTAAAAAGGTTGGAGATCACTGTGCTAGGGCATGGACTCTGCACGGGTGGTGGTGGGGTGATTCTGGCACCTTGCTGGCCCACCTCTAGTTACACTACTGAAGAGGATTATCATAGTAATGGAAAGAAGTGTGTGGTTTAGCAGCTTGAACACAAGATTGGGTTTTCACCATAGACTGGTCTGTAACTAGTCACTTTTCTCATCATGGTACTGCACAGTACCGCCTTGAATTCATTCCCACCCTCCATCTGAGAGTGTGGTTGCTTATGCTTTCAGGTCTTTCCAGTTAGCAAAATGACTCCATGCACAAATGATGCTCTGGCCTCAGTTAGTTAGACCTTTATGACCTCTTAGATTGACTACAGTAATGTGATCTACTGTATCTAGGCATAGAGACTTCAGTACGTTGGAAATTCCATCTCAACAACAACAACAACAACACAGGCTATGATGAATGCATCAGACCCATCTTTCTCTTTAGTAAGTGGCTTCCCATAGAATTTAAAAGTAGGGCCACGATCTCAATCATCATCTTCAAGATTCTCAGTGGTCTGGGTCTGGAATATGTAAAAGACTGACTAAAGTTCTAGGATGAAGACTATGGTCTACAACTGTGCTCCTTTGGCACAATTCAGGTATATGGCTTTTCTATGCATGAGTATCGACCTTGAGCAACATTTCTCTCAGCAAAAACTGTTTCTGGCCTGAATGTCTTCTAGTTACCAAAATGTTCCTTCGCCTTGTACAGTAAAAATGAATGTCCTCATGCTGATACTCCCCTTATCCCCAATGTTACACTAAAGTTCAATCAGAAAACCAATTACAATACGTTTAGATTTATAGTTTTGTTGTTATTCATAATTGTTCAGTTCCAATAACCTTTGAATATAATGATGAGTTGATGCATCTCTTAGCAGTTTTTCCAAAGCATATACTCTTACAATGGAATGTGTGGATATTTTAATACTCATTGATTCACAATTCATAGATGTTAGGGTTGGAAGGGACCTCAGTATATCATCGAGTCTGACCCCCTGCCCTGGGCAGGAAAGAGCGCTGAGGTCAGACGACCCGAGTAGGTGCTTGTCCAGTCTCCCCTTGAAGACCCCCAGGGTAGGGGAGAGCACCACTTCCCTCGGAAGTCTATTCCAGATTCTGGCAACACTTATGGTGAAGAAATTCTTTATAATATCCAATCTGTCGAATTGTGGCCATTGTTCCTAGTTACTCCAGAGGGTGCCCTAGTAAATAGAGCATCTCCTATTCCCTGCTGCCCTCCCCTGATGAATTTATAGGCAGTCACAAGATCACCTCTCAGCCTTCTCTTGAGAAGGCTGAAAAGATCTAGGTCCCTCAGTCTCTTCTCATATGGCCTTGCCTCTTATCATACGAGTGGCCTCCTCTGAACCCTCTCAAGATTCTCCACAACCCTCTTGAAGTCTAGCATCCAAAACTGGACACTGCAGCCTGCAGCCTGACCAGTGACACATAGAGGGGAAGCATCTCCTCCCTGGAACTGTTCAACAAGCATCTGCTAATGTATGATAAGGTGTGGTTAGCCTTGTTGATCACTTTATCACACTGATGGCTTGTATTCATCTTGGAGTCAACTATGAAAGATTCTTTTCCAATGCTGTGCTGCTGAGAAGGTCATCCCCCAGCCTGTAAATGTGTTGGTGGTTCTTTTTTGCCCAGGTGCAGCACTTTGCACTTGTCTTTGTTGAACTGCATCCTATTTCCTTCTGCCCATTTTTCCAACCTGTCCAGATCCACCTGGATCTGTTTCCTATCCTTTGGTGTATTAATTTTGCCCCATAATTTGGTATCACCTGTGAACTTGAACAGGGTGCTCACCACACCCTCATTCAAGTCACTAACAGAGACATTAAAAAGCACTGGTCCAAGTACTGAGCCTTGCGGGACTCCATTGCCCGCATCTATCCAGGTCAATATTGACCTGTCCACCACTACTCTCTGGGTGTGACTTCTAAGCCAATTTGCCACCTACCTGACTGTATAATTGTCTACATCACAGCCTGTCAGTTTATTTACGAGAACAGAATGAGATACCGTATTGGAGGCCGTCTTAAAGTCTAGGTAGATGACATCTACCTAGACTCCTGCATCTAAGCATTTTGTGACCTGGTCATAAAAAGAAACAAGGTTAGTCAGGCAGGATGTACCTGCAATGAATCCATGCTGATTTCCTTTCAGTATTATTTTCCCTGCTAAGCTCTATAAATGTGATCCTCTATATACTTTTTTCCACAGTTTTCCCAAAGATAAAGGTGATATAACTGGCCTATAGTTTCCCGGATCCTCCTTTCTCCCCTTCTTGAAAATAGGGACCACATTGGCCCTTTTCCAGTCCTCTCAGACCTGATGGAAGCACCATGAGTGCTTGAACAGCTGTGCCAGTGGCTCAGCTATGACACTGGCCAATTCCTTCAGCACCCTTGGATGAAATTTATCCAAGCCTGCTGATTTGAACACATCCAGCCCCTCCAAGTACCCCTTCACTAAGCCTGCACTAACAGTTGGTGGGCTGACGTCCCTCCTGTGTCAATCTATGATCCAATTGGGAGATTTGTCTTGGTCTGTGTCTAGGAATACAGATGCAAAGAACTCATTGAAGAGCTCAGCTTTGCCGCCCCTCTCTCTCACCAATTGCCCTAGTTTGTCCTGTAGGGGTCCTATGTGCCTTCCTTTTGCTCCCTATATATCTGAAGAAGGACTTTTTGTTGTCCTTAATTTTCATCACCAGCCTAAGTTCCAATCCTGCCTTTGCCTTTCTGATTCCCTGCAAGTGCGAGCCAGGGAGGTATACCTCTCCTTGGTAGCTACCCCGTTTCCATAGCCTGTATACCACTTTCTTTGCCCTTGAGCTTTCCTGAACTTCCCTGTTTAACCAAGAGGGCTTCTTGGCCTCTTTGCCACCTTTTATGTGCAATAGGATTGTCTCCCTTTTCGCCTGTAGGATAACTCCCTTGAGAAATGATCACCCTTCTTGGACCCCCATTTTCCCAATGCTCTTAAGCTTTAACACCTCACTAACTAATCTCTTGAGCATGCTGAAGTTAGCTTTTCTGAAGTCTAGCACTTCAGCCCTACTGATTAGTTTACCCACCCTTCACCAGATAGTGAATTCAATCAACCGATGGCCACTATCCCCCAGGTTACATTGTATCTGCAGATTCCCTCCCAGTCATCCCCTGTAGCTAACACCAAGTCTAGGAGGGTGTTTCCCCTAGTGGGACTGTATACCTCCTGCATTAGGTGGAGGTCCTGTATGCAGATTAGGAACCTATGTGAGTGGTTAGATTTGGCCGACTGCTCCTCCCAGCAGATGTCAGGTAGTTTAGGTCGTCCGTGACAACTATATCTCTTGATCTTACAGCCTCTGAGAGCTGTCTGGAGAATTTCAGGACATCCTCCTGGTGTGGTGGTCTATAGTAGATCTCCACTACCAAGTCCCTCAGCATAATATAGCATAATTCCACAGGCATAAAACATTTAACTGACGATGTTTTATGTTTTCAGACTCTAGTGGCACCCTATAAAACAGTTCTTAAAGGGAGAAGGCTCTGTGTGTTGTTTGATGTGCATACCAGTTTGCAGTATATTGCTCCCTAAAGCTAAAGCTTGTTTGCTTAAAACATGCACCAAGGGTAGCTTTATGTACATGAGAATGCTCTGATTGCTAGAAAGAGACTCACTGTGATGTAGACAGGAAGAGACCGTGCATATCTTTCAGTAGTGTGTTTCCTCTTTGAGGCCTGGAATAAAAAATAAGACAGAGTTAAAAAGAAAAAGAAATTGAAATTTACCAGCAGCAATTATTAAGTAAAGAAAGGAAGGAAAAGACAAAAATTAAAACAAAATTACTTACACTGTATTCCTTGGAGCTTTTTCAGCCACTTTAATTTCTAGTCTTTCATGAGCATATAAAAATGCAAGCCTTAATCACAAAGCAATACTAAGCAAATTCAAGGGTAGTTTGAATGTCCATTTAACACATCTTTATAGACATGTTATGCTTGTATGTCATCTTCACATTGTGAGCTAAGCCTTCCTGAACAAATCTACTTAAAAACCATGAACAGAATGATTTCAGCTGAAGAAAACAATAAATGATGATGTTTCTCCTAACTTTCCAAACCTCATTTTGGTGCTCTGCTGTTTTCTAAGAGGGAACTTGGCAGCCAAGATACCAAGTGGTGCTAAAAAGCAATGAACAACCCCGCAAGCCCGCTTCTCCCACCCGTTTTACTTCTCTTATAAGATTAAATTTTACCAACAACGTAAAGAACAGATTGTGAGAGATTCATTCCCCCTCCCCATCCCATCTCTGATCTGCTTGGCGATGTATTTCTCTTTGGATCTCCATTTTCCCATGTGTGTATGATCCTGTTGCCTTTTCTGTCTAGATTAATTGCTTAAATATTGGACACTTTTCAGATAATATATTTTTTTAAAAAGAAGTTTGCTAAGAAACATGCTGCTCAATGTGCTTTGGAAGAGCAGCCTTTAGGTTGCTATCCCCAGACAGCTGGCGATGACCTTTTTGTACATAATTTACTCTCTGTTTAAACTGCTGCTTCTAGGCTGTAATTACTGTCTGTAGTGCCTTGTCCAACAGGGCAAATAAGCTCATCAGTCAGCAGTGTACATCCCCCTGACCAAAGGCTAAAAATCATCAGATGCCTACCTTCATGCATATCAAGGTTAAAAATGCTGCATTGCTTCTTCAAATTAGCCATTCACTGCTTTATAAGCTATACAGGCTTCAATTATGTGTATGAGTTTATACTAGACTGTTGTGAGTGACCTGACTCTTGTAGCAAAAAGAAAAAAAATCAAAGCTTCTGACTCTTTCTGGTATGTAGGTCACAGTAAAATTAGATACACACTAAGCAGCTCAAATGAGATTTTAATTTTGGGGTGGATTTATTCTATTTTTTTCCAGGTCAGCAACAGTCTTAGGTACAAGGGTTTGGTCCTGGTTTCAGGCTGTTGCCTCTCCCCATTTCTGCTCCTGAATTCCTTTTGTCTAGTTCATGTAATATTTGAGTATGATAGGGATCCTCAGTCTCCTTTAGGGTGCTGCGAGGTGATGTCTCTATGACCAGAAAAGCAACAAGCTCCTTATTTGGCTCAACATAAGTCCTGTTAAATTAATGGGGCTTATAAAGGGGGTTTATAAATAATGAGCAGAAAGTGCTTGCAGGATTAGGTTTACAATGAAGGGAGTTTTTCACAGTTCTTCAGGAGGGATTAGCAGGAGTTGGGAAGGCTGCTAATCACTGCTGCAGTCCTTCTAACCAAGAGTATTGTCAAATTTGTGATTAGAAGAACATTTCTATTGAATTATGTACTTCAGTGCTATGGAGATGCACTGATTATTTGCCAGGTAAAAAAGTAACCTACATACATGGGGAGATGATTAACGCTGACCTGTCATATTGATATGCTGCAGTTTCTGAATAAATAATATAATTTTACTTCCTTTTGATATAAAAAGGTTTTAGCATTCAGGAAATAATGTCACAGTATTATTTTACTACTGGGTAATGAGTATGTCTTTTAAGATGGCATCAGTTAGCAGGTCAGTCGATCACATCAGCAGTTTGCTTTTTTTCCACTTGTAACAAGAGCTTTTGTAGGAAACAAAGATAACGAATTGCTTTATCAACCCATTTGATTATATACTACCTTATTTTGAGAAATAATACTCTAGATAGGCAAATGGGCCAAAACTGTGACCTGATATACCATGGTGCAAATCATCAGTCCCATTTCAAGGCCACTGGTTTTAGGGGGATTTTTTTTATTTTATTGTATTTATTCTATTGTATTTTATCTATTTACTTTATTTATTTTATTTTATTCACTGATTGGAGAAGCAAATACCACTTCTTTGAAGCAAGCTACAAATCAGTCATGTGCATTTTTGCTCCCCCTGCTTTTCAAAATAAAAGTTGCTAAGATAAAATTTACACCCTTTATTTTAGAGCTCAAATCTTATTGCACAGGGTTAAAAGTTTAACTCTGTTTTTCTGGCTTTTATGTGCTTTCCTTCTTCCAACATCAGCATTGCATTAATGCTAGGTGTTTATATGACTATACATAGATATAATATGAACATAGAAAACCACAGAAGATTTTGTTTGCATTTTAAATACAAACTGATGGCAGAAAAGTAGGTTTTATCATAGGAAAAGAAGAATGGAGCTGATTTGCCTCGCCCCATAGGGAAATGATTTTGTTACAGATGCATTTTTTACAACAAACCATGTGATTTGTACAACAAAAATACCACTAAAAAAAAATCCTTGTTTTTTGTCATGGAAATAGCTATGATAAAATCACTGCTTTAATTATTGTCTCCACATATTTATACATTAAGCACTTTTCTGTTTAACTAATGTAAAAAAATCCTAACAAATAACACACATAATTTATGCATCCTTTCTATACTAACATCTTCATTAGGGAGCTTACATTCAAATTAGGGAGGAATTTAGGTAGGTCTGTGAGTATTCTGGAAAACAAAAGAAAAAAAAAGAAAAATATTGAGGGCAGGGACAGTGATTGACAGAAATATTTTAGTGAGCAAGTGACCTGCACTGTCATCTCCTCTGCAGTGTAGACGTACCTTTAGGCTTCTACATCCTTTGGGAACTTTTGGCAAATTTCCACTAGGTCTACTTTGAAGAGTTTAATTGTAGAGATACATTGTCAGTAGGGCACAGAGTATTTTTCTTATTGACAGTCTGTCTGTATAAAGACAGCTCTGAAAGATTTGAGTAGTTAGATGTGCTAAAATAATCTTACCTTGTATCATGAGAGGACAAAATCTCTATCCTGGTTTATGTAATGAACAGGGCAACAAAATAATAGGGTGGGCCAGGAAGGGTCAAGCTTCCAACTTTTTTAGTTTCCAAAGTCTTGCTCTAATTGTTCCTTTTTTCAGATTTTGTGTTTTGGAAGCAGTCAATCCAATAATGAATTGTTGGTCTGAAATAAATCTTAGATCTGGCATGCTCTTTTCTTGGCTTTTGCTTCTAGATCCTAACGCATAAAGCTTAAAGTGATGAAAATGGTGAAAGGGAAAAGCAGAATGAAATCTGAAGAACGTGTTATGACATCTTTTCTATAAGGACATTTTAAGACCCTGTTGGAGGGTTTAAAAATCTAATTACAGTGTAAGACTAAGGGTTTAACAAAACAAAACACAATTCACAATTGTTAGTATTTAATAGGCTTCACACTATATGATCTAGCAGAAGCCTCTTACTAAGCACAGAAATGTCCTCTTATAGTATGCTTAGTAAGATTGATCTCAGTCAGAAGAACAGTTTAAAACTTGCACCCTTTAAGTATTAATTTGTATAGCAGTCTGCTAGGACTCTTTTGTCTCCTTTTCTTATGAGGTACATAAGTCAACAACCTTACAGAAATGGAATGACCTGAAAAATCAGACTTTTACTTTCATCTCACACATACAATATCCTCAACTGGATTATGAAACTTTAATTTAAGTCTTGTCACTGTGCTTATAGAATGTGCCTGGTTAAGGAGAAGAATTTCAAATCCCAGCAATAGCAATAATGAAGGATAAAAGTTCTGATGTTTTCAGAGAACCTGTAGAAGTGTACGGCATTTTTAAGCTGCTGCTAATTTGACTAGCTAGGACCTTATGTTTAATTAATACAATTTTAAGACAATTTGAAGTGCTTCTGTCTACACTTAACCTTCTATTCCTCTCAATGCTCTATCATCCTTGTTTAAGGGATTCCTAATGTTTTGTAAGCTATTTACTTGACAAACCTACAGCAAGCTGCTTATTCCTGCTGATTTACTATTTTAGAACGGATGGTTGGCTGAATTCATCGATCCAAGAAGCAAATGCCACTTCTTTGAAGAAAGTTACTAATTAGTCATGCGCAATTTCGCTCCTCCCCACTCCTCAAAATAAGTTATTAAGATAAAAAGTTACAAGGATTTTTACCAGGAATACAATTACATTTTTGAATGTGATATCTAGAACTATCTGCCTATACATAGATGCAGAACAGCGTCTGTTCACAGACAGATCTTTCACTGTCTAGACAGTCCTTTTAAAAATGCACAGGTGTGTTTTTAAAACCATACCAAAGAGACTTCTCTAATAATCCAAGAATTGAACTGAAACTTCAGGATCAACATAGAATGGTGTTGTGATTAATGTTTGTACAGAACACTATGTAATAATTGCCTGAGGTTTTTCAAGATTTTCAAACTATAGAGATGATCCCAGCATGAGGGAAAAGGGGGAAAGGAGCCAAAAAACTTCCTTGGCTAAACAGAAATCCAGGAGAGCCTAAGGGCAAAAAAGAAGGCATATAAGTGGTGGAAGCAGGGTGGAGCTACCAAGGAGGAGTATACCTATTTGGCCCACACTTGCAGGGAGGCAGTTAGAAAGGCCAAGGCAACTACAGAGCTGAGGCTGGCAACACAAATTAAAGACAACAAAAAGTATTTTTTTTACGTATGTAGGGAGTAAAAAGAAGATGCAGGGCAGCATAGGACCCCTACTGAACAGGGAGGAGCAATTAGTGACAGACAGGGGAAACAAGGCTGAGCTATTCAATGAGTTTTTTGCCTCAGTGTTCTTGAACAGGGGTCAAGATAAGTCTCCTAATGGGTGCTAAGATGGTCATCAGAGGGACACCAGCCTTCCAACTGTCTGTGCTGACTTGGTGCTAAGTCACTGGGATGGACTGGATGTATTCAAGTCAGTAGGCCCAGATAAGCTGCATTCAAGGGTACTGAAAGGATTGGCCAGTGTCAGAGCAGAACCACTGGCATGGCTGTTTGAGCGCTTGTGGTGCTTGGCCAGGTTCTGAAGGACTGTAAAAGGGCCAATGTGGTCCTCATTTTAAAGATGGGGAGGAAGGAGGATCTGAGTAATTATAGGCCAGTCAGTCTCACCTCCATCCTTGGAAAGGTCTTTGAAAAGATTATGAAGGACCATATCTGTGGGAGTCCAATGGGAAAAATAATGCAGCAGGGAAACCAGCAAGGATTCATAGCAGGCAGATCATGCCTGACCAACCTGGTTTTGTTTTATGACAGGGTGATGTGGGGCCTCTGCAGGACATGTTTGGAAATCTGGTGGTCTCACCAGATGACAAAGCTAACCTTTTTAACAATTTCTTTGCCTCCATTTTTCTGAGCAGGGACCAGGTCATCCCCCTCACCAGGATCCCCAATGGTCCCAGGGGAGGCGCAGCCAGGCCCAGAGTCAGAGAGGACCTAGTCAGGGAACTTCTGGTGGAACTGGGCATGTTCAAATCAGCAGGTCCTGATGATCTCCACCCCAGAGTGTTGAGGGAATTAGCAGAGGTCATTGTGGGACCCCTGGCATGGCTTTATGAGCACTCATAGTTTATGTGCCTGGTAACTTTACTATTCTAACAGGAACTAAAACGTAAAGCAAACATGATGCTTAAAGAGGCACGCAGTATGTCAACATTAAAAGAAACAATACCATATACGATGGCAAATGCACAATACATCACACAAATGTATGTAAGAAAACTTTTGATGTGCCAACAGATTCTGAGACAATGCATTATACAATGGCTGACATTAAGGTTAGCACTTACCTACAGCTGGACCATCTCCCTTGTGTTCTTCCTTGACAGATGTGATCTTTGCTATTGATATAGTCTCAGGTGAAACTTGTGAGAGCCAGAGACGAAACTTTCTAGGGCAAAAATGCTCAATTTTGGAACAAACTCCAGAAGGAAAGACAGACTGACCGTCTTCAGGACATGGTAAGGTTCACCCATTTTCCAAGTCCATCTTTCCATAACAGAAAGCAAGAAATGCTAATATAGAAAAGAGACTAAATAAAATCCTAAAAGAATTCTTGGATCCTATGAAGTCAAAATACTCAAAGGAAAGGGAATTCACCTGAACTTCATCAGCACAATAATTTTAAATATTTTTTTCTTACATAAAAACATATTTGATACATTTGGTACATAATACAATAATGGGCAAAACCTCAAATAGATAGTTAACTCTGTAGAGGTATTAGAGGCTGTGAAGCTATGTTTTATGAAAAGACTGTGGCATTAACTGCAATATCTTAAGTACGACTGTTTGATGACAGGGGAAAAGTGGGGGACACTGGGGGAAAAGTGGTAGTGCATAAAGAAAATTAAAAAGGTTGAGCAGTTGTCATTTTTTTTAGTTGATAGCTGAACTTTTGGAAAATTTCCACTAGATCTACTTTGAAGAGTTTAATTGTAGAGATACATTGTCAGTACAGCACAAGGTATTTTTCTTGAAGCTCATGAAGGAGCTAAACTGGGCTTCTGGGATGGATAACCTCTATTCATTCTGAAAACAAGGGATAGCAAAGGCAGAAGCCATGCATGATTTCTTCCCTTCCCTATCAAAGTACTTCAGTTCTGACCTGGAAGGACCCGTTCTGAGAAAGGAAGTGAGAGTCAGTTTCATTCCTTTCTCTCAGTGAACACTGCCACATAAGGCTTGCTGTTATTTCATTTTTAAAAGAATACTGTTTCTTATGAGCAGGAATAAAACTACTAAATCACCACCTAGCTCAAACAGCCATTGGACAGTAATGATTTTCATTCAGTACCTAAGCTGGCTGCATCTTCCTGATGGGGACTTAGAGGTGGACATTTCTAAATGTAAATCAGACGAACAACCATTGTCCTAATCAATGTGCTAACTGAGGTGGCATGGTCAGTGTCCTGATGGGTAGAAGAAAGGCATCAGATAGAATGTGCATTTGGGAGCTGTCCTGAATTGTGGTTCCTGGCATAGTTTTGTTTTTTAAAGGGCATTTTCCTTTAATAGCTGTATTAAACTCTTTAGAACTCTGACCATCATTATGTGTCTAGAGGAGCAGCGAAGAAAGTAATCCCTTTACACAGATAACCAAGGAGGCTGTTGGGAGTCCCAGGCTGCTTAGATGACTGGTCCTACAAAAATTTCAACCCTCTAGCCACAGACAGACACTAGGCATCAGTTACATTCTGAAACTGATCTGGCTAAATGGACCGCTTATCAGGCTGAAGATATCTAAAGTCTCACAGTCATCTAATATGGTAGTGGTTCGAGTACTTGGTTGCACAGATATTTTAAATGACTCTCAGCAGCTGCTAGTAAAGCTATAGTTTTGTTTGTTTCTCTGTAACATCACTGGTTTCCTTAGAGCTGAGATTTCATACCAGACCAACATGCAGCCTGCCATAAAACTGTGCTTTTAGTTGTTTATATTACATGCAATAGCTGATAAGTGGGCTTGCTTTCTCACTTATAAATGATTGCAAGCCATAATAAAAAATATTATCAAAGGTAGGGAAGGAAGATTCTGTCATCCTAGTGAATCAGATGTTTTCAAAACAGCAGCAGGGAAATCTAGAACTCCTCTAAATGTGCTTTATCATAATTTACATATACAACCTGATAGAAGGTCCACTAAAGTCAGGGGGCTATGTGTGTCTGTATACCAGGCACCAGAGCAGTCCCAAAGGAAATATATACACTTACTTCCTTTACTTAAATTTGTTTCCATCCCTTCTGTAGGTCTATAAATAAGAAAGGTTTTGGAACCGTAAGGTCATGAAGCACCACTTCAAAAATAAATAACCATACTAAAGCACTCCAGCAGTCTGTAAATACTGAGGGTTTTATTTCCACTTCACATGGTCTCCAACAGACTCTTAAACAAGACCAGTTACAATTTAGTATGCCCAGAGTTCTCAATGTCTTCCCAAAACAAAGTAAGTTCTCAGTAAACACTGTACAGAGCCAGTTGAACTGTTAACAATAATTTAAAAATTTTTGTATAGTCAATGCAAGAATACCAACAGTAAAAGTACAGTACAGGTAAATTCACAACAGTATTACAGTGAAACAGATAGGCTCACATTTATGTGATGGTAGGAGTACAGTAGCAATATGTACATGCACAAAAGTGCTAGGAACCCAAAGGCATGCAAGTCAAGTATTGTACGTGTATTATACAGCTAAGACTTTCTGAGGCATTCTTATAATTGTTTTCTTGTATTTACCTGTATTTCCCTCCAGCTTATTTAATACATTTCTAGTCAACTAGCTTAATGGCTTTCTTCACTACTTAAAATTTACCACTTCAGATATATGAAGCGCCTTCAAGAACCTTACTGTTTTAAAAATAGGTAACACTGACATGAAAATAGAATGAAATTAACTTAAGAAAAGACCCTAGTTTTACATGGAAAAATAACTCCTGAATCCCCCAAAAAATTAAAATCCAAAACATAACAGTGCAAATATAACAAAAAGGCAGTCAGTACTTGGAGAGAGCGCACGCATTCAATTTCCCTTAAAATGTAATGTACAATTTATTTTAAATCTTATTCTTTATCTTTATATCATTTTTACCTTTTTTGTTAATATACTGTATGTAGAAAACATGGAGACAAAAATAGTTTTCTGAGCTATGAAAAAATTAAGTTATTACAGGCACATTAACTGTTTCATTCTAGAAACATCTCTGTTTCACAGGTTGGACATTCAGCAGCTGAATTTTAAAACATTCTTTAACCTCTATAACTAGATCCCTCCTTGCCAACAGAGATTGGCCATGGTGATGGTGCTAATATGCAAAGTACAGTGAATTATTCTCACGATAATTCATGCAAGCTTGCATCACTGGTTTGGGTTCTCCATTGGCGACTCCTTGCTTCCATATTCCTCAGAGGAAATCAAATCTCCGGTTGACTGAGACTGTGAGGCAGTAGGGGAATGTAATGCCCATCTTGAAGGTGGGCGCCGATTCGCTGGTCTCTCTGGCCGGGAGAAGCAGGATTCTAGGGACGGAGCTAATGCGGAACAAGGTAGTTCCTTTGCAGCGAAGAGATGGAAAACAGAATTAGTGACTCGTATATTGCCCATTTGGATGTGCAGTGGGAACACAAAACAACCCAAAGCTAAGGATTCATTGTACCAAAAGAACAAAAGCATGCAGCCAACTTCTTTCAGCTAAGTATTTGTATTTATATCTATGATGAATAGAAAAGAAAAGGAAAGAATGAAAGACACTAGATGGACTGAAGCAGCTGACAAACTTTTGTTTGCTAATATTCCTTGGCTAAAAAGAAAAAGAAATTAAAAACATATAGAGTTACATGATAATTCAATAAAATCCACTATCTGTTGTAGTGCTTCCAACTGGGAAACTGGGAAAAAGTGCCAGTTACTGCATTTTCAAGGAAGTTCAAAATTGGATGCACTTCAGAGCACAGCCTGAACTGCAGCAAAGATATCTTTAGCTGGAGAGAACAGAATATAAGACTAGTTACTTCTTTCATCTACATTAAATATGAAGCTTGCCTAAAAATTTGAATTGAATATGTATAGCATTTCAGTTTGTGACTGAACCTGGGCTATAAGCACTGGTGTTCTAGGTTAAAGATGCATCTTCACAGCTGCAACACAGAAGAAAATCTACGGGTCAGAAAACTTAATTTACTTCAAATCTACTTCACCAATGTTTCCCTCCAGCAGGATCTGTACACATTCTGTGTAATTAGAGACAAAGTGCACTTGTGATTTTTCACACTGGCATCCTATTTATATTTGAGTTGATAATTACTTCTAACATGGACTTCTCTTCCAGAAAAGTCAGACTGCATGTGCAGTTTTAAATGCCTACTACAGCAGAATGATAGATTATATAAAACAAGGCTGCCTTGTTCTGTCAAAGCAAAAATCATACATTTCTGGGAGTTAGTATATATCAGAAAATACAAAAGCAAATCAGCTGAGTTTGTTAACATATAGTAATGTATACACAGAGGAAGAGATCACTGGAGAGAGCAAGTTACAATAGTAAAAAAAGAATGTAAACTCTGAAATATGAAGGTGGAGTTTACAAGCTACAAGATATAAGGTAAGAACTATGGCATAAGCCAAGGGGAAAAAGAAAAAAAAAAGAATCTGAAGTATAAATTAGAAAGTGAAGAATGTAATATATATCATGCCATGCAATGTTTGGACAGAGAGGGGGAAGTGACCAACATTCAGAATATTCAATTAGGTAACAGGGTATGACTGGCAGTGAATAAGCAAGATGATGTGCTATAAAACTATCTTAGATGATCACTTTGGAAAGGAAGAAGGTGAATGTTGTAGAATGGAAGAAAGACAGAATGACAGCTAAGAGGGGCATCATAGAAACAGCCTACAGTATGTGCGTGTATGGTGTAGAGAAGAGTGCTTCACCAGAAATTGGGAAGCCTCTGAGAAAGGCCAACCTCATATGCTTTTCACAGTGTATAGCCAAAAGGGGATTCAGCATTACCAAATTACCACTCAGAATAATATTATACTGAGATGCCCTCAGGTCCTTCTACCAGGCAATATATTAAGAGAAATGACAGAAGCCCTGGTTAGCAATGAGCTCTGCAGTCACCTACATGCACACACGTTTGTGCTGTAAATGTTAACAAATAGCTGTCTGTAAAAATGACATTAAAGGTTGAAGTATAGAATCAATACTAGTAAGGACACTGCCTCTGTGTCCTTACTTGACCTTATCCCATTGTGCCTCAAGGAACATATGGTATGTGAAATCTGCCACTAGGCTCAGCCTTGCTAACAGAAGTCCGTATGTTCAGCCATACCTGCAGGAGGCACCACAGGATGAGTTGAGGCTACATTTTTTCTGGTTTGTGACTTAGTCTCTTTTGAAACAACAAGTTTTAATTAATGTTTGGTTTGCTTTTGGCTATCCTAACCTAGCTATGATTGTCTGAATGAGATGGCATTGTAAGAAGCAAAGTTGTTTTTAAAGAAATCTTCCAATTCAGATGAACCTATGTATATTTCCATAAATGTTGGTCAGCTTTTACAGAAAGCCCTGGTGAAGCACAGCTCATTCTGATCTGCCCTGTACACATATAAACAACACTACTCATGGCACAAGCAATTCCTGTGACTTCAGGACACACAAGAACAGGCAGCATAATTTTTTAATATGTTGGCTGCAAAGTCAATTTCCTCTAGAAGTCATGGTAAAATGTACATTAACCTTATTTACATTAACTGTACTTCCTCTCTCTGAATATACAAGGAAATTAAGCCATTAAAAGAATACTGGCAAACATATTTTACAAATCAAAATGTTCTTACTCAACAAATGCAGCTACCAAAGATACCTGAAATTGAAATGTTTTCAAATTTTAATTTCCACTTGGCTATTTACTACAATGGTTGATTTTTTTTTCATATTGCTAAACTTAAGACACTGAAAAAAGGGATAATTTCAGTTTTCAGTTTCTAGTTAGGTTAATTTTTCATGCACTGAGAGAGTGCTGCCATATTGAAATGGAAAATATTGCAGGACTGTGTATTTTTTTCTGAAACATTTCCACCAGGAATTTGAAAATAAATAGATGCACCTGTATTGGTCTTAGGTTTTGGAAAAGCTTACTGTTATGAAACTAAATTTGGGGCCAAATTTGATCTAACAGTGTTCCTTTAACTGTCAAAAAGACTAATAGGAACCATCTGTGTTCATATCCCACATAATAATGGGAGTATACAGAATAGGCTTCTCCAAAGAACACTATTCTAAGACAGTAATAAATGTTTCAAGGGCAGAACTGTACAGACTCAACTGTTATTGGAAGTCCTGGCGGTCTTATATCTTGTTGTGTCAATTAATATTGCTATTTACATCTCTCCACTAACCCAAAGTTTCAAAACTCAAGTTGGGGAAACAAGATAGAAAGAACTTACAGCAGTGAGGCAGGCAGGGTTAGAGTCCCCAGGGGGCAGTTAGTAAGACAGTTTGGTTCTGGACAGAACAGACAGAAAAAAAAGAAAGCAAGTAGGTTGGAAATATTTTTTTTTAAATGAAAGCTTATAGTCAGCAAGGAAGAAGTCTTCAGGTGCTGCTATCCACTCAGATTATGTTACCATATTACAGGTAAATAAAATAGAAAAAAAAGTGACAAATTTAGAGAAGAAAAACAAAAGAAAACAAAAGCCCAACAACCCTATCACTGACTTAGAAGTGGACGGGATTGTTAAATAATTCAAACATTCCTTCTAAGTGAAGCAAGATGCATATTAGTCTGTGCCAATTCTGATTTAGGTCTGGGACAAACAAGGTTTCTATAAAGGAGGGATACAGTAGGATTAAATATTTTTCTTTCTTCTTTGTTATGAAGTGAGTTTGCCTAATAAATCATTAAAAGAAAACACACTGATGTTTCATGTTACTGAGAAGCCACATAAAGCTTTGATTACATGTATTTGCTTCACCTTTCCATCTTAGTGCTGTGTAAAAATGACAGTAAAAGGAAGGACCAGCTGAAGAAAAAGCACTTTAATTTTGGCACTCCCTTCCCTCCCTTTTAATTCTTTCCAATTTCGGAATTGTCTAGCTACATGTGTGAAACAATTATTCTGAAGAGAGGAGAAAAAGAGAACACAGCAGAAACAGTCTTTCCCCTGGCTTCTCTTACATTTGTCCAAGGAGAGTTTTCTGTTCCCAAGCCGCAATACAACCATGTAATTTCTGCAATATTCTTAAAGTCTTTGCCAACCCAGGAAAATGAATCTTCAGGAGGTTTTTGTGTGGCTAATCAGCTAAAGTTATACAAGTCAGACTGCATTTTCAATGGTGATATTTAAAAACCCCACGATGGCCTATTAAGATAGTGGTTTAGCGAATTAGCAGGATAAGCACTGTTAAACTGCATCAGGCGGATATGATTTGCTTGTAGGAAGCTCCAGGCAAGTTGCAATGAAAATACAGAGAGTAGCAATAGTTCTGAGTATATATAAATATTAAACAGATTCCAATATTTTCAGCAGAAATGTAAGAAGAAATAATTAGAACATTCAGAAACTCAAAAGAAAAAAGAGAAGAAAAAAAAGAGAGAAGAGCAAAAAACAATAAGCCACCAACTGCAACTCCATGCAGGTTAGAAAGTCATTAATACATCATGCTATGAGTGCAAAGAAAGGCATGCTATTTTCAGTGCTATGACCACTTCTGCTGGCCAGAAACATTTGTGGAAAAGTCACTGGAAGACCCCTGGGTCACTGAGCACAGTATGCCTTCTAGGTGAGAATTAGTCACTACACTAAGGAATCTCGATTAGCAAATAGATTTGGGCAGTGTAATCCATTAGTAACCTAAGATATATTCAGTTCCTAAACTTACAGTTTCATTTCCAACAATAAATCTATGTTACATTAATATATCTTGTCAAACATCACTGCACTTTGGAATGTCAAGACATTGGAGTGTAGTTCACAATTTTACTCTTTCAGGAGAGTCTGCACACACTTTTGGGAGATGGCAGGACACTCAGTGGCTGTAAACCAGGGATGGGCAATTATTTCTGGCAGAGGGCCGCTTACCCGGTTTGGTAAGCTGTTGAGGGCTGCATACATATAGGGGCGGATCTAATATGAAACTAATGAAGCTTAAGCTTCAGGGCCCCTAATCCCAGAGGGGCCCCAGAAGTTACTTTAGTCCACATTGCTTAAAAATTTTGAGTCTACTGTATGAGAAAGGGTTTTTAAAAAATAATAATATTAATAATATAGTGTAATTCAATACAAAATAATAGTTAAAATAAAAATTAAAAGGTTATTAAAGTATCATGTAGGCT
>JAGPOW010000261.1:86430023-86447489 GCA_030014935.1 Caiman crocodilus | reverse complement strand
ATAATAATATTAATAATATAGTGTAATTCAATACAAAATAATAGTTAAAATAAAAATTAAAAGGTTATTAAAGTATCATGTAGGCTATGATGCATCATGAATGTATATAACATTTCCCTAATTTTCATAGCTTTCAAGTTATGGGGGGATAAGGCATAGGAAATTATTATTCACACCAGTGACTTTGACATGTGAGATAATCCAGTTACAGTAATTTTAATCAAAATCTGAGATGTAGTGGTTAAATTTTTAAAAAATTTGTGGTGATCTGTCGTGGAACAACCCCACTGAAAAAGATAACAGTGGTTACCCAGACCTCGTTGCTGGTTGCGAAGGGGCCCCCATAACAGTTCAAGCTTCAGGGCCCCAATAATGTAGGTCCGCCTCTGCACGCGTAGCCCCACTCCTTGACAGCAGCTCCACCCCTGGTCACCATCTGTCCCAGGACCTGCACTGGGGGGTCCAAAGCAGGGCACAGGCTGGCTGGGGTCTGTGGAGCCTGGCTGGGCTGCACCAGCAGGGAGAAGGGGGAGCTGGCTTGGTTCCATAGAACCCCTGTTGGCTGGGACCCTGCGCTCCTGCCACCCTGCTCTGGGCCCTGCCAGCACTGGCCCTGGGACACTGGTGTGGGCCCCGTGCTCCTGCTGGCTCCCCACCCACTCACTGCCAGTGCCCGCCAACCCTGTGGTACAGGTGGGAGGCAGTGCACACCCCCGACCCCCTGCTCACTGGCAGGGAAGAAGTTGGTGCTGAGCGCGGGGAAAAGTGGCTATTTGCCTGCCCGATGGCCAGCACTCACTGCTGAAGCTGCTCGCAGCCCATGTGGGGCTGTACTGAGCAGGCACAGGCAGCCCTATGTGGGCTGCAAGAGGCTACATTGCAAGGTGCTGGTCACGGGGCAAGTGAGGTGCTGCTCTTCTCTGTGCTTAGCACCAGCTTGTAATCTAGCCCTGCTGCCAGCCTGGGCTCTGTGCCGGCTCCAGGCTCACTTGTCAGGGCTGTGCATGGCAGCAGCAGCTGTGGCTCCCCCATGTGCCGCACTGGGCAGTGTTGGCTGCTGGTGCCTGCCCAAAGCTCACGCGCTGGGCAGCCCACAGATGGCAGTGGCAAACACTTCCCAGCCTGGCAAGCTGGGGGGCCGCAGCTGCTGTCGACACATGCAGCCCTGATGGGAGAGCCTGGAGTCATGTGGGGCCCATGCTGGTAGCTGGGCCAGGCTACAAGCTGGTGCTGAGAGCAGGGGTGGGGAAAGCAGCCCTTCACCCAACCCGTGGCCAGCACCCCACACTGCAGCCACTCGCAGCCCACCTGGGGCTGCCTGTGCCTGCTCTAGACAGCCCTGCATCGGCTGTGAGCAGGGAACACTGGCCATGGGGTACGGAAGGGCTGCTTTCCCCCATGCAGGGAAGGAGCTGGGGGAAAAGTCGCCCCTAACCCGCCCCGTGGCCGGCACCCTGCACTGCAGCTGCTTGCAGCCCACGTGGGGCTGTCCTGAGCAGGCACAGGCAGCACTGTGCAGGCTGCAAGTGGCTGCAGCACAGGGTGCCAGCCATGAGGTGGAGGAAGGGCTGCTTCCCCCACCCCATGATCAGCTTTTCCCTGGGCCACTTTCCCTGGGCTCCTTCCCTGCCCTTCCCGCCACCCCTTCCCCCTTACCTGCGGATCTGGCATGGGGCAGCCGCATGGTCCCAGACCAGAAGCCTAGGCTGGGTATTCCGCTGAGAGGGTGGGGCAAGGTGGGCCCTGCTGAGGTTTCCCCTGGGTCCTACTGCCCTTCATTCCTGTAATTTTTGACAGGAACCAAGGGCAGAGAAATATTAATTTTCTAAATGTTTTAGGGGCCCTGTGGGCTGGATAGAACGGCCTCACAGGCCACATTTGGCCCACAGGTCATATTTTGCCAACTCCTGCTGTAAACCCATGCAGCAAGAGAACTACCCCTAAGCCCAAATGTTTCCTCAGGGCCAGGTGAGGAGAAGGAGCCTCCTCTTCCTTGTTTGCAGCAGTTCACAGGCCTCCCAAGCTAGTCCCTGCATTCTAGAAAATGGAGGTATGCTTCTTCCTAATCCCTATCAGATAACCAGGCCCCAAAAAGTAGGGAGCAAGGTAAGAAGGCAGGAAGATGGTATTTGCATCCACCAAACTGCAGAGTCAAGGCAGTGCACTGAGGGAACAGATGGAATATACTGAGTAACATCAGTGCATGTGAGAAGCTCCAAAAGAAACTCTTATCTTCCTGATACAGTTTCTTCCTGCTGTCTCCCTTTCCCTGAGGCAGTGTGGCTTTGCAGCCTTGTACAGACATTCATTTCTTTGGGGAAGAGTTGCTGCTCTCCCAGGAAAAACCATGACAGTACAGATGCTGAGGCTTTGTCTCCCAGGATAAAAATGGGTACTTCTGGGAAGTTTGGGGCAACCAATCAAGCTGCCCTATGCACTACTGACATCTGTCACGAGGCAAACTAAGGGAGCCAGTAGAGAATGCTGAGATGTGTGCGGGGGGGGGGGTAGGGTAGGAGGGTGGTGGTCCTTACCCCTCCCTTCTCCCCTGCCACCCTAACAACTGCATTGCAAACTGTCCACTCTTCAGGGCCTCAGCATTCAAAAGTCTGTACACCTGGCTCCACATACATTTCTCTATCAGGAGGACAAACCTGGGAAAACTCTCCCAGATTATTTGAGGGTTACAGGCTGCTACACACCCTGTAACACCCTCTATGCAGGGCTGTGCAGTCTACTCTCTAGCCATTTGGAAAGATGTGCCCCTCTAGGTAAAGGGTATTTGAAAATTCTCCAAATATCTGCACTTATCTGTGTAAGCACTATAAATAAATGTCCAGTAAATTATATTAGGCACTACTCTCACAACGTCATGCTCCAGATTTTGAAGTCAGGATTAAGTTTTTCTTTCTTATTTTAATAAGAAAGTTTGTGGTGATGTGCTACAAGTTTTCATGCATTTGAAATCAGTTGACACATTTAAAAGGTACAGCTGGGGAATTTTAGCTTTCACTGAAGTCTTGAAGGCAAAGCTGAGATGAAACTGTGACAATACAAAGCATATTTTTACACATTAAACTTTAGGGAACTGTAATCCATCATCAATATTTTGGATTTTCAATTCAACATAAACTATATAAATAGCCAGAATAATTCAAATCACTGAAGCTTTTCCTTTCATTACTCATTTATTCTGAGGTGAGTGCATAAACCCCAAACTCCATCATTTATTACAAGTAAAAAATTCAAATTTGTTTATGTTTAACTCTCTCTTTCTGCTGGTATATGTCTCCTTAAACATGAAGGTACCTATATCCCAGGATCTAGATCAGTGATCCTCAGCCACGGTACCATGAGATAAGGGTGCCAAGCAATTTTAGCACTGTTATGTGTGCAAATACATACACATAATTCACAAAAAACCCCACAGATTTCAACAGCAGTTCTTCTGTTGCAAAGAACTCAGAAAGATCACAATGTGTCATGGTGTTTTTAAAACCATAAATTTTTATTTGAAATCTCTAGGTTTACCTTGTGAATCATGTTTACATACCTAACAGTATTAATGTTGTGTGGCACCCCATGAAACCCCTGAAAGGGTCTCAATGTACTCTAGGGTACCATGGCACCCTGATTAAGAATTATTGCTCTACCGTTTTTTCATAGTCAAAAAATGAGTGAAAGTTAAGAGCTGACTTTTGAGGGGTGCCCTGAGTCTAGTGATGGGTGACTTGAGTCTGAAAATGGTAAGAACCACTAGATGCTCTGCTGTCATTTATAAGAACATCCAGTACAAACAACAGAGATGCAGTCTTCATGTATTTAAGTCCATCACAACAATAACAAAATTGCAGATCAAATTCTCTCACAACTCATGTTCCCAGAATCCAGCTTTCCCAAATGGGCATAAAGCCATGACTTAAAGGTAAATGAATCAAGGGTATCTGGGGAAGGTAAGAGTGAACCTCTAAATTAGAGGGGTCCTGAATGAGAGCAGGCATCTTTACCAACAATTCCCTCATTTATAAGCCACAGGTGTTTCAACTCTAGCTCTGTAGATCTCAGGGGAACAAGGAGAGACAGTGGGCATCTATACTACCGTCACAAAAATGCTTACTGACAAGCTAAATTAGCTCATGCTGAGCTCAGTACGCCTCACTCATTGGTGGCTAAGGTCCTACCAGTACTTTAATTAGCTGGGGGGCCAGCAACCTTTTCAAACTGAGGCTGGAACAGCTCAGGTCCAGGCCAGTGTGGACTGGGTAGATTTGGCAGCACATCAGCAGCAAGTGTTGGTTGCTTCTACCTGTGCCAGGGCCAGATAACTGCATGCTGCGCAAGCACTACCACGGTTATGCTCAGGGTGGGAGCATAGCTGCCAACTCATGGGGAGCTATACTTGGGATGGGTAGCTAGGAACTGCGTCCATGTTGCTGCCACTGCTTTTCATTACTTTTTCACTCAGTTCTCTGTCATTTGGAAGCTGCACCCAGGGAGCAGGGGATGGGAAGTGAAAGTGATGTGGGCACAGTTTCCAGTGGCCCAGCTCAACACAGGTCCACACTGTTCAACCCCAGCATGGACGTGGGCAGAGGCAAAATCCTCCAGTAGGTCCATGGACCGTTTGTTGCTGAACCCTGCTTTATACCATACTGCCATAATCACCATAATCATTCTACTTTTATCTGCATAAAACTCAACCACACACCTCAGGTTGGACAGGAAATTAAGGTATGGAGCTAGATAACATTTGCAAACTGAAAACACTTCACCTAGTACTTCCTCACAAATTCTGCTAACAGTCTCACATCCATGAGAGGAAAAACAGCTTTGAGCCCTGAAGTAACACTCAAGAGAAAGTGAGTAGGGCAGAAGAGCTAATATGCAATATTTCCTTCTGGGATATCTAACAAAACAGAATTAAGTCACCCAAGGGCAGGAATCATCGGCCATCCAAGGGCACCTCTGGAAGACTCATCTTTCTTCTCAATCTGTTGCATAAGCAATAGCTGAGAAATCTGCTGGCAGCAGTATTAGACATCTACCCAAACCTCCAACTCACCTTTATGATACTTCTGTCACCACCCTATCGTAGGGCTGGCCAGGGACCAATTCAGCCCCTGGTTCAATCTTTTTGCACAGCCTAGATGAGACTCAGAATTATTCCAATTTGTACCCAGTTGTCTATAGTCCTAAGTAACTATGGACTGCTAGAACACAATGGAGTTACTGGAGTGATATGAAAAGGACAAAATAGGGCATAGAATCTAACCATAGATCAATCATTGGCAAGCGTTGTTTCTGTACCGTGCTAAACTTAGAATCCAGCTGAGAGGGTTGAGATATTTAGAGAGGTCGAGACACTTAAAAAATTGTTACACCACATATTTCTCCATAAACAATAACCAGTAATAGAAGATCATGCCGTAATTGAGCATTAGTTCAACTTTGCATTCCCCCTCATTTTTTTTGCCTGTAGGAGGCGATCTGACCCAGAACATTTAGGTATACTTGATGGGATAAATTACGATTGGTAAATTTTTGAGAGTTGAATAAAATATGGATATTTATTTCTTTATAGTAGGCTTAGGCCTTGAGTGGTCATTTTTTATGATAATTTTGCAAGTCTGCAAGAATACATTTTCAAGATTGATGCCATTCGATCACATTGATATTGAGAATCTGTACAGCAAAGCCAAGCTTATTACAAAATATCCAGAAAAATGACATTGTAGGTACTCCTGTTCTTTTGGTCATGGTGTGAGAAGGGAAATCTATTGTAGGCACTACTTTTAACATGGATTTGTTAAAACAAATGGTCTGTGCTGGTTTGGAAAATGATATATGCTACCATTTCTTTCATGATAAAAATTTCCTCCAAACATGCAGTTTTTCTAGAACGTCCATAATTACCAATATGCTTGATGACAAGAAACCCTGATTGCTGACATGTGATGGGGGAGAACCACTAGCATTTGTGCACTTAAATTTCTTTCTTTACTTGTACTTTAGTTTAATCGCTGCAGAATTGAGACAGACCTTTTTTTTCCTGTCTTGTACAGTTAATATTCAATGGGTCAATGGCTGGTTCTCCAAGGTGATACCACAGTACCAAAAGAATAAAGATAAACACTTAGAATAATAAAAGCTCTGATAACATTTTCTTAAAGACAATGAAAAAAAATATTGCAGGAAAAATAACTCATTACCTCAATGGACCCTTGTTCTATTTTGATTATTTCTCCTGTGCTGTTGTCATTGCTAAAATTTGGCGGGCTGTGAGAGACTAGTCTTTTCTCTTCCTTTAAGGCATGCTCCAAAAGTTTCTTATTCAATATCCTGGCAGCATTTTCTGTAAGTGTGTATCCTGGAGGAGCAGATAAGTCCTGCCTGATGCTTGCCACTTCAGGCCCTTCTTCTTTTTGCACCTCTGCACCCAAACGTAGGGGACTGGGTGATCTACCACGGGCACTTGCACACATTTCTTGCATAGGCCCCAAATCTGACCTGGGTTCTGCTGACCTAGAGCGGCTGCTAGACCTGGTGCATTTTTGGAAAGTCTCATGAAAAACTGGAGTATGGTCAATAATATTGAACAAACTGGAGAGGCCATCATTAATGGTGGTGTGAACTGGACTCTCCCTTGTAGTAGTTGACCTTGCCCAAGCTGACTCACTGAATCCTTTCTGAGGTGTACCTGGTAAAGCCCGGTTATTTGGCTGATCTGTTTTTGGAAGGATTTTCCTTTGTAACTTTGGAGAACCGTATTTTGGAGAACAACAAGTACGTTCAAACTTGGCCTGGACCTTTTCAATGGCAGGGGCCACTTGCCTGCTCCTTAAGCTTCTAGATGGTGATGAGACAGGTGTGGAGCCTCCCTTTGGTGTCAGACACTTGTGTGGACTGCTGGTGATGCTACGCAAGGTTTCAGTCTGCAGGCCAACACTGATAGTCTGGGTGGTCTGCGTTCCTGTTGTTCTCACACCATTGGTTTGACAAGCTGTGTCCTTAAACTGAGGCTCTGCTGAATTAGAATTAGAACGTATTGCATTTCTGACAGAGAAAGCTACCTCCTTCATATCATCACTCATGTTTTTGGATAACTCCAGGCTATGCAAGGGTGATGCAAAGCCCACAGTAGTGCAAATCGGACGCTCGATGGGATGAAGACCACTTTCCAGAAATTCTTTACGGTGTTTGGTGAGGTCACAAGACCATCTGCCAAACGCATCCGAGGAAGCACCTCTTGTTTCACCAACACTCCCCATTGCTTTGGTCACAGAAAACAAAAAGTCCGGATCAACCTGTTTTTTCCCTTCATTGCCACCTACCATTGAATTATCAAACCTACGGACAAGTGGGGGACTGTGAAAGACCCTAACTCCTGTTTTTTCTGTTACAACATGACTCCTCAAAGGTTGCTTCTGGCAGTGTTCTGGGCTGGTCATAGTATTTGTTGTCATAGTGACACTGGTGGTGAGGTACCATGAGGATGCTTGGAATGGATCTGAACTTGGCTCATTCCCTCCTTTTCCAATCTCTGTCCTTTCTGCCCAGGCTTCTGTGGGCTTTTCTGTAGTCCCACTGTGGTTCCTTGGGTTACTGTAATCCCAATTTTTGTTGAATTCCTCAATATATTTCAGATCATCAGGGGACAGGGGAGGTGTTATATCATCTTTGCTGCTAGAAGATGGCAGGGTCTTATCAGGAAGGAATGGAGAAATATCCATCAAACGTTGGAACTCTGACATGGAGGAAACAGACATTGCCCTGATGAGAGAAATGCAAATATTAATTAACATTAAAACATTAATTAATACTACAAATGCTTAAAGAAATATTAAAGACATTTCAACCTCAGCTGAACACTGTTATAGAATCATTTCTACGTTAGAGAGAACAAAACATGGATCTCAAGCATCCTTATCAAGACATGTACAAAACCATTTCCTTTTTTCTTAAATTCCTTTTATTGCTTTTTGAATTGCTGTATAATGCAAACAGGCCTGATGGGTCATTAAATATAAGAAACACTTAATTCATGCCTCTTATTTTATTATTTTCTCAAGCATTATTGCTTGAGGAAAAACATTTAAAATACATAGCTTTAGAACAGACTTTAAACATACATTATCCATTCAAATCAATCTCTGTAACACCAGGAGGCATGTTTTTTAAAGATGCATATGGCAGAAATGGATAGAGTGGTACTGGGTACTACAACTTTCACTGAAGTCAGTGAGCCCTCACAGGCAGGTGATACTTCTCAGCTCTCTGAGCCTTAAGTCTGTCATATTTACCTTATTTCACGAGTTTGGCTCATGCTGCAACTTAACAAAAGCAAATATTTAACTGGTGGAGAAACTGTGGTATATTACACAGAATTTTTGGGCTTCCATGAAGTTTGTTAATTTATAGAAAGTAAAAGCATCTATTTGACTCTTTTGATTGCTTGACTGTAAGGAAAGTCATAACACACTGGAATCATTCTGGACAGAAAAGACTATATAAATGTAAATCATCCTAATTATCTATGCACACTCAATAAGCAAATTCAGACTAGATGGGTTGACCATGCGTAACAAAGGCTGCTGACAAACATGGAAAAAACCCCCCCAAAAAGTGCTTTACTGGAAGAAGCAGTGGATTAGTTCAACCTGAGCTATATAGCTCGGGTGCTTCAGCAGGGCTTTTTGAGCTTTTATTAAAAACTGGTTAAATCAGCTATTAGATAAAAGCACCAAAAAAAGCCCTGCTGAAGCACCCTATCTATACAGAGGTTGGGCAAACCAGGTCAAACTAATGTGACATCTCTTCTCGACACGTGCTGGGGTTGTTGGTGCAAGGGTGTACAGAGTTTAAAGTAAAGCACTGTTTGGGGTTTTTTTTAAATGTCTGTAAGCAGTAAGTTTATTTTTATAGTGTGCTATTGTAGGGAGTCAAAAAAAACATTCTACACCAAATTTTTAATGAAGACTAGGGTCAGATTCAGACTTGGTGCAGGCTGCTGCTCTATTCATTTCAACAGTGCACCTGTTTGTCCCATTGGGCTGAATTTGGCCCAATGCAATTAGCAAGAGAAGAAAAGGCCTATATCATGTCATATTTAACTGCTGGGTAAATCCATTTATCTGCTTTCCAGTCTTGTTCTGAGGCAGCAAAGTTGTATCACACCAGGGTTTGTGGTAAAGCCACAAATGAGTCCAAAGTTTTGTCAGTTAGCTAGCTGCCTGGTGCTTTTCCCATCAGCTTTACTCACCTTTGAAGATTTCCTTTGTGCGCTTCTTCTTCCTGCAGAGAAAAAAAAGACAAGTTATTTGTGAACCTGTACATGGCACATAATATTAGTGCTTTGCCTAAAGTATTTTGCCATTTGTCCCCGATGGCTCCATAAGTATTTTTTTCAAAAAATGACCAATTTCTTTCCTGAGAGAGAAATTTAAGTGGTATATCTAGATAATGTCCTTTTAATACACAGGTATGAATGCTATCACTTCCAAATCTGAAAATATCTTCACTTTTAGCTAATCCATGCGATTATGGAACAAAAGGAGCTTTACATGACAATCCTCCAAAAGTGCATATTCAAGTTCTGGTTCATATTTGTGTGGGTAAATTAGCTCTTTGGAGCTAATCTGTTTCATATTAAAGACCTTGCTGCAATAAGAGAGAAAAGTGTGGTCCTTTGACATAAGTCTTTATTATAAATTCTCTAGGTACCAACAAATGGCACCAGTTGAAACTCATTAAATTAGATATATTAAACGTCTGGGAAGACTATTACTTGTTTCATCTGGGGAATACCTACAGCTTACTAACAGCATTTAGGTGTTGTTAGAGCAATTATTTCCCAGTGACAGCTCCCATAATTAGTTTCTTAAAACTGGATTTTCCTCAAGCAACTGCTCTAGGGTTATTTTTGGTATTTATTTATATTACTGTATACTGTATTACTATTAAATGTACAAAATATAAACTAAGCAACATAAAAGTATGAGTTTAGAAACAAAAAAACCTAGTATTTAGGATTTGATTTGATCCCATAAAAGCAAGAAAATTCCTGAAGATTAAATTATTAGACAAAAATAGCACCTTTTGCTCAATCCAGAGTCATATTAAAGGACTAGGGGCCTGATTTCCTAAATTGCATTTTTTTCTTGTGCATTAATTAAGCTCCAGTTTTACCTGAAGGGAATGAGTTTCTACAGGTTTCTCTAAAACATAGTTTGAAGGCAAGCAATCTGCCCAAATGACATTAGGGACCTAACCCTATTAGCCGAACCTTTATTTAAAAATTTGTGAAAAGGGGCAACAATGTATGAAAAGGGCAAAATAGACCTTCAAATAAGCTTGACTCAGATATCAGGGTGCATTAAAAATGCTGGAAATAGAAAAGAATACCTCCAAAAACATCTGAGAGACAGTAAACACTGAACTGCCCCATACCATCTATAAAATATATCTATTCTACTGAGGAGAAGCAATGAATTTTTACACACTCCCACACTCACATCCACCAACATACACATATAAGTGATTACAAGAAAAAAATCAAAAATATTTAATAAATTATTTAGACTTTCTGCAAACTTCAAAGTTTACCTACTGTGGCATGACTGGACCATTCTGGGTTTTGCCTTAATATAGGGGTACATGACTGACAGATACATGATCAGGTTAAGACTCTTTATATTACCAATGCTTGCTAATTTTTTAATTATGTTGTTAAAATTAACAGAAAGGAACCACAATCAATCAATCCAAACTAATACACAAAGTCAGGTCATGGCCTCAAACCCAAGGACTTGGTCTGCCTGGAGCAGCCACTCTTTCTTTCCTGCTACCACTCCAACTGACCATCAAGGCTTAGCAAGCCTGGCCAGAAACCTCCATTTGGGACTGACCATCCACCCACTCCCTACCACTGGAGTGGCCAACCAGGGTCAGCTGACCCTTTACCTCCTCTCATATAAACCCCTGACCCAGAAGAGGAACTGTTTGGGCAACTGTACCCGAACTGCCTGTCTGTGGTTCTGTCTGCTCTCTGCTTTGTCTCCTGGCTACCTGATCTGGCTTGCTTTCTAACTCCATGCTCTGTCTGATCTTCTGGCCTCCTAACTCAGCCTATACCTAAACCCTGTTCTCCGCTTGATCTCCTGACTGCTCAGCCTGGCTTGCTCTCTGACTCTGTGCTCTGCCTGACCCTCTGACTTTCTGACTCAGCTTGCTCCCAGGCCCAGTTCTTAGGCTGACCACCTGGTTTCCCAAGTTAGTATGCACCTGGATTCTGCTCACTCTTCCTCACTCTGGTTGACACCTCAAATCCTGGGTGCACCCCCTAGACAAGGCAGCCCACAATCCAGCATGTCACTCATGTAGCACCGATTATTTACTGATGTTGAATTATAAGGTAGTTTTCAACAATGAATCTGTGTGAGCTGAGCGCTTCTTAAAGTACAACCCTGCCATTTTACATTTTTTTAAAACTGGAGGGGTGTTTGTTCTTGTAACCTATGCATAATTAAATATAAATAATAATAAAAATGGTCAGTTTCTAATCAACCACCTTGGCTTGTGGCTGATAAATGTCTTAAGACCCTTTTGGTTTCATTAGATTAGCTTAACTAATTGCTGGTTTCCTACCAGGATTTACACCTATTCAACATGCAGTATGACAGCTAGGGGTGCACTGATAGAGATTTTGGGGGCTGATACCGATAGCCAATTTTTTAAGGAGGCATATCAGCCGATACCAATCCGATTTCTGATACAGCATGGAGAGCTGCATGCAGCTGGTAAGTCTGATGTGGTGGAAGGGGAGGGGGAGGGAAGAGGCATGGAGGGGCAGATCAAGGCCCCTGTGGTGAGGGAGGAGTGGGGCTGGGGCTGAGGCAAGTGCTGTCCAGCTGGGGTGGGGCAGGGCAGGGCATGGGACAAAGCTGCAACTTGTCCAGGGAGCACAGGGTGGGGTGGGGAGGAGTAGCTCCTGCCACCGCACACACCCTGGGAGGGCATGGGAAGGCTGTAGCTGCGGGCTGGGGTGGTGCCAGGTTCTTCCTGGTGCATGGGGGGGGGTGGTGTTTGGGTCAGGCTGTGCTCAGGGTGGGCGGTGGTGGCACTGGGAAATGGCTATGGGGGGGGTTATGGGGGCTGCAGCCCCTCAAAATTGACTGTAGCCCCTCTCCCAGTGCTGCCGCCACCCGCCCCAAGTGCAGCCTGGCCCAAGCCTCCCCCCACACACTAGGAAGAGTCCAGCACCGCCCTGGCCCCAGACCACAGCTGTAGCCTGCCCTGCCTGCATCCCATGCAGACACAGAGGTGCATGCCTCCCTATGCCCTCCCAGGGTGTGTGCAGCGGTGGGAGCCACCCCACTTCCCTCGTGCCACCTGGATGAGTCAATGGCTCTGTCCCGCACCTTGCCTTACCCCAGCTGGACAGTGCTTGCCCCAGCCCCAGCCCCACTCCTCCCTCACCACAGGGGCCTTGATCTGCCACCCCACGCTTTTTTCCTCCCCCTTCCTCCTGCCCTTCAACCACAACAGTCTTACCAGCTGCACACAGCTTTCCATACTGCTGGACTGAGCTCCTTGCTACCTATGTGCTATGCAGTGACTGCACACATGCACAGCCATTTAATCAGCCAAATCAGGTCAATTTCTGATACACTCAATTTTCTTTTTTTATAAAAAAAAAATCATACTTCAGGTAGACAAGTCAAGAACTTCTCCTGCTCTAATCTTCGAGGCTGAGGCTCCTCAGATTCATCAGGAGAATCCAAAGACAGTGATTCAAGAAAGAGGTTTTCTGTGGCAGTGCATCTATCATTTTCCTTCAGCTTAGACAGTGACCGATCATCAAATTGTACGGCATCTGAATCAGAGTAGGATCTTGTCCCCATTGGACGAGGCACATGAAGGTTCCCCTGGGTTGAAAACGGACGAAGGTTACTCTCTTTTTGGTCACAAAGGAAACTGTCTCCTCTCCGTGGATTTGGATTCACTTCTTTCTGAAGCTGTAAAGGAACAGAGTAAAACTGAAATTACCATCTGTAATTTCTGTAAAACTGTAGTCCATCAAAATCTTCATGCATTTTCAAGAGACCTTGGCTTTTCAAAACTATTTCTTCATTGTGAATGTCACAGCTCAGGATATATGGCATCTTCTAAAATATTCAGTAGAAATAAGCAGACTTATACTATTCTATGACTGCATGATGCAGAGGATGGGAGATTCCACAATAGGAAACAGCAATTTAATACTGTGAGTGGGCTCTTGTATACAGGGGGAGAAAAGAAGCATGAAAGAAAATCTACATCACACCCACTAATACTTGATTGCAAGTTGTAGTTTGCTTGCAGTTACTGTTCCTTAAACCACAGATTAGAAACATGCTTATTCCTAAATTAATTAGTTTTCCAACATTGAAAAAATATTTTGTTTGATCATTTTAATAAGAAAATTATTGCACTGGTATTAAGATTTACAGAGACCCAATTAGATCCAACCAGACCAGAAGAAAGAATTTTTTTTCCAGGAATCAAATATTAAAACAGTTCCATGAAACTCTTGAATTTCTCTGGAAACTTACTATGAGTATATCACACATGGTACTCAGAGAGGCAGTAGTCTTAGTTTGGACTTTGGCCTGTATCAATGCTTGGCTCTAGGGATACTAGCAATACAGTATGTGCTTATGTCCAAATGGGGAGCTGTTCAGAGGATTTCAAAACACTGCCCTTCATTTTTTGAATTACTTTTAATAATAATGCTCTCATAAATCTGATTTTTAAAGGAAGAAAGTAAATTTTTTCTCAATTTAAATTTCTCTCACTAAGATATCCTACAACAATGCAATTATAAGCTCAGGAAACATTCTGGAGTCTCAAAACAAACATGACTCTTTTGGACTCAAAAATATCAGAGCTGTATCTTTCTAGCAATACTCATTCCAAACTCTTGTTTCTTAATGCTGAAAATGCTCTTTTACCAACAGCAAAATTTAAAAACCTGTAGCCACTGCATGGTAAACAAGCAGAATACATACCACAGCACTGTCAGAAACTTGAGTATGGAATTGAGCACACGTGTTTAAAGAAGTACATGTTGGCATGAGAAGCATTAAAGGGACTAATTCCGCACTTCTTAAAACCAGATAGTGGGTGGAACTGGAAGTCAAGATTAACTAATGACAATATTAAAAATAAATTATGCAAATAATTTTCATTGAAGGTACAATTATAACATGACTAAAGTTATATTTCTAGTAATAATGGAATGTCACTATAAACTTATATTTGCTGCTAAAACTGACTGTAAGGATTTGAGAACATTTTTTGCATGGTCCAGGGAGTCAATAAGTTCCATCATTTAGGACACAGAGGTCATGGACAGACATTACTATTGTAGTGCTACAAATACCATAGCAGCACTACAAAAGTCAAGGGGATAGACACATGCCTGCTCTTGCAGCACTGTAAAAATGATGGAAGAATAATAGAAATGTTCCTGGCTGAAAGGGGGACTTCTCTGTAGTGTTACATTTTGTAGCACCCCATGTAACATGGATTCAGTGCAACACAGTGTTACAAAGAGACTCTCGGTTCCCCAGAATTCCACATTCCTCTGTGCTCTTTACCCTTGGATAAGAGAAGCAGGGATTATGGGGTGAATAGTCATTAAGTGCAATCTAGGGGAAGTGCAGCCTGCCTGCTCCCCACCTGTCCCCTCACCCTGGGACTGGGCTGTCAGTAAGCACAGACTTACTGGCAGCCCCATTTCAGTCTCAGTGCCATACTCACTGATACCAAGCGTATATCCAACAGTGGCCGGAGCGGATGCTTTAGAGGAACAGCACTGAGTTGGGTCTATGCAGAGTGAGCAATCCATGTTCATAGATTGTAAGGGGATGGAAGGAACTTCGCAGGGAACAAGCTTAGGAGCAGAAGCTTTATTGCCTCAGCTCTGTGACAGATCATAAGGTCCAGTCCCTCTGCACTAGGCAGGAAAGACAACTAGAGTCAGGTGAAACAAGTGAGGTGACTGCCCAGTCTCCTCTTGAAGATTTTTAGGGTAGGTGATTATACCACCTCTGGAGAGAGTTTATTCCACAATCTGGACAGCCTAATTATGAATAAGGTTTTTCCTAGTGTTAAACCTGAATCACCTTCCCTGACATCTACCATCTAAACAAGCTGCCAAAAGCTAAATCTCTGATTCTCCTGTTTAATAGTTATTAATAGACCTATTATCCAAGAATCTGTCTAGTACCTTTTAGAACCTGGCTATCTTACTGCCTCTACAGCAGGGGTGGGCAAAGTTCAGCCCGCAGTGGACTCCATTTCCCAGCAGCTCCTGCCCGCATGGCTGGGGCTGATTTCCATGGAGACCCCAGCAGCAGCCATGCTGTGATAGCATAGGGTGGGGGTTTCCATGAAGACTGGCCCCAGCAGTGCTGGCAGGATGAAGCTGCTTCAGCGGTAACAGCATGGTCCAGAGTCAGGGCACAGCTGTGATCTGCATGCAGCCTACATGCTCCAGGAGGGGGTGTGCAGGCAGCAGGTTGCAGCTCAGCCCCAACTCCAGACCATGCTGTCACCACCGCAAGGAGATGGGGCAGAGCTGTGATCTGCTGCCTGCATGCCCCTGCCTGAAGCATTCAGGCTACAGATCATGGCTCTGCTCTGGCTCTGGACCACACTGTCACTGCTGCAATATCCCAACCCAGCCCCAGAGCAGCTTCCCACCCAGCCAACACTGCTGGGGCCCATCTCTACGGAAACCTCAGCCTGTGCTATCACAGTGCGGCTGCTGCTAGGGTCTCCGTGGAAACTGGCTCAAACCACATGGGCAGGGGCTGCTGGGAAATGGAGTGCAGCCACCGGCCAGATCCAACATATTTTCCGTCCCTGCTTTACAAACTCCTGTGGTAATAATGACTTTCACAAATCAACTATGTAGCACAAAATTTTAAAACCGTCTACTAGGCTAGGGATAGAAAGTGTACATAAACAAGTTTAAATGATTGGAAACTGGTTTAACACTGTAACAGAAGAGAAGTTCAGTCCACATAAACCACTTTCAAAATGGCTGAAAATAGCTCAAGAAAAACCTGGATGGATGTAGTATCAGACTTAATTGATTTAGGTTACACCAGTTTTAGGAACTTCTGTTCCAAATCCCCTCCTGACTCCAGTTAACTTACAGTCAGTCTCACAGCATTCTAAGATGCTTAGCAGCCCTAGGCAATGCTGTCTGCTCCAGTGAGCAGGGCTGGCTCTGTCCCCAGCTGTCACAGAGTGGAGGCAATAAAGCCTCTGCTCCTAAGCCTGTTTCCTGCCTGTGCCTGTCAGGATGAGGGACAAAGGACCAGACCCCAGGCCCTCCTATCCCCCAGCGGTACATCACGGGGAGGAAAAGCCCCTGTGGTAGGGGCCTTTTGCTCTCCTCCTTGCAGCCCAGCAAGCCAGGGTAGGATTGGCTCAGCCCCATTTCTGCCCAGCCTCTGCCTCCTAGAGATATGGAATGCACCCCTCCCAACTACCACCTGGCACTCACTCCCCCAGTCAGGGTCTACTGCAGGGGGGAAGGGAAAATACCCCCCCACCAGAGCTTTTTTCACCACCCCTCCAACAGTTCAGAGCCAGGCTGGAACTGGTTCAGCTTTGCACCCTCATCAGCCATCTGCCTACCAGAGATGGGGGGGGGGGAGGGAGGTGACATGGGAATGCACTCTCTCAGAGAGGTCCACCCAATGTGGAGGGGAAAAGCACCAACCTGGGGGGGTTCATCCCCCTACAGCTTGAATTTGGGATCATATCATCCCAGTCCCACCCCTTCCTCAGCTGCCTGCCTCTGAGGGGAGGGGAGGATAGGGAGGGGAACATATCACCCTCCCCTGCTGATACCCCCAGCTGAAGTCTGTCTGGCATGGGAAGGAAAGCATCCAGTGAGGGACTTTTCATATCCTGTGCATCCAGAGCTGGGCTAGGATCACCCCAGCCCCCACCCTTCCTCACCCATCCACCTCTGGGAGGAGGGGGTAGGTGCTCAAGGGGTGGGAGTGTTGTTAGTCCCCAGCCCTGGGCTAGCACTCTGAGGCAAGCGTGTGTGTGCAGTGCATGCATTTGATGATACAGAGCTTTTCAATCTCCTTCCCTGCTTCATCACACTGTATGCAGCAAACTGACAGGCAAGTAAACCAGTGGAAGGGGCAGTGGTGGGGCAGGGGGATGGGGCTGAGAACAGTCTTTATCACCCAATTAGCAAAACAATAGCCTCTGTCCACATTACTTCAAACTTCTATAAAAGCTTACCAGCTGACCTGCTGATTAGCTCCAAAAGCCCTAAGCAGTCACTGTTCTGCCTGCATGTCCCAGTCAAATTGGTGACACACACACACACACACACACACACACACACACACACACACACACACACACACACACACACACACACACACACACACA
>JAGPOW010000261.1:86414287-86429923 GCA_030014935.1 Caiman crocodilus | reverse complement strand
GGGAGCTCCTGCCCCTCCAGCTGCTGGCAGAGAACTGCCAGCCTGACTCGGGCTCTGGGCTTTATAGGGCCAAGCCCTGCCCCCTAGGTCAGCTGACTCTCCTCAGTTGCCTCAGCAAACCTCAGCTGTGCTCATTATCACACTACTGGGGCTTTTCCCCAGCAGTTTTCCTCTCAAGGAGCAGTGCAGCGAGGTATGCCATGACAATGACACTTTCAATTTAACATGAAAAATGAATGTGTAGACCACTCCAGAGTACCTGCTGCCTACGAATCACATAAAAATTTGCTACCGTGCAGTTTTTCATATCTTAGGGCTAGAAAGTAACCATTATGTAAAGAGTCACACTTTTAGCTGCTATCTGTTTTTTCAAATTCACACATCATCTTCTTGAGGGCTTCTTAAGGGCCAATCAAAAACAGATTCTAAACTTTCCTCATTTAACTTGTAGGATTTTTTATGGATTCAAGACCATTAATTAAATCTTTAGGAACAACTGGGATCATACTTTCAAATAAGACTCCAGAACTGAGCAAGTACAACGTTCATTTTGGCGTAAAGGGAGTAACTGGATATGCCTTTACCAAATCTGCAAGTGATAAGATGATATATAACATTCCTGTGAACAGCATCTGAACTGGCATTTGAATATTTGGCCTTGGTAGCTGGGCTTCTTCAGAAGCATTATATTGTTTCTTTTACCATGGAAAATTACACAGTTAAGAGCAGACACCCACAGAAGCTGCATCTTTGGTAGTGAGTTTATGGAAAAGCAGATCTTTTTTTGGCAGGCAGCTGTATACCAAACCTCGAATAACTGCATCTGAGATTTAGAATTTTATCAAGAAATAAAACATTCACACAAGCTTTGAGAGAGAATGAATTAATGTGTCAGTGCGTGGATCGGCTAAATAGAATGGGGCAGGAAATGACCTTTAACCTGACGCTGATTTCTTATAGGCAATGTCATACATAGACTACTAATTTTCCCCTTTACTCCCTTGTGATTTTATCATTGTGTGTCATGAGAAACACTGATGTTTCCCACATTAATCCTGTATTGCTTCTCAGTAAAATTTCTTGACCTCTGTTTGAATTTTGTTAATATGTAGCCAATGACTTCTTACTAGAGGTGCACCTCTCGGAGGCAGTGGGGGGGTTTGGGCTGGGCTGCGCTCAGGGCTGGCAGCAGTGGGAGGGGGGCTATGGCAAATTTTGGGGGAGCTGCAATCCCCCCATAACTCACTCCCATCACCATCCACCAAGACTGCAGCTTAGCCCAACCCCCTCCTCCCCCATGTGCCGGGCAGAGCCCAGAACTGTCCCAGCCCCAGCCCCCAGCTGCAGCCTGCCCTGCCCATGCCCCACACGGACTCAGGGGAACATGCCCCCCCCCCCCCCAGGCCCTCCCAGGGTGCGCATAGCAGCAGGAGCTGCTCCTCCCCACCCCCAGCATGAGCTGCAGCTCCATCCAATGCCCCATCCCGGCTGGGCAGCGCTTGCCCCAGCCTCATTCCTCCCTCACCACAGGGGTCTTGATCTGTTCCCCCATGCTACTTCCCTTCCCCTCCCCTTCTACCACAACAGACTTACCAGCTGTATGCAGCACTTCCTGCTGTATTGGAAATCAGATTGGTATCAGCCAATATGCCTCTGTAAAAATCGGCTATCAGTATTGACCCCCAAAATGTCTACTCCAAAATGTGCACCCCTACTTCTTACCTGTTCTATCCTTCTCAGCAATTCCTTCTTCTGACGTTCCCACTCTCTCCGGTCTCTGTCCAATCTATCCAGAAGCTCTACTTTTTCCCTATTCCAATTCTTCTCACTGTGCTGAATTTGCCATCGCAGGTCTATCACCAAGCTGTGACTATCAGCCAACAGTTTCTTGTGTTCCTCTCTCTCCCTTTTAAAAGCTCCCTTTGTCTCTGTGGGGAGACCAGTTTCTCCTTGGATTTTTTCACTCTTGCCTTCCAACTATCATTAAAAGAAAACATTGTTAGTGGACTAGCCTCTTGAAGGCAAGGCCTACATCATAAAGGGAAGATCTTTTAAAAGTCACACTATTAATATGCTTCCATCAGAGTACTGCTAATCTTAAAGTACAGTTATATGCTAGAAAGGTAACCAGAAAAAAGGCACTGTCAAGAAAATCACAACCTAAATAAGCAAAAAGTTACATAAAACATTTAAGGGGAAAAAAGCACTATGTTAATTTAATTTTATCACAAACATGTCAGCCTCAAAAGCTGCAAATTTGTTCACAACACCAAGATAACAGAGTGACGGGGCCCTAGAATGATATACACGGGGTAAATTAGACACCTCAGTCACCTGTGATAGTTCTGAAGGCAACAACATTCTTTTTCTAAAATAAGTACATACAAGACTGGTTTTGTGCTCTTCCACTTTTTTTTTCTGTGTATCTTCCAATTTCTTTCTTTTTCTTGGCTCTAGTCTCCTCTCTCACCTAATTATCTACAGCAATGACCCAAAAATGAATAACCCCTCAATTTGCTGTCCTTTGCTAAGTGATGCAGAGTTGCCAGAGCTGACCAGAGCAGGGTATGGTGCCCAGGGCAAATTGGTCTGTGCGGGGCTCTGCCCCTGCCCCAATCCTATGTACCCTGGACCCGAAGAAGCTGCCACTGCCACTGGCAGCAGTGGTGGCAGTGGCAAAGGAGGGGAGTAGCAAGTGGCTGGACGCAAAGCCAGTGGCGGTGGCACACAGTTGCTGTGGCCACTCTGCTCAGCTCCGTGGGCCCCCCCAAAGCATGGGGCCCAGGACAGTTGCCCTGATTTGCACCCCCTCCCCCAGGCCAGTCCTGAGGGTTGTACTGCTCTGGGGGAGAACAGTAAGCATTAATATACAACAGACAAGCATTATTGCCTATATGCTTGTGCTGCATGGCCACTTGGGTGGATATACTGACTAATAATAGCCAGCTTTGTTTCCTTCCCACTTCTGATCCTGGTGCATGCTTGCTAACACTGTCCAAAAATAGCTCTAAAACATAACTTAAATTGCTCCAGGAACATGTACAAATATGCCAAACTCAGAAAGTAAATAATTAAAAAGATAGTTTCATTCTCTTTTTACATTTCCCACTACCTGCATTCAGCTAGGTCCAGTTCCACCTGATGCCTCAACAGGTAGCAGAACGGGAAGGCAGAATTAGCACTGTACCCACTCTGCAGGGTGTATGTCACATCACTATAGTATTCAATGTGGTACAATGTTTAGAATTGTTATGTTTTGACTGTTGCCTTATTTCCCCTGGATCACAATGAGCCTGCAAGCTCTTGCTGGCTTGCTTAGTAGCCGTAGCATCACAGAACTGTGCATTCCACAATGTTCCTGCAGAGCCGAAGCCAGCAACATCCTTTAAGGTAAAGTGAAGTAAAATGGATGTGGGCTCCTTTCCTCTAAGCTTGAAAGTGCATCTCCTAGGACACAGTTTCTAAATATTTGCAGGTCATCTCTCAAGCCATTAATGCTAATATGGATTTTGCATCCCACAACAGAAGCTTTAGGCACTGGCTGCTAAAGTGCCTGGAGCAATTCCAAGCTACTTGGTGTGCAGACCTATCTTTGTATGTTTGCTGTGGCTTGGGGAAGAATGGCACAAGAACCAGTAGCTGTGATTAGCATGCTGAGCTGCAAACACTTGCCACTGATTATGACTACTTTTCAGGATGACCTACAACACTAAAGTGCCAAACAGCCTCAAAACAAGTTTTCCACCTTCTGTAACATTCTGGTAACATAGAATTTTTATCTTCATCAAATACATTATGGTTTGGAAATTAAAAAAGAAAACAGGGGAAAAGGGAATCTTAAAAAGATAAATGATCTTTCTCCAATTATCTAAGAGTAAAACCTTGTCCTTGTTATTATTGATGATGAATAAATGTAGGACTGGCAAAGTGGAGTGGTGCCAAAGTCTCAGGCCATGCCTGAGAAGTGTAGGGATAGCTTGGAAATATAGCAAGGGAAAGGGATGTGCTCCAAAGGGATGTATCTGTGAAACACCTCTAAGCGTGCTGTGGATTTAAGATTATGCTCAGGGGAATTGGTGACCAGACTACAGGTCCCAGCATGCCAACAGAGCATGCTGTAAAGTGTCAAAGAAGCATGAGAGCCAAACCAGCATGCCAGAATCCACCCTAATGAGGATCCACTCTGCCAGAATCCATCTGGTCTACACACTAAGGCAAGTGCTCCTGCTCAGAACTTGGCCTTTATGTTGATTTCCTCAAATGTTCTAAGTTCTTCTAAATTCTCAGAAAAGGAAATGTTTTAGTTTGTCTGTCTGAAGGCTAAGCATTATTAGAGTCCAGCATTCAGGAATTACCACTCTATAACATATGTTAAAAGCAAAGCCTAAATATCTTGCTTTAATGCAAGATGCATTGAAGAAAACCCATGACAAGCAAGGTCTTATGTTGAATGATATACACTCTGTTAAACCTTCCTGTTATTCCTGAAAGCAGCATGCAGTACTACATCATCTCTGGGCCTGGCAAGTAGTGCTTTTCTGTTAGATGGGGGATTTTATCTTCCCAATATAAACTTGCTTCAGTAACCTTAAATTAGCAAGTGGCTTTCTCAAGGAAAACCATCTTTCCACATTAACCTCCTGCTTCACCACATACAGGGAAACAGACAGGAAGGACAGCAAGAGAAACTAAGATGACCACTGATTATGTACTGTTAAATGCTGGGTGCCTTTGTAATCTCAATCAATAAAAAAAAAAAAAAGACTGCAAAAAGGAAAGGAGATCTCAGTAACCTTGACCATGAGGAAAGAGAGTGTTTCTGAGTAGAAACTTAAGCCAGCATAGGAAGGGATGTTTTTCCTTATCTTTTTCCAGAGAAGGGGTTCTGTACTCCTTGCACTGTCTTAGCTATTAGTCTAAGAAGACATAACCACCATAACATCTTGGGTTGCAATATGACCTGGGGGACTTACTTGGATGCTTGATTAAACTCTTAATGTTCCAGATTTTCACAAAATAGGAAAGGATATTAATGCAACTACTTCATATTTTGTATTTGACAGAAATTATTCATCATTTCCTCCTCTGTTGACTTTGAAATGGAGCCTGTGTTAAAAATATTCTGGGTTTTGAATCTCTAATAATATCAGGTTTTGTTACACACAACGTCTTTGAGGTTGTAGGCATTTGTCACACATTGCAGTGGGATGCTGATATCATTCTTGGATTGCTTTGGATTCTTGGATTTCTGTAATTGACACTGATTTATAGTATGTCCAATGTTGTGCTAATATGCTTGTTTTTGACCATGATATGCAAATACCGCTCTGGGATGTTGGTAGGAAAATGATCTCTCTATGTTGTTTATTGATCAGTTTAGTCCCCTGAATTTATTTTGGGAGAGGGGAAAACCCCCCCAAAACTACCACGTCACAAAATATTATTGGCAGACTCACACAATGATAAAGATAGACAGAGGGGTCTTACTGAGTCCAATATAACCACAAATATGAAACGAACTAATGACTGAAACCTATTATGTCCTGTATCAAGTATGCAGTGACAACTCAGCTCCACAACTTGTGCTGATTGCTTTTCCATCTGGGGGGCAACAGTGGTGTGTACCAGGAAAATAAATACACAAACCATACACAGACTACAAATCTGCCATGGCAATTGGTCTCTTTCCCATATTTTTGTTTCTTATTCCCATGAAAAGGTTAATTTAAGGGGAAAAATGCCATCACATTTTATTTTTCCAAAAAGCAACCACTTGTCAAGAAATCTGTATTCATTAGTAAGCATTTGATTGAAGACAGAATTCAGTTCCACTAATTAAAAACTAAAGCTTTTATGCTCTAAGACAGGGGTTGTCAACTGGGGGTACACATACCTCCAGGGGTACTTGAGAAGATCCCAGGGGGTATGTGTGTACAGGTGGGGACAGAGCACCGCCACGCACCATCCCGTGCTTCCAATAAAAAGACAAGGTTTTTGGCACAGATAGGGGGTTCAGTACCTGCTCCAGATGGCACTTTAGCTCTGTCAGTTCTACTTCCCAAGCCGCTTTGTCTCTAGCATACTGTTGTTGAAGCCCTTGGCGGTCTCGCTCATCATCCCGGAGTTCGGACCGAAAGTCATCCAACAAGGCTTTCAGGGCATTTAGGAGCTGCCGGTTTTCACATGCCTACAGAGACAAAACAAAGCAAGAAGGTTGTAGTTGAACAAAGATGCACATGTATAGTATCAGACCTGATCCTATATGGTACTCATCAACCTAAGTGGGAGTTGAGGATGCTTACAACACTTGTAAGTAAGTCCTTAGCATTTCTAAGGAATGAGGTTATAAATAACAATTTCTGCAGTTCTTAAGTTTCTAGTTTCTAGTGAAGTTAAGCTATGCATGTAACTGTATATCAATACACGTAACTGTATATGACATACAATCATTTGCTGAGAACAAAGATTCCAATTGGCTAAACTACAGAACTAGAAAAAGTTGCTTTAACATTGAAACAAAAAAAAATTTATGTTTTGAGCTGAGCATAGTTGTTCAGGTCCATGGCCATTTCATTAGTCTATTACAGCAAAAGCCTTATTATCTGGCACCTTATAAACCAGCACGCTCTATTAACTGGCATGCTAGTCAACAAGGCAAAAGCAAAACCAGAAGTGCCTACCATGGCACTTCTGGTTTTGCTGAGCCCCCACGGCTCGGGGCAAAGCAGCCCATGTTGCTGAGCCCCTATGGCCTGGGGCATAACAGCCTGTCCCCAGTGTGCCTGGGGCCCCCCTCCCTGTCCACCAGCACACTGACATGGTGGGAGGAACGGCGGTGCTCTGGATGTGGCGGGAGGGGTGCCGGCCCAAACAGGCAAAGATGCCTGTTCAGGCCTCTCAGGAAACTGGCATATTTGGTAATCCAGCACCCCCCTGTCCCATGGGTGCCAGATAACAAAGCTTTTGCTGTAATTATCCTGCTCTTCAGATGTTGTCATGGATCATGCCTCTTTCAGGAGACTCCCCAAGAAGCAACCTTATTTGTTCTCCCTCTCCAGAAGGACCCACTGATGCCAGACCTGGGGTAGCTTCACAAGGGCCAAGCCTCTGGCCTTGAGACCCTGGCTCTTCTCTATTTCTGGCTTCCTTGGTGATCCAGTAGCACTACAGTTCAAAGAGATCCTTCTTTTTAGTCAGACCTCAGGTTGAGTTGTATTTTCTTCTTCAAAGAGGGGATGTGTGTGTGGGGAGTTAGAGTGCCAATATCCCAAATAGCACAGCAGGCTGTTCAGCTCCAAACAAGCAGTTTTTATTGTGCCACCGCAGTTCCTCTGGCCTTCCTCAGATTCTACCATCCTCCATGGGAGCACTCTTTCCACACTTCACCTCTCTCAAAGCCTCTTTCTTTCTCTTCCAGCACGGTCAATCACACTCACAACAAAACTGTTTCACAACTACAGTAATCAACACAGGGACTAAGATTCCCACAATAAAATTAGACATAATGTCATGGCAAACCAATCAGGGAGCAGTCTGTGACCTTCTGCCAGGCCCAAACTGCCCCCTTCATCTGAGGTATAAACAGGTCCTGCTTATAAAACTATTTACAGCAAAGCATGCTCGCACTGAGCCCTCCAAAATGTTTCCCACCAGAGCTGCAAGCTAAAAATCAGCCCACTGAAGCTATTTAGTCACAGACATGTTCTAAACCCCTTGTAGACAATGGATTTTCAACAGACAGTGAATTTGGGGACTGGGTTGAAATCACAAACACAACATGGTCTACTTTTTCTTTTGTAGTATCTGACAAGAGCATGGGTGTCTGGTGCCTCTTAAGTCAGCGACTGGAAGGGGGGGGTCCTCCAGCAGCCGATCCCATTGATGGGGGAGCAGGAGGGGCGGGTGTGTACAGCCGATCTCACTCACTGTAAAAGCAGCTGCATGGCCCCGCTCCCTGGCCACTGTTTGCGCGCGCGGGGGGGAGGGGGGGCGGGCACTGGTGCTCCCACCTATCCCATTGCCCACAGGGAGTGTGGCCTGACAGGGGGTGCACCAGCACTCTCAAGGAGTACACGTATACCCCTGTGTACCTCCTATGCGTTACTCCTGGACAAGAGCTAATTTGACAATGATTCTTGTCTAATTCATTCTATTTTTGCACTAACGGTTACAGGATTCTATTCATTTCTTGCATCTGGTGTCTGAAGAAGTTTTCAAATGAGTGTTACTTCCCACTGGGTCAACTGTTGTGCACAATAATTTGGACAAATTAGGAGGGATTCAGACTGCAAAATTCAGATCTACATTACAAAATTTCAGTCTGGCTTGGTTTGGATATGGCATATTATCTGGAACAATTTAAACATGAATGATCCTCACTTGAATAGGGGGTTAAACAATTTATTAAACAATTGATTAAACAATTTCCTACTTTTCTATGATCCCATGATTTTTGTCCCACTATAAATATTAAAGCCATTTGCAAATTCCAGATCTGGGTTTGATTTAACACTCAAAATTTAAGGTTCTTCAGACCAGTGGTTTAACTAGAGCTAAAGAAAGATCATTTTATTTCAAAATCCATCTCCAATTGCGGACCCCAAATTAAATACAAAATGCACAAGCTTAGCTCATAAAATCAGAATTATCATAATAGATACATCTCATTTTGTTCTCTCTTAGAATTGGTTAAAAATTTCCTGGCAATCCCTGCAGCCTCCAGGGGATCCTTTGGTTCATAGGCAACATATCGCAATAGAGATGTAAATCAGAATTAAGGGTATGGTTCGCAAAATGGGCTTACAATGAATCATAGAAATCGGAAACTCCAAAGTTGCATTAGGTCATTTATTCTATCTTGGGCCAGTGCTGGTTTTATGCTTGATATTATATTTTCTATTGCTTTATGCAGTCCAGTTCTAAATGCTGTATTTTGCATGGAAAACTTATTTCCTGTATATGTCAGACTCTTGGGATGTCTGGACTACTCACACAGACCACATTTGTAATCATTATTCAAACACACAAAGCATTTTTTTTTAAAGAAAGTGTTCTACTTCTTCAAATCATGTGGTTCATCAGCAAAGAAAACGCCTTATCAACACAGGAAAAGGACTGCAGGCAACTCACTCGTTTTACTGTCATCTGTATGGACTGAAGCAAGAAATGAGCTGCTGCTATGAGCAATAGGATGCAGTACATACCCAAAGGAAGTGTATCAATAACAATTTTTAATGCAGATTAGAATATTACATACTCCAGCATGCTGCATATGTGTATCACATCACCCAAGTATGTATAGCCACAGGCCAACATTTATCATTTACACATAAACACAAACACCAACCCCCCACCAACAACTGAAAAATTTCAGATACCTGCTGGTATTTCATGACATAAAATGTAACCATTGGAGGCCTTCTCCCCCTTTCTTTTCCTTTCTCAGAACAATCACTATAACCTTACTCAGCTCCCGCACTAGGAACTGGAATAACCTTTCTGTCTATCTCTATTTGTTTATCTGACTCGCCTGCCACACCAAACAGCACTAGAATTTAACCTGGAATAGTGGGGCCATGCTACAGGGAAATCATTAACATGAATCTGAGGAGGGAAGGGCAATTTTCAAAGGGACAAATGGCAGTAAGACACCCAAACTGTCTTGAAAAATCAACAGGAGACAGACCATATCTGCCATTGGGCTTTTAAAAATCTCACTTGTAATCAATCTATTTTTTTAAAGTAAAAAATAGTTTCAGGCATAAGCACTGCCTTTTGGCCCCACTGCCCCCTTTCCTCCATTTTCAGACAATTAGTGAAAATTCACTATGCACAGAGTACTGTTTTGAATGCACTATACTGAAAATCTGGGGGGAAAATAGAAAAAAATGAAACCCTTTCCTTCAAGCATTTGTAGTTCCAATGACTGTACCTGTGGTAAGTAAAAACAATTATGTAAGCTTCTTTTTTAAAAGGAATTTTTTTTCCCTGTGGGAATCATAATTCTGTCAGAGAATTACATTTAATGTTTTCATCAGCAGCCAAGGACATGCCAGCAGCTCAGTATGACATCAAGTCAAAAAGCACAAGGTCAGGAATGGCCACAACAGAGAAGATCTTAAGAGCATTTACAGATGCATGCACAAGTGCAGCTGGATCTTAGATCTCAGTACAAAGCATTTTAGCATGTTAGGTTTGAAGCACTATTCCTTTATGCTTTTTTCTTTCGGTATAAGAAAACAAACAAACAAATAAAAAATACCCTAAGCCTTGCAGCAAATATCTCAATTAAAGAATCTTATTGGGAATTTTAGCCAAACCCTGTCCTAGTCTCACCTCAACCAGTAAGCATTTTCCCCCTCTCTATCCAACGTACCATCCAAACTCTTTTTCTCTGCTGAGACACCAGTCTCACTTGCCTTCTCCCTGCTACCAGGTGTTATCCTTGGCTCTTTCACATTGCCTGTTTCATTCCATGCCTAACCCTTCCACAGCCCATACTAATTTTCAGGATGCAGTGGGAAGCTAACATCAAGAAGAACTGGACCATGTCAGAAACAACAGGCTGAGCAAAGAGGGCATTCAAACAAGTGAAGTTTGGTAGTGAGAGGTGAACTGACTCTTTTCAAGCGTTCTTAACTACTTGTCTTCCTTCAACAAGACATACCCCCTTCTCTCACAAAATGTTCCATCAAGGAATAATCAGCATTCTAAGGGGGATGACATCATGATTCTTGAAAGTGGCATGTACATCAATTTTGGGATGCACTGCATATTAACATACAAAAACCTCATGCTGAGGACCGAAAAATGGGACACCAAAACCTAGAGACCGCTTCTTAGATTGAAGGTCTGAGTTTATACTTCTTCTTAAAGCAATTCCCCTTTCCATCTAGGGGACAGTCTGTAGCAGGAAGAGATATTGAGAATTCCAGACAGTCCATAAATTATTGAACATAACTGTGGGCTACTAAGATTTACTATAAATCTATTTCCCTTTTCTGATTTACTTTTCTCAAACTGACATGGTTCTTTCTGTCATACATGGATCATTACCAACATTTATTTTTAACCTGAAAAAGGCTCAACTGAATGGTCCAGATTCAAGCCCACACCATTGCTGCACAGTCTGCCTGTGACTGCAACCACTGCAAAGAACATGGTTTGGGTAGGAAACATCCACAGTCCCCACTATTGAATTCTGTCTTCTCCTTATGAGCTGGATTCATGGTTCACTATCACTCCCCTCATGTAGCCATATATAATATTGGAAGTAAAGGATCCTAGAGTGAAGGATGCCTGTTCTCTGCTACAATTGTATGAAACAAACATCCTTCAGGGTTCTTAAGGTCAGTTGCTGGTTTCTTAATGCCACATGTCACAACAATAGAAAGGCTGACTTCTTAAAGGGAGATGCTGATGAGACGGTGTGCATGATCTTTGATTATGTCTACCAGCTTTGAGTGGACAAGGATAGGAAAAGATCTCTCTCAGAGCTTCTCTGGAAACTCCTTTTAGGAAGGGGTAACCATTTTTTGCTTTTTTTTTCATCAGTTATCTATTAGTGAACCTTTTGTATGCCTGGATTCTCAGTTTTATAATGGAGATTCTGTAATAAATACAGATTAGGGCCCACTGAACTGGATGGAAGTTCCCAGGTAAATGGCTTGCACTATTGAGCCCCTCTCATTTGTAGTAATGTAGACACTTTGGTCCAAATTCACACTAATATCTCTGAGAGAAGAACACAGCCCTGCACAGCCCTCCATTTACAAAAAGGACCAATATGAATCCAGTGGAATTACTTCAGACTGACACCAGGGTGAGAACTGAGCACAGCTCTTTCCGTGCCCTGAATTGCCAACAGAATCAGAATCAGCCTACACCGAGGTTTTTCTTTTTTTGGGTCAGAGAATGTTCTTTTCTCACTGCTAAGAACAAGGAGCCTATCAGTCCTAATTCATTTTAACACTCTGAACCACGCATCTGTCAAGTACACACTCTTTGGTAATATATGCAGTACAGTATCACATACAAAGTGCAGAGGCTAGTTTCTGAAATAAGAAATGTTTAGCACATTTGCTATTCTTGCAGTATTGATACAACATATTTTTCCTTGTTGGAAGGTAGAAAACTTATTTTGTCTTCACAAATGCACTAGAGTCTCATGCAGTATTCATTAGAAATATCTGCTTTTATCAGCAGGGATACTTAAACATGATCTGTTACTCTAGTTCATTTCCTTAAGTGATATTAGCTGGAAATGCTGAATTAGAACATCACGTAACACTTATAAAAAAATGAATTATATACAATCCTACTTACCATTGTTGCCACTTAAATTGAGATTAATCTCTGAGCAACTATTATTTCTGAGAGGACATATTTTATTCACATATTCCTGGTTGGTAAGATAGCAGTTTAAAGCTGTATTTGGAAAGCTAATATGTGACTACAGCTTACTGAGATGGTACACTGATTTACGTTTCTTTTACTCATTCTTAAGACTAAATTAATCTACAAGGTTGGATGCAAAATGTTGATGAGCATATCTTCAGTGCTGTGCCTCAGCCTAACAGAGAGCATTTTACAAATGGGATCATTGTAAGAAAAGGACTGGCAACCTGTGTGAGCTGACCTCCAAAAGCAAAATTAATAATATGTAATAAATAATCGATCCTTTCCAAGGCCAGACTGAATATTTAGTAGCCCATTTTATATGAATACTGAGTGGAGGCTCTGAACCACATCCAGACATGTGTGAACGTTTGGTTCTCTGGGGACAACTAGCAGTGGCGTACCTTGTGCTGCTGCTAGTTGTCCTTGGGGAATGCCTGTGCCATGTGTGCTCTGGCATGTGGCAAGTTACCCAAGGTGGGGTAGGAGAGGCTGGGGCCAGCACTGGGCTAGCCCCAGAAGCCTTACCTGGGTATCCAGGGGTCAAAAAAACTCTCTGTGCTACTCCCTAATGTAGCAAAACCCCCAGTTCTTTTTCGTTTAAAAAATGCATTCCCTCCCCTTCCCCAACCATTTCTGACTTTCTCGCTGCCCTCTCTATTGCTTATAAGTGATTCCAAGTAGTACTAGGTAATCTAAGTTTTTGCATAATATTATTGTAATAAGCCCTGTCAGAACTAAATGGTTAAAAAATGCCTTGGCACAGCTACATTTCAGCACGATGCGAGTGCCTGGTGCAGGGGTTTCCCCTGCAGCGGGAAAGAGCCCTTGGTGCAAAATCAGCTCCCGCCAAAAGCTTGCAGCTGCACTGTTGAGTGCATGCTTTCAATTGGCCTGATGTAAATTATGCACACGTGGCGGCTAGCCATTGGCTTGCTAGCCGTACAAAAGGCTTGGGAAGTTTCTGCCCAAGTCGGAAGAGAGCTTTGCATGCTCGCTAGGAAAGATCCTTGCGCGCATCCCGGAGCCACATTGGAGCCTGATCAACCACTAACGACTCCCCATCGATGAATTCCCGACATACCCCGTACCCTACTGTGCCACACAGAGCTTTCTACTTTCTGTTTGCAACTCTTCTAAGCGCGCCTACACTGCATACCTTGACGCAAGTCCCTGTATCACAGCTTGTAAGTAAAGTTTTTTCTTTGCAACCACTACGCGTGCTGTGCCTAATTCCACTCCATTGCTGGCCCCATTCCGGCCCATCTTGACCCCCACACATGGCGTCATGAACAGGATCGCTACACGGGGAAGACGCAATGGAGTTGGAGTTAGTTAAGCGTTGCCCCTGGTGCAGTGGAAAACGCCACATGCTGAACGCCGTGGAGTTAGGTGCACACATTGCCTATCATCAAGCGGGTGGAACGGGTGGAAGACTTGTGAGCAGTTATATCTCGCTCAAGGGAGAAAGGGAACCTGTGAAAGAGTGGAAGGTGATTCTCCACCCTGGAGCGTTCGGATGTGTGATGGGGAGCGAGCGGGTTCTATTCAGAACCCGAGAGGAAGGGGGCATCGAATCCTCCCCCGGACAAGAGCCACACGAGGAGACTATCGCTCTCAGTCAAGAGTTTGCTTGCTGCGTGCGGGAGAATAAAGAGCCAGCGCTCATTGATTTGGATATGGCGCTTGAGCTAAGAGAATCGAAGCATCTTTTTGAGCTCCGCAGAGGAGTGGAGATGGAGGGTTACTCCACGATTGAAGGGACCGGCTCAGAATACTGGAAGAGGAGAATGCTGTGCGTGACGTTCCGCACAGTTGCCACTTTGATGAGGGAGAAGGCGGAATTGGAGGCCCAACTGCATGCCGTTCACACGGCTGAGCAGCCTGCAGCTACGGAGAAAAGCCTAGGTCCCCCATCATCGCAAAATGGCGGAGAAACGGAGAGGAGCCGCCACGGAGGGATGGACGAGAAAGGCAGAGCTATCGGCGGACGGACGGAGAAGGGCGGAGCTATCAGCAGGCGACCGGAAGTAGCAACTCCACCCCCCGAGATGATGTTGATCCCCAGAGGCCCCCCTTCAGGCCTTGGAGAGGAGACAACGGAAAACATGCCGTGTCCAAGTTCCCCATCAGATGCAGTGACGACTCAGACGGCCATACACCCCATGGCAGTGAGAAGCTGAATGATGGGTGTGCACAGTGCAGCCTGCACCACTGCTGATGCCTATCATGCAGGACCTGGACCGAATTGCAAGCCTTGTGCAAGAGATCCAAGATTAAAGCAGATGAAACCCTAGCTATGTGGATGGGATGCCTGGTTGTGGAGTTTGGGTCCGACCTAGTGGACTGAGAGGAGGCAAGCTCTTTAACTAGACAGGCCTCATGGAGCGGAGGACAAGCCACTGACATCAATATGGTGACGTGCAACATTCACTGGCCCATCCCACTACCAGCGTTTGTCGTGGGTCAAGCTAGCCAGAGATCACATGCATGGCACAAAGGATGTCCAGCGAAGGTCAGCGTGGAACAGATCTTGTTAGTGATCATCGGGATCTCGTACTGCATGTGGAATCCTAGACTGCACACTCTAGGATTGACCACAGCCCAGCAGCGAGGACTGTGGAGCTGTTCCAATAATGCTAACTGGCATCGAGACCTGTATTGAAGCCTACGGAGGAAGAATTGTCATCACCCTCCGAATCCTGCTAAATCCGCTAGCTGGACAACCCACAGGTGACCTACTGTGTCAACTGCCGCGACTGCAAGCTCTCATGAAGCTGGACCAGAGAGAGTCCAGCAAACTGGAGCAGACTGTATGAGTCTAGCCTGCAACGATCACAGGCAACGCAGAGACCATCGCAGGAGCGGGCCATGTTTGGATTCCTCCTGCGTTACTCTAGACTCTCAAAGAAGCAGTTGTGAATTTTAGGAGATGAGGGCCAATGGAATCTGGCTTATGAGTTGGGATTCCGATGTCCAGATGAAGCAGAAGAATCATCTTGCGAAAATGATTAGTAATTTTGTAATATGAGTTAACTAATTTTTGAGACTTTCTTTCTCTACAGGTCTGCCAAGATGTGTGCAGACCAGACCAGAGAGAGAGAGACAAGAGAAGGGACCAATGACGCTTCGAGAGGCCGACCGGAGGACATCATGGAGGATTTCAAGACTCTTGGACGGCAGCTCAAGTCAGTTGGAGCACAGGTGGTGTTTTCCTCCATTCTACCGGTGTGGCAACGG
>JAGPOW010000261.1:86371347-86414187 GCA_030014935.1 Caiman crocodilus | reverse complement strand
GACCCTGGCACTCGTTTCCTGCCAATTGGCGGGGGGTCAGACTAGATGGCCTGCTCTAGGCCCCTTCTGACCCTAGGTACTATGATACTATGATACAATATTTACCAGACAAGAGAGAGAGAATATTTTGAGAGACCAGGACGCGATGACACCCACCGAAGTCCTGATAATTGAACTCTTTATAACGAATTTGTTAATGTGTAGTTGTGTTCCAACAGGTTATTGTTCAATTCGATCCCTGGAGAATGAACTTGCTTCATTGTCTGCTTTTGTTTACACCTATTTGCCGTGTGAACTCGTTGGACGAAGCAATCTGGCTGACTTGCATGTGCTCCGGCTACAACTGTGCCGTCAACAAGAGGGCATGTCAGAACTATATGGTTAAAAAATGCCTTGGCACAGCTGTGTTTCAGCACGATGCGAGTACTTGGTGCAGGGATTTCCCCTGTGGCGGGAAAGAGCCCTTGGTGCAAAATCAGCTCCGGCCAAAAGCTTGCAGCTGCACTGTTGAGTGCATGCTTTCAATTGGCCTGATGTAAATTATAAACACATGGAGGCTAGCCATTGGCTCGCTAGCTGTACAAAAGGCTTGGGAAATTTCCGCCGAAGTTGGAAGAGAGCTTTGCATGCTCGCTAGGAAAGATCCTTGCGCGCATCCCGGAGCCACATTGGGGCCTGGATCAACCACCAACGACTCCCCATCGACGAATTCCCAACATACCCTGTACCCTACTGTGTCACACAGAGCTTTCTACTTTCTGTTTGCAACTCTTCTGAGCATGCCTACACTGCATACCTTGACACAAGTCCCTGTATCACAGCTTGTAAGTAAAGTTTTTTTCTTTGCAACCACTACGCGTGCTGTGCCTAATTCCACTCCATTCTGGCCTATTTCATGGCCCCCACAAGCCCCTTTCTATATATTGTAAATAGTGTTCTGTTTGTATTGATTTTTACTGTTTTACATTGTATTGTATTGTTATCATTTGTGCATTGATTTTATTGTTTCATATTAACATTGTATGATTTAGGCCTGCAATGTGGGTTGGCATGAGTGATATCAAGTATCCATTTTGTGTGTTAGGTTCCCATCTTGTTCCCATGCCCTGTTGTGTAAATATGTTGTAACCTATGACTCATACTTACCCCTCCTATGGAAACTGGCTCCTGAATGAACGGGGATGCATGAGGGTGCTTGACAGACATTGGCAGTAGGTCTAAAAATAGCTCCCTCTGAATGACCAAACCATCAACTCAATGACCCAACCATGACTTGCATTCACCTTCCAAGGTTCAAGATTTGGAAGACAAAGATTGCTGCAGAAATAAGTCAACCCATCATTACAGACACCTAAAACTGCATGTCCTTACCTAGGAGCGCATGTGCTCAATACACAAGGGCTAACTCTTGTCTCGGTACGCCCCTGCCACTAGGGTCATAGGTAGTCTGCCCCATAAAAAGGGGTAGTGAAGAGAGACCTAGTGGGATGCCCTCACCATCTAGATCAGCACCATGCCACACCACCTATCCACCCAAAGGCCCTGCCAGCAACTCCCTCTCGACAACACTTGCTGGACAAAGAACGCTTTCCAGGCTGGATAGGTAGCTATCACCCCCACCCTCTCTTCAACCAAGGACTTGGACTCTGTTTCTCTTCCCTACCTGGACTCCAATCCTTCCACTGAGTCTCTGTCTCCTGCTACCATTATGAATGTGTGTGTGCGCGTGTGTGTGTGTGTGTGTGTGAACCAATAACTTCATGGGACTGTGTAGTGTGTTGTCTGTTTAATAAACTTGTTATTTTGAAACCCTGAGTTGGGTTTTTGTCTGTTTCCTGATTGTTTCTTCCTTGTCACCACTTATCTGCTCCCTGATCTCCCATCTTTCTGTCCCACTCTCCCAGCTTTTTGCCTCAGTTTCCAGCCTCAGTTTCCCAGCTTTCTGCCTCTCTCTCTTTCCTGGCTGTCTCCTCCTTGCCACCGGGCTCTTTCCCTTACATCAGTGACCTCAAGTAACCCTGGGGCCACTTGACCTAAAGTAACCCCAGCTCCCCTCCAGTCTGCCAATTCTAATCCTGGCCCCAGCAACTTTCACTCCTGGCACTTTCACTCTCTCATTTTAGCCCCCATCCATCTCCCTCCTTACCCTTCTCCTGGAGATCTTTGACCATTGATTTCCCTTCTCGTAGCCACCAAGCACCCTAAGTATCCCAAGTACCCCAAGCACACACATGCATACACTGTACCATCCAAGTTAGGAACTCACCTGTGTGTATGTGTAGGTGGGTGGTATGTGTGTAAAGTGGTGAGTATATGTCATTGTGTGCAATACACAAATTAGTGATCTGCGTATGTGTATTGGGTGCGCAAGTATTGACAATTGATTTTTGTCTAACTTTGGGGGTATATAGCGGATAGGTGCTTGAATTGATGATAAGTGCGCACGTGTCTAAGCTGGTAATTTTGGATGTGTATGTGCCTGAGTTGGTAGTATGTATGTCCGTGCCTGATGAGGGTGTATGCATCTGGAGTGTGTGTGTGTGCATCGAATTGATTTGTGTGTGTGTGTTTGTGTGTGTGTATGTGCAATTGTACACCACGCCCTCCTGTCTAACAGTGCGATATTGAGATACTGAAAGTTGGCTTGACCCCACAGGGCAACACTTGCAGCACAGAGAACAACAGAACATGCAGTATGTGGCACCACATCTGTGTCTGCAGTGCCACATACCGCATGGCCGTGCTCATCTGGATGTGGCCTGGGTGTCCATTCCTACACTATTGCAGAAGAATGGAATTCATGATTACTGAAAGGCAAAATAGGGAAGGCAAAAGCCACCATATTTGCATGCAGAGAGCATGCATTTGTCTATAGACAAGGCAAGCATTTCTTAGGATGATCATTTTTATTGGACCAACTACATCATTGGGAAAGTATATGAGCTATGGAATGTGAAAGATTCTTCATCAGGTTGCCTATAGACCACAACTGTCTATAGACCACACTCCTGTGATTTCTCTCTCTCACAGAAATGTCCAATTTAAAGTTAAGCATTGAACACGAAAAGTACTGGTAGTTGCATCCCTCTAAAACACTCTAGTGTTACTGCAGAATGAAGGCAAACAGTTTCCTATAGCAGATCTCACAGCCCTGGGATTAAACGTATTTGGAATAGCATAGATCTAGGTCACAACACATGGATAGCTCTTTCTGAGCATGATCTTCCCTCAACACACATGGAAATTATGCTTTTGAAGCACTATCTTCCTGCTACCAGGTGCCATTTACAGCTCCTGAGGGTTGGGGGATGTGGTGAGGGCAGAGGAAGTGGGAAGGGGTAAGACTAGATTGGAAACAGACTTTCCCCCTCAGGCCCATAAAGATTCTGGTAGTAAGTTAATACAGCCTGATACACTATTCACTTACCAGCAAAATCCCTTTTCAGGAAGGCATTCACCCAATCTTAAGGCAGTCAGAGATTGGGAAGTGTATGACAGTGAGGTTTCAAGAGCAGTTACCCTGCTGAATATGGGTCTTGCACAACATTCTACCATTCTCAGTAAGTCCACATAATGGAATGTTTTTGTTTTAGCATTTTCCTTTTAAAATCCTAAAATGCTCTTCACAAAGAACTACCAGTATGTCAAAGACCTTAGCTGTCCCCTTTTGAATGCATATCATTGTTGTCATTTATAGTGCTTCTACCATATTCTGTGAACTAGGTTAAGCAGCACAGAGTGTACCAAGCAGAAATATCCGGGGAATTATACAAGATTCCACATCTTCATACCCTATTTTGTGTCAATGGCTATTTGTCATTCTTCAGGGTAGAAAAATCAGACTTTACATAGGTGTAATTCATAGGACATATTAGCTTCTTACTCACTACTGAACAGTATGGACAGGCTACAAGATATGCAAGATTTATTTCAATATAGTCAGTCTGTACAAGAATAAAGGTGACCACAACAACTGTAACTACTATCATAGAATTTCACTAGTAAGCATTATTGGAAAGATTATTGCTCAGGTCCTTGCTGACTGTGTTTACCATGAGTTGTACTACAGCTTCAGAGCTAGTAAGTCCAACATAGATACGATCTTCTCACTCCATATCAAAAAAAATGTAGGCAACAAAGGAGACCTCTCTATATAGCCTTTACTGACCTTACCAAAGCCTTTGAATTTGTCAGCAGAAAAGGCCTAATCAAAATATTGGAAAAGATTGGTTGTCTATTCAAAACTCCTCAGCATAATCCATACTTTCCATGTGGGAAACAGCTATGATGGATCAACATCTGAGGCTTTAGAGATTCGAAGAAGAGTCCAGCAGGGCTGTGTTTTTGACCCAAACCTTCTAGGTATTTTCTTTGCTTTTCTTCAGCCGTATGCTTCTGGGACCACAATTGAAGGTATTTATCTACATACATGCTCAAATGGAAAAGTATTTATCCTTACATGCTTTAAAGTGAAGACTAAAACGTGGAAAGTTTTGACTCATGAGATGCTGGTTTGCTGATGATGTTGCACTGAAAGCCCACATAGAGAGTGACCTTCAAAGCCACATCTGTTGCTTTGCTCATGCGTGCCAAGGGTTTGGTCTCACAATCAGCATCATGAAGACCAGTGTTATGGGCCAGAACACTGATTCAGCGCTGATTGCTGAATGGGCAGCAATCACAATAGGTGAAAATTTACTGGATGTTGTAAGAACATTTACATACTGGTTCCATTGTTACCAGCAGCTTGATACTTGCGGTCAAACTGAATAACCATACTGGCAAAGCATCAGGTATCACGAGCAGGTTGATCAACAACAAACTGACTGTTAAAGCCAAGGTCAAGGTATATCATGCTTGTGTTATCAACACCCTTTTGTAAGGAAAAATCCTGAACCATATACTCTACTCAAGAAAAGTGCCTCAACAATTTCCACTTTTGTTGCTTTTGCAGCACTCTATGAATCTTGTAGCAGGACAAAGCTTCCTATGCTGAGGTCTTGGAACACGCCAACATTCTAATCACCCATTGTCTTTTCAGTCAGTGTCAACTCTGATGGATTGGTCATATGCAGAGAATGGACAATGGCCGTATACCAAAGATCTCTTGTATGGAGAACTCTTTACATGAAGAAGACCATGTGGGATCTTTATCTCCATTTCAGAGTTTGCAAGAGCAATACGAAGGCAATGAACATTGAGCCAAACAAAGGTAGGGACACTGCTGAGTACTGAAGTGCTTGATCACAATCCATTAAGCATGGAATGGAGATGTTTGAGGAAGAAAGAGCCCAACAGCCAGAAGAGAGAACCCCACACCACGTTCAGGTCTTAGATACAAATTCCACGTGTGATAAGTGTGGAAGGGACTGTCATTCAAGAACTGGGCTCTACAGCCACACTCGCATATGTTCAACAAGCTGATGCCTTAGCACGAATCTGCTGTCTCATGAGACAGATGCCTATTGCCTATAATTTCTAGGAAAATTGGGTGTTTAATGGAACTGCTGTGTCCTATAGAAAGACACTTAAAAAGATATTCCCCTATTGCATTTTGTTTTATATTCGAGTTGTAACACTTGCTGTTTACACTAAACTTTTGCAATGTCCAGTAAAAGTTGTTTATACCGCTAAGAAGTTTTTCTATTCAAACGGTTAGCTTTTGAAATCATCTTAAAATACACAGTTAGCTTTTGAAATCATCTTAAAATACAGTCTGAAAATTAAGCCAGATGGCCAATCTGTTTACATCTATTGCAGGTTAAATCCTCCATATGTCAATAGCCCTAACCTGAGTTGGGTGTGGCCCAGGAGACTTTTAGGATTTGCTTTTAAAAACAATATCCAATGTGATAAAAGTACTTTTGCATTGTTTTTCTATCAATGCAGTTTTAATAAGGACATTAAATGCATATGCTAAATTCTTAAATTATTTAAATGAAAATAAAAGGACCTTTCCTTACTAATGGCTAGATGGTCAAATTCCATCTTAATCAGCCAAGGTGGGTATGCAAATTCTGCAAGCCATGAGGTATTTATATATGTGCCTGGGCAAACAGCCATGAAAGGAAATAGGATTTTTCACTCACAGCATCTGCCAACAGGCAGTAGTAGTCACCTGGCTTCTGATTAAATATAAATATAATGAATCATACCCATTACAACTGCTGTGTAGCCAGAATTACTGAGTTGTGTACGATACAAGGTATTTCTGATGAAATATCACAGAAACAGAACAAAATGAATCATAAACATTTACAGCATTAATTCAGAGGACATAATACAGAACTGCCTTTCCCTTCTAGTATAGTACCTGCTTTTGATGTTGCAACAGTTCTACCGTCTGCAGCTGTGGTCCATGATCAGTGCTCTCTGACTTGGAATGTTGGGAATAATCTGTCAGTGCAAACACAAGGTCAAGGTCCTCCTCCTCCTCCTCGTCTTGATTTGGGTCATCTCCTTTTTGTTCAGACTGAATGCTAAACTCTGGTAGGGCATCAAGGTGTTCTATCTAAAATGGCAAGAGATTTCACTCATGGATACTGCTGCTATATAAGTAGTACAGTAACAAAAACCTACTGAAAATGTAGGTAAAGGGATTTTTGTTCCTCCTTTTGTCCCTTTAGACTGCTATTTATTATTTGCTTGAATCATATTATATTAAATAACATGGAGGCACAACTGAAAACATTGAAACAACTGAAGCAATACAGTACTTGATGTTAAATGACTTAGTTCATCTGAACAGAATAACATATTAGCATTTATAAATGGCCTCACCATCTCTTTTCCAATTCCAATAACTATAGCAGATAACTGCTGAGATGGTCATTCATTGGTTTTAGTCTTGCTCTCTTACTAATATACAACTGCACACTTCTCCCTGGCCTCCACAAAAGAAAAAAAAATCAGAGGATTTTATATAATACAAATTATATATTAATTTTGATTTGGTAATGTAAACCCCCCTCTGCAATAACAGGATAGTATACGATGAAGAAAATGTGTTACAAGCAAGATGTACATAAATGTTATCTACACTGTAACCAATTAGTTAGCATAGCCCTCAGGATTACATGAACTGGAAAAATAATTATCCTTTTCTCAGGGATTTTGATTAGGGCAGGAGACTGAAAATGCCTTTTTCCAAGTCAGATTATTTAAAAACAAGTTAGTCTGGGTAGCCACCTGGGCTAGGGATAGAAGTTACACATAAACAGGGATAAGCAATCAGAAACTGGTTCAGATCTGTAACATAACATGGCCAGGGACAGATATTCAAAAAGCCTGCGCCTGAATTGATTCAATTTTGCAGGTTAGTCTAACCTGACTAGGGTGAACTGGTTTGAAACTGGACAGACATACTCTCTGGACTGAGAAAATTCAGGGACATGCCTGCAGTGGCTCAGATAAGAAGCTGGGGGGTGCTAGAGCAGCCCTCCCTTCCCTTCTGCAGGGAGCTGACCTCAGGGGGGCATGGCCAGGCCCCAGCAGGACTCTCTCATTAAGGATGTCTGCCTGCACAGTCCCAGTCTTTTCCCTGCTGGCTGCTCAAGGGGTAGGAATGTTGCCAGTCCCCAGCCCTGGGCTAGCACTCTGAGGCAACCGGGTGTGTACAGTGCATGCATCTGTTGATGATACGGAGCTTTTCAATCTTCCTCCCTGCTTTGTCATACTGTATACAGCAAATTGACAGGCGAGCAAACCAGTGGAAGGGGCAGGGGCAGAGCTGGGGCTGATAACGGTCCTTATCATCCGATTAGCAAAACAATATCCTCTCTCCACGTTACTTCAAACTTCTTAAACAGCATACTGGTTGACCTGTTGATTAGCTTAAAAGCCCTAAGCAGTCACTGTTCTGTCTGCCTATCCTAGTGATACTGGAGAGAGAGAGAAACACACAGACACCTCTCAGAATTAGCTAGCATACCAAATGCTGGCTATGGTCCCTGATGTGGTAGAAAAGAGGAAGGGATCTTTGTTTAAGCAGTAAGTGGTTGTGGGGGGTGGGGAAGGGAAGAGGGGAGCATGGGGAAGCCAGCAGACCCTGCAAGTCGGTGCTGAGCTCCAGCCAGGGAGCAGAGGGAAGGGGCCAGCCCTGCTGTGGAACACAGAGCCCTGCCCAGCCCAGAGAGCATGCCGGGATGCTGGGGGACTCTGATTTAACTTAAACCATCAAGGGGTCTGAGACAGTCATTGCATAAACTGGTTTGTGCCAAATCAGTCAAGTCTGATACAACATTCAACCAGGTTTATCTCAAACCAGTTTCAGCCATTTTCAAACTGGTTTATGTGCACTGAACATCTGTTCAGTTACAGGATTAAACCAATTTCTGATCACATATGTTTATATGTAGTGTCTCATAGATTTTTGTGGTCAGAAGAGACCTCAGCAGATTGAATCTGATCCACTGCCCTGGGCAGGAAAGAGTGCTGGGGTCAGAAGCCTCCAGCCAGGTGCTTGCCCAGTCTCCTCTTAAAGACCTCCAAGGTAGGGGACAGCATCACCCTTGGAAGCCCAATCTAGATTCTGATAACCCTTACCATATAGAAGTTCTTCCTAATGTCTAATCTAATGTTTGTCCCTAGCCCAAAAGTTCAATGCACATAAACCACTTTCAAAATGTCCAAAACTAACTTACAATAAACTTGGATGGATGTAGTATCAGATTTAACTGACTTAGTTTTAATCAGTTTATTCAACTTGTATTCCAGATCCTCTGCAGCTTCAAGTTAACTCATAATCCCCTGCATCCCAGGATGCTTTGTACCTTCCCTGCAAACACCCCCCTCATAAAGTGGGCAGGCTAGCCTTGGCCCATGCTCTCTCCAGCCAAGCAGGGAGGTGTGCTCTAGTACCCCCTGGCTTTTGGCCTGCACAACTGCAGGCATGTGGTTGCATTTTCAGAATCAAAAGCGAAGGTTTGTTCACTTGCTTGCTGATTCAATCTATGCAGTTTAGACTAATCTGAGAAGATTGAATTAATTTAGCCTTAGACATTTTGACTGTCTGTACTTAGCCCTTGACACTCCATAAAGGACCCTTTGTCAAAGCTCATGTTCTGAAAATTCAGCCCTTTAAAAATGGGTCTGGTTAGGCATTCAAAATCACTAGTTAGTTTTGAAATTCTTGACCTAAGTTATTTTTTACATGCTGCATAAGAAAAACCCACCCACGTAAATTATTATGTGACCATTGTTGATGGTGATGTGCGTGCCTATGAAGGAAAGGAATGTACAAGAATGAATCACTGCTGAATTCTCACATTATGATGTGTGACTTGACTGCCAGCTTGAAAACCAAGTAGTTTTTCATGTGTATATCTGAGAGTTTTCTGAAAAACAAGCTATACATCAGCTAACAGATATATTCATCTTTTCAGATACAATTCAGAGTCCAATTATTAGGAACTGTATTTGGCTTTCATTTCTGTTGTGAGATGCATGTTAGGCCATGGCTTGCTTGATATATAGCTAGCTTAGAGGGTTTAATTGAGCAGTAGTCTAGTGATGTCCCATGGATTATGCTTCACTGCAAGACTCTTTTTAAAAGACCTATAAACTTGAGTTTTCAATTCCATTTTAGTTTCATGTAAGCTAACAGATAATGGTGGAGATGTTGTTTCTACTCTATAGTTGAGGTCTGCACTAAATCAGGGATAGCCAACTATTTACTGAGCTCATGACAACACTAGCAGCCCCATTCATCCTTCTGGCTTGATGACTCCACTGAATGAAATGGACCAGTTACCTCAAATATGTCCTCCCCTTCATCCTCCATTCGCTTGCCTTGCCGCCAGTGTTTCAGCAGCCACTTCAATTTAACATACAGCAGAAAAGTGCTTTGTCTGAAGTGCCTGAGTTCTTGCTGCATCAGATTTTTTTCCTGGCTCCAGGTTTTCTCTTCCAGTTTGTTCTGCAAAGTCAAGCTCTGCACCTCCAAATCTTTCCTCCGTATAATCTGCAGATGTTTCTCTTCCAGCTTTAATGCAATAAGAGATAAAATATCAATAAAATATTGTTCTTAAGGACCCACTGATTTGTTTTCAGTTGTGATAGACAAACAGCAGTTTGTCATTTTAAGCAATATTAGCTATTCACTTGGCAAGAGGTCTAACTTTCAAAGAATAAAGAGACGGTGGCTTATAGAACTAACGTAATCAACTGCACACAAATAACCTAGTAAAGAAATATGCAGCTTGTTTACATTAAAGACATAAGAATTCTGCTACATAAACATTTTTATGCCCTTCATATTTCTCATTCCTCTTTTCCTTGTATCCTTTCAACATGTCCCCTGCATGGCCCTCAGCCCACAATGATTGCATACAAAGCTCATTTATTAATTAGAGTTTCAACCATGCCTGTAAAACAAGTATATAATAATCCTTCAGACAAGCTGGAATTCTAGCTTCTCTCTTCTTCACGTGCCATCACTCTTTAAGAATATATATTCCCATCACTCTCAGGAGTTCCATTGCCATTCATGTCCAGCATCTCAGAAACAAGTCACAGATTTCTTACAATAGCTCTGAGAATTCATACTTGGAAAACTCCTGTGAGCCAGTTCATAATAAACTCCAACAGGTTCACACCCAACTAGAGCAGAGATGCACAGCACACGATGGCTCAAGACACTAGCCTACTGAGCCTCAACATTCCTTGACTGAGTTCAAACTTTACAAACACCAGAAAAGGTTTGCAATTTGAAAATTAAACATTAATTAGTTTTTTGAGGTAAATCTATTAGATAAGTCGTTCTTCAAATGCAACTTCTGTCTGTACATGTGAAAACCACATAATGGGATGACCTGGTACTAATAGCACTTGCATAAATTTATTTTTCAGCAATGCCAATATTGATATATTTCTATTTAATGAGTACTAATTACTACTAATGAGGGAAAGGTGTTTGGAAAAGGAATATAGAAATGTAATTTAGCTGTCTTATGTCATGTTTAATTTCCTTTTAGATCACTAGATTATGTAAAATAGTAGTTTATTTGTTAGTTACTAATCCAGTACATTAAATTAATGAAAACCATAATAAATTATCATGAGTTCTGAAAAAAAACCAAACAGATTATGTCCTGTAATGAACAACATCTTCCTAACTATGGAAAATACCTGGGAGGTTCATTTTCAGGAGAATAAGTGGAAAAACATAAATTCTATTAACGGTACGAGAGATATACATCTAATTTCCTCTGAAACCTTCGAACCCTCCAAGTGGCCTACCATTCCATGATAAATACTCATTTAAAGTAAGGAACCCTAACCCTATCATGTATGAAAATATTTGGCTTCAACAATGCAAAAATGCAACACCTATGTAGTAAAGCTTCAAAAGGAGCTCTCCATAATGTATACGCAACGCACCATCTTATTTGCTAGAAGGATGTTAGAGTGAAATCAGTTCATGAGCAAATGCTTTAAATAACCATAAAAAACATGTAAATGAACTCTTGATTGAATCAGAAAGTTTTACAAAAACGTACACAATTAAAATGTTTGTAATTTATCTTAAAAGTATTTAAATAAAAAAAATAGAATAACCTAAAAATGCATGTTCAGATTTTAATTTTGTTAATGGGATTGCATATTGAGGACAGAATTTAGATCACCATCATGTCATGCTGCCAAAAAATAGTATATTTAAATTATTATGAATGTTATTTGTGCTGGTATAAATTAATATAACTGGGGTTAACATAACCTTGTTCCACTAAGCTGAAATGAAGAGATGTTAAATGCATCCAAGATCTGTGAATCATTTCCACAAGAAATCCTGGAGCACAAATGTACACAGGATGGGCATAATTTGGAAAAGTGAAGAATCCAGAAGGTGTTTTATTCTTTTTTTTTTCTCAAAACAGACTTCTGGATTTAAGTCTGAGTGCCTTTTGTTTGTTTAGTTTTTATTAATATTTATAAGAAATAATGGGCTAATTCATCATAGTTTAGTATTCCATAAACTCTGGCAAAGGCTACAACCGCAGACTGAAAAAAGAGTTTTAAGCTGCAGGCACAGCTTCTGAAATAGATACATATCCAATTTTGCTAGGAAGAGAATCAGTTTAGTCATTCCCTACAGAGACCTCCATCAGCAGAACTTCTATGGAGCTTGCATAAAATTTAAAGTTGCCCCATTAGAAAACTTGAGAGAGACCACGGACATGATCATTCAGATGTGGTAAGATTATCTGGCACAGGGAGGTACAATTTACTCCTCTGCGGCCGTTGAATTAGTTCATTAAGTACAGTTTGAAAATGTTAGTTCAATATCAAGCCAAGAATTTAGCCAAGAAATTCTGCAAATAATTCTTTGTTGGCTACTGTCAGACAAAGTTATTTGGGTAAATGTTATATCTTTTATTAGACCACCTGAATAGTTGTAAAAATTATTCTTTACAAGCTGTAAAGGTACAGATTTGTTAGCTACAGATCACAAAACAACTGTCTGGTAACAAAAGTCATGTTACAAGCACGAAGCAACAAAAGTAGTAGGCATGAAGCACTGAGAAATGCAAGGAGGCCCCAATTATGGTCTCACTTACATGGCTGTAACTTCACAGACTATAGTGATGTGTCTGATTAGTAGGATCAGAATCAGGTCTACAAGGTTGAGCTGGGTTTCTAGAGTTCAAGCACATGTTCTTCCAATGCCATATGGAGAACTGAAACATGAAAGAGCTGAAAGGCAATCTTTCTCTGTGACATGACACCTTTCTGCGCCTTTTTCTTCCTCATCCTTTGTCTGACTTGCCTATTAAGATCATCAACTCTTTGAAGAAAGAAATGTGTTTTTACAGTATGATGGGGCATCCATTTCAGCCCTGCCATTTTACAATAAGCCATTCTTTTTAAGGTAATCAATGTAAGCTTCCTGGGAATATTGTATTTGGCTAATGTGTATGGGAATCAAGCTGCAGAAAGCTCAGAGATGTCAGCATACATTCAACTAACTTCCAGGTTCTTACTTTTCTTAGATCTTTAAAAAAAAAATCAAGCCTTTGGGAGTGAATAGTAACATGTAGATACACTTCCCTTTTTTGCCAACAAAACTGTATTCTGCAGGCTGTGGTCGAGTGCGTCTCCCACTGGACGGGTTTCGTATTTACCTGAATGATCCTCTCTGTAAACTTTTCTTGCTCTTCTTGGTGAAGTCTTGTCTCCTGCTCAAGTTGAGCCTGAAGCTCCTGTATCGATACATTCTGTACAGGTAAAACATGGGAATCCCTGAGCTGATCAGTAGGACAAAGGGATAGATTTAGTGAAAAGTGCGTCTTAACAGTGTAAAAAAAATCTGTTGGACAGACATCCGCACAATGCACAATTATACACAATTATAAGCAAAGCATAAGCAAAACATGCTAAGATGTAGCAATGCCCTAAATATGTAGGAGGATTTCTTATGTCATTACCTAGTAAAAAAAGTAAAAGTAGGATCTTAATGTTAGATGTTAAATTTCCTTCAGGTGTGATCCTCCAGCCCTTATTACTTCCACTGAAGTAACTGGAACTAAGGGCTGCAGAATCAGGCCCTCTTCATGGTCTGCCTATATTATCTGTAGTGTATTCTTACAATTTAAGGTCTGTGCACTTTTAACATCACAGCAAAAACCATCAAGCACGCTGAACCTTATTTTTATTTGTCTGTAAAAGTTTTTGACAATTTATATGATGGGATGTCATTCATTAAGACAATTTTTTTTTTGCATCAAAATGGTCCTTCTCTTTTGGTGCAGGACAGCTTTTGCACAAGGCACATTTTTACTTCTAATAACATTTCTACTCTATTATAAAGTGGCTAAAATTACACCATGCAACTCTTTATTTACTGTGTTTCAACAACTTTGTGTATCAAATGCACTCAGATATGATTCTTAGGTCAATCTTACACTGTCACCCTGGGGTCTGACTATATTCCTCCTTTTCCAGAATAATATTCAATTTAATCTTAAAGCCACCTACATCCCTATGAATCTGATGTTCCATAAATATTATTTCTGAAAATTATTTAATTTAAAAACAAGGATTCAATAAACAAATGTAACAGATTTATTGACACCAAGGATCAAAATAAAACAACACAACACACTAATCTCATAGCAATTTGTTTCCTGCATCAGCATTTCTGTGCGTCTTATTTTGTACCTCTTGAATATTTAGGCTCTGGCTGTTTATAGGTATGGATAGGACAGTTAAGCTGAACTTTATTGGTTCAAAGAGACAGTCATTTCCAGATGTGGAAAACAATGTTACTCAAAAAGGAAACTCACATGGCCATTTTTACTGTCACTTGTCTGCACAGACAAGTGGTACTTTACTAAAAGGACCACTGGAGGCCTGAATGTACGCATTCTCACTTTTTAGTACTTTAGACACTTAAAGCTATAATATAAACATTATCTGGGACTGATACATTCCTTCTTTAACTAACATTAGGAAGTACAGTTGACTTGTGTATGCATCAGTTCTGCACCTGAAGAAAGTGAGCTCTGTAGTTCTGCAGTATGTACATTTAAACTGATCATTGATGAACTGTCTCATTATCTATTAAGTATATTTTTTCTTATGAATTATAATAGACTTATGAATTTTTTAATCATTTAAGGCCAATTCCTCTTGCAGTCAGTTAGGAAAATAATGATTTTAAAAGAACTGTTGTTCAGAGATTCGCCTTTTTTTTTGGTAAATCTTGATATTGTTACAAAAGACCTTCAGAACCCTTTGAAGGCTGTCTTGATCTGGCAGGGGTATGTCATTTCAGCTCTCTCATGTAGCAAGAGAAGTCTTTCCTTAATGACTTTTATTATTTTCTCTCTCATTTTCATTAGGTTGTGCTTAGAATATGATATGTAAGAATCAATATATGTGGTTAATTAGCATGCAGTGTCAGAAAAGTATGTCACCTGTTTCAGAAAGTTGTGATTATCTAGAGTGACATGAAATGTATTTTATGAAAATGAGTATTCCAGTGACAACTTTTTAGTGCTGATAATGATAATTTTAAAAGATTCCATGTGGTTTAATGGAAAGAGCAGAATTTATCTAAAAAAAGGTAAGAAGCTTTTTCAAAATACATAAGAAATTAATTATTTTAATATAATTCTCTAGAGTCATTCACATTTGGGAAGTTAGAGAAATATTGTTCATATCAGGATTTATGAAAAATGGAAGCTGAAACGTAACAACAAAAATTCTTAGAAAGTTGGGGAATTATCACAGATAATTTGACACTTCTTTCTGTTTTTGCTGCATATTACTTCATTCTATATAGCGATAAAATGGTACTTAGTAATTTGCTAAAGACTAGATGCTCAATTCTTCACTTATAGCTACAGGTACATTATAATAGATTATATTTGAACAATTAGGACAAGAAATGTTTTATGATGTTTTTCGATCAGACAGAAGCCTGATTATGCCCGAGTACAGCCAGGTTTCTAGGACCCTTTAAAATTGCTGGAATTACTGGTGAGAGACTGAATGAGCAAAATTGATAGAGTACTCGTATATATCAACAGAGTACTCATATACTCCATATAGTGGTAGAGTACTCAAATACAAGCACTCAAAAAAGGTTTACTTTTTTGTCCCACATAGAGTCTGCTCCTACCTCAGTTTTTCCTTCTGTCCAAACTAGAAGTTTCTTCATGTCATATGTTATAAACTCTTGGACTTGCTTCCTTAAGTGCAAAGAATTCCAAATAGTTTCAGTGGATTTGGGGGCAGCTAAGGTCCTTGTAGAGTCAAGACAAATGGCTGGACTTTTAATGAAGACTATATAGACTTTTATCATTTCTAACCATGTCCATAAGTGCAGGCGATTTAAGCAAATATAATCAAATCTGTGCAATTGTGCTCAATTATCCTTATACATCAGGACCTAGATATAAATATAATATGTGTTAGCTGAAGATGCAATGGAAATGCTAAGGATTTGTGTTTGGATGCAGCATTGCTGCAATACTGAGTGAATAACACATTCATTTTCTGGTAACTTCCATTCTCTATTCCTTTGTTATATTAATGAATTGACTGCACAAGGGACAGCAACCACTAGGCATTCTCTATTTACCATGGTGTCCGAGGAAAGACATCTACACCAAACAACATTCTAACATTACATGAAAGGACACACTCTCACTAAAACAACACATAAAATACAAGACATGAACTACAATCTCATTCTATTTCACCACAGTACTACAAAACAGCACACTATATTTAAACCTTGAGAACAATTAAAAATTTTAGTGAACCCAAACTGAACATTACAAGTTTTGCTTATGTTCTTGTCGCCTTTGGAGACCAGATGACTCCACTGAATCACTAAATACCCCCTCTCACTTGTTTTCAGTGAAGAACAAGCTAATCCATGTTGATTTCCCGATGTCAAGAGGACACTTAAAGAAATATCATCAACACAATCAGGATTTTGCCAAAATATTACCTTTTGTACTAAGATCACTCTGCCCCTACTAAGATTGCCTTTCATTGGTACAGGTTATTTTTCTTCTCATACAGCCTATAGCTCTGCAATGATTTGCTTTACAGGATCACTATACCCAGCAAGACCAAGAATCTTATATAAATAAGTGATGATAAAGCACTCAGATACCTGCCACCTTAACCAGCTGCTGTTGAACTTAAATTAATACCAGTATAACTAAAGTTAAAACATCTGGTAGTTTTTTCTTTTGCTGAATCTACTTGCAAAGGCTTTTTAATGCAGGCAGTCTGATTCCCATGACTGAAGCTTGGCCAGCCTCCATGCAAGGACTGTGCATATCAAATTTGATAGAATACTTGTATTTAGCCATTTCTCCATTCAAAAGCATCAAAAATATGGATTGAGGGAGCAGGTGGAAGAGCCGGGTCTCCAGTGCTCTGTGTTCTTCTGACGAAGACAAAAGATAAACATGTTGCACTAGTTCATTACGTGTATTGTGTCCCTTTCATGTGTTGACCCCATAAAAAATACATTCTAAAATGGTCAGTTTACATTTGAAATCTGAACACGACAAGTATAGAATTTGCTGTCTCTGACTAGAATTTCTGATGCATTAGACGTTCCTTTTTTCTTTACATTTGGTATACATAAGGATAAATTCCTAAAGGTTGCTAAGTTGCACCTTCAAAAAAAAAATTGGTGCACATACATCCTTTACCAATGAAAATTAGGTAATTGTGCAATTATCTATTTATGCATTTGTTTGCCCAAAGAAGCCTTGATGTATGAAACAGCTGCAAATCTTTGAAAAATCTGTTCCAGTATATGTATACAAAGTCCTACTGAGTTCAATTAAACTTTAGATATCAACATTTACATCATAATGGGTCTTTCAGGCCATTATGTTGTCAACCTTTAGTGGAATCTTACACGGCAAGAAAGAACACTTTTCCTCAGCATACATTTTTCTTACTATTCCTAATCTTAGTGGGAAGGAATGCTGTCAATATTCTACATGCCAGTTTGTCATTTCTCTTGCATGAATTTGAACTGTAAGAATAAGAAATATTGGAGGATGTGTTTTTCTGTTTTGTGGCTTTTTTTGCTACAAAGAATACACAATGCATGAAATCCCCATTCTTTGCTTTTGGGGAAAATGTAATTCTAACAGTGCAAAAAATGAAATGCTGAGAAAAATACAGCACGTTGCAAAAGACATACTAAAGTCCTCAAGCAGAATTACAAAAAGTAAAATGGAAGCAACAAAAGAAGGACATTTCATGCAAACACTCAAAGTATATCCTCATGTGCCCAAATTTAACTGAAGAATACTCTGACGCAGAGGCATAGAAGTTAGAAGGGGAAGCAACATAATTAACTCGAAATACCTACAACTTGGTTTAAAAATCAAACCATACATACGTTTAGCACAGGTATTTATATTTACTATGAACAAAGGAAATAACAGAACTAGATTCAGTGATTCTTACCTGCCCATTTTAAAAGCTAAGTGTGAACATCTGTCTGTTTCCTATTTATGACTACCATTCTAAGAAAAAAAATTTATTACAAAAATTAACCCCCATTTTTTTTAAATGATGGCTTTGATTTGGGTACACTTTTACATATATCTTCTGCAAACAAATGTATATTTTCTGAACAAGTGTGCCACAGTAAGCATATACATAGTATGCAAAAATTATGCACGTGAGCAAAAACACAATCCCAACTGAAAATGTAAGCGATTGTTTACTTGATCACTTGCAGAAAAGAAATCACACCAGGTGTCTTATCTAAGCAACTTGAGCTAGAGAATCCTGCTTGAGTGTAAAATATCTAATATCAAATTCTTGCACAAATCTATAATCAGACAAAAAGAATAGAATAATTTGGGGATAAAGTACATTCTGTGGTCTATTTATAGATATTTAATTATCAGAAAAAGAGGTGAGATATATCAGGCAAAATATTACTTCTAACTTTTTACTGATCTTTGTTGGTTGCCATAGCAATCTTATGATCTGTGTCATTCTTTTGCTTCTTAATAGTATTTGCTACCTTCTCTAATCCCTCTTGTCTTTTGCCACTTACGGCAATTTTGTTTACTCATTCACATTCGACTGTGGACTTAAGAGAACCGGTTCTCCCACCCACCATACAAGAGCTTTGCAGAAACCATGAATAATGTATTGAATATTCACCTTAATACATGCTGGCCTCTTCTCTTCTATCAAACCAGTTCAATGACTTGTTTTCATGAAGAAAACAAAGTCCTCTTCTTAAAGGAATTTCAGTATATAATTTCCCTTGGACTGTGACTCTAACCCAAGTCTTTAATATGCAAATACATTCTAATAATACTGTTGCATTAACAACGTGATGCAAAGACCAAACAAAGGCAGATGTTTACAGTTAGACTATAGGGGTGGTTTCAAGCGTGAGGTAGTCTGCCTCTATTGTATTTAATCAAACAATTAGACTCCTACAATGCTCATTTAAAAAATAGTCTATACAAGAGAAATGGGTGAATGCAGGCTGTTCTGTTCTTCCTGGGAACATTTTCTTTAAAAAAACTGGACTTAGAGAAGACTTGCTTGTTTATGGTGAAATTATTTGTATAATTGTAACACTCCCTTCTCTCTGAAAGGCTACACACATTAAGACAATGAAACCATTATACCCATTAGACCTGTGTGAAAATTTTCACTCCAAAAAACCTCAAAAGCGGTTACAAGCTCATATTTGGCAATTGCTGTTTTAGGGAATTTATTTATTAGTTTTCACTGAAATTTCTGCAGTAACAGAAAGAATTTTTTTTCTATTAGAAATCTATTCTTTCCTTTTATTTTGCTGTCACAAAAACATCACATGACTTGTACGTTTCAGGTTTTGCAGCATAGACTTAAGGAAATAAATAAAATAAATTAAAAAAAAAGAAAAGCAACATCAAATGTTAATGAAAAAAGAACTGGGGAAATCTTATGCTTCACTTGGCTTCTTTCTTACTGATTTTCATAGATTTTGACAAGCGATTTCCCAACAGACTGGCATTTCAATGAAATGCGACAATGTGCCATAAAGCTTTAATAGATTTTTGACTATTTTTTTTTCCCATTTATTCCCTCTCATATTGATACCTCCATATGCCCCATCCACAATCATCTCCCCCACACAGCTAGACCACTACTGGACATTTTTGTAACTTCAGTTATAGTTACCTGTTTATCTATGTCTGGCTAAGATTTCCATCAATATTTTTCCCATTTGCTCAACTTTTTGAGACAGCTTCCTGCAGAAAGCATTTTATTTTTCCTGCAGGCAGCATCTCATTGGTAGAGTGTAAACGGTTTGTGCAAAATGACCCAAGTCACATACCTTCTTGAACATTCGGTTTGTATACAAAATGTAATCCAATGAGATAGTTAATCTTACCCAAGAGAGAATTAATTCAAATAAGAGCTTAAATAAAGATATCAAATATTGCTTGGGTCATCTTCTGACCTATATTCATCACAATGCTGAGTAGGGACAATTGTTCCAAGATGCATATGCTAAACAACTCAGTTTATGTTTTACACAACTAGGCCAGGAACAGACATTACACATAAACTGGTATAAGTGATCACAAACCAATCTAAACCTGTAACAGAATAGACATTAAGTGCACACAGATTGGTTTAAAAATGGCGGGACCTGGCCATCAAACTTCTGTACCAGATCCCTTCCCAGCTCAACTTAGGTGTCTGTCTCCCAGCACTCCAGGTTGCTTTGCATTCTCCCCCTACAGGGAAGTGAGCTGGAACTCGACTGCACTTGGGTGCCCTGAGCTGTCACCCATAGGTCGGGGCGGGGGGGATGGAGAGGAGGATGGTAAGGGGGAAGAGTGTCTGTAGCTCAACATTTTTCTATCTTTACACAATGTCCTGAGGCAGGAGGGGTGCTCCACAGAAGGAAGGATCGAGCCCCTTGGAGTTCTGGTAAATTGCAGACGGCAGGGAAAGAAGGTGATTAGAGCAGCAAGGAAAGTGGCTGCTCTCCTCACTGCTCTGCCGTGTGGAGGCATGGATGTAGGGGCGCAGGTGGAGCCATAGCCAGGCCAGGGGGAATCCTAACATCTGTGTCTCTGTGCGGCAAAGTGGAGGCGGGAAAGGCTGCTTCTCCCTGGTCATGGGGGAGGGATCCCCTTCCCCTCACTGCTCTGTTGTGCAGCAGTGTGGGCACAAGGATGAGAATGCTGGGACTTCACCCGTCCCCCAACCTGGCTGCAGCTGACAAATTTAATTGCTGCTACCTATGTCACCTTACAGGACTTGCATGCACAGGTTTAGAATTAAGGAAACATATTTAATTTCAGTTCCCCAGTCCAGCTTAGTTGCTTTCTACAAAGCCTCACTGGCCAGTGTAAATAATTCTAAAATGTAGAATAAAATTTAAATGCAACTTGTTAGCCTAGCTATAGAGTCAGACCAGAACAGGGGTTTGCAATTATTCATACTATCTGGCCAATCTGTGCTTACAACAAGTCAGTTAAAATGATGTGTCAATCTCACACAACCAAAACACATTGCGTCTCTGTATAGGCAAGTTTTAAATTTATTTTTTTTACAAATATAAATGTGTAAGACACCTAAGCTATCTCATAATTCTGTTAAAATTATATTTTTTTGAGGCTGAAAACCATGCTGCTGCCTATTGAGAAATTACAACGCACTGCACTACATAACACTACCCTGGGCAGGCCACTGCCTTGCAAAATGCAAAGTGGGCACCTCTGACCTTCACAGATTTAAAAAGCCAATGCTGAAAAACCCAGAGGGTCCAGAAGTACACACTACTCTTTCACTTCCCCATTTGCAGAAGAGCACAAATGTTGCCTTAGTTGTTTTACTTGGTCCTTAATCAAATTTATGTTTTTTCAACAGGCTAGGTAGTACTGGGAGCAATGCAATGAGTCCAAGAACAGGGACACATTTGCTTTTACGAAATTTCAGAAAAATATTACATTTTCAGGAAAAAAACCCCACATCAAACTGATGGTGAGTCACTTAGCTCAATCACCCACCCCTTGCTACTGCTCCTAAGAACCTATCTAAGGCATCAGGAGGAGAGGATGGGCTGCCATGCTGACCTCTAGACTGAAACAGCCCTTGTCTCCTGGCCTGTAGAGTTTAACGTCTCCATCAGCTCTGCGGTGTGGTTCAATGGTGGCTCGATGGTGATGAACATCTTGCTCCTCTCCACGATCTTGACTGAGCTGCCACTCCATCTGATCTCTCAGTTTGGACTGTTAGGTGCATGGGCGGTTTATAACAAAAACAAAGGACAGGAGGGAATAAAGAAAACAAAAATGGGTAAAGTAGACGACTGAAAAGACTACAAGACAAAGAAAAGCGTGAACAAAAAAACCAACTTAAATACAGTGGTGTAAGAAAGTGAAGAGAACAAAACCAAAATGAGGATGAGCAAAATGATGGGCTGAAACATCTGAAAAGCAAAAAAGAGAAAGAGAGGAAAAAAGAATGCAAACACTGGTTATGAGGCGCATGCAATGAGGATGCATGAGTCAAACCAACAGCAAGCATACAAGTCATGAAGGATACGGGATACAAGGCTCTTCCTTCCTTACTTGTGCCGTGCAGAAAAGCCATATCCAGTGTGGCTGCTGTGGTAGTTTAGACATGCGCTCATTGGCAGCTCTTTATGAAAGGCAGTCCTTTGCTGGCTACAATGCTTCTCACTCGCCGCTCGTTTAGGGAGTGAGCTGTAGCAGGCTTTTCAAAAAATACCACTTAGAAATTTTATATTATTTTGATTCTGGCAAGACTTTTGAGAATGTGCCTTACCCACTTCAGAGATTGCACCACAAATAACTTTATACGTTCATTAGCAAGGCTGCTAAGTGATTTCAAGAGGAAAATTACTTTAAAAAAAAAAAAAAATTCAACTCTTCTTCATGAAGGAACATCGTTGTTAGGGACAAAAAGATTCTTAGATACCTAGAGCTTCCATTGAATTAGCCTTTTTTGCCATGAGGAACAGCCTCTGAACCAAAAGTAGTTGAGCATAAAAGAAAACCTACAAAGTGTTTCACATTTTAAACTTGAATACAGTGCAGGTTTTAAATAATAACAAAGCCAATGTGAGGCAAATTAGCTCTAAGGTAGCATAGGTCAGTCAGAAGGAGAAACAGTAAAGAAAGAGAAGGAAAACAAGAAGCCTACTTACTTGGAAATCTGTGATTAACTCTTTTCCAAGGTTACCAATGGGAGAGTCTCGAGACATGGATGTCATTGTGGACAGAAAACTGGAAGACTCTGTGAGGTGAGGGAGAGGAGAGAGATCTTCCATTTGTTCTCTGAGGCCTTCCCCAATGTGATCAACTTTCTCTAGAAAGTTCTGCAGCTCTTTTCGGAAAGCTTTCATCCTTGAGTTGATAGTGTCCAGAAGTTCTGGTTCATTTTTATCTTCCCCTCTCTCTTCACTTTTGAAGCCCTGATCAGTGGAGGGACTATTGGTTATGTGCACCTTGGCATCATAAATTAAGCTATCTGTGTCAGTAATAAGGCGGTCTACAGTTCTTTCAAGCCGTTCAGCCTCACGTTTGATGTTAATTATAGACTCTGTGTCTTCTTTCACCCTCATTAGCTCAGTAGAACACAGGTCACTAACTTCTGAATGCTTTCCACTAGCAAAACCTGATGTCTTCTCATAAACATCTTCTGAGTCACTCTCACCCCCAATGGGCCCCTCTCTCTTTGGTTGAGGTGGACGGCCTTCTTCACTGTCACTTTCTTTCTTGCCTGCATCACTGTCAGCATCACTGTCCCTGGGACTTGACGTGCGCAGCCCCAAGTGAGAGACCAGATCATAACGCTGCACATTGGACATCAACACACGATTTTCGTATTGGAGTTTCATCACTTTTCCACTCAGCTCATTGATTTGTAACCTGGCTGATTTCAATTCTTCTTGTAGGGATCCGCCACATTTAGAAGCAGCATCTTCCAACCAACCAGACTCTGGACTGGGCTCAAACTTGAATTTGTTCAGTTCATTTGTCAACTGTTTGTTGTGATCCTCAATCTCAGAGATTGACCTCCTCAACAACTCTGCCTCTTCTTCAACAAACTGCAAGTGACGGCGCAGCTCTGTGGCTGACTCCACAGAGTCACCGTACGGTGAGGTAGGAATGCTTGAAACGTGGTCCCGGCTAAGACATTCTTTTTCATACTGGCATCTCATGTCCTCCATCTCTGCTTTAATACCCCTGTTTTCCACCTCCAGCTCTACTATCTTCCTGCCTAGTATGTTAGCTTCTTCTTCTACCAGTTTCAGACGAAGCTTCAACTCTGCCTCCCTGGTGCTTGGTGGCCCTCCTGCCTCTCCAGTAGGGAGGGGGCTGTCCACATCTCCGTAAATGGACTTGTATTTCTGGAGTTCTTGTTCCAGTTCATCTTTCTCCCTTCCCAGCTTGGCCATCTTCTTACGCATCAAAGCTCCTTCTTCTTTGGCAAATTGAAGCTGGCACTTCAAGTCAGCACTGTCATCCTGCCCATAAGAACAGCCCCACAAAAAGAATTATTTTACATTAAAAATATAATCAGTTGTTTATGTTCCCAAATCCTCATGTCATTTTTCTTTTAAACGTTACGTACTATGTATATATACACACACAGAGTGGAAGTGCTGTGCAAATCACAATGTTGACACATTTCACAACTTAGTCCTGGGTTAAAGTAATACAGTGTATAACTGATTATAGATTAATAAAAATCACAGCATAATTGAAAATGAATTTAACAATAATCAAACACCATACAAATTTAATGGAAAATAATATCATTGAAAGGAAATAGCGCAGTGTTTTGGGGGGGGTTGTTTTTACATATTCCTTTATTGTTCATTTTAAATATGAAGATAATTTTTATCATCAGCCAATACTAACTGCATAAGTAATGCATTATTCTTCTTTTTGGTTTTTGTTAACAATCTGTCTAGAACACCAAAGCCTGTTGAACTGTAAAACTGTTTCCAATGTTAAAAAGTATGCTCTAGGTTTTATAATGAATCCACAAAATACTCTATGGGATAAGTAACATTTGTGACTTGTCTTGAAAATAAAAAGTGCTATTATTTTTATTATTAGAACATATCTATGGCAACTGTGCTCTTTGGGATCTAAAAAATAATCTGAACCTGCAACAAATGACATTGGTAAAAAAAAAAAAAGAATAAATCAAAATCCAACTCCCTTTAAAAATCTTATAGAAAACACAGACCATCAGACAACTTGTCTGAGAGGTTTTTTCCACCTATATTTTGGAGGACAGGGCAATTTTAAAATATTGTACCATACTAGATTAAAACTCCACACAGAAATGAGACACAACATTAAGTAAATTTTAAGCTGATGAACAAACTGCTTACATAACTCACTTTCATTAACTATCATGGAGATACAGGCACAGGGAATTTAAAGATAAATTCATCAGTATCACCATAAAAGTGAAACACACTCTCATAAGATTTAGGTTGCATCAACATTTCATCAAGGGAAGGCCATAGAGTACACATGCAATAAACTGTGCTGTTTCACACTCAGCAAGACTATGACAGTTCACAAGTATGATTTTGTTACAGATTCATAGCAAGTGAACTAAAGGTAGGTCCATAATTACGTCTAAATGAATGTTTGGTCCATTTTAAGGGAATTTGAAATTGAGGCTTTTATTTTTCAGAACTCACATGTGGCTGTTCAAATTGCATTTATTTGTTTTTCAACAGCCGTAAGCACTCCCATGTGACATTTTCTTTATGCTTTCTCTGAAATACAAGAGAATTTATCTTTTTCAGCATCTTTCTTTGGCTGCAGAACTCAGGAATCTGTTTAATTGCCTAATTCTCTTTCGAGTGATTGCCCACATGCTCCATTGGTAGGTATGAATGCTCCTTAAAACTATCACTACTGGAACCCAAGTTGTAGCCACGCCTTCCATGATACCCTGAATCAAGAGAATAAAAGGGCAGTGTGGATTTCCTGCTCCACAGTTCCTCTCAACCACCTTGGCTGTGGACAAAACACTTTTGGCCAGCTCGTGCTGTGGCTTGCAATTCTACTCAAAGATATTTTAAGCCACTTCCTCATTACTTTTGTTTTTCTCTTTCATCCTTTTATTAAAAAAAATAAAAAAATGAAAAATAAAAAATATATATACACACACACACACACACACACACATATTTCTTATCAATTTCTTTCCATTAGCCAATGGAGGCTTTGCACTCCCCACCCCCTTTTAAGCCAAGGTAGTCATGCTATGCTAGAGGCTGCCTATCGCCTATATTTTCTCTCTTCCCTGGGGAGAGAAATTAGGAGCTCTTTTTTCCCTTCTTTTCTTTACTGCTTCTGAAGCCATCTTGCTATGGGGTTTTCAGGCTTTCAGGTGTTTAAGGCATGCTAAAGTCCAATGGCTGCATCTGATGGACAATTAAGGTACAATTTTGTTGTCTGTGAGAATCCCATATTCCTGGGAAATGCAGGTCTTTTATAGCCAAGGCATGTTCAAACCACAAAAACAGTTCCAGATGTACTTCATAGCCAAATCTAGGTGTTCTGCCTCCAATTCCTGCCTGAAGGATTTGAACAGGTGTTCTGTGCTATCCAACACTGGCTGTTCACAGACACTTGCCACTTCTTCATCTCCAGAAAGGCCTCTAGTGGGTCACAAATCTGGAGAAACTGTAGTTCCAGTACTGAAATCTCCAAGACAGATTTCATCCAAACAGGAAATGAAAGGATGGTTACACCTCACCTCATCATCTCAGCAGTCTGCTTTTGTCATTTCCAGCACTGAGTATTTTTATCTTACCCTGGGAACCATTACCCTCAGTCCTGTGTGACTGTAAACAAAATTATATCTCAGAGTTTACCATTTTATCTAAAACCAATCGCTTTTTCAGAACTGGCACCTGCTTTGGATCTGATCCCTGTGGTACTGCTTGTAGAAGCTGGCACATCAGTACAGACTCGAAGCAGGGTCTGCATTGTCTGTGGTTCCAAGTCAAAGATCTAGACGCTGAAGATCAGTCCATGTTTTCCAAGGTGTTAACACAAAACTCTTGGTTTCAGGCTCACTGGCTTCAGAGTGCTTATTCACTCTTGATGAACTCCTTACTGGATTTAGGATTTCCAATCAGCCATTAATCTGGGGACAGATTTTACCATCTGGCACCCCATTCATTGGCTTTAGTTTGATCCCTTTGGATTAGCTAGATGAGATTGAAAGGATTCTCTGGACTCAGGTTTGAGATTTGCAGGACACTAATCCATACCTGCACCCCTCCCTTTGCAAAACTGTTGTTCCTCATTCACTTTATCAAATGGATCACTTCAGGGGCTTTCAAGGACCAGATGCACCATATGGCTAAGGATCTTTCTATTTTCCTAAGGGAAGAAACTGAGTCCTCACACAGACTAATTAATATCCTATAGCACTCCAGCCTAACAAAAAGTGGACTTCCTCATGATTATTCATCATGGACCTTTTCAAAATAATCTGGCAGAAGCTGGCTGGTCTCCTAACCACCAGAAGTTCTTTTCAAGAGGAAAGAAATTGACAGAACAGGAAGCGGGAATGCTTCTTTTACTCTGTCAGTGCAAGTCAGGAGTTTGACAATGGTGTTCTCTCAGACAATGGCAACAAGTCTTTCCATGAGTGCTTGAGTAACTTTTCTTTTATCTCCACCAGCCCAATGTGGTGTTAACCACTAGAGTCACAACACAGGCTAATCCACATAGCTATCTTATTAATGTATTGGGGCATGCACGTGTTCTAACTGAAGTCAAGTAGAGTTTCATACTTAATATTACCTTGATTTCAAGCAGTATAAACAATGGCCCCTTGGCCATATTTGAACCAAAGGATAATGTCTGCTTCTAAAGAAACAAAGATGCTGGTTGACTTTAGCAGATTTTGGATCAGGCCCTTAACTCTTTTTTGCAATGATGCTGGACAACACAAACCCAATGCTTCTACAGCATTAAGTGTTATTCTAGAAGTAAAAGTACTATTTTATAAGTCAAAAAGTGTGTTTACTCATTATTCTTTTACCACTTTTTAATATTTTATTAATCTTTTGTCTATCATATTCACAGTTAAAAGTCTAGTATTTTTCCACAGTAGCCAAAGTTGACAGGAATTTATTTTTCATTAAGAAAGTTGATGCATAAAAGAAAGTTAATATATGATAATCCCAACAAACAGATATGGAAAGGAAATATGGAAAGGAGGCAAAGCAATGGATTTTTTCTGTTGCACTGACAGAGTGCATGAAAATAGACAATGCCACTTCCTTGAGAATTTTTTCAAAGAAATAATGTTCTGCAGAGATGTCATTAACATCTAAGTATACCAGAAATAAAGATTCCAACCTTCACACAGATGTCCACTTGGAAGCTTTGTGTACAAGAAATATCAGTGATTTCTTTATCAGTTTAAGTAAACTTTAAAAAGAAAGCAGGCAGGATAGGTTTAGATGCAGGTTTAAAAAAATAAGGCAAATAAAGGACCAAAATTAAGGGGCAACATATGGAGATGAAGGTGAGTTTGTTATTAGTTAATTCATTACATGGAAAAAATGTGATCAGCAAACTTTATGATCTTCTGAAGGAACAAGAACATAGAAATCTCAAAGGCTGAAAGCTGGGCTGTGGCACAGTCTCACATATGGAATACCTTCCAAAATGATATACGTATGCCAAGCTAAGACAGGGACTAATGATGAATCTAAAGCCTGCCTAGCATTAACAGTCATGGTACTGACTTTAAGAGATCATTAAGGACAGTTAGTAATTCATGATTACTGGTAGCAAATATTTATATATTATGGTGCCATAACTTTGCATGGCAGTTTGCAGATATAAAAAAACAGGAAAGAAAACAAGATCAGCCCACTCCTAATGCATTTATAACCTAAATTAAGAAAAGACAGGACATGCAGCCCAAGGAAGAAAGGGGTAGGGATAAAATTCATTACTTATGCACAATAAATGTGATCAGGAAACTGAGGACCTGATCAAAAATCCAAAAATACGATATTTCTTTTTCTGGCAGGACACAAAGAGAAATAAACACAGAGTAGCAGCACCTCCACCACCATCTGCTCAAGGTTATTGCCAGGCAAAAGGATGGTTAAGCATTCAATAGATTGCAAGTTTGATGAAAGGACCCAAACTGGAACCAAGCAGCTGGCTGAGTGCCAGTGCTCCTACCTTGCGCTGGAGAACCAGTTTCCTTTGTGTTTTGACATCTGCCTGGCATTTTCCAAGAAGCTCCATTTTGCAATTCTGCTGAATAAAAACTTATTTTCTCCAATAAAACTAGTGGTGGAGAGTCATTGCAAAGTCTTTCATTTATTTTGAGACAAAAATAATTTTATAGGTATTATGGCATTTCCGTTAATTTTCACTGTGAGTGCCCAGTAGAGAAAAATTGGTCCTGATATAGTCTATGCATAGTACATAGATAGTAAAAAGCTGCAGTTAAAGTTTCTACTTCACGTTCACTGTTGTTTGCAAAATAAGTCTGAGGATGGAAAAATTGGTCGGGGATAAAAAATTAGACTTTATGGTTTTGGACAAATCATTAATGCTCAGATTCTCTAAGGATATGTAAGCAACTACTTCACATTAATTTAGACTTCCATCCAGTTTGTTCCCAGAAGGTCTAAATGGTTCTCAACTGGTTTTAGATACTAAAGTGAAAAAGAGATTCAGTTTGACCCTAGTCCATAATGATAATCCACAAAACTCACTACATACATATGTTCCAACAGCATCTCCAATTAGGTTGCAAAGTTCCAGGATGGCTTACATGAGGACTTCTATGTTTGCCCAGTGGTGATCTGTGCCTACCCTGAAGGGTAGCACTAAGCATTCTGAATGACAAGTTAACATAGCCACTAGACACCTACCTCTGAAGCAGAACTTTGTGTAATGTAGTGGGTTATAAGCAAGTAGAGGCATTTGACGTTCAAGACTGAGTTAGGTACCTAAGGTTGAAGTGGGGCAGGAGTTCAAACACAGCCCTGTGCCAAGCATTTCCCATTGGTTACATCTAGACTTTCTGGATAGCCATCCATTGTGTGTCCTGATGCCCCTGGTCATGTAGGGGGGCTGGGGCAGCTCTGTGGCTGGACTACCTTTCTAGGTAGCCCAGGCAATGGCAACTCCTGGCTGCTGTCACCACTGGCCCCAGCCCTGTGGTACTGGTAGGGACCTGCTCACATAGCCCCAAACTGGCCTGCCCCATACTCACCTGTGCTGATTAGCAGTGGCAGCCAGGCAGAAACTGTTGCTCAGCACAAGAGAAAAGCAGTCCCTCCCCTTCTCCGCTGCTGGACCCTTCCTGCTGCAGCCATCCGGAGCTTGTGCTGGGCTACCCCGCATCTCTGTGGCTATCACCGTCATCTCCGGGCTGCCCAGTGGGGCAGCAGTGATAGTGCAGAGCAATCACAGGGCAGCCCAGCAAGGGCTTAAGGCAGCTGCACTAAGAACAGCCTGATATTGATGAAGGGAAGGGGCCTGTGCCAAGCAATAGTTTCTGCCTCGCTGCCATTGCTGCTCAGTGCAGGGGAGTTTGAAGCAGGCATGGGGTGGGCCAGGTTGAAGGTTTGCACACAGGTCCCCACTGATACTATGAGGCTAGGGCCAGTGGTGGCAGCAGCTGCAAGTGGCTGGGGCCAACAGCGGTGGCAGTTGCAAGGAGCTGCTGCTGCCTAGAAAGGCAGTGCAGCAATAGAGCCACCCCAGCCCTGCTATATGCCCATGGAGTTGCAGGATGCGTCATAGGTGGGTGGTGTGGAATAGGTATGGGGCAAGCCAGGTTGGGGTTGTGCACATGGGTTCTGGCTGATCTGCTCCTGCTGGGCTGAGTCCAGAGCAGGCATGAGGCAGGGTTGGGGCTGCACACTGTTAGTGCTGGTAGGGATGCACCACAAAGTGTGAGGGCTCTGGGCTTTTGCGGGGTAGGGGCAGGTGCTGGCAGGTGCTGGTGTGTGTGGGGGGCTTCCATGCACACCTCACCATACCCACACAAACCCTCTCCTGCAAACCTCACAACCACCCCCTCGCCCCCAGACAGTCATACACCCCATAAACACTGCACCCACCCACACCCTCCTCCACAAGCCCCACACCTCGCCCCACATGCAACCCCTCCACCACCACCCACATGCCTCTGGAGGGTGCTCTGGTCACTGTTACACACACAGACCACACCACACACACGCACCCACACCTCCCCACTCCCCATGCACACCCCTACACACCCCCGCAGCCACCCCCCTCAAACCCCATACTCACCCCCCACACACCCATACATCCCCACAAACACACTCTAAGCCCCTGATATCCACCCATGCACATCCACACATAACCTAGACCCCCCTGACCCCACATCCACACACATCCACAGCCACAGCCCCCCGCAAACACCAGGTCCCCCCCACCCCTCCATGCCCCCGCAATATACAAGAGTAATATTTCATTTTCAGGTATTATGTCATATATATATATGCAATGCAAACACATACGAATCATAATAGAAATATTTTAAAAAATAAAATTAAAATACGTTACTATGAATGTTCGATTTTTCGTATATAATTTTTTTTCTGGTTCCAAGGTGGCAAACACCTTCCCAAAAGAAGTACTTCTGGGGGCAAGGGGAGGAACTTCCAGTGGCAAAAGTCAGGGGTTAGGGAGTGGGACTTCTGGTCCCAAGATGGTGACCAGGGGGTGGGGCACCTGTCAAGGGGTGAGGCTACCCTTGCAGCCCTCAACAGCTCACCAAAGCTCAATAAGCAGCCCTCCAGCCAAAATAATTGCCCACCCTGATATTCACCCTATAGTGTGCTGAATGCTTTACAGAAAGCCTGCCCCAAATAGCTGATGATTTAAATAAGCCTCCTCATTATCTGGCAGTTATGGAAGATAGAACAGTGTACCCTCTTGAAAGACTGCTTCCATTGCATTCCTATGTTTGGGTCCTCTGCAAGATATTACATCTGGAATAATAAATTATTATTCACCCATCCTACTCATTCAACTTTGGTTGTTAATCTCATTAAGAGCTATATATTAAAATGATTTAAAAAGCAATTCATTTTAAGACTCCAGACAGTTAAAGAAAACTAAGAAGCATTACGTGCTAGAATCCATTTGATTAGGCTCAAGTTGTAGATTGTGGCTGAGGAGAACCCAGAACAGCTCCTCTCCAACAAAGCTGTGATGCTCCTATTGAGTTCTCTTCTATCTCTCAGTGAGAGAAGCCTACCCCACATCTCTGATCTATTACCTATTGAATAGAATGGAGGCTAGAAAAAGCACCAGCCACTGCAGCCTTCACAAAAAGGAGCTGAACCCAGGCTGACTGCCTTCCTGGGAAAACTCAGTTTGTAAGAATTCAGTACAATCAGCATCCTAATAGGGAGGGTGGATAGCTCAGAGTTTTTATTTTAACTGCAGTAGAGGAAGCAGATATTCTAAGTTTACATGAGAAACAAAACCTTAGGCTCTGACACAACACGTTAAGTGTTGTTTCAGCATGTGAACAGCATTCAGTGCCAAAATGCTCATTAATACAACTTTGGCACCACATACAAATATAGTTAGTCCCTAAGCTATGATCCAGTTACTTTATGAGGCAAGGTGATTTTCTTGTCTTGACAAAAACCTTCAGCCTGAGTCCACAAATACCAGATATGAAGAATAAAACAGCAGTTGCAAGGCACAGAGATCAAATTTGTGTCCTAAATTGTTTCTAAATTATCTGTAATGTTTCAGTAGATTTAAGGATAATCAAGTTTTACCTGACATTTTTATGAATCCTTTAACACCCAATAAACAGATCTTGAGTTTCCTATTAAATAGGCATACAATTTGAAATAAAACCAAATATGCGCTATTGAAAATGGTACCTGGGTGAATGCCTTCTTTTCTTTGTGCATTTCCCTGCTGCCTCTTCTCTTCAGGGAACTCTGAAAAAGAAACAGGTGATTGCCATTTACTGATAAGAAACATGTCACCAAAATTCGAAAGGACCATCAGCATAAAACTGATACTGGGGAAAACATGATATTCTTTTAACTAATACAAAAGAAAATCAGGATGTTTTCTATTAGCTTTTTCTGTGACATGGCTGTTTAAAATGCAAGTGCATTATTTAAAAGGTCACAAAGGGCGGAATTTTCCCTTTCCCCCACACAACATTTGGTGAAAACTGCTTTTTACAAAGGCAGTGATTTATATTTGAAAGAGATGAGAAAAATCCAAGAATATTATTCATGCTGGAAATGAAACACTGGAGAACCCTGTCTGGGACTGAGTTTGACCCAAATCAGTTAAGTCTGATGCTACATTCAACCAAGTGTATCTTAAACCAGTTTCACTCATTTTGAAAGTGGTTTATGTTCACTGAACTTATGTTCTGTTACAGGTTTAAACCAGTTTCTGATAACTTAAAACAGTTTATGTGTAATGTCTGTCCCTAGCCCATCTGTGTAAGCAACACTGTATAACAGAGTAGGTCTAACCCTTTCCAGTCTGTACACTAGGGAACCTGATTAAAGGCCAGCATCATGTCAGAGCTAAATGGTTAAGAGATGCCTTGGCACAGCTGTGTTAGGCACATTGCAAGTCTCCGGTGCAGGGATTTCCCCTGTAAGGCGGGAAAGAGTCCTTGGTGCAAAATCAGAGCCCACCAAAAGCTTGCAGCTGCACCATTGAGTGCATGCTCATGATTGGCTCAGTGTAAATTATGCACATGGTGGTCAGCAATTGGCTCACTGGCCATACAAAAGGCTTGGGTGGTACCTGCCCAAATTGGAGGAGAGCTTGAATGCGTGTAGGGAGAGATCCCCACGTGTACCTTGGATCAACCACCACCGACTCCCTGTGGCGGTTACCATGACGTACCTCATACTACGCTTAAGTGTGAACGTCAGTGTGCTTGCCTACAGTTTCGTTTGCTGTTTGTCTACAGATTGTGCCTACACTGCATACCTCGTGTATACAGCTTGTAAGTAAAGGTTTTTGTTACAACCGCTGCTGCCTCTCTATGATTAATTCCACTCTATCAGCAGCCCCATTCCGCTGGTGTTTCTCAGCCCCCAGACATCATAACAATTGTCTCCCTTATATACTGAATTTATTTTATAACTTGGAATTAGAAACCTTACTGCTTTGTGTATTTTTAGTGTCATTTATAGGAAAATTACTTGTGCAAAACAGGATCCTGTAATGACATAGTAACCAATGTTTTGATTTTCAATACCTTCAGGCATCCCAATGAAAGAAAGAGCCCAAGACATTCATGATGTCACAAGTTCTCTCTCTCTCTCTGAAAATTCTATTTTACGGTAAAATTGAAACTGCTATAATGACATCATTCACATGAGATGTATGTTTGGCTTTGGTAGGTTAAAACCTGCACATTTCATAGAGAACTAGTAATCTCCATTACCAGGCAAAGAAGCTATCAAGTTGAGTATTTATAGGGAGTAGACTGGATTCAAAATCTGTGTTGCTTCATTTTTGTAATAGTTTATAATAGGGCTGTTTGACTTTAGTGAGGCCAGGGGAACTTCAGTGTGACCCTTGTTCCCTGGCATGCAGACTGCACAGGCAGCACGTGGAACCCTACTACATGGCAGTGGACGGGGCAGCTGAGGTCCACATGCAGTTCTCAGACCACCAGTTGGACTGATCTGACAACCATTCCAGGATATACCTGTAAACCCCCAGAAGAAAAAGGTATTAATCTCTATCTCAATTTTCTGATGCCTTGTAGTCCAGCTCCCTCTTAAAGTAAATTAGACCACTTCCCTTTGCTACTTCCTTAATGGCTTTCTCCATTTCTGTGTAAAGGAAAACCTTACGTATCTTGACCACTTCTAAGTGACACAGCAGAACTCTGCAGATTCTTCAGATTGTGCAGGTTTTAAGCACAGTAAGTCTTGACAGGAAAAAAATTATTTGTTCAATAAATGTAAACAGCCTTTAAATAAAGGCCTGAAAAGAAAGATGTTATGTCCTAACCATTAATCCAAAAGCATGGTAGGTTCAGTACACTGGAGGATTTTAGCAAAATAACTTCCATTTATTCTTGTTCTCAAAGGACAATTTGCTGCTCAGACAAACCCAGAATTGTTCCTACTGGTTTGCTCAGAGAAGCACTCTCTTGTGTTTTACTTGATAGAATTGCCGCCTTTATATCAGGATTGCCCTGAGGCCCAATCCTGATTCATTTAAAATCAACAGCAAAGTTCTCATCGGGTCAAATTCTGCTCTGAGCTGTATAGTGTAAATGCAGTGTTACTCTACAGGCTTATGGAACTATTCAGGATTTAGAGCAATTTAAGTGGGAGCAGAATTTAGACCCAGTGAGTTCAGGTAAAGTAAGTCTCTTCCTCCACTGCAGTAACACGCACGCAGCTTGAGCTCTAGCCTGGATGGGAGGAGCGGGAGAAACCGTACTAGTTAAGTAAATCCATTCTAATATCAGGCCATCAGCTGGCTGACAACATGCACTGAATTCTACACTTTCACACTTTGTGTGAGTTTCTTGTGATTGAACTAGGGTTATTTTAGGTTAACTAAAGCATTCCTAAAACAAATCTTCTCTTTCCTTGTGTGTTATAAACAGCATAAGTATTTAAACTCATTCATACGCAGCACCATATGGTCAATATATTCTTCAATTTATTTTTGTTAATCTACTTTCTAACTAATGCAGTGATTTCCTATAATTAATACTGAAGTTACATGAAGATAAATGATCCCCTGGACAGTGAAACATTTTACAAAACAATAAATATTTACTGTGGTTGGAAAACATCAATAGCTGGAGAGGGAACATGGTCCTGTAAGTAGGCCACTGATTTGGGACTCAGGAGATGCATGTTCTAGTCTTGGCTCTGCTATTCAGTGTCCTGCTGTGTGACTTTGGTTGAGACTCTACACCTCCATTCATTTTTGCTAACTCATCTGTTTATAGCTTTTGGAGGCAGGGACTAGTTTAACACATTGGGGTCCTCTAACCTCACTTAGAAGGACCTTCTGACACTTCCTGTAACAAAAACAATTATTAATCAGGCTTGACATGTATAAACTTGTGTCAAAGCCTGAAAATCTCCTGATTTGGCTCATGCACCAAGCTGAATATATAAATGGTTATTAATCAACTTGATGTGGTACCATAAGTGTTATAGCATGCACTGGAGAGTAAAACAGATGTTTTTCTGTGAGCAAGAGTAGCTCATAATTAAAAGGACAGGGAGTCAAGCTTCTGTTGGCAGAGCTGTACCACAATACCATGGACAACAAGAAGTTGTGAACCTACTTTTGGAAGTAGGATCCAATTGTTGTTTTCATCTACATTAGTACAGCTCAGCAATCAGATTCCACTGCCAAATGCACAATGTTAGGCTGGGGTACTGGTCAAAGAATTCCCTAACCCTGGTGTCTTGTCAAGGAAGAAGAGTGACTTACAGCATCCCCTCCACTCAAAGGATTTAGGCTGGTAGGATTTAACCAGAATCCCATCCAGTCAACTCTGCACAAAAACACAGAGGAAACTCACAACATAAAGGTGCTGGCCTGTATACAAAATGGAAGAAAGATGTAGGAGCATTCTGGTGGGTGCAGAGAAGCTTGTGAGGAGGACAGCCTTGAATTGTGGCAATCGTATATTTGAGTTGAAGGAAGATTTTGCATATTATTTAAATACACCTCAACACTAGGCCCACAAGAACTTTGTAGTCACAAGTTTTAAAAGGAGAGGAGCATTGTAATTGGGAATGGGCAGGGCAGTGAGTACAAAGCAAAACTTCATCAGATTGTACACAGAGCATTTAAAACATGGGCAAAACAGTTCGTATACACAAATATGAGCAATAGATAGTGCAAGACTGAAGACTTCCACCCCTGGGGAATTCAGGTATGGCAGAAATGGAAGATCTCCCTTCCATCCATGGACACAGGAAGCAGAGAAGTATGGGACAAAACCAAGAAATGCTTTAATCAGGACTAAGGGTGCTGGAAACCACTGCAAACCATAGTAGATGACACGGGGTAGTACGACTAATTTAAGCAAATCTATTCAATCGAATGAGGAAAGAAGCACTTTCCTGTAAAGGAACCGGGTGTTGGAAATTAATTTGCTTTTATACTAGGATGAACATTCACATATTACTATACTTCTATACCAAGGAGACTAGCAAGAACCAGTCTTTAAGGAAAAGCTAAACAAATGGTATTAGTTCAGGGGTTGGCAACCCCTGGCATGCATGGCAGAGTGTGGCACACAAAAGCATTTTGCTTGGTAAATGCACCTTGGGGCAGACAACAGGGAAAGAGCCGGGGCTGCACTGCCACAACAAGGACTGGACCCCTTACAGCTCCCCTGCCATCTGCTTGGAGGCATGCGTGCACCCACTGCGATAAACGAGTTGGGCTGGGGCTCTGCAGAGCTTGGTGCAGTGGTTTGCAGACTCCCCACTGCCTGCTGTGAGCAGAACAGGCAGGTGGCAGGAGCCTGCCCAGAGCCTGGGCTGGCAGTGGCAGATAGTCAGGAGGTACAAGCTGCTACACTTTTGCAAGGTTTGCAAGAGCCCTGGCCCAACTCATTGCTGGCAGCAAGTGCATGTGAGTCTTGGGGAGGATAGCAGGGGAGCTGTGAGGGGCCCAGTCCTTTTGGCAGTGCAGCCCTGGTCCCTTCTCCACTATCTGCCCCAAGGCACACATGTACCTGCTGCCAGCAATAAGCCAGACCAGGGCTCTGCAAACCTTGGTGCAGTGGCTTGCACCTCTCAGCCACCTGCCACAGTCAGTCCAAGCTCTGAGCTGGCCTCTGATGCCCACCACAGCCCAGGCTGCTCGCAGCCAGTGGCAGGGAGGCTGCAAACTGCACACTGAGGTCTGTGGAGCCCCAGCTTGGTTCGTTGCTGGTGGCAGGTGCATGTGCGCCTGCAGAAGGATGGTGGGGAAGAGGCTGTGGCTACACTGCCACAACAGGAATTGGGTCCCTTACACCTACCTTGCCACGCTCCCTTGGCATGCCAACATCTTATGGTTATGGTGTTCTTGGCACTCTGGCCAAAAATATTGCTGACCCCTGTAATAAGATCTTTGGGGAAAGTGATTTCTTAAAACAGGAGGTTACTTGATGAAAAATGATTTCGTGCTGACTATAATATAAAACATCACAAGAACAAAGGTGAATTGCTATAAGGATAATGTGTGACAGTTTTAAAAGACAGGCTTTTAATAAAAGGAACAGATGCAACAGCAGCAGACCTGTTAGTATAAGAAGGTACTAGGGCATGTTATCTCTCAGCACCTTTCAAATCCTCACCAAAAGCTGGACAGGAAGCCCAGCAATGGAGTAAGAAACATCTTGATCTCAGCATAACCCACAAATAAGAGCCTAATCTACAGCTGCCTCTGCAGAGAGAGAGAGTAATATCATATAGAATAAGGTTGCATGCATGAAGCAGAGGAGCTGTTTCTTATCCGGTTCCATAGCTAACAGTTAACCCTGTCTAAACCTCCGGCAGCAGGAAGAGTGGTGGGAATAAGGTTTTATAGATTCATAGGACGAAAATGACCAGAAGGGGCCTCAGGAAGTCTTTTTCTAGTTTAAATTGACTGTTCAAGGCAGGATCATCCCTGTGAAAACCTTCTCATTCAAGAATGTGTTTATCTGTTCTTAAAAATTTACAAAGATGGAAATTCTACAATCTCTCTAGGTCAGTGGTCTCCAACCTTTTTAAAATGAAGATCACTTTTTGAAGTAAAGGACGAAGTGAGGCAGGGGCAGGGGTGAGTGGGGCCTTGGCAGGTCTGGGCTGGGGGAGGGCTGCAGCCCAGACAATTTGTCCTGACATGCAGGGGGGGCTCCCACTGCTGCACGCACCCTGGTGGAGGCCTAGGGGGCATGTGCTCCCTCCCCCCCAATCTGTGTGCTGAGGTGGCTGCCACTGTGCACTGAGCTTAGTGCCCCGAGCAGCTGCAACAGGGCTTGGGATTCAAAGGCCAGGGTGCAGCAGCAGCTGCTTCACCCCATACACAGATCAGGGGGTATATGCCCGCCCGGCCCTTCACCGGAGTGCATGAAGCGGTGAGAACCTCTCCCCAACTTGCGCCTGGGCTCTGCCCCTCCTCTGGCCCCGCTGGGGCTACACTCACCAAGTGGCAGGGGACGCAGAAGGGAATTGTCCCACTTACCCAGCCCAGCCCCAGTGGCAGGAGTACAGCTCAGTCCAGCCACATGCATCCTGCCGCTCCCAGACTATCCTGGCCACTTCCCACATGCATCCCATTGCTCCCAATCATGGAGGCTCTAACAGTGGATCTCAGTCTGGGGGACCTTTCCAGACTGAGATTGACTGTCAGAGGCTCACCAGTTGACCAGTCGATTGCAATCAACTGGTTGGTGACCACTGCTCTAGGTAATCTGTTTCAGTGCTTAATATCTTCCTGATAAGAAAGTTCTTCCCAATATTGAATCCAAAATTCCCTTATTGCAATATAAGATCAGTTACTTCTATGGGTACTTGAACAAGCTTTAGTTCAAGCACCACTGCTGTTATTTTGAAGCATGGGGACACTGATACACATGACACTGGAGGCTGCTGGAGCATGGTAATTACCACACTCCAGTAGACTCAATTAATCGAGTCTGCTCTGATGTGTTGAAACAGCCTCCACACTTGTGTACAGGCACCCAGGGATGACAATCCTGTTTATAACCACCTTACAGTTATGTAAAAGCTGTTAAGTCAGCTACCCTCATTCTTTTCTTCTCCAGGCTAAATGTCAAAACCTTTGAGAGGAAAGGAAAAAGGGAAGACCTTGGTTTATGGTGATAGCCAAAATCCTAAAGAGAAGTTCAAAGGTTGCAGAGGGAGTACTTATGGATCAGTGAAAACCTAATACTTTTCTTGTACAGTGGTTTAATGAAGAATGATGTAAGCTCCAAGGTAAAGAGGCAGCAAAGGCAAGAAGATGACATGGCATTCAGAAAGGGGTCACATAAAGGAGGTGGAGAAAGAATAAACTTAAAGTGGAAGGGAAGAAACCACCCCTCCAACACCCTCCCCTCCCCCCAAAAAAGAGGGCAAGTGAGACTTTACATTTCTAGTGGGAGAAAGGCATTCTCCCACTAGAAGATAGGAGAATACAGGCATTTCTGCAGTTTCTCCCATAGAAAACATGCCAAATATGGGAGAAAGATCTTCTGATGAGGAAGATCTTGCCTGTATGCTTCTGCTGTTCCACTCCTCCTGGAGTGGAGTAGGGAAAACACCTCTGTGCATTCCCCAGGCTGGGATGACTATGGTCAGAGGAGCGCTTAGGGAGCAGTGGCTGCTCTGCTCCTCCCAGGAGGAGTGGAGCAGCAAGGCAAGGTTCTGAACCCAGTCTGGAGGAGGTGGTGAGTGGAGACCAAGGTGTTGGGTAAGCAGCTGCTGCTCAAGTCATAGTATATATCTCTGATTTAGCTAGTCTATGAAGTGCAACTCTACCCTGTCTTCTCCCTGACTTCAGACAACCACTCTCTGCCCATCCCTGACCAGAGTGAGAGGGGGCAGCAGAACCCTAACTGGTTCTGGAAGTAGGGGCACCCCTAAGGAGAAGGGAAGAGAAAACTCAAAGGAGAATGAAGCAGATTTACTGACAGACAAATCCAAGGGAAAGGAAAAAGTAAAAGATGTGTGGAAACAGTTAGAAGCTTTGTTAAGTGTTGTACCCTCCACAACTTCTTATAATCTCTGCACTTCTTGCAGAGCTACTGCCTTGAGTCTCCTTTATCTTTATATTTCACTTACATGCTGGCACATATGCCAAGCAGTTGTACAAGAAGTTGATTGTTCAGTGACCTCATTTGCAGAGATGTTATTTATGTACTAGAATTAAAAGCGGAAGATCATATATTTTGATTGCTTTATTGTTATTTAGTTAAATAAAACTAGATTAATGGACTGAACATCCTGGAATTTATTACACCCCAAAGATAGAGTTCCTCCTCTAAATGATTTTTATTGTCAAAGAATCAGATACTATAACAGGTACATGACCCCCAGAGGGCAACAAACACGTCAGCAAATTATGACACTGTCCATCCCATTTAATTAAAGAAAGGTGTCTCAGCCAGATGTGAGGTAAACTCAGAGGTTCCCTGAGTGACAAACAATACTAAGACTATTGTCCTAAAGCATATTTCAGGTTTTATTTTTTTGGTAAGTTTGAGTTTGATATGGCTTTTAGTAGGAAAATGGAGGTGAGAGTATGGGTTAGTTGTAATGAGTGTGAGCAATAGCGGGGCTAGAAAATGGAGGATTAGGTAAAACAATGGACAAGGGTGGAGGTGTAACTGAATAGAGTGATGGAAAATGAGTGAGTAGCCTGGAGAAACTGGGGGAGATAAGAGTTGTATCTAGCTCCTACCTATTCTAGCTGCTACAGACAAAAGGGGAAGAAGGAAAAAAGGCAAACACAAAGAAAAGAAAATTATAGTAAATTGAGGGAGGAAAGAGAGGGTAAGCAAGTGAGAGAGAAAGAGATTACTCAGGAAAATGAAAAGAATATATATAAAAGAATTCAGGCAATAGATTCTGTGCAAAAATGAATTCAAATTGTTTGAGCAAGGTTACAGTTAGAAATGTAAATATGTCATCCCCCAAGTTTTTATTCTAAAAGAGAAAACTGCTGTTCCCTGACAGCTCCAGGATCCCTTGCCAAAACTCTCTCCTTTGAGACTCATTCCCTTACTTGTCTCAGTCTTTCACTTTGATCTAATCTGCCTGTGGTGGAAGCTAGGAGGCAGTAGAGCAGAGCCAAGAAAAGAGAATGGGAAACTATGAGCTTCATGCCCATAATTTGTTTATCAGGATACGTGCAAGGTCACAATTTTCATCTACATTTACATGTAGGCTTGATGTCATGTGCACATCAAATTAAGGCTACAAATCAAGTAGGCAGACATTACAGTGACATTGTTTACACTTGTAAAGGAGACCGACTTCTGAAAATATGGCCCTAAGGACAATTTTTATCACTGCGATGTGTGAGAAACTATGCACAGACATTGGTACTGCGTACAAGTTGAATAAATAATGTTCCAGATGCAAAGATGAATTACAAACAATTCCTTTGAAATGGAATATCACCATTTCTGTCTGCATTTATTAGAAAAGATGGTATGTAATTAAAGAATGCTCCACCCCCTCCATTTTAAAGAAGCAAACCTCCAGAGCTAAAGGGTTTATACATACCGGTAGCTGAACTACCCTCCACTGGAAGTACTGGTCTGTTTCCATGTTAAGGGAATAGCATTCCATAGTCATTTGCTGGCATTTCGAAGTGTAAATTTATTATACTCATTTGTTCAGTGGAAACGTATTGGCAGTGAACAAAGCAGAGAGTTTTTGACCCACTGTTTATTTGTTTTTAGAACAATGCATTATAGACCAATGTGGACTCATTCTCACCTTTTTTACACCATTGTGACTCCTATTACTTAACAGACATGCTTCCAGTTGGTACCAGTTTAAATAAGCCTACCACGTGATAGATGGTCAGCTGCCCAAAGTGGGGACAAACTTTACCATTACCTGTAACATTTCTTTCCCCCACCACCATTTTTCTGACATTTTTTAGGATCCTGTAGGAAGTCATTCCAAAGTAGCAGTTGTCCCACCCTTTTCACAGAGCCAAGGCAGCCATTCAGACCAGCTCATCTCTGCTGGCTGGAGTAGAAAGATCTGTTTTAGAAAGTACAGCAGCTTTGTGGCTAAGGAATGCAAAGAATCAGACAGGAGCTGAACCTTGCTAAAGAGATACACAATAGGAACCTTGCTAAAGAAATGTACCCTGAAACATTTCACAATCCAGAATTTTTCTCTTTTGCTACTAAGAGAGAATAACATAGCTAAAATATCTTGTAAAACAGCCTGTTACACCCCAGATCATCTACAGTAAGCTTCTTCCACCAAGGAACCACAAGAAGAAATTGGATTAGGAATGTTTATTGAGAAAGGGGAAAGAAATGCTGTTTTAGTTAACAAACAGAAATATTCTGATAACCACTTCAGGTATTATCTAGGCACATAGTAAGAGTTACTGACTTTGAAACAGCTATGATGTTATAACTAGAGAAAGGGTCAGAAACCCACAACACATCTGCCACACCATAGTATGTGTAAGCATTTTGCTCGGCACGCACGCCTTGGGGCAGACAGCAGGAAGGGGCTGTGCACAGCAGTAGGTGCACGTGCACCTCCAGGAAGACAGTGGGGAAGGGGCTGTGGCTGTGCTGCCATAA
>JAGPOW010000261.1:86356236-86366303 GCA_030014935.1 Caiman crocodilus | reverse complement strand
AGGGGAAATCAAAGTCTAGCGCGGGAAAAAGAAATAAGCTAGAGTCCGTCCGTCTCGCTCCAGGGGCCTGTTGGAATTAAGGCTCCGGTGGTGCGACACATTTATTTTGTTAAACCCTGATATAAGAACTACTATTAATCCAAGTCATTACAGGAACTTACCACATCTTCTATCTACTGCACACACATTTCTGACAGAGCTGATTAACTTTGTACTAAATACCCAAGCTCTACCTTGTGTGAAATCCTGGTAAATTAAGTTAGCCTGAGTAATGAGTTGAGGGAGGTGTCATGAGCTGCAAAAGTCTGCATCTCTCCTTCCAATTCCCTCAAAACCAGAAGCAGGACTCATGCCTACAGCAAAATTGCTGCATTGGTCCTGTCTTACAATATTCCTATGGCTTGCTTCAAGTTTGAATGGAGTCAGCCACATTCTAGGTGCAGAATGTGTGCTCATAGACACTATAAATGATTTGGGGTGGGGAAGAGAAGCCACTTTCTCTGCCTAGCTTATACTTTTCAGAATTTGTCTCATTTCTGTGAGTTAGTCTGCAGATTCAGTAAGATAACACTGGACTAGCAGCATTCAAAAGCTTTTTTTAGCAATTGTTAAGAACATAAATTTAGTTATGTGAAAAGGTTACATGCTCTAGAAATTTACCAGAGAAGGGTAAGAATGACATCAGACTGTCTTGGATCAGTTCAGTCTGACACCTGGACACCAAGTCAATCTGACAATATAAGGAACACTGGAATAATGGCTGCACTGGCCAAGTTGCTTGAGAAACCTTCATTCTGGCACTTCCTAACCTTTAAGTGCTTAACTTTGTAGCCCTAGTCACATTGTAATACACACAGTGACTGACAAGCATTTTGGTTTGGAAAGTTTTCCAATAAAATGTCGTTTATCTTTACTTGGTAGACTTTTCAGACAGTTTAAAGTACAGTATCAGTTGGAACTCAAGGTGGGAACAATCAAACAAGGTGGGAATATCCCATAAATGAGTTTTGGATTACTAGTAATTATTTTAAAATTCTACTAATGACAACTGGTCCTGTCCAACTTTATTCTGGCTTTATGGTTAAATGCAATAATAAAAGATTATGCAAAGCAAATACAAGATCATTTTGGAACAAAATTGTCATTTGCTCACTACTCAGGCAAAATTCTCACTTAAGTTAGTAAGAAATATGAATTTGAGGCTGAATCCTGAACTCTTAGTTCGTGCACGTAATTACTACCCATAGCAAATATCTTGCTAAAACTACTTTTGTGTTTCAGGATTATGGCTTTGACTTTGTATTCTCTGCTTTTGTTCTAAGACAGGAAAAAATTGCCTCAAACTCGTTAGATGAGGTTGATTTCTGACTTTTGCCCGTGCAAAACTGTAACACCTGAACTCAAATATAGAACTAAAGGTCAAGAAAATGAAACTTGACTACTGTATGTATTTGCATACATACAGATGAAATCCATCCCACCCCTGCCTCCCCTCTCCCCCACAGCATGGGGGGAAAAAGCCCCTCATTTTATAATCACGTACCTCATTAAAATGCATTGTCTATTATTGAACACCTGCCAAAAGAAGCATGTGCTCAGTAATGAAAACCAACTACAAAGCTGATTAAATGCAACCAACTTTGAGCAAGACTGTAAAACACACGGCCTATATTGGGCAAACATGCTGAAGGGAACCTACCACAACGATAAGTAAGTGCAGCCCATATCAGTAAGATACATATGATGGTGCCCACTGTACAGTCCTCTTCAGCCCCAACTTTTTTTCAAGTCATAGTGAACCACTACAATGAACACATTTCTACTTCCTCTTCATTGTCACAGCTGAGTTGCGCCTTTCTTTTCCATTTCCAATGAGTTCCGCTTCTTCAATGTTTCTTAAATGTATGGCAAAATCACCAAATGGGATGCCAAAAAATTCACCCAGAATCCCTCTGTCACCCCCTCTCTCAGCCTGTCATATGTGGCCCTGGCCTCCATGAGTTGAAGCTGGACCAAGATGCCCTGTGCCTCATCTGCATATCATTTTTTGGAGGATCCCCAAACTCATGACAAGAACACCCAGTTCCAGTCATAAGTGGGGACTAATTAGAAAATGGATCGGTGGGGAGTGTATCTGGAGTATATACACATACTGAGCAAGTGCTAAGCTGAAATCCTGTTGACTTTTCTGGGGCCCAGTGCAATGTACTGTCTAGAAAATTATGAGCCTTTCAGCTTTGGACAAATACCATGTATAGTTTTTATTATCTATGAATAGGTGAAAATGTGCTGCTTACAAGTATGTTTATGGAATACTTGTGCTAAAACTTGCAGAAATTTCAAAAAAGGTACATGCATCAATTCTGAGTGAACAAAGTCTATGGAAACCTGTAGTACTTTGCCTATATGCAAATTACTACAGGTATGTTTATTTCAAAGTCAGCATTTTCAAATGTTCCCCTTGTTTCCATGTGTTCAGGGAGAGTAGGGTCTCACAGGAGGGCAGAAGTGACTGCGGGGGGGAAGAAGTTGGGGAGGGCAAGCCAACTGGCCACCTCTTCCCCTCTCAATTTATTTTCCCTGCTGTAGCAGTGGGAGGGAAAGAAATTCAAGGTAAACCTCCAGTAATCAGATTCTATGCCTGGAAAGTTATAAATATCCATATAGAGAATCTAATTATTGGGGTGCATTATCTTGTCTTTAGGATCTCAGGGTCATACAGTATGTACTGACATGTTTGCTCAAATTAGTTAGCACTAGGACGGCACTCCTGCACACATGAGTTATGAGCAAGAAGTTATTGATTACCTTCATATAGCATAGACTTGCTATTGCTCAGCAAAAAGGTGGATAATATGAGCTAAAACTTTCAAAAACATTTTCAGTCTTCACTCTCTGGATAACTGATAAACCAGAACTAGTCAGAGAATGGTCCTATACCATATTTTGTATTCAAAATTCTAAACAACAAGGAAGTCTTTATATATAGAAGTTTTTACACAACTGCCGAATAGGAAGGTAAGAAAGTAAGTAGGGCAAATATGCTGAGGAAACATTTTACTACTTATAAACTGCCCCATCATTTGCAGCTACACCATGACATAGACATGTGACTAAAATACCTGCAATAATTTGCAACGTATACCTTTACCAAAATATAGTATTAAGAAAACAAACTAAGTTTTGCATCACTTAGAATCTTATCTAAAATACACTGAAGTCTATGGAAATCTTTCCAATAACTTTAGCAGAACTTGGAACAGAAGCTAAGCTAATATAAGGTTCTAGATGTCATCTTGCCTGCAGTCAATATTTTTCAGAAGCAAATTACATGCTCCAGTTGTCCATGATATTCCAAAAACTATAATTAAATATCCATGATTAGGGAGCGGGGTGTGGAGGTCTGAAGCAAAGATCAGAAGCAGCCAAGGAATTGCTGATTTGTACATAAGGCAGGGAACTGAGAGGAAGAAGGAAGCTAATCCTAGATTAGGAATCATGGCAGGAACTGAAGCTCTGGCAGGGTCCAGGACAGGAACTGAGGCAGGTTTATAGCTAAGCAGGGAGCAGGAGAGTGGGCATGACAGACCATTTCCCCCCAGTAGAAATAAGATGAGTTCTAGGTTTTTTCTCCCTCAGCTTCTTAGGGTATGAACAAGTGTTCAAACAATTAAACTCAAGTTTGGCAGCTTATTGTGATCCACCTAGAGTTGTGCTGGGTTCTGCTGCATGCCTGGGCAGCCAGAGGTAAGTTGCGGGGGAGGGGGCTGATAGGTCCACAGGGAGGATAGGGAGGTCTGTGAGGGGATCTGTCCCTGACCTAGCAGATCCCTGTAAGGTAGCTGGGGGATGGGGGGGCAGAGGGGGGCAAGGATTAAAACAGTACAGACCTAGGATGGACCTAGTGACTAGGCCTTCCCAGACATAGGGTTGTGCTGTGAACATATACAGATGATTGTTAGGTTGCGTGAACCCATTTTAAATTGGGTTAACCCAAGCCAATCAAAAATTAGTTCACCTCTGAAGTGAACTAACTTAAGATTGGGTACATCATTTTTAGGGCTATTTAAGCCCTGGGAATGCCTAGGTGACCGGGAATTTAGACTGACCTAGCTTTGGTTAGGTTGATCTAAATATAACACTTGTACATTCCCTTAGTTGTATTTTTCTTAGATGAAAGACTGTAAGCCTAAAGCCACAGACTAGTCATAGTTGTGGTATCCAGTAGGGGCAGGCTATTGACCATGTTTCCACTAAGTCAGGGGTTTTCAACCTTTTGAACAAATGTACCTCTTTTGCCTCAAAGTTTCAGCTCATTTACCTCTTTATATTTTTTCTTTAAGGGGCAAGACGGGGTAGGGAGGGCAGATTGAGGCCCCCAGGATGAGGGAGTGGGGCTGGGGCAGGGGCAGGCACTACACAGCCCGGGAGGAGTGCAGGATGGAGCCAGAAGCCGCATCACGGGGTACAGCAGCAGTGGTGTGGATGGACACGACCTCATACCAGTTAATGACACACCGATTGTTAGACAACTTTTATATTACTGTAGAAGAAGGTTTATATTTTCTAAAATGGACAACATAATTTCAAAATGCAAAGTACACTCCTGCTGATAGCCCAAATAAAATAATCTGATTTTAAGACTGTTTTAAAGATGTTATTGAAGAGAGATGGAAAAAAGATGGTGTCATATTCTTCTAAGAAGCAACACTATATGGGATGCTATGAATATAGAAAATTCAACCTTTGTTCTACATTCAACTCCTGAGCTTTCCAGTCATAAATGTATTGGAGTAACCCAGTTGCATGGACTCTGTACTGCAGACACTACCCAAAGTTTGAAAGAAACCCCCAAATACTGCTTTTTGTCATCAATTTATTTTTTTATCTTGCCAAAGTTGTATCCGGGTGCAAAGAAGATGTATATATGTTTTTACAGAAGTTAGAAGCATTTAAAGCCACAAACACACTGATTGACTCACCAGTGGTGACTCATGGTCTTGAGAAAACGCAACAGAAACAAATAGGTTTCTCAATTGTCTAAATTGTAACTACACACATTTTTCCTTAGGAATGAAGCCAACAGTGATGTACAAAGGCCAGCACTTGAAAATACTTATATAAATAAGAAAGATGCGTCACCTGAAGATTTTGGGAATAATGCTCAATACTTTGAAAGGGATTCAGAGTAACCTTTTGAATTCTGTGAAGTGTTTGATTGAAGCAAGAGGGCCACTGGAAGTCACAGAATCCAACTTCTTATTCTTACCTGAGGTTATGAAAGTAATTTTGAAAGCATTTATTCCTGTGAACAATTAGTTGAAAAAAGAAATTAATGCACCTTACTAAAGAAGTTGAATTGACTGTGAGGAATGTTAACAAAAGAGAAGTTTGAAGATTTTCTCAGAAATTTCACCAACCCACCTTTAAAATAAAATGTGCATGTGATGAAGCATCCACAGTGAATCATGCCACCAAAAGAGCCAAGCTATTGCTTTCAAAATTTTAAGGCTTCCACAACTGCTGGGTACCTACCAACATTTTAAAGTGGAATTGGGCATCAGTGATCCTGGATTTATAATTAATGTTATAAACACAGTGGCTACTTGTATAAAAGATTTTCTGTAAACCCCCAAGATATATCTAAATATGTTAGCAATCTAGCCCACTAGCTACCCAGTTCGGCTAAGTTTTGAGTTCCTTGGTGCAAATTTGTATGAGCCTAATGAGTTCTATCAAGTACATAACTACAAGAAACCTAACTAAACAGATTTGGATTTTCATATCTTCAGCAAGCTCAGGCTTCCTTCCAAGTAATACATCTTCAAGAAAGAAGGTTTTCTTTTCCTTTCCTTTGGTATTTCAAGGACCAAAGTAGACCTCCTCTCTCACACAAGCTTCTAGCAGGCAGCCAGTACTTACAGCAGTATATTTGTGGTATTCATATCTAACACACTTGTGCTGTCATTATTGTTACACTAAGACTAGAAATAGACATTGTCAAACGAAGCAGATCAGCTGTGCTGCAATGTCACAGCACAATTGATTTGGCTCACTGGGTGAAACATGTCACCTTTTATCCTGCCTTTGATGGTGTTGGACAAGGAGCGATCCAATCTCCCTGCATCCTCTGCTCAGTCAGATCCGTCCTGCAATTACAGGGAACAGGTTTGGCTGGATGGGGAACCTTGATTTCCCTGCTTATAAAGAGGCACCCCAAGATTCCCTGGGTTGCCTCTTTGTAAGCCAGGATAGTGGGCAGGTGCTCTAGGGGCTTAAGGAGCCCTCAAGCCCCAGAAGATCTGCCAGGGTGGCTGGAGAGTAGGAGTAGCTCGGACTGCCCATACTCTCCTGCCACAGAGCTAATAGACATCTGCTGCAATAAAGTTTATCCTAGCTTGGACAAAGATTGAGAAAAATCTCAATCGGTAAAGATTGAGAAAAATATGTAAGAATCAGAATGAATAAGAACAGCTGGGTGAGAGGATTATCTAAAGCCTATCCATTTTTTTAGATGAACCATTTTTCTCAGATGATAGAACCTATTACAAAGAAGTTAGAACAATTTCACTCTTCTAAGTAAAACATTTATGAAAAAAGATTTTTCTTTTCTGACTGAATCAGCAAGGAATTGATCCTCAAAATATTCTCTGACAGCTCTATGAGACAAAAAATACATCGTGTCAATATAAAGCAGGGGCCAGCAATATTTTGGGGCAAAAAACCCCACAACCTCAGCTTGTAAGATGTTGGCATTGCCAGAGGCAGATGGCATGGAGCTGTGAGGGGCACTAACCTTGCCGTGGCAATGCAGCCCCAGCTCCTTCCCTACCATCTTCCCTGTGCACCTGCCACCAGCAATGAGCAGGACTGAGGCTCCACAAACCTCAGTGCAGCTGCTTGCAGCCACCCTGCTGCCTCCTGTGAGCAGCTAAGGGTCTGTGGCCAGCAGCAGGGGCCTGTTCAGAGCCCAGGCTAGCTGTGGTGTGCAGAGCAAAATGGCATCATGTGCCATGCTCTGGCACACATGTCAGGGGGGGTGCCAATCCCAGAGTCTGGGATTGTAGTGTTGGGCTCCCCCTGCACTGGCTCCTGTGGTTGTGAGCCCCACAACTGATGGGACTCACACAGAGAGCAGCATTCCCAGTACTGCTCCTACTGCAAGCCCTGCAGCCAACACTGTCTGCGCAGTTCACCACAGGGGCAGCACAGGGAACACAGCCACTACTGTGAGCTTTGTCAACTGTGGGGCTCTCAGCAGGAGCAGCAGGAAGAATGCTGCCACCACTGCAAGCCTTGTAAGGTGAGAGGCTCACAGCGGGAAGAATGCTGCTCCTGCTGTGAGCTCTGCAGTTGATGAGGCTCTCAGGAAGAGCAGTGTTCCCAGTGCTGTCCCCACTGCAAGCCCCACAGCCCCACTGTGAGCCCCACAACCCATAAGGCTCACAGCAGCAACATTCCCAGTGCTGTCTCCAATGCAATGAGGTTCACAGCTGGAGCAGTGCCAGGAATGCTGCCACCACTGTGAGCCTTGTCAGTTGTGGGGCTGGCAGCAGGTGATCCACTCCTGTGGCTAGAAACATTTGGCTACATGGTCAACTAATGGCATAATTAGAACAAGCTGTAAAATTATTACACATTTTTTGTGGAATAGATCTGTAGCTTATTGTTTTTTTAATCACACGATTAATTGGTTGAATGTGTAGCTGGGTCACAACTTAAGGTGTGATTAACAGATTAATCACGCCTTAAGTGTAATATGTTGAAGGGGTCTGATTTTTAGGAAATTAACACCTGCCCTCTTTCAAGTGTTTCCTGTTTGTCACCCACAGACCAGAATACCAAAAATCACTAGACACTTTTTTTGAAAATGTTGACCTGCACAGTTATAAACAAAAACATTCAGGGCCATACTTTCTGTATGTCATCCACTTCTGAAATCTTTACAAGTAAAGTATCCTGCTTGCTGCTTAGATGGATCACAGAATACCAGGTTACACTAATAGATTATAGCAGGGATGTCAAACTCATACAGCTTCACAAGTCAGATGAGGGTCCTTGAGCCAATCTCCAGACTGAACTGGGACCGACCCACTATGGAATGGCCACAGAGCGAGGTCCAGCCTGTGGGCTACATGCAGGACATAGGGCTGGCTCAGGGCATGCACCACCTTCAGCACAGGATCCAGCACTGCAGGCAACACAGGGTGTCAGTTTGGGAAGCCACACGTAGCCTGACCCCCGGATTCTCTGTACCACATGCAGCATTGGGTCCAGCCCATGTGCTGCATGCAGCATGCACCCTGAGGATGCTATATGCAGCACACAGGCATAGAGCTGGCATTGGACACACACTCCATGTGGCACCCTGATGACCAGCCCTGCGCTCTGGCTCTGGGTCCAGCAGGGCATTCCAATGAGCACATGCCCTGTGGGGTGGACTCAACCCTGCACAAGGGGTCCAAGGTGCGGGCTGCATGTGGCACCATGGACCAATTCCCTGTCCTGTCTTCAGTGAACATCATGCAGGGTCTAGACCCCATGCCACATGCAGCACACAGAGCCAGAATTGGTGCATGGTGCTGGTTCAGTGACCTGAGGGACATATCAAAAGACTCTATGGGCCAGATCTAGCCCACAAGCTGTTTGATAGGTCTTAAATCATATAAATGATAGATTCTATTTTTAATGTATGTGGTCTTGGAGCGGTCCTTATAACAATTTTAATAGGATGCTCATTCTGCCTACTGAGAAAATACAATGTAATTCAAATTGTTCATAGAACTGAGTGTCAAAGATAGTTTTCTCAGCAACGTCTTCAGCAGATTCACTATCTTAACATTCTTTTATAAACTTTGATGAACTTTAAAAATTGTTCGAAATCCTGAACACCTAGCTATCTTTAGTCAGTTATTTTCTAACCTCTTGGAATTTTTTGTATAAAGCCCATGCTTGTTTAAACTATTGTTGGATCTGGAATATAGGGAGGTATAATGTGAACAAAAATACACCAGGTAGCATCATGTTTGGATCACAATCTCCAACATTGCTTTCTGATTTTCTCCTTCCCCCTCCTATTAAGTACACTAAAATCTTTAAGAGAAAGTATACAAGTCACAACTGCAGATTCTGGATTAATTAAAGTATAAAAAATAAGGAATTTGTTGCTTCATTTCCTCTGAAATCCCAAAATACACACCATTTAGTACCAGGTAAGCTGTGTTCTACATCTCACTTCTACTTCCTCTACTAGTACAAAAAGCTGCATTTTTCCACTGCTTTGTATCTTTTGTAGTCACTTGTACTGAAGCAAAGATGTAAAATATCACCCTGCTATCTGGGTCACACTGCATAGTCACTTGGCTTAGATGTCTGTGAATGCACAAGATGCAGACCAGTGGAGAAAAAGGGCCTGCTACATAGAGACAGTGTGAAAGAAGTGAAGAACAGAGAACTCCAATTATACGCATACCATATAAATGCAGATTCACTTAACTGCATAATAAAAACAGTTCAAGTTTTTGCTCATCTTATATACTGTATCAAACAATGGTTATCTGCATATCAGTTACATGCATATACATGTATATATACCTCAAAGCATATACATGTATATATACCTCAAGTGCATACTATCTTAGCCTCATTTCTGCTCTGTTACATGACTACTCAGTTTAATTGCACACCAGCAGGCACCAGAAATAGTGGTGGTGAAGTACCTGTCAAAAGATCACTATTAAAACCTCAGAAATTCACAGCCACTAGCAGATTTTTGACTGTCATTTTCCCTCTTCAAGTCTTTTAATCATCATTTTTTGGGCTACTATTAGAAGCTGAAAATAAGGGGAACTAGTTAGTTTTATGCCTTCTGATATCACAGCACTGAATGACAGTGCTGTATACTTAATATGATTTGCTTACATTAAGTTCAGGGAAAATGCAAGCTTCAGGTAAGTGTGTAGCCTTTTTCAGTCTAAAACTACATGCTTAAACAGAGTACAAAATAAACCTAAAGAAAATTAATTAATGAATTAACCTTATACTATTTGTAAAGTACACCAGTAGGG
>JAGPOW010000261.1:86326094-86356136 GCA_030014935.1 Caiman crocodilus | reverse complement strand
TTTTTTTTAAGATAGACACACAGTCATGGAAAATACTGAGCTATTAAAATATAGCTTAGTATAGTCAGGTATGAATTTCCAAGGGGTTTAGTGACATGGAAAAGCCTGAGAGAGTAACAGGCTATTTTTGTACTAGGTGATACAGACACATTAAATAAAAGTAAAAAATACTAACTGATGCATTTATTTTAAATAACCCATCACTAAATCCACTTGGAAAGATTTTCATCAGAGTTTGTATACGTACCTTTCAACATCAAAGTAAAACTGGTAATTTTCAAGCCAAAAAAGGTTTTGCAATCTATTGTTAAAATAGAAGCTGAAATGAAAGCTTGTAGCAACCTTAAATACTATGAGGCATTAACCATCAATTTTTGTAGATTGGAAAATATGTATTTATCTGAAAACTCCCTCTCTTCCTATTTTAAAATAAACACTGTGGTTCTGACTACTGTGCATTGGGTCACACATTGCTTTAAGAAACAACCTTCTTGCTTGGCTGGTCTACAGCAGTCCCTGTGCATGATTCCAGTGACTTACACATACTTATCATAAGATAAAATAATTAGGTTCTCCATTTCTTTCAATGAATTCAGCAGAAATCCCTTCTAAATATAACACCTTTTCAGTGTCAGTAAGCTGAGATACACCATAATGACCCCATCCAAGTCATGGCAACAATAAAAAAGGCTGAAAAACAGTGAGTGTTTTCTCTTCCTGGAGTATCTCAAATAGTAGACATTCTATGTAGATATTAGTGTAATGGAAGGTAAGTTCAACAGTTTGGTCCTGAAGGCTAGGAACAGACATTAAAAAAGCCTGAGCGTGAATCGATTCAATCTTTGCGGGTTAGGCTAACCTGGCTAGGCTAAATCAGTTTTGTAACCAGACAGAAATTGTAGAAATACAGGCATGTGCCTGCAGTGGCTCAGGCACTAGAGCAGCCTCCCTTCACGTGTACAGGGCTGAGTGAAGGGGGTGTGGCCAGGCCTGGGCAGGACAGTGTGATTAGGGAAGGATCCGTGCCTTGATAACAGAGAATTTATCAGCTCTTGTTATCAGCTTTGAACACCCCATCAGAAAACAAAGCCTCTCTCATTACAAGCTCTTCTTAAACTGCTTTTTCCAAAGGAAAATGCATACCAGCCTCTGGCTTCCTTATTATTCATTCCATCCAGGAAGAGCACACACCCGCTGCAGATGGTTCCTCAGCATGACAAAGGGTTGCTAAGAAAATTTTTTACAACTATTTAGTTGATCTAATAAAAGATATCAGATTTACTCAAAGAATCTTGTCTGACTTTTCCAAAGAAAGGAATGCAGGGACATTACCATCTGAGCTGTTGATTACCTCCAAAAAGCCCTAAGTGGACACTGTCCTATCTGCCTTATACAGCATTAGCTAACATACCTCATGCTGGCTATGGTTCATGCTATAGGAGATAGGAGGAAGGGATCTCTGCTTAAGCAGCGAGTGGTGAGAGGGTGAAGAGGAGGCATGGGGAAGCCAGCAGACATTTCTGTGCCTGCAAGTTTCTATCAGAACTCTGCCCAGGGAGCAGAGCGGAGGGGTCAGTCCTGCTGTGGAGCAGAGAGCCCCACCCAGCCAGACAGCATGCTGGGATGATGAGGATATCTGGTTTAGCTTAAACCAGCAAGGGGTTTGAGACAGACACTGCATAAACTGGTTTGAGCCAAATCAGTTAAGTCAGATACTACATTCAACCAAGTTTATCTCAAACTGGTTTCAGCAATTTTCAAACTGGTTTATGCATACTGAACATCTGTTCTGTTACAGGTTTAAACCAGTTTATGATTACTTAAATTGGTTTATGTGTAATGACTGGCCATAGCTGAAGTAGTTACTAACATGAGTGATCTGTAATTGTGCAAGTAGTCCCAAAGATCTCACTTCAGTAAGGATGGCAGAATCACAGGTCCACTGCAACAGGGAACCCTGGCCCTGTTACTGGGGGAATGCTGAGGTCAGTGGGATGCCATTTAAGAGCAGGCCTCTGGGGAGAAGGCCCTCCTGGCAAGTAGGAAAAAGGGGAAGAGAGAAGAGGAATAAGGCCTTGCAATGGCCAGTAGCTCTGCCCTGGGGAGTGACTGAATGCTGGAAGGATTGTAGCCAAAGGGCAGGCAGCTATCAGGGCTGCAAGACTGATGAGTAACTCCTGGGCTATAATCTGGACAATAGGTCTGGCTGGCAGGAAGGGGAGGGGTTTAAGGAAATAAGCAGCTTTACTCTCAGATGCATTTGAATGCTTTACTCTAGAGAGGCATTTTAGCCTTGGCTGGGGTGGAGGAAGGGCTCCCAGTCAGATCACAGAGATACCTAGGAGTGCAGTAAGGAAAGCCCTAGTGGGTAACAGGGCAGAGAGGGTTTGGGAGGTTTTTTTGTTTTTTCCCTCTTTCTTTTCTGCCACAGGACCCATAAGGGGGTTAAGAACTTAGGTGCATGGTAGTTTTGTTGGTGCGTAGTCAGAGGGGCTGCATTTTAGTTTGAAGCAATTGCTAGCACTTTTCTTCCTTCAGTACCGTAGCAAGGGGGGGGCGAGTGGGGTGACCACCTGAGGCATCAAAGTGAAGGGGCACCAACAGGTGCTGCCCAGCTGGGGGGGGGGGGGCACAGGATGGAGATGCGAGTGGCTCATATGGGGGAGCTCAGGGATGGGATGGGTGGGAGGTGGGCTCCTGCCACTGCATGTGCCCCCAGGCAAGCTGGGGCGGGTGTTTGCTCCCCAGATCTGTGCACAAGGTGATGGCAGGCTGCTGCTGCAGGCTTGCCCTGGGCACCAAACTTCCTTGGTAGAGTACAGCTTTTCTCTTTAGCCAGAGGACTAGAAGCAGTTGTGGGGACGTGAAGGCTGCACTGCTGGCACCTTAAAGTGCCCTGCAAGTTTAAGAAAGGTGTGGGGAGGGAAGAGAGTAAGAGGAAAATGGGAATTTAACCCCTTCAAGGCTGGAAGACCGAAAAGGGTTCCAGTGCCTGACTGTGGGGCTTAATCCCGGACCATACCGCTATTGCCAAGGAGCCAAGGATGGAATAAGTGGCCCAGGACTGAAGGTAGCAGCTAAAGTAAGTAGGCCCAGATGAAAGAAGTAAGTAGGTCCAATAAGTATAAAAGGGTGGTGGTTCAGATGAGCTGGAGTGAGGGCATGCTAGCTGGCCACAGGGCATTACTACCATCTGGCAAGGCTAGCTCCCTCCACTGAATATTTATGCCAAATGCATTTTTATCTGATTTTACCAGGCTTGGTTGAATGAGACACTTTCCAAAGGACTCCACTACTATTTCTGGCCTACTATATAAAACAGTATTTTTACTGTATAAAAACAGCTTTCTATCATGTTCTAATTTTTACACTGCTTTTAATAATGACCGTGTATTTATCCAATGAGTCATTTGGGAAATTCTCAAGTTAGAGGTTACAGTTTTCACAAGGAGATTCTGACATACTCATTATTAGGGTCCTGGATGGTAAAGGCTCCATCCAGAAATATTTAGTTGGTGGATACTCTTGCAATGCAAATATACATATTAGTAAAGGAAAAGAGCCTGGCTTGAAGGGGAGACCAGGAGGGTGGAAGGAACTGGAGAGCATTTGAAAACCTTTCAATGATTTGCTGTAAATACTGTATTTACTTGAAAACAAGACAAGGTTTTCTACCCCAATCAACATGGGGGAAAAAGCCCCTTGTCTTACATTCACATACAAGAAAACCACATTAAATACATTGTCTACCTTTGAACTTCTGCTAAAAGCAGCATATACTCAGTAATGGAAACCAACTATGAAGTTGACAGAATGCAGCTAACACTGATCATGACTATAAAGTACATGGCCCATTTTGAGCAAACATGGTGATGGGAATTTTTTTTTTTTTTTGGCTCTTAAAAAAAATGGTTGAGTACTCCCTCCACAGGGAACTAGCACTGGGCCTGAAGGTACTGCAACAGCTGGCCAGCACCAGAAAGGCCACACGCAGACTTGACACTCTCCTGTTGGTGCCAAAAGGCCAAGATTCAGATGATAACCTACCATAAGGATAAACCAGTTCAGCCCACCTGCATAAGAAATATACTAATGTCCACTGAGTGCAGTTCCCCTTGGCAATGACTCTTTTTCAAGTCATGGTGAGCCGTGACCCACATTATATTCCAACTTCCATTTCACTCCCACAGCTGTGCTACACCTTCTTTTCCATTTCCAATGAGTCCTGTTTCTTCACCAGTCTTAAATGTCTGGCCAACACCACCAGACAGGGCTGCAAAAAGTTCAGTAAGACTCCCTCTGTTGGCCCCCCTTTGCCTGTCATATTGACTAGTGTGGTCTTGCCCTCCATGAGGTGAAGCTGGACCAGGCTGCCCTGTGCCTCATCTGCATCAGTATTTGGAGAATCCCAGAACTCATAACAAGAACACCCAATTACAGTCATGGGTAGGGGCTACTTAGCATATGGATCATTTGTCGGCATACTGAGTAATGCTGAGCATTGGGAGCACCATGGCTTGAAATGTTGTTGACTGCTGTGGCCCAGTCCAATGAACTGTTTGGTAAATCATGAGCCTTTTGGCTTTGGACTTATATCATGCATCATTTGTACTGCATATAAGTAGGGACCTACCTAATACATGGCAGCTGCATCTGAATTTCGCAATCCTAGCTCAGTGTCAGGCACCATTTTTGTGGTGGAGTGCAGCAGGCCTCTCCACGCTGTCGACTGGCTGAGGGTACTACAAGTCCTGCCCCTCCCTGAAGATTGATTGATAGTCCCAAACCAGGGCTTGCTTAATGAAGCAATTAATGCCTCCCCCAGGCTTGATCAGGGAATTAAGCCCAGGAAAGGTATTAACTGCTGCATTAACAAGCAGTCTAGGATGCAGCTAATGCCTTCCCAAGGACTGATCAGGGGATCAATTCTGGGGAAGGCATTAACCGGTCCTAGACTGCTTGCTAACGCACCAGTCCCCTGATCAAGCCCTGGGAAGGCATAATCACATCCTAGACTGCTTGCTACTGTGACAATTAATACCTTCCCCGGGCTTGATTAGGTGATTAATTTTGGGGAAGCCATTAATTGCCACATTATTATTAAGCAGTCTAAACACCTAATTAATCTGTAAAATGAAATGTCTTATTAAAATAAATCAATGGACACAATAAATGTTAACGAACACCAGCTATATGCACTTCATTAAATAACACCAACTATATACATTTTATTAATACCAACTATATACTGTTTTTTAAATAGTACCATCTAAGAACTCAATTAAACTCTAAACTGAAATAGCTTATGAAAATAAAGATGTACTCTGCACAACAAGAATTGTAACTAAAACCAGCTCTCTATATTTTAAAGGATATTATAAAAAGGCGTTTACTGAAACTAAATGCTAACCTTAAGATAGGCCGTTCAAGCTATGTATTATATGCAAGCATAGTGTACCCAGCCATAGTCGCAGGGTGAACTCTGCAGGGTGAACACCTGTCCACACACAGAAATGGCATACTCAGTGTCCACCAAGTTCATTGGAATGATGAGGCAGAGTCTTGCCAGGGTGTAAAGATATGGAAACTGGTCACAGGCATGAACAAAGGCATCTGACACTCTTTGACAAAGTTTATATAGGCAGCAGGTCCGCTATCATGCTGGTTCCCCCACCATACTGATTGCTTTCAGTAGCTAAGAGTCACGACTTAGTAAAGGCACCTGTTGGGGTCCAAGATGTGAGCAGTGCTAAGGAAGGGGGAAGTCGGCAGTCTGAACCATGGTGGCAGTAATAGGTCATACCTGTAGTATTGGTTCAGCTTCACACCTGTTGCCTGGAACAGCTCGCTTCTGCACTGGTTTTCACAAAGGTAACTTGATAGCTAACAGTTCTTGCAATGGCATCTTCGACCCATCTTATCAAGTTTATCACCTTGCTGTGCATGTGGTGGATCACAAGCTAATGGCCTTCAAACCAAGTTAGGAGCTCCATGAACCAGGTGGCATTGTCAGCCACAAATATCACTTGATCTTGAGTGTTGCCTCGCACCAAGAAATCACGAACCTTGGGCATGCATTGTGTGCTGGGTGTAATTTCCAGCTCCTCACTCATGAACTGCTGGTAGCGCTGCATGTGTTTGGCATGGTAATGGACCATACTAACCAGGAATTTCATCATGTGAGCACAAGCTCTGGTGGCAGTGGCACAGTGCCATGTAAGTCCCCACTTTGACTCATGATGGACTCCCTGTACTGAAGCTTATGACCTAGAAAACTGCTTGAAGGCTTTCTGGAAGAAAGACACCAGGCTATCCACCTCAGGGAACTGCATGTGCCAGCTGTCACTTACTAGGGAAAGAATGTGCGCATTGCAGGTGACATGAACAGCACTAGGCAGCATTCCTTGGAGCACATCAGAGAATGCAATGTACATGGCACTGTCAGACAGGAACGCTAAGATTTTGTTAAGATCTATACCATAGCTGACAATTTCCTTTGTAATTGCTTGGGACACTGTGGAAAAACTGACAGAAGTGAGGTGGACTGGCTCAGTTTGAAACAGGTAGGTCCCAGTTGGTCCAGCTCCTCAGTACAAATAAAATGTGCAGCATGTAGTTGTCCTGAGGGTTGGTGGCTTCATCAGCCATAAGAGAAAAGGAATGATACTCGGCCAAGGCAGATTTGTGAACCCTACGTGTGAAGCAATGACTGCAGGAAGCCATGAGTCCTGGTGAAGCTTGTTGGCACACGAAAAACTGCCAATATTGGGCATGTTTTGGGTCAGGTAGTCCCTTAACTTAGGATGATCAAATTTCTCTAGTGGGCCACCACGAAAGCCTCCAAGCCAGCTTCTCATGTTGCCAAATTGCTTTTTCTGATCCTTTAAACAGGGAGGACACAGTCACTTACTTCTTGCTCTGACCTTCAGCCTCAGCAGCAGCCTTCCCCTTCGTATGCACCTTAAGACTCCAAGCGATGTCTGATGCTGGCTCTCCTGGACGCATCCAGGGTTAGATTACAGGAGTTGCAGAACAGTCTACCTCCATCTGCATACAAGGTCCTTGAAGGATACTGTCTTGCACAGTCAACCTCTGAAACATATTTGGTAGTCTTGGAAGCATTCTTTGTGTTTATATCTGCTCTCTCAGACAGAAGTAAGCAGGCATGCTGCAGCAGCATACCTGCAAGCACTTTCCTGGTTCCCTGGGCTGGCTCTCAGACTGAGCCTATGTCAGGGTCTCAGCCCCAGATTTGCTTCTGCTTCCCCCTCCCCCTTCCTTTCTCTCCCTGATGCTCCAGAATGCCAGGGCCTCTGTCCCTTTTTGTTTGCAGCTGCCTCCCCCTCCCCCCACTCACTCGCTGGCTGTTTCCCTGCTTTTTCACAGTCCCCATGCTTTTTTTGCAGTGACCGGGATTTTTCACAGGGGGCCTACCAAAGTCACAGTTTCTGTGAAAAAAATCACAAAATTATGAATTTGGTAGGTCCATACATATAAGTAGGTGCTGAAGTGCTACTTAAAAATGTGTTTATGAAGTCCCTATGATAAAACTTGCTGCCATATCAAAAAAGATAAAATGGCAGCCCTCACTGCAATCACAGGCTGTGTTGGGGGATTTAGTGCAGAGGCATCAAGAAGCTCATACCCAAAGAGGTATGTGCTTACTGCCAGCTCTTACCCACCTCCCCTATATTGCCTTGGTTGCTACTATTGAAAAGGTGTGTGTCACGGGCGGGGGTCCTTCAGGAGGGCCATGATCTCCTTAAAACCTCTTCCCCTGTGCCAAGCCGGTCCAAGGGCATGCTCTGATTCTCACCTGCCATGTCTTTGATGTTTATATAAGTTTGGGAGGCTGCCTTATGACCTCTTGGACACAGTTCTGTGGGACCTCCCTCCCCATGGTTTCCTGGACTCTTCGTGGGTCTCACAGTATGATGGGTGCTTCCCGGGCACCCTAGCCTTATGGGTTATGCGTGGCTCCAACCACCCCTTATACCATGCCCCAAGCCTCGCAGTTGGTCTAGACATTGTTCGGTCTCTTGGTCTACTCTCACGCCCTTCTCTCGGCCTTCTCTGTACTGCCGCCCCCTCCTGGGGCTCTCTATGCCCACTCTGGGCCTTCTCAGTACCACCGCCCTCTCCTGGGCCTTAAGAATACCGCCCCTCTCTCTAGTGCTGCCACTTTCCTGGGGCTCTCTATGCCAACACTGGGTCTTCTCTATAATGCTGCCCCTTTCCTGGGGTTCTCTGTGCCCACTCTGGGCTCTCCCCTTAATATTGCTTCTCTCCTGGGGCTCTCTGTGCCCACTCTGGGCCTTCCCCCTGTAACACTGCCGCTTCTCCTGGGGCCTTCTGTGCCCACTCTGGGACTTCTCCGTCAAGCCACCTGTCTCTTGGGCCCACTGCACTACTACCCCTTCTCCAGGGCTCACTGCACTACTACCCCCTCTCTCCGGGGTTTAGCACAATGCTATGCCCTTTCTCAGGGGCTTGCCACACCCGCACTGGGGCTTCTTAGTAGTGCCCCCTCTCCGGGCCTTGCCACGCCTGCACTGGGGCTTCTCAACTGCCCCCTCTCTGGGACTGGGGTCTACGCACCCTGTGTGCTGCACCCACTGGCGCTGGGATCCTCACACTCTGCCGTGAGTGCCCTATGAGGATGGTGCGCCCTCACTGATGCCGGGGTACCCATGCCGCTGTGGGTTCCCCATGAGGCCTCTTCCAACCCCTAACAGCCTCACCCAAACCACCAGTTATAACAACAACACAAACTCAAGTCTCTTGGCTACTACTTAACCATAAGCCGCCTGGCTATAATAACATTGCTCGGACATCTTCGAGCTGCTATCCTTTACTCTGCTTGAGGAGTACCTGCAGTTCTCACATCTTAACTCCAGGAACTCCTGCCCCTCTGGCTGCTGGCAGGGAACTGCCAGCCTGGCCTCAGCCCTTGAGCTTTATGAGAGCCAGGCCCTGCCCCTTATGGTCAGCTGACCTCCTGGTTGCCCCGGGCAACCCACAGCTGTGCTCCTTATTCCCTGCCAGGGCTCTCTCCCTGGCAGTTTCCCCTCTCTAGGAGCAGAGCACTGAGGTGCCCTGTGACAGTATGCCTGTTTATATGCATACAAAATTCTACAATCTGCTTCAAAGCAAGAAACACTGAAGGTTCCTGTCCAGCAGCAAACTCTATCAGCAGTGTTTCCTTTTTAACCAGATTTCAGGCAAACTCAAAAGCATCCCAACTTCAATTCCTCTGTGCTGTTCTGTATAAATCTTCACAATCAATCACCATCTTTTCCTAATCACTGATCACAATGGCAGAATTTACAAAAAAGACCAGCTGGCTCTTTTTCTTCCCGAAAACCTACTTGTGCATTACTGTCAACAAAATGTTGACTATTTATTAAAATTGCTCTAGGTCTTATATTGTCAATATATCTTCTGTCAATAACAGAAGACCTGATTTTTGGAGAAAAATATTCTACAGCACCAGAAGCCTGAGCAGGAAGGGGGCAGGGCTAAGGAAAGAGGCTATAGAGACACAGTCTCTCTCCCTGGATAAGCTCCAAACTGGACCTTGATCCCCCACCTCCTGACCCAACAGCTAACGTTGGTTGGGTTGGGAGGATCAGTCTAACTCATGGCACTTTCTGTGATGCACTGGGAGTTGCACTTCTATCTGTACCCTGAGTGCCTAGGGGTCATGTGTCACACACAACAGCTGTGCCACAGACTGGCCATGCCTGAGCTCTAGGGTTCATGCACCCAAACAGAGTAAAATGCATCCTGACACAACCACTGCTTAGAGCCTTCACAGGCAGACTCTTGAGGAGGAAAGTTTTCTTTTTTTTCCTCTAGTGATGTCTACTCAGCACGTTGATGCACAGGAGCCAAGAACTTTACATGCAATCAGAAACATGTGAGTTCTAATCTCAGCAGCTATAACAATGATTTCTTCTGTGACCTATACCATACTACTGTATTTCTGGGCCTCACTTTGCCTGATAAGTATATGTAGCTGGTAAAATGTAGCAACTGCTAACTATTTCACTAGTAACTGGAGTATCGAGCATTATTGTTGCCAGTATATTCCCCAGACCTGGAGTTGGCAACCTGTTGTTGACTCAGGCTACCCTTTCTACCCAGGCCCTGCTAAGGGCCACAAGCTTCCACCACATAGAGCAACCAGCTGGCCATGCTCATCGTTGCCACAGATCCATAACCCCTGTGCTGTAAGAGTAAACTGAAGATCAGAGAAGCAGCAGACTCTGCAGTAACAGGGAATGTTCTGGAGATGAGCAGCATGGCACAGCTCTGTTACCAACCCACCCACCAGATCAGACCTTCATGAGCTGAGTCTGACCTCTTTGGGTGTCTCCAGACATGCAGGTACATGCAGTTTGTGCCACCACAGACCACATATACTGCATATTAAACGGTGTGTGGCACTGCTAATTTGCAGTGTGGGGGCAAAAATCTGTTATCAGGAACCACCCCCCACTCCCTCCTGCGCAAAAAAGGGGCACAAAGCATGCAAAAATAGTGTGTGCCAGGACAAATGTGGAGATGGAAGAGCAGACAGCCCAGGGCTCGCCTGTCTCCGGGTGCTGCAGAGCCCCCACACTAAGGCAGCCTGTATCCCAACCAGCTGCTCCACTCTGCACCTGGCTGGGGGGCAACCTGCCTCAGCTCAGGGGCTCCCAACTAAGAAATGGCAGAAGGCAGGGCAGGGTGGCAGAGCTGGCCTTAGGAAAAACGGCGCCCTGGGTGAACTTATATTTTGGCATCCTCTGGAAGTCGGCACTGCTGCTGCAGACAGAGGCAGGCAGGCAGGGGCGTGGGGTGCAGGCCGGTGGGGAGGCAGAGCTGCCAACACTGCCCAGCTTGGCTCCTCCTGAGCTGCAGCTGGAGCCAAGGGGTGGGCTGGGCTAGGAATGGCTTTTCCTGCCTGGGGTGGAGATCAGCTAGGGCAGGGTGGGGCCAGGCAGGAAGAAAGCATAGCTATGAGTGTATTTGTGTATATGTGCACGTGCGTGTGCATGTGTAGAGCAACAGAGCGAAAGACAGAACAACAGACATGACAGAGTGACAGACAGATCAACAGATAGGTAGCGAGACAGAGCAATAGATATGATACGGTGATAGAGCGCTATAGTTATTGATACATATAATAAAGAGAGAGACAGAGCCACAGAGAGATATAGATATGATAGACAGATAGATTTAGCTCTAGATAGAGCAACGGATAGACAGAGCTAGAAATGCAGAGAAATAGATCACAAGCTTTCCTGAGCTGAAGCTCCCATCATCAGATGCTGTGAAAGGACATGTAGAGAGCAGAGTTTAAGGAGGACAGAGAAGAGACTACAGCAGAGCCATGCAGAGTGAACAGGAGGCGCAGGAGAGGCCTACACACCAGCTCTTGGGTTAGGATTCTCTGCTCCCTGCCTTCCCACTCTCTGCCCAGAGGCTGAAAACAGGCAAGGGTGGGGACTGCAGGGCTAGCAGGGCTGTACTGTGCCCTGGCTGCCCCTCTCCACCAGGCTAGGCAAACCCTGAAAGCCTCCAGCAGGTGGTGACCTGAGGGTATTTTTTCCCTATTGTTGCCTCCCAGGCTAATACTCACCAGAAAAGTTGCAAATAGAGGTTGGTGCCCCTGCAGCAGGTTGGGTTTCTCTTTACCGGGCAGCATCTCAATGCCACTGCTCCGCATCAGGCACTGGGCACCCAGCCACTTCCAGGGCTACCCCCGCCCCACTCTAGCCCTGCTACTCTGCCCTGGCTACTCCCTTTGAGGCTGGGGGATGGCAGTGGGATCCGTGGAGGTGGCTGCCCTCAGGGTACAGTAGGAGGAGCCCAGGGGACCTCCAACTGTGACACCTCACGGAGCCCTGGGTATGGTGGTGGAGCTGCCCTGGGAGGGGAAGGTTTGGCTTGACCCTGTGCCAGAGAACAGAGCAGGGTATACCACCATCCAGGTTCTCACCTGGGTTTGCCACTCTTCTGCCCTCTGCCCAAGCCGAGGTGGGTCCCCACCCTGGGATGCTGTCCAGATTGAGTGTGTGTGCATGTGTATATGTGGCACGAAACTGATCACAGTGCCCTGGGTAGTCACCCATGTCACCCGCACCTAAGGCTGGCTCTAGGTGGCAGCACCTATCCTGCCCTGCCTTCTGCCTACTTTATCAGAGTCCAAGTAGGTTTTAGCTTATAAAAGCTTATGCCTTTTTGAAGGAGTTAGTTTTTGAGATGTAACTTAGAGATGGGGAATCATCTGGACCTGCCTGAGCTATAGATACAAGTTAAAGCTTAGATAAGGGAATATATACGCAATACTCTGACACTGTGTTCTCTCACAGGGTCCATAAAGCTTGCAGAATCCATTTTCCATGCTGTTAAAGCTAGAGGGCTAAAACCAAGATCCTGGTCTATGCTTGGGTGAGTGGTAAAATTCCACCCTGGGGAGAGGGCTCAAGACTTGAAAATGCCCTTAGTGATGCCTTTAGAAGGGGCAGCAACGAAGCGAGCCCAGGAATGGTGACAAATGTCATTTAATTTCTCAAGGTTAAGGATTTTTCACTTACAATGTATGTTGGGTACATATCAAAACCATTATGAACAACCAGCAGGAACAGACAACGTTTAAGCACTTGAAATAGGTTTAAATTTTTTTTTCAATTATAGTAATCCTCAATAAATTGGTCCAATTAGATTTTCTTACTAGTTTCTGATAATACTTTCAGTGGCATATAACTAGTCCAGCTGTCCAAGACAGTACTAATGATGTAATTCCAGTATATTATTTAGAAGAGAAATATGACCCTCTCTTTCATGACATATAATAACATCACATATACTGTATGTAAGATGAAAGAAACATTTTCCCCCTGATGTGTAGATGAAGCCCTGACATAAGCAGCACACTGGCACTGGACCCATAGGCTAGGTAGAGATGTTACATTCATGGCAATTTAAGCATGCAAAAAGCGCTTTACAGCTGTAACAGAGCAGATATTCACAACACAAAGTGCTTTAAAAATGGCGTTTCCCACTCAAAGTTAACCCTGGATAGATGTGGTATCAGACTAAAGTGCTTTAGGTTAGAGAGCTTTATTGAACCACATCCCATCCCAAGTCAAGGTAGATCACATTCCACTGGCATTCCACAGACCCCTAGATTGCTTGCTAGTCTCGGCTGGCACTCTTTTCCTCTAGCCCAGCCCTGCCCTTGAGCTGTCATAGAGAGGAAAAGGCTCTGGCTCCTCTCTACACGGCCAGACAGGGATGGGAAAACATCCTCCATGCTTCACAGGCTCTCCCCAGACTGCCAGGTTGAGTCTTAGGCAGAGCCAGGCCAGGTCTGCATAGCAGGAGGGCTCTCTCCCTACCACCCACCCCACCCCACCCAGACCTGGCCTGGCCCCCCCAAAGACCCAACTCAGAAATCTTGGGGGGAGGACACAAGACTGTGGGGCCTGGCCTGGCTTTTGATGATGGGAGCTCTCAGAAGCCATTCTAAATTAAAATACCACCCCCCCACCACTCCAGAGCATGGGCAAAAGCACCCAAACTGACTAACCTACACCACTGTAACATAAGAACATGGAAGGATGCCAGCCCATTTTGCTCTTTTCAATATACTATGCAATCACAAGATTTAACTGAAAGTTCCTAACAACCAGCTCATGGCATGTCTACAGGCTTCTCATAAACTGATCTTCTGAACAGTAACAAAGGGAAAAGCAGGAAACGGCATTTCAGCAGACTGTTGCTAAAGAGCAACCCCACCCTTCTTATTCCTCTGTGAAAATTAGCCATTTATTATGACATTTCCCATTTTACTGAACAGTTTTTCAGGTGATGACCTTAAAGAATATTTGTGATTGTTTCTATATTTTAGAATCTTGTTTCTTCTGTGCTGTTCTTTTGTTCACTTGTTTTATAAATTGCTCTCTTCTGCAAGCTGCCCTGAGCTTTTGTTGGAAAAGGCAGCATATAAACCTCATAAATAATGAAAAAACTTCACTTATGGGCAAATATAAACATAAAACATCATGCCCACCAAACACAACAATGTGAGCTGACAAGCACATCACAAATCCCAAATAAACCTGGAATAAATTAGACTACTTAAAAGAAAACCAAGACTAAAGATGTGAAATGAATGACTGTATCATTTATGGTAGTGTCAAATGGGAGCCCCCTCCCAAAACATACAGAACAGCCATGTGACAAGTTTAAAAAAAATCAAAGGTAAATCTTACTTAGGTGTCAGCTGAAGCTAATCGCAAATAAAAATAGACTCTGAAGGGATTTTTCTTGTTTCTGTCAGCTAATTACTTTTCCTCAAATGAATTAACCCATCCCAGAACTGCAAACTATTCTTGATTGCTTATAAGCTGTTAACCTATTTTAGCAAAATAGTAAGACAACAGGATGGGACAACAGGAATAGCATATTGGAGTAGGCCTGTGGCCCATCTAATTTATCGTCCAGTTACCAGCAGCAGAAATTACCAACAGCTTCAGAGAAAAGAGTTAGGGTTTCTTGCAGCCTACTGCAAGGGACACCTCAACCAATAAAGCTGTTTCCTAACTCCCAGGTGAAGATAATCTTATGATGTATGGACTTGCAGCCATTCCAAGACACTTAAATTTGTTAGTTTTGAAATCTTTATCATTGTAATTCCAGATGCTATAACATCTGGGTAATGATTGTCAAGTAATAGCAACCTCAAATATTTCTCAATATAAATTTAGTGCTTGAAACTGAGCAGGTTTATTTGAAATGCTATCTGAGGCTGCTTGCAGATGTTAAAGAAAAAAAGATGTGCGTTCCTGGAAGAAGCAGCGTATTACTTTGACCTGGCTCTGCAGTGTCTCTATAGATCGGACACTTCAAGCAGGGCTTTTGGCACTTATACCTAAAGCTGATTCATTCAGCTATCAGATAAAAGCACCAACAAAGCCCCACTAAAACACCTGACCTATACAAATGTCAGGCTAGCGGGGTCCAACTAATGTGCTGCCTCTTCTGGGCGTGTGCTGGGCTCAGCTCAGAAGCACACGGAGTTTAAAGTGAAGTGTTATTTTTTTCACCTCTGCAAGCAGCTTTAGTGGCTATTTTGGATCCACACCCCTGATCTGTGAGCTTAAATCAACCACAGTGGCGCAAGTTCTGGTCTCCGAATTGAATCAGTGAGAGCTGTAACTTTGGATGAGAAAGAATTTGATGTCATGTTCTTAACATTTTGTCAGAAACAGCATTATCCATTTACTATATGGAGCTATCCAAACTTCTACCTTAAGTAACCTTGTTTAATACTCTATGTCTCCCACAAAACCTTATTACCTCTCCTTTCAACCTATACATTTAAAAGTTGCATAATAATGAGTAAAGCTGACAATCAAGTGTTGTGGTAACCCTCCTTTATCTGGCTGTGTTATGCCTGGTGATACAAATCTTTATTAACACAGACTTCTGATTGACCTATGATGTGCCTTTTGTTTGGGATGTCAGTTTCAGAAACACTCAAACTTCTGAAAATCAAGAAACTATGAGTTAAGAAGAACTTCCACATAACCTTAACTACTTGAGTGGTGACCCAAAATACCTATAACACACCTATTCACACTCTGCGTATGCTTGCCCTATTGCAAAGCTCTTTGTCTGTTCCACAGTAAGTCCATGTCTACTGCATTGCACTGTCCTTCATCCTTAGGTACACGGTGCCATCTAGCATCAGACTTTCACCTTTCCAGAATTAAACCAACAGCACACACTTATCTTGCACCTCATACTGCCAACAATCCCAAGAAAAGAGTTGAGGCTGCATGGGGATGCACCTTTACACTATGTTTCATTGTCATAGAATCATAGAAAATAAGGGCTGGAAGGGACCTCAGGAGGTCATCTAGTCCAACCCCTTGCTCAAAGCAGAACCATCCCTAACTATGTCATCCCAGCCAGGGCTTTGTGTAGCTGGTTCTTAAAAACCTCCCAGGATAGAGATCCCACAACCTCCCTGAGTAACCTGTTCCAGTGCTTTACTACCCTCCTGGTGAGAAAGTTTTCCCTAATATCACAGTAAACTTCCCTTGCTGCAACTTAAGACTATAGTTCTTGTTCTGTCATCTGCCACCACTGAGAACAGGCTAGCTCCATCCTCTGTGGAATCACATTTTAGGTAGTTGAGGGCTGCTATTAAATCCCTTCTCTGTCTTCTTCAGACTAGTTAAAGTTTTATTGAACTCAGCAATCTGGATTGGCATATGGTACCAAGTGACCTTAACTGGGTTAATAAAGGACGTGGTGTTTTTAAAATGAAAAAGAAAGAGATTTTTTTGTTTGTTTTTGTCCTTTAGGATCACAATTGCTGATATCATCTAGGTTTCCAGTGCATATGGCACTTTGGCATACTACTATGAGTAGGAAAGGATCCTCTCTCCCTCCTGTACACTTTAATATAATGAGGATTATTTACATGCCTAGAAATGGTTAGAATGTAGTTGCTAACAGGACAGGGGGAAAAAAAAATCACAGATGTAGTCCAAATCACAGAAATCTTGCCAGTTTAATTTATATGGAGGTTTACATGAAAAGAATGCAAGAAAAATTGGTGTCTCTTTTCTATTTTCATCCCATCAGGCCTGACAACTCCAAAATGATACACACACATATATACACATGCCCCTCAGAATTTCACAACTGTGAAAGGGACAGATATCACAAAAAATATCCTTCACCCTTCAAATTTCTGCTAAGGGCTGTATGTGAATTCTCAGTGGCTGGGTATAGGTGAACTGCAATGTGTAGAGCTTATTCCTTTGGAACTACCCAATTTATACAGAAAAGATGACAAACCAAAAATTCTTTCAGCTGCTGCAGATGTGCAGCATAACCTATTTTCAAGACGAACATTCGTTTGTCTCCCTGTTGACAGAACTTGTGTCTGAAGGTTATTTTTGTTTCCCTCAACACAACAGTAGATGCCATATATTAGCTCAAGGGTGGGCAAAATACAGCCCAGGGGCAGAAGCCCACCAGAGGATTTTATTTGGCCCATCATGGGTCCTTTAGCCCTGCCTGGCTGAGGCACAGGGGCAGCCCAGGCCATGGTGCATGCATCTGGTTCTGCCATAGCTGGGTGCACAATGGGGCTAGAGAGGCACAACAGCTGGACTCTGCTTCCCAGCAGCCCCAGCTCCTTCTGTCTGCAGCCACTAGTGTCACCACCACTCCCAGACCTGGTCCCACTGCCCAGCCATCCCTGCCTATCTTCCCCACACCCACTGCTGGGGAAGCTAGATGGAGTGGGTAGGCCGGTCTCCAAGGAGACTAGCCAGGATCCTCATGGCCAAGGCACACTGGGCTGGACAGATGGAATTGGGCCACAAGCAGGCAGGGAGCAGCATCCAGGAGTGAGATGGGTGGGGCCAGGGCCAGGATTGTAGGGTGGTGACAGCACAGGGTTGGGGACTGGGAATCAGGGTGGAGCCACAAACTGCTGCCTGCATATCCCTGCGATGGGTCCCAGTTTCACAGGCAGGGACATGTAAGGAGTGGAAGGCAGTTCTGCTCTGTTGCTCTGTCTCTTGGCCCCGCACCATCACTGCTCCATGATCTCGGCTCCTGCACCCAAATGCTACTCCCTGCCTGTCCACAGCCTCAGCCCATCTGCCCAACTTAGCATCCACTGCATGTGTGGGTCCCAAGCCTGTCTCCATGGAGACCCCAGAAGTGGGGCTGAGGCCAGGGCCAGGATCACTAGGTGGTGACAGTGTGGGGCCAGGCCCCAGGGCAGAGCCACAATCCACTCCTAGGTCTAGTAATCTACCACTTAGGGAGTTTTGTGAGCTGTTGCAGGCCAGTGGGTGCAGTGGGTGGAGGAAAGGATGCTGACCCAGTCTACAACAGCTGACCAAGACTCCCTAACTGACCCTTCTGCCCAAATAATGGCACATCCCATTCTTGCTGCAGTACATGTCAAGCAATTCACACCATTTTAGAGACAATGAGAACCATAGGTTGATCACTGTATGCACACACAAGAACGCCCTGTGTAGTATGGACAGATACTGTCATCCTTCAAACCACAACAACAAAAGCTGGAATATTGTAACTAGGGAATGCACTTCATGTTATCCAGATTTAAAATGTTAGATTTAAAATGTTAGATTTTATCTAACCTTACCCTGAACCCCAGAAGAGACAACAGTATTTCAAGCAGTGGATTTCAGAGCACTTAGAGTAGTTCTTCAAGTACAAAAGGTTCTCATTTAATTATAGCACTAGATTGTTAACTCTTTGCTGCAGAGACCAGCCACATTTTAGTTTATTTTAAAGAGTCATATGCAATGACAGTGCAGGATAAATTCAAAATGTCAACCAATATGTTTTCAAAATTGAGCAAACACTTGTCACAACCTTTTGTCATCATAATCTTTGATTCCCATGGCAAGTGAAGCTTTTATGTGCCCACTACCTGTTTTAGGCACCTGAGTCCCCCCAGTGACTTCTAAAATGCAGCAAAGAAAATTAGATTAGAAAGAGCACTTTAGAAAAAAAGGGCATTTCTAAAAACATCTTTTTAGAAATCATTTGTCTTTTATTACTTTAACAGCATATGTGGCTTCATTTGACCAACTTGGAAAATTTTACTTATCACACATTTTTTCCTATCTTCATTTATACTTACTAAAAATTCTGTCTATGCTTGAACAACTGCAATAATGGAGAGTACAAATTCCTTATATTTGGATTCTGTAATACATATTGCTAGCTCTTATCTGAGAGGAATTTTAAGAAATGCTACAGGACAACTAATACAGCAGGTTTCACTCCTGTATATTAGATTATTTTAGCTACACGTATTCAAATTATGGGATATATATTTTGAATGACTAACTAGTAAAATGTTAAATAAAGTTTTAAAGGACAAAATCTCAAAATATATTTAAGCAGCTCTATTTAAAATAATTTGTTCTAGAGAAACTGAACAACAAGCCAATTCAAATTATGGAGAAATTAATAATTCCATCTTGAAATAAAAATTACATGAACAATAGTGTGAAAGATAGCATGGATACCCTTATCAAACCACTGCAAAAATCTGGTACTTTTTTTTAGTGTAAAAACAATACAGACTTACAGTCTATTAATAAATGAAAAATGCAGGTGCCGCAGGAAATGCTTAATGAAACCAATACAATGGACTAAAGATAAAATTTAGACCTAACAGAACAGATATTCAAATCCTGTTCCTAATCTAGACCTCATGGATGGACTTTCTTGTAACAGGTTTAACAGCTTATGATCCACTCAAGGGGACCAGACTTAAGAAGTTTGAAACACACTGCTGTAAGATCAAGATCCAAACTTTATGGGTCATACGATCTCTATTTGAGATGTAGAAAAGAACTTTGTGAAAGGGGGCATCTGTACACACCACAGGGTTTGACTCTTATTAAATAGGTTTCTACTATTTAAATTTGTTTATTTTGGAGCGTCACATTTTGGAGTTGTTTATTTTGTTTGCATGCACTAGGTTTTTGAATGAATTAAGCCTTGGAGCGCCACACCAGTGTTTGCATGTAGTTGGTTTTTAAATGAATTAAGCCCATTCCCTGGCCAGTGCCACTAGAGAGTGGAATGGTCCAGTGCTGCTCCCCTGATCCAGGGCCCCCACCCTGTGCCCTGCCACGCAGCTGTGGGAGCATAGAGCTGGCAAACGGCACAAGAAAAAAAAGAAGCGGAAGCAATTTGAAAGTGGAAGCAATTCAAAGGGGTAAATTACAAAAAAGCTGCAGTGCCATCTGACAGACAAAGAGGTTCATTACACATCTTTGAGTGCCTTTGTGTTTGCATGCAACAAAGCCATGGACATGATGCTTCAATTTCTGGCAAGCCAAACTATACTATGTCTGAGGAGTTTGACTTTAATGCACAAGAAAGACTTTTAAAGCATCCAGAAAACCCACTCGTGCAAGCAGTCATGCCACTGTAGTATAAGAAAGGGCAAAAAACGTAGCATGAAAGGCCCAGGAATAACACATATTCATGTTCTTTTTCAACCTACTATTGCTTTAAAAAGCCAAACACAGGTCCAGGACTATTTTTTTTCTAGCATGGCAACATATAGTAAAAAAGTATAGGGTTTCCTTATAGATGCAGTGATATCCTTAACTGGGTCAGGGCAATTTTGACAAAAAGTTATATTAGTAGTAATATTTTTTTTTAATCTGGTGTGCTTCAGCTGCGTTCATGTGCTCTGTGTTCACTCTCAGCAAGTATATTCCAATCAAATAGGTTTGCTGACATGAGCGTTCCATGAAGGGATGAATTTCAAGCTACTGTTTTATAAGATTTATTGAAATAAACTTTTCAGTTCCAAGATCTTTCTCTGGAAATTTGATTTTAAAATTTGCGCTATACCAATCATAAATCACGTATGTGTCAGCTAGACATGCAATAAAAACAGCTCAAATTCTGAATCCTGAACAGCTGTAGTTCCCAAAGGAACTACAAATCAGTTAGAAAAGATGGATGATTAATTTAAAAAACCAAATATTTCATATCTAATCTCTCTTCCTTCACACAAGTCATCTATGTGAGAAAAGGCAGACCCCCCATATTTCCTACAGGTATTTATGCCACTCTGCTTTTAATCTTCAGAGATATACAGTGGATACATCTACACAAGATGCTTACTACGTGGTAGCCTAATCATGAATGACGCGCCTGCAGTGGCTGGGGGAGCACAGCAGTGAAAGCAGTACAGGGGCAGCGGTGGGAGCACGGTAAGTGGGGAGCTCCTGCAGACACCACCGGCACTGTCAGCAGTGGTGGCGTCTGCAGCATGCTTACCATGTTGGTTGGTGAGCACCAACCAGGGATCAGCAACCACCTGCAGATGTCGCCAGCCATGTTGGCAATGGCCAGTGGCGATTACTGACCGCCTGCAGGCACTACTGGCAGTGTTGGGGGCAAGGGGAGGGGGTAGCGAGCTAGTCAAAAACCGTGCTAATAAACTACTGTACAGTGTTATTATTAGCCTACTGTGCAGTAACCATCACAAAAAAGGTGTGCTGGTGCTACTGCACAGTAACTGTAGTTAGGGCACATTTAGTTTAGTGCTGTATTAAGAAGTGAAGTACTCCAGTACGTTAGTACTTCATTAAGGAAGTACTAAACTAAACGTGCAGTAACTACTGTGCATTAATGAATGTGTAGATGTGCCCAATGTGTAGAGATATACACAGCTGAATATACATTCCTGGTCTTTCTCAGAATTGTGTGCAAGCACAATGAATAGCCACTCCAACACTGCTTATGTCTGAGCAAGAAAACTGTATGTATAAACTAACAACTGATTATATACAGTGAGCTGCAGCAAGATCTTCATACCGCACTCATTTTTTTTAAAACATTGCCTCCACATAAAAATAGAAAGCTCAGTAGGTTGAAGTGAAAGTAGAACAAAAGGTTACAGGCTGGCAAGTCCTTGAAGTAAATTAAGTTTTATAGGGATCAAAATGGGCGATCTTACAATAATGAAGATAAAATACCTGAATACCTGTAGCTGAAGCACTCAGGCATTGTTAAACTCCTCTTTTTTTTTAGCAGAGATAATTTTAAGCAAGCGAAAGGCTCATCCAAATAGGATTATAGGCTCTAACAGGGTATTTCATCCATGATTATTGGGATGCCCCCTGACATTTAGAAGTTAAGCAGTAGTGCCCAACCTTTTGGCATGGCTTTACACTACCTCAGCCCTGTGCCTAATCTACCACACAAGGCTACACTAACCAGCCCCCTGGATCCAGAAATTTGGCAGCAGGGGAGTGGCAATTAATGCTGCCACTGTTCCCATGCCTCCAAATTTTTGGACCTGTGCAGAGCATGGCAATGGTAGATTGGATCTGGTCCACAGTGCAGTGGCTGAGCTAAGATCTATACTGAACCACTCAAACAAAATATGAGATATTATCTTATCTACAGAAGCTCAACTATGACCATGTAAAAGCTCATTTTTGGTGTGTGCATACAAGTCACCATTCTGAAAAGTTTCCTGTCTGCGAGTGTGAAATGAGGTAATGAAAGTTGTTACCTACATAGGGATAAAAAAGCTAACACACATAGACTTTTCAAGAAATCTATGGAAGTAGTAGAAAAAACTGTTATCCTTTAAAATCTGATTATTACTTTGCATCAGGTAACTAGAAAAAATTGTTATCCTTTAAAATCTGATTATTACTTTGCATCAGGTAACATTCTAGCCTTCATGTCCTTCTTAATTAGAAGGCTAAAGTAAATCAGAGATGAAACTTTCCAATGAAATTGCTATCATGACGTAGAGACTGCCTGTGTGGCTGGTCTTTACACAGATTATAGTAGGGATAAGCCTATGCAATTTGAAATATCATGCAAAGATATCCATTTTATCTCAGGTCCCTGTCATACAGCAGTGATGTTCTACCTTTTAGGCTGGATGAATGGTGCAGGGCCTGCTGGTGGACTGGAAGGAGCCCTGAGCACCAGGATCAGGCCCTGAACCACCCCCAACCCTGCACACCTGAACTGGGTCCTATATACTATGATTGGTGCTCCTGCACTACCTTCACTCATCTCAGTGCCCTGGGATTGGTCCTTGTGCTGCCTCTTCCAGGCCTTGAATGCTCAATACAGTGCATAAGTCCATGTTATCTGGTCTGCAGCATGCAGGACTCCCCACCTGTTAATAAATTTGGCAGCAGGGGAGCAGCAACTGCTGTCACCACTGCTCTGCTACCAAATATCCAGGGGGAGCCGCAGGGCCAGATGACACAGTTATGCATGCCTAGATCTCAGCATCTCTGTCATACAGGACACTTAGCATGTCTTTGATCGTAGCAAGCCTTACCATGCTGTATTAAAAATTTAGAATATGTTCTAAGCTCTAACACTGCAATGCTTGCTATAATTTCAGCACACTATGGACAGGGCTGAAGCCACTTGTGGTTCCCTGCTCCCTCCCACACTGACTGACCATGGGCTCTGAGCTGTAGCTCACAGCCCATGAGGATATGCAATCTCTACGCCTATAGCTCACTACCTCTCCACCATGTGTACAGCACTGACGAGCCCAGGAGTACCTGCCCCTGGCACGCTACCCCTTCCCTCCCTCCCCCCCCGCCACTGGTGATGAGCAGAAGTTAGCACAAGGAACTGAGCCTAGGAGATGGTGCCGCTCCTACTGCTGTATCTGCACCAACTGCTGGATCCAGGGGACAAGCCACATCTCTGCCACTGGCAATCTTGAACTGGCTCTGATGCAGTGCCTGGACTGGAACCAATGATTAATCAGCTAATTGCTGGCCCCAGTCCTGACTCTGCACAGCAGTCTTGCACCAGCTCTAGTACAAAATAGGGGCTGTAACCAACAATCAACTATAACACACCAGAGCCTGCCGAAGACTCGTGCAATGCCAGAACCAGTTCAAAATCCCTGTGCAGTGAGGCAGCTGGGACTAACAATCAGCAGACTGTTGGTTCCAGTCCCTGCACTGTAAAGGAGTCCTAAAGTTATCTTATTTCAATGGAGCTGTCCAACAATAACTTAACACAGGTTACATAATACAATCTGGAGATATTTCTCCCATGAAATGTCACAATTCTGCTACAATACGATCTCACATAGTGCATGTTTTACTGTTTGAACACACAGAGGCTCACATTTTAAGTGCAATTAACACATCCTAAGTGTAGTGTATGACATGGCCACCCTGTGCCAAAAATGGTACAACTGCATTAACACAATGTTCCACCCATGCTAAAATGTCCCTCAAATCAGGATGTCTTCCTACTTCCAGTATACAAAGCAGCCTGGGGTGCCTGCAGAGCACTTCACTGCACCATATAGGGACAGCCAAAAAATAGAGGATCCTTGCATTTCAGCTTTGAGACGTAGGCTTATATGAATGGTGAGAATGATATTCTCTGAATTAAATGACTCATGTCTGTCTCTGAAGCACTATTAATATATCATATAGGTAAACAAAAAAGTCAAGTATCCAGCTGTCCATTTACAGCAATGCTAAAAAAAGCAGCCATAACACAAGTTAACTGTGACATCATAGGCCAACACTATCAATAATACAGCTACCTTTGCATACTCAGTATGCCAGAAAATATTAAAATTAAAATTATTGCACCATCAAATGAGGGGTATAATTCAAGCTCAAATTGTATTATTACGTGCTGATATGTGCTCTAATACAAAGATGACTTTTCTTAAACTTTCAAAAGGTTCATGGTCCTGTTATGGAAGGCATACACTCAAAGTACCTTAGAAGGACCCATATGGGCTATTTTAAAATATGGGACTACTTAAATAAACTGTATATTTTTATTTGGTCTATTGTGACCTATGGAAACTCCAATAGGAAAAAAGGTCAACTGCCAGTAAACCCTATTTTCATCAGTGACCCCTGTTTTATTTTGTAGTGCCTCAATAATTTTAAGCTATTTCCCCCTAGCCATTATTCGTTTAAAGGAAGTTTCTATTATCACCTTGCATTGTACTTTGATAGAAGCAACGTACTTCAATGTGAAACCTATTTTTCCCACTTAGTGTGCTCCTCATAAAAAAATACACTGAATAATCCATGGATAAATGTTCTTTCTTGCTAGAGTTCAGCACCATCAAATCCAAATGCATTTACTTAAAAAAAAAAATTCTTTCTGGTCCACTACCACTATTAAACGTTATGGTGGAAAGCATTAAGATTTTCTATATTTGGTGATGAGAAAAAGTTCTTGTTTACGTGGACAGTCAATACACGTTAAGTATGCTGGAAAAAACGACAGTCTACTTTCTGGATTTTGGGGTGATTAAAGAGTGTTTGCTGGAACAGCTAAGAAACAAAAATACCCATTTATCAGCATGTCAAATTCCACTGAATCTTATCTTGAGTTTCTCTGCATCTCTTTAATACTAATCTCACAGTTCATCTGGAGTGGTCCACTAAACATTACTCTACCTGTAAGTAGATAATTTGTTTTCTTATGTTTAGATTGTCTCCAGCAGAGACCATCAGAAAAGATGTGCATATACGTAGTGCCCATGTGACACATGCCAAAGTCCACAAGGGATTGATTTATGTTTAATTATGCCACTTCACCCATGAAGTCACAAGTATCCAGTACTGTAATACTGGAGACAGTAAGGGGGCTTTGGAATTGATTCCAGTGATTCAGCACTATTTAACACTGGAATATAAATCACAATGGTCATCGAATCCCCCATGACCAATGGCTAATCAGCCTTCAGCATTCTATATCAGGCAAGACAACAGGGGGGAAACACTCCCTCATCTTAGAATTGTGTACAAGGATAGTGGGAGGGCACATGGATACTGTGGCTTTGTAGTATGAATTTTTGCATATTAGTTATTATGCTTAAATGATAATAGTATTGAATTGATAAATCTCTATAATTGTATTAGATTTATTTTTGTCTTTTCTGAACGAAAACTCCAATTTGTGCCTGTTCCTTGCTTGACATGAGCAAATGAACTTTGTATACCCTGTGTACGTGAGTCTGTGTGAGAGGGTGAATGGTGAAAGAATGGTAACTATTTTCATGAAAACAGAAGATTTAACTGATTGTGTAAGCAACAAGGTGCCAATGTATGAGTTACCAGACAGCAAACTAATTACGCTAATTAATGGATGGCTGAAGACCTCATCTATGATCAGGTGCAAAGAAGATAGTGAGAAGAAGGAATTTTGCATATCCTGCCCTTTGAACTACACAATGCTTCAAGGCTGAGATACTAACTCAGAGATACCAACTTTACTGGAATGACCTAAAGTTGAGGTAACCAGAAGATGGATAAGAAACAACCTCTAATTAAAAACTGAGCATGGAAAAACCCCAGTGCTAAACAAAGACTTGAAGTCCCTAAAGAAGTGAGATGCAGACAAGCTATGGTGGGGAATCCACTCTTTGCAACCTCCTGGAGCACAGGCTCATCTGTTCACCCTAGCTCCCATCACCCTCAATGAGCCTGGGCTGGCAACCCAGTGTTAACATTGAGTAATCTCTGCTGGTAACTATATAACATCTTACTAAAGTGGTTTTGCCTGTATGTCTGTTTGTGTGTATGCTTGTGTATACTGTTTGCATGACCAAGCTTATGCATCTGCTTCATGTAATCAATAAACTCAGCATTTTGCCTTATCCCCCTTTATAAGGTCTTGCTCTTGATTTGAGAAATTGGCAATTTAAAGTAAAAGCTGGAGCTGCAGCTCCTACCTGGGGCTGGGACCACAGCCACAGCTGATGCCTTCCCTCCCTCCTACTGCTTCTCCCCCCCACCATCTCCTTCCCCCCCATGAAGCCTCTGCTCCCTTGCCTGCCCCTCTCCCTCCCTAACATGGGAAGGTTTCATCCACGCTGCAGCCTGGGGCACTGAGCAGAATCTCAACCCAACCCCACAGCAGATGTTTGCAGCCTGCACAACTGCTGTGAAGGTGGGGTTGGGACCATACTCAGTGTCCCATGCTGGAACAGGGACAGGACCTGCAATGCAAAGCAAAGATAAGGTGGAAGCGGGGAGCAATGGCTGGAGGGGGGACAGAAGCTGGAGGGAGGGGTAATAAGGGAAGCAGAGGCAAATTAATCAAGTCTGCTCCATGTTCTTATCAGAAAACTCCAGCACTACCTCACCATCATGTGTATTAAGCCCTGCACATTTCAAAATAGCCATGGGGTTACTTTAGCTAATCCTCATCAAATAAACTTTAGATAAAGCATCCCATGGCCATTTTGAAATGCAAAAGGGCTTAATACATGTGATGGTGAGCCATTTTAGTTAGAGCAGCTGTCTAGCAACCACACTAATTAAAACTCCCCGTCCTGCCCCAACCCCTGAGTACATGTATAGGAAGCCAAGATGCTCAATCTCCCCCTGTAGTGGTGGATTATGCCCAATTATGTCCCCAGTACTTTGATTCGATACATGGAAGTTTATAACAAATTTTTCATGTATAGAATTTAATTATTGGGGGGGCAGGTCTTAGATTCAAAGTCATCTTAGATTTGAAGAAATGCACTATTTAATTTTTCCACCTTTTTCATTTTTAGGTAAAAATCCCTACAAAAAAAATCTATTCAATTCAACAGTTCAGTTTTTAACTGAATACATCTTGTATTAAGCTGGAGTAGTTGTTAAACATGCTGAAATCTTGGGGAAGGAAAAAAACACATTTCACTAATATTCTGAAGGATAAAGCTGCATGCACATGATGACGATCATCATCCAACTCTATCTAAAAGGCGAAGGAAGAGAGCACTTCCTTCTCAAATGACCTCTAATGCCAAGCTCTTCAGACTTAAGTAGGCAAAATGCCACCACCCACTTTTTCCCATGTGCATGCAAACCTAAGTCACTCCTGTCCCAAACAATACCACCAGCCAAACCATTGATTTCAGAAGTGCCTTCATTTTTAAGGTGCTTGTGGCTTTGTCCCAACCTGTTTTTTCACATCTTCAACTCTGCTCACCTAACAAGCACCTCCTTCCTGGCCTTCCATAAATCCCCTTATGTACAAGAGCTGCTGCCTTTGCAAAAGTTACTTCTCAGAACAGCATTCATCTTTTGCATCGCTGGAGCCATGTTTTAAATTAAAAGCCAAATGCAGAAGAAAGGCTTGCCAACTGTCCTGATTTTATGAGAAGTCTTGGGAGGTTTGGTATTTTTCTTAAAGTTCCATTTGCTGGAAGCTATGAACTGAAGAAAGATCTCAACTAAAAATGTAAGTTTCTAGCCATCACAGCAGTGGAGAAACAAATATGAGACCATAAATTCTGAAACATCAAAACCAAGAGACATAACATCACTATTTTTAGATACCTTATTACTTTCGAGACAATATCATGGGTTTTTGGGACCTCGTTTATAGTTTTTGAATAAGTGGATGTAATATTAGCTTAATTTTATATTGTGTGACATAGTCACATTGTTTTCAGTGGGGTGGATTGAACAGGCAAAGATTATTGTCCAGGTTTCGGGCTTAAACCCTAAAAATGTATTATCTTGAATTAAGCAGTTTTATTAAGCTGGGTTTAAGGATGGTAATATATATTTCCAAGTTACAGATAAAACATATGCAGACTAACCTATAGCTTGGAAAAATAAAATGCTGAAATATATAAATTGTCCATTAACTAACATAAATGATAATAATATTTAACAGCAGGTTAGTGTTTGATACAGATTCATGCCCAATACACTTCTTACACATTTGGGATCCAGGCTGTGGAAGGCATTAGTAAATCTTAGTTACCTATAAATATACCTTGTACTCTGGTTTGTTTAGCTCAAGAATGGGCAAAATATGGCCCGTGGGTCACATCTGAGCGGTTAGGCCATTCTATCCAGCCTGCGGGGCCCCTAAAAAATTTAGAAAATTAATATTTTTCTGCTCTTGGTTCCTGTCAAAAATGACTGGAGCCAGGGGCAGTAAGAGCCAGGGGAAACTTGGTGGGCTCCCATAACAGCAGGGCCTGCCTGGCCCTGCCCCCCAAGCTGGAAGCCCCGAAGCCCCAGCAGGGGCTTCTGGCCTGGGACCATGTGGCTGACCCAGCACAGGAGCCTGAGGTAAGGGCGGGGAAGGGCAGGGGGGGGGAGTACAGGGAAAGTGGCCCAGAAAAAAGATGAGCGCAAGGAAAAGCGACCCCTTGCCTGCCCCATGCCCGATGCCCCTTGCTGCAGCCGCTCACAGCCCATACGGGGCTGCCTGTGCCTGTTCAGGACTGCCCCGTGTGTGCTGCAAGCAGCCGCAGCAGGGAGCACTGGCCCCAGGGTGGGCAAGGGGCCACTTTCCCCCCACCTGCACTCAGCTTTTCCCCTGACTCCTTCCCTGATCCTTCCTGGTGCAGAGGAAAGTAGCCCTTCCCCCTACCACCCTGTGGCTGGTGCTCCCTGCTGCGCTGCTTACAGCCCATGCGGGGCTGTCCTGAGCAGGCACAGGCAGCCACAGGCCGGCTGCAAGCAGCTGCAACATGGGGTGCCAGGCATGGGGTGGGGGAGGGGTGGGGAAGGGGAGGGCCCCCCGGGAGGGCCCCCCCTGCACTCAGCACCCACTTGTAACTCAGCCCCGCTGCCAACCTGGGCCCTGCGCTGGCTCTGGACTCACCTGTTGAGGCTGTGTGGCAGTAGTGGCAGCAGCTGCGGCCCCCGCACTTGCCACGCCAGGTAGTGTTTGCCACTGCTGCCTCTGGGCTGCCCAGTGCGTGAGCAGCAGCAAACACTGCCCAAGGCAAGTTGGGAGACCACAGCTGCTGCCACCACTGCACAGCCCTGACAGGCAAGCCTGGAGCTGGCATGGGGCCCAGGCTGGCAGAGGGGTGGGTTACAAGCTGGTGCTGAGTGCAGGAAAAGCGGCCCCTCGCTTGCTCCATGGCCAGCACCCCACACTGCAGCTGCTTGCAGCCTGCATGGGGTTGCCTGTGCTTGCTCAGGACAGCCCTACATGGGCTGTGAGCAGCTGCAGCAGGGAGCACTGGCCATGGGGTGGGCGAGGGGCCACTTTTCCCTGCACTCAGAACCAGCTCCTTCCTTGCTGGTCAGCAGGGGGTCGAGGCTGTGCACTGCCCCCAGCCTGTACTGCAGGGCTGGGGGGCATTGGGAGTGAGCAGGAGTGGGAGCCAGCAGGAGCACAGGGTCCACACCAGTGTCCTGGGGCCTGTGCTGACAGGGCCCAGAGCAGGGTGGCAGGAGCGAAGGGTCCCAGCCAGCAGGGGCTCTATGGAGCTGGGCCAGCTCCCCACTCTGCTGGTGCAGCCCAGCCCAGCTCCACAGACCCCTGCCAGCCTGTGCCCCGCTTTGGGCCCCACCGGTGCTGGCCCTGGGACATTAGTCCCAAGATGGGGGAGGGGGAAGATGAGGGCGGAGGAGGCGTTGAACTACCAGGCCTAGCAACAGCCAACGAGCCCGGACCATCGGTCAAAAGGGAGAACCAGGTAAATGATGGGGGCCGGGGCATTGCAGAGGCTAG
>JAGPOW010000261.1:86280493-86325994 GCA_030014935.1 Caiman crocodilus | reverse complement strand
GGAAGTTAGATGAGCACCTTGCTGGGGTCATCTGACCCCGGTGCTCTTTCCTGCCAAGGCAGGGGGTTGGACTAGATGATCTGCCCAGGTCCCTTCCGATACTATGATACTATGGTGACCAGGGGGCAGGGCACCTGTCAAGAGGCGAGGCACCTGCCAAGGGGCACCTATGTGGCCCTCAACAGCCTGCCAAAACTGTGTAAGCGGCCCTCCACCCAAAATAATTGCCTGCCCCTGGTTTAGCTCCAAACACAATTGATCCCCATATATCAGTGGGCTAGGTTATCAGTACCTCCAAAGTCACTCAGGAGCCATACAATGTGTTTTTCTTTACAGACTGACTTTTATACCTGCAAATAAAACAGTTTAGCCTAAGTTCAACACACAAATCACATCCTTTTGCCTGAGACAGGATCCCCTGCAGGATCTGCTTCCCCAAATGGTCTACTTGGGAGTTACATGGTACATCTACAAATTCATTAATGTGCCATGGTTACTAAACAGTTACTTTAGTACTTCTATAATCAAGTAAATAAATGCACAGTAATCAAAGTTACTGCACAGTAGTGCCAGCAAACACCTTTTTAGTGACACTGCTGTGCAGTAGCCTAAAAATACTGTGCACTAGCATATTAGTACTGTCAGTGTTGTGAGTCACTACTGTGTACTATTATTAGACTACTGTGTAGTTAATATCTCATGTAGACACATCCACAGAGAACTTTTTTCTCCTTCCTCTTTACTAGTCTCCTCCCTAGGCCATCTGTTCGTAAACAAGATTCTAACCGAGGACCTCCTGTTCTCTATAGACCCCAGAGCTGCTTGGTGCTCTTTTATCTAATCCAAGCCAGCCTTCTTCTGTACAGGCTGCTCTAAGGGGGCAGGGGGACTCTAAGCATAGCTCTGGTGGCCTCTCCTATCTGAAGCACTACCCTATCTCTCTAGCTCACCCTTCCTGCTGCCACCTCCACCCCTTTCCCCAGCCCATCACAATCCCAAGTGGCTCCTGGGACCAGGAGCTCTCATAGGCCAGGGCCATATGTCCCAGCACTGGTCTGGGCAGGGCTGCAGTGTGGCAGGTGCCCCTGCAGCTGTAGCTACCACCAGCAGGTCCTGTCTCATCCTGCCCAGCGGCTAGGCTCCTGAGGTGTTGAGATTCGTGAGGGGGGAAGTTGGCTTTGGGGGAAGGGGAAAGGGGTGTGGGGTTTGTGGGGTGGTTGGGGAGTTTGTGGGCATATGTAGGAGTGGATGGAGGATTGAGGGGGTTGGGGGGTTTGTGGGTGGATTGTGGGGGAGTTTCTGGGGGGAGGGGGACTGCTTGGGAGGGGTGGGTCCCCCGCACATCCCCCAAACAGTGCACAGCCCGCCACAGCAGCAGCACCAGCTGTCGAGGCACTCATGCGAGCTCCTGGAAGAGACCTCTGGCAGTGCGGTGGCACCTCAGACTGGTAGCTTCACCAGGTGCCTGCCCTTAGGCAGGACCAGGCCACTCTTGCTGTCACCCAGGGCATCTGGCACTGCAGGCAGAGGCTCACACTGCAAATATGCAGCACAGGGAACATTTTTTCATTCCCACTATGCCTCTTGCAGCATCTCAAAGAGCTTTGAGACGCCAAACAGGCACATGTTTGCTCACCTGGCCATGGCCATGGAGTTTATTTCATAGCCTGTTCTATCTTCTTCAGTTCCAGCATATAATAAAGAGGGCATTGTACATCTTACACACTACTAAGCTCTACTGCATAATCTCTTCCTCCCTCGTATCCTGGAGAGCTAGGGCTATAGATGGGGTGAATGGGGAGACTGACTAGCAGATCTGCCACTGTGTGGATCCATGTACATAAATCTGTACAGGGCACGCAGTTACTCACACAACTCACTTGCTGCAAAAGTGACAGTAGATCCACCATGCACCTGCTCTCCTCAAATCCTCTGAGATGCCCTACCCACACAAATCCTGTTTATTCCTATTTTGCATGGGAGGTGCAGGGGCAGCATTTAATCCTATTTTAATCCAAAGATTAAATTTGTATATTACTTACATTAGTCTAAAACTTGCTAGAATTGTTTTGTGTCAGCTAATCAGAAGCAAGTGCTTCCAAAGCATACAATTTATACTATGCAACATATACTAAAAAATTAAATTTAAACAGAAAAAAAATTAATTGACCAGAAATAAAGAGAGAGTGACAGAAGAAACATACTAATGAAAGAACTGGATAAGCCAGGAAATATGGCATTCAAGGAGAATAAGAGAGACAAAATATGCAAAAAGCTGTTAAATTTTTCCCTTCACCCCTGAAATTGTGTATTTGATGATCATGAACTCAGAACCCAAACTAAACTTCTTATGTTGTCTTCAGTTGTCATCCCTACTCTGCTGTATGGGAGTGAAACCTGGACAGCATATCAGAAACACCCGAAAGCCTTGGAATGTTACCACCAATGATGTCTTCAGAAAATCCTCCCTATCAATGGGAAGGACAGAAGAATGAATGTCAATGTCTTGGCTCAAGCAAACAGGAACATACTAAATAACTATAATTATTCATAATTTAGCCATAACTAAATTCATGTTTGTATAGCACCAGTTCTGTTGGATGGGACATGTCATAAGGAGGTCTGACAACTGACTTCAAGAACAGGTCTTATACCTCCATCTCATGGATGGTCACTGCTTGGATGGACATCTCGAAGGTCAATCTGAAAAACACATTATTAACACCAGTGTCTGGGAGACTCAAGCACTGGATTATCCCCAGTGGTGCCACAATGTACGACAAGGTCTGAATCAAAGTATGAAATCAGTCATTTCAAGAAAACATACCTTACAATGGAGGCAGATAGATGAGAGAGACCAATAGAAAGAGCTGTGATCCAACACCAGGATCTACTCCTTTCTCCTGGAACTATTTCTGCATCTGCTGTTGAACATGTGGATCTGAGCTCAGCCTCCTCAGTCATCTTCAGACTCACCAATGACTTGCCTAGGATTGCAATTTGATCTTCAAAGATGTCTGGTGGCAATGAGCTCCACAGTGCAGGGAACTGTCTACAGCAGGGGTGTCAAACTTGCCTTGTGCCAGGCTGGATGTGGAGCATCTTGCAGATCAGATCTAACCCAGGGCACAAGGAAGCTGCAGTGGTGGCTCTAGCTCTAAGTTCTGCCTCCTGCTTCAGCTCTGACCTAGAGCATGCAGTATTGGTGGCTCTGGCTCTGACGTGGAGCATGTGACAGTGGTGGGTCTAGCCCCTGCTGCATGCCCTATGCCAGGGCCCAAGCTGCCATAACCACTTGCCAAGTGCCACAGCGGTAGCTGCAGGTCTGGCTCCAACCTGGGCATACAGTCAGGCCAGCGGTCAGGAAGGTAGGGTCCTGGAAGTATGGATGGATAAAACGGCTGAAAAGCAACTGGAGCTGTCATCTCTCATTTGCCCTCCTGCCACCAATTGCAATGCACACTGACAAGGGCTCCCGCCTTTGAGGTAGGCTACTCCCCACCCACTCCCAAGCCAACCCCTGATCACTCCCATAGTCCAGCAGGCTGAACAGAGTGGTTCCATGGACTGTATCAGGTGTGTGGGCCATGTTTGACATGGTAGAACAACAGGAAATGCTATACCTCTTTCACAATAAATTATTTCACAAACTATTCCAGAATAGTCAGCTCCAAATATATATGGCTCCAAAGTAGCCCATCCTGCTCTGGGCTGGTGCCAGAGGTTGCTCCCCCTCTGGCCATCAACACAGCAGTACATGAATCATTTGATCCAAGATGCTGGCCACATTGCACCCACGTGTGCTATTTGTTAGAGAAACTAACTTGCTTTTAACTACATAAGTTGGGACATTTGGATGATGGACAGGCCTTTGATGTTGATGTTTAAATTGTGTAGAGGTTTTTGGTGAATGGCTGCTGGAAGAATTCTAAATCTAGTGTGTTTAGAGGTGGTGCAAGCCAAGTGTAGACTCTGAACTCTGCCTTTGGAGCAGCATCAGGACACATTAATCATTCTGCCAGCACACCCCAGTCTGTGCACAATTCTAAGACAAAAAACCAGAACAGCTGTTGGATTACTGAAAGCTCTAGACCCAGAGAGTTGCTAAACCTTCCAAAAGTGAGATACATAAAATCATTTGCTGCAATGAAAGATTTTTTTTTATGTTTGGCTCTAAAGGCACTTGCTTAAATTTAGCTTGATAAGTAGTGCAGAAATATGTAATATCAGAAGCAGCCAAAAAATGAGAAGACACCTGTGATGATACATTTCTAAATAGGTGGCCCCTGTACTGTAATCTCGTATGCTAATTCTATTAGAAGTCTAAATGAGATTGTTATGCAAGAGACATACTTGTATGTTAATTTAATAACTTCAGGCATTTAACAAAGAAAAGGGTATGAAAGGGTGTGTATGTCATTCTTCAAATTGGGCAAATGAACTACAGTGCTGTAACAGAGGGCAGAAATGAAGAGCGTTGGCCACGTCTCAGCTCTACTGGAGTAATTCAATTGATTTGAACAGTCTGGGTTTAGACCAAGGAAAAAATCTGATCTGTAAAATCTCCACTACTGGTGATGACACACAAGCTTGATCCCAAACTAGATTTGCAGTAGTGAGGAATCCATTTTTGAGGACAGAACTATCAATTTAAAAAGCTTCACCCCCATTCACAATTAAGTGCAAGTATGATGACAATATTTAACTTAGGTCTACTCCAACAACGTCAAACATGAGATCCATGGGCCAGATCTGGCCAATAGAGCTACTCCATCCAGCCTGCTGGACTACCAGTCAGCCAGGGAATTTGGGAGTGTGGCTAGCAGCAAATATTGCCCGCTACATAATCCAGGGCCCTGAGTAGACATGGCCATTAGCAAGCGAGGCTCCATAGCAAGCGAGGGCTGTGTAAGGGCTTCCACAAGTAGCCACCCCTGCTGCTGTGGTCACTGCCACCACTGCTACCACTCTGTGCTGGTTCTGACCTGTGAACAGCCCTGCAGTCCAGATCAGGCCCAGGCAAAAGTTTGAGTTCTGATCTACTCAAAATATATTAAATATTTGTTGGTCCCGCTTTTCCTATTACACTAGTGCATTGGAATAGATGCATTAGCACTAAAACAGTTAAACTATTCACAAAGCTTAAAGAAAAAAAAAGTAATTGCTTGGGACAATTGTCTTCTTCTGGGACCTTTAATTCCAGAGACTATCAGTCTAGGTCATCTCTAAAAGTCTGATATGCTCTTTTTGAACATTCAGTTGCTTTAAAAATTTTTTTAAAAGGCAATTAAGTCAGTACTCTGCCCATTATACAGATCCAGAAAACCAACTCACTCACTTTTAATCTTTAGAAATTATGTGATTAATATCAATTTCTTTGATAATCTACACATATGAACATTCAGTCTTGAAGCTTTACAAGTCCTAGCCTGGATTGGACTTGTTTACCCCAACTGGAATCTAATGTTACCATGCAATGCTACTTTAGGTAAGCTACATACAGTAATCACAGCAGCAAAAATTCCCAGTCTTTATTTTTTTTAATAAAGGTAAAATAGCACTATATCTTTGTCACAGTGGGGTCCTACAGGAGGGCTGTGGTCTTGAGGCCCCTTCCTCCATGCCAAGTTGGCCCAAGGGCACCCTCAGATTCTCGCCCGCCACGTCTTTGATGTTTAGGTAAAGTTGGGAGGCTGCCTCACGTCTCCTTGGGCATAATTAGTTGGGATCTCTGTCCCCGTGTTTTCCTGGACCCACCGGGGGTCTCCCTGTATGATGGGTGCTTCCCAGGCACCCTAGCCTTATGGGCTACGCATGGCTCCAACCACCCCTGATACCACACCCCAAGTCTTGCAGATGGGATGGACGTTGGTCTGTCCCTATAGATACACCGCCCGTCTCTCGGGCCTCCCCTGTACACTCACCCACTCTCTGGGGCCTCCTGTGCCCACTATGGGCATTCTCAATCAAACCGCCCACTTCTAGGTCTCTCTGCAGCCGCACTGGGCCTTCTCAGTCTAACCACCCTCTCTCGGTGCTCTCCTCTAATGTTGCCCCTCTCCCAGGGCTCTCGGTGCCCACTCTGGGCTGTCTCTGTAACGTTGCCCCTCTCCTGGGCAACCCCTTTCTGTACCGGCACCCTTTTCCTGGTGCCCTCTTTATAACGCCGCCCCTCTCCTGGGGACTTCTGTGCCCACTCTGGGACTTCTCGGCTACGCCACCTGACTCTCAGGCCCACCACACTGCTACCCCCTTTCTCCAGGGCCCACTGCACCACTACCCCCTCTTGCCGGGGTTTACCGCAGCACTCTGCCCTTCTCCAGGGTTTACTGTAGTACTAGGCCCTTCTTCAGGGGCTCACCATGCCCGCACTGAGCTGCTCAGTAGTACCCCTTCTCTGGAGCTCGCTGGGCTCACACTGGGCTTCCTAATAATACTGCCCCCTCTCTGGGACTGGGGTCTAAGCACTCTGTAAGCTGCGCCCTAACTGACGCTGGGGCCCCCATGCCGCTGTGGGTCCCTATGAGTATGCTGCACCCTCACTGGCGCTGGGGTCCTCACACTTTGTTTTGAGTCCCCAATGAGACCTACTCCAACCCCTAATAGTCTCACCCTAGCCACTGGTGTAATATCAAAACCAACAGAAACTTGAGCCTTTTGGCTATAAACTAAACACACACCCTCTGGCTCAACTCTGGTCAAGCTGTACTTGCTGTTAGGCTTTGCCTTGCATCCTAACTCCAGGAGCTCCTGACTCCCTGGCTGCTAGCAGGGAACTGCCACCCTGGGCTTTATGAGGGCCAGGCCTTGCCCCTTCCAGTCAGCTGACTTCCTGGTTGCCCCGGGCAACCCACAGCTGAGCTCCTTATTCCCTGCCAGGGCTCTCTCCCTGGCAGTTTCCCCTCTCTAGGAGCAGGGCACCTCAGTGCTCTGTGACAATCTACTAAAGACAACTGCAGATAATATTGATCATTTGGACATCCCTTCATTTCTGGCTAGATTCTGTGTCTTCTGTAGAACTAAAGGTCCAAAAATAAACTGCCATTAGGTGTATCTATTAGGAAGACAGACTCTAATTATTCAAATGGCCAAAAGCTAGGGTAGATAGGGTAATTTTCTTAAAACTAAATGCATGATTACTTGCTTTTAGTTTCTAGCAATATTCAGTCCATTAACATAATAGGACAAAATAAAAATCTGGTTACTTTTGGAAGAAATCATATTTTATACTGTGTCTTCTGGTATGTGGAAAATACCAGGCATTGGTCACTCTAGCACACACAGTTAATAGTAATTCTAGTCCAAATGTTTAAACAATTATCCAACATAAAATTTAAAGTTATATAATTTAAAATAACATAAACTAGTATTGTTTAAATGGCTTGATTATGGCTAGTCAACCACAACCCACAGCAACACACAACATTTCTGAAAAATCTTAACACTAAATATCACAGCTTTTCTATTTTTCATTCCCAGTTACAAGTTTCTCAGTGTGGCTATCACCTTACCCTGCCTTCTGCCAGCAGTCACTGCTAATTAAACAAGGGTATATAGAGACTGGTGGTGGGTGATCCACTGAACTATTTCCTATCACTCCCACACAACCACTGAAGAATTTCCGGAAATCTTATATTCTTTCAAATCTCCTCTTTCATGCAAAGCTGAGTAAAACTTAATCTCAATGCCTCAAAGCAAAGAGATAAAAATGACAGAATAAGTAACTAAATAAGGAGATAGTAAAGAGATTTTCAATTTTTAAAAAATGAAACTGAATGTGACAAAAAAAAGAAAGGCTAATGTCTCATTCTAATTATTGTTCCTGTCTCCTTTGATTATGTCTGCAGCTGAGCTGGAAAAATGCCACACAGATTCAATCAATGACTACCTTCTATATGAGAAAACGGAGTTTTGGGAGGTGGCTAGAAAAGTACAGTTAAAGACCTTTACTAGGGTCCAGTCCAAATTAATCTTGGAAATGGGTGCCATCCTCATGCCTAGACTAGGACTTAACTCTGAACATTTCAGGAAAATCTTAATTAATTCACAGAAAGAAAACAAGACTTGCTTCCTGTTATTGCATTTTCTATTGAAAAAAAAATGTAAAAAAATGTGAGGTAATCTTTCCTGCAATACCAGATTGATTTCTTCAAGAAACATGGTAGATAATGACTATCACACCCACATCCTGGTTTGGGTCATTACTTTTAAGGAAAACTAACCATAGAAAAAAGGGAAATAAAAAGAAATAATAAAATAAGTTTCCCCTTTAAGCTAAGCAATATTTTTCTTTATTTGTTTCTTTCTTTCTTTCTTTGTGGTTTATATAGCACCTTTCCCAACAAAGGCTCAAGGTGGCTTACAGGCAAGGAAACAAAACAACTTAAAATGACAACTGGAATAAATAAAACAAAACACATAAATAAAATAAAACAAATAAAGCAAAAATAAAGCAGACTGTCGCCTAAACAAGATCTCAGCCTAGTCTTAGTTGCTAAATGCCTGCCCAAACAGAAAGATCTTGCAGTGCTTCTGAAAGACTTTCAGGCTTGGGCTCAGACAGGCCTAATGAGGGAGGGAGTTTCAAAGCTGAAGAGCAACTGTGGAGAATTGACCTTCCACACATTTTCATCACACAGACTTGGCATACTGATAATACTTGCTCTTGGCTGACCTTGGAGGTTGCTCTTGGCTGACCTTTGGGATCACAGTGGAGCATAGGGCAGAAGGCAGTCTCTTAGGTATGCAGGTTCCAGGGTGCTTAAGGCTTTATAGGTCAAAACTAGAACTTTGAATTGTGCCTAGAAGGCTACAGGGAGCCAGGCAGATGCTAGAGGACTAGAGTTATGTGCTCTAAGTGACCCACCCCTGTCAAGAAGGTGGCAACCCCATGTAGAGTGAATTATGGTAGTCCAGCCTTGAAGTTACCATAGCATGGATGATGCCAGTCAGGTCAGAGTCATAATGATTGGGTAATAGCCTCCTCACCAGGTAGAAATGGTGAAAGATGCTCCTAGCAATGTCAGGTGCCTGCAGATCCAGGTGCAGCAGAGGAACAAGGAGCACTACAAGCGAACCTGGTTGACAAGGGGAGCCAAACCCCAGTCTTGACAGATGTCCCAGTCACCCCAACACCCAGTTGCATCTGCCTACCAAGAGCACCTTTATCTTGTCTAGGTTCAGCTGCATCCAGTCCCTAACTGCAGCCAGGCACTGGAAAAGGACTGAGGCTCTGGGGCTTAGGTCAGAAGAGGAAAGGTAGAACTGGGTGTTGTCAACATATTGATGGCACCTCATGCCAAATCTCTGCACAACCTTATTCAGCAGCCACATATACACATTGAACAGGAAGTGAGACAATGTGGACCCCTGTGGGTGGGGAGCCACAGGAAAGGTCCCCAGGGTGTGGTGAACACTCACCTATCACCAACCTCTGGGTCTTCCCTGCTAGGAAAAAGCTGAATCAACTTAGAGCTGTTCTGCAAATACCTACCAGGTCATGTACACACTTTATCAGGACCTCATGGTCAATTATATCAAAAGTTGCAGAAAGATCAAGCAAGATCAGCAGGGCACAACTTCTATCTCCAGGAAAAGATCGTTGACCAAGGCTACAAGCACAGTTTCTGTGCTGTATCCAGCACAAAGGCCAGACTGACAAGGGTCCAAGAAACCAACGGCATCCAAATGAGCCTGGAGCTGTTGGGTGACCCCTTGCTCAATGACCTTCCACAACAGGTGAGAATGGAGACAGAATGACAACTGGATAGAGAATCAGCATCAAGTGGTGGCTTCTTGAGCAGGGGCCAGACAATCACAAACTTAAGAGCCTTTGGCACCCTGCTGTCTCAAAGGGAGGCAACGGCCAGCAGGGTAGCTAGTCTCCTGAGGCTGGCTTTTATAAGCCAGGACAGGCACAGGTCCAGTTCACAGCTGGTTACCCTCATTCCTCCAAGCATATTCTCTGCCTCAGTGGGCAGTAGCAACTTAAACTGATTCACAGGAACAGGACAAGACTGGATTTCTTCAACCCCAAACTCTAACTCTCCGGCAAAAGTGATAGTCTCCAAGCCCTGCTGGGTATGGGCGATTTTGTCTGCAAAGCAGGTGGCAAACTCATCACAGGAGACTGAAGCAGACTGTTTCAATTTATAGCATGGGGCAGCAAAAGTTGCCAAAAGGAGAAACCCCAAAAAGGAACATACATTTTTGGGAGACCAAACCGACCATTGTCTAATGGCTGTGAGCTTCACACGTACAAAATCACGAGAAAGAAGACACAATCACCCCACAATTTACCATTATCCATGCAATATAAAAATTAGACTTATCTAATAAAAATATTGAAAGGAAAGCAGTTTTAAACCTATAGAGACTTGCTGGATCTAAGCAGAAACCAGCTCTCGTCTCTATTACTTTATCCCTTTAATTCTGCCTTCATGCTACCAAACTTAAGAAAAGGCATTTGTTTTGAACCCTTTGTTTTATCTGAATCTTTTAGAGTAGAAGACAATGCTGAAGAGAACTGCATTCACCAGTCTCCAAACACATACACAAAACCTGGTTTTCTTTTAGTATAGCTGACTGCAGCAAAAGCTTATTGAAGAGAGTGAACTGTAGAAAACCACTCTGGGATGACTTTTGAGAAAGGGGGCTGTCATGGAGCAATATGTATATTAGGCAAATTTTTAACTGGATCTTTCTTCTTTCCTCCCTCATATAAACAGTATGTCAAAATCCTGAAATACCAACCCAACCTACCCCTAAGTTAAATGACACTATTTGCATGAGCATAAAGTAACACTTTCACAGTTGGGGTAGCGGCACTTCATTACTTATAGTTATATGGAGTAACTGCTTGACTTATTTGGAATATTTGACTTTTCTCGTGCTAAGAAGTGAACAATAACAAAAAATTCACCTCATATTGTTCTACAGACAGAGAAGCAGTGTCACTTTGAGACATATTTAGTGGTGTGAGCATAGCAATGGAGAATGAAGATACACTGTGGCCTTCCATGAGTTCCTTAACCCAGCTAAGGCAAACTGTGGGAACATAACCAGCTGTTTGAGTCTATAAAGTTGGTTATGTCACCATTTTGACATCCAATGGGAAGAAAGTACATTCATCCCGATTGTGGAAGAAAAAAGTTACTATAAGATAAATAGCTTGCACACTTTTAAAACCCCAGATATGTTTCATTATTTTCTTTTTTCTTTTCCCTTTTCTAAAACAACTTATATCCATATTCTAACCTAACCGCAATGATTTACCAGTTTCTCATTATAGCTGGCCTGTGTTCAGTACGTGACCTGAAGAACAGCGGGTAATTCTACCCCACCAGATGTTGAGGCTAATCAGGGATATGTCTGGCCACACAGCTCTTGCTTAAACATCCCGACAGGGACTGACACAGGAGTAGGAAATAATTATGAAGATGAGTGTAGGAATTGATCAGCTCTGCCCCCCCTAGGAGAAACTCCCATATTGGGGGTATTCTATGATGACAACATCTGTTGTCTTTATGAGCCCTATATGTCACTAAAGCAACATAAAAAGTCTGGAGGATTACAGGAGATTACTCTCCTCGTGTAAGTGCTTAGATCAGGGATTGTCAACTTGCGGTACGCGTACTCCTGGGGGTACTTTGGAAGGCCCCAGGGGGTATGCAGAAAGGATGTGGAGAAGCTGCTGGCACTTCCAGTTTCACTGCCAGCACTTCCAGTTTTGCCACTGGCACTTCTAGTTTGCTTGTCAACAGGCCTCCAGGGGACTCCCCCCCAGCCCACTCTTTGATTGGCTGCTGGGGGTCTTCCCGCTTCTTGACCAGCCATCAAGGGTACACCAGCCAAAAATGGTTGAAAACCCCTGGCTTAGATCACTGAATGTAGGTGTACTGAAATTTGGTCTTATTTACTACAGTATAAATCCAGAGCACTTTAGATTTAGGATTTGCTTTGGACCTCAGTCTTCATATTGGTTATTTGGTAATAATTATAAATGACAACAAAGATGCATTAGTTGGTATTTACAAGTGCTTGAAAAGTGAAAGTAGTATATAGATACATGGTTTTCGTAGGTTTACCTCTGAGCACATGGTGCTCTTGAAACGTGACACGTATCACAGTAATTAAATTTTTCTCTCCAACCTGGGTCCTTCTCCCTGAAGTACACCAGACTCTAGTGTGAAGGTACTAGTGCCAATTTATTTATTGGTGTTTATTCTCCATCATGAACTGCAACAATTACTTACTTGCTTGCCACACTTTCACTGAGGGATGAGCTATCCCACACTTATTATAAGATAAAGCATGCAAGATGGGCACTTATCATAGAGTAACAAAGGTACTGTAAATTCACACCCTAGCTGAACTCCTGGTGATTTGTCTGTGTGCACAGACATTAGCATGATGAGGTAAAATAATGGGTTTATTATTTAAACACTATAAATTCTCTACTACAATACCTTATAAGAATGCTTGCAAACTGAACTTCTTCCTGGAAAAATAATATAACTGGTATAACACAAATGGAAGAAACAGGTGTCATCAGCATTTGTATGCACTAAGTTATGTAGTTTTCTGTAAGCAGTTAGTTTAGATTGATAGCAAGCACAACACATTTTTGGCCTTCAGTGAGGGTGGGGTACAAATCTTAGACCAGATTCTGGCATTTTGAAACCAGTGTATGTGTGCTGACCTACTGTTCTATTATGGATGTAGACCAGTTTCCAACCACTTATACTGATAAAAGTGCAATATCTCTACCTCGCCTAAGAAAAACAAATAAACCAATCTGTCTATCCTGTCTTCACATATAAGATATCTGACTTTCTATTAGCTACAAATTCTATAAATTAAAAGGAAAAAGAGACTCAAAAAATACAAATCCATTAATCCCAAGTATAGGGACATAGACTCAGTTATTAGTTTTATAGAAAGCTCCAGACTACCACAAACCAAAGCTCCAGACTACTAGAAACAGACTGCCACAACAAAAATGCTTCTATTTTATTTGCACTCACTATTCTTTCACTAATAAGAGAAGTGGGCATAAGGACCAATAACTTCATTACTGAAAAAAGCAACACACTAGATCATAAGAAAACTAGCAAGGGTTTCTGTTGAAGGCATGTTTTACAACACAGTGTCATTTTACTCACTCTATTCAACTGGGAATGCTGTGTCTCAGAAGCAAGCAATAATGGTGAAAATCTTGGCAAAATTAGGCCTTAAGCCCTCAACAATGTCATGATAATTTGAATTATTAACATCACAGTGTGCATGTATCATCTATATTATCAATCATATTCTTCGTCTTAAAGAAAATTCAGTAAAAGATACTGTAAATAATTAATTTGTGAAGGCAAATCATTGATTGAGCCTTTCAAAGAACAGAAAAATCCTTAACTTGTTGACTTTTTTTACTTGTCTAAAATGTTTATATTTCTGCAATTAAGACTGAATATCGTGTGGTATGACATTTATTTGTACGATTAGTACCACCACAATAAAAGCTGTAGGGAAACCTTGGTAAGACAATGTGCATCTCAAAAAACAGCCTGTTCTCACTTTGGCAGACTGTCTTGTACTCTTTTCTATCCCATTAACCAGAGTTCCAGATGCCTAAATGAAATTATTATAGATGTGATATGCAAATAATTGGAATTAATTCACTGTTAGCCAGCCAAATCAAGAAATGGAAGTTGCATGTCACAGACACTGCATGACTGTAGGGGTGACTGCTACCTCCTGAGTCAGGGGGGCATAATTTGTGGATGGGCCAAAAGCCCCTGTCCACTCCTATACTTCTGTGCCGCCCCCCCGCTGCTGGTAGAGCAAAAAAACTTCTCCAACCTGAGTGGTGCCAAGTTGGGGGCTAATCTCAGTGCCCCGCCATGCCTCACCAGTTGCCTGTGCATGCCTGTATTTGTCTGGGACACCAGCTAACAATAGCATCAACATCACAGTGTGTTATATGGGCAACTCCTCTTTACATTCACCTGGAATTCACTTATTTATACACTGGCAGCTAGAACCATTAAGGGTCTGTTCTGGCACCAAATAATACAGGCTGCAATGGACAGCACCCACTTATGGAAGGGAGGGGGGAAAAAACAAGGGAACTACAGCCCTCCTTTTTGCAAGAAGTCAACATCCAATTAGTGCTGTTCTAAAGTGTGCAATGACGGATGGGCAGGAGAGATGGCTAGTGTCTTGAGATGCAGCAACTGGGCACCAAGCAGAAATTAAAGTTAATATCTTGAGAAGAAATGCTTGAGGGAGAATAAACAACAAAACTGAGGTGAAGTGGGAAATACAGTAAAATCTATCGTCAGCAACATAGCCTTAGGTGACCCTCAGTTTGGCTAAATCCCTACATTATGCTGCCTAAATAGGACAACATGATGCTGAAGTGTTAGACTTCAGAAGGGCCAGCTTTAGTAAACTTAGAAACCTAGTCAGTGAGGTGGTGGAACTCAAGAGCATCGAGCAAATGGGAATCCAGAAGGGTTTGAGGTTTCTCAAGGGAGTGATCCTTTGGGCACAAAAGGAGTCTATCCCCTCACACAGGAAAGGGGCTAAGGGGGATAAAAAAAAACCCTTCAGTAATTGGCTGAACTGGGAGCTCCAGGAAAGACTGGGAGCAAAGAAAGATTTATGGGCTGTGGAAGCAGGGGGTAGCCACCAAGGAGGAATACACCACCCTGGGAGTCAGTTAGGCAGGCCAAGGCAGGACTGGAGATGAGGCTGGCTTCAACAATTAAGGACAATAAAAAGTCCTTCTACAGATACATAGCAAGTAAAAGGAAAGCACAGAATAACATAGGGCCCCTGCAGGACAAATCAGGACATTTGGTGGTTGACACAGGGAAAAAGGCAGAGCTCTTTAACAAGTTCTTCGCTTCAGTATTCCTAAGTGCTGACCCAGACAATTCCCCACCTTGAGCATAGACAGATGTCCAAAAGGCACCAGACCACCAAAGGCTAGTGCTGACTTAGTTAAGGAGCACTTGGAAGGGCTGGGTGGATACAAGTCAGCCGGCCAGGATGATCTCCATCCACAGGTGCTGAAGGAAATGGCCAGTGTCATAGTTGAGCCACTGGCACAGCTGTTTGAGCACTCACGGTGCTCCGGTCAAGTCCCTGAGGACTGGAAAAGGGCCAACGTGGTGCCCATTTTTAAGATGGGAGAAGGGATGAGCCGGGTAACTTTAGGCCAGTCAGTCTTATCTCTATCCCTGAGAAAATACTGGAAAAAATCATCAAAGAGCATATTTGTGAAGGCCCAGCGGGGGAAATGATGCTGAAAGGAAACCAGCACGGGTTCATTACAGGTAGGTCCTGCCTGACAAATCTTATAGCCTTTTACAACCAGGTCACACACTGCCTTGACACAGGAGCTGCAGCTGATGTCATCTACCTCAATTTTAGGAAGGCCTTCGACACAGTTTTGTATCCTATTCTCATAGGGAAGCTAACAGGCTGTGGAGTAGATGCCTACACAGTCAGGCAAGTGGCCACTGCCTTAGGGACTGCACCCAGAGAGTGGTGGTGGATGGGTCATTCTCGACCTGGACTAAACAACAAAAATAGCAGTGGGCAGTGGGGTCCTGCAGGGTTCAGTTCTTGGACCGGTGTTATTTCATGTCTTCATCAGCAATTTGGATGAGGGGGTGGAGAGCACCCTCTCCAAGTTCACAGATGATACCAAGTTATGGGGCAAAGTTAACACACTGGAGGGCAGGGAGCAGATTCAGCGTGACCTGGACAGGTTGGATCAGTGGGCAGAATGAAATAGAATGCAATTCAACAAAGATAAATGTAAGGTACTCCACCCAGGAAGGAGGAATCCCCAGCACACCTATAGGTTGGGGGATGACCTCAGCAGCTCACAGGCTGAGAGAGATCGTGGAGTCATAGTTGACTCCAGGATGAACATGAGCCGGCAGCATAATGAAGCCATCAACAAAGCCAATCGCACTTTCTTGTGTATTAGCAGATGCATGATCAACAGATTGAAGGAGGCGATGCTCCCCCTCTATGCGGCATTGGTCAGACTGCAGTTGGAGTACTGTGTCCAGTTTTGGGCACCGCACTTCAAGAGGGACACGGAAAATCTGGAGAGGGTTCAGAGAAGGGCCACTTGCATTATTAGTGGCCTCCATGAAAGACTCTATGAGGGGAGGTTGAGAGATCTGGATCTCTTCAGCCTTTACAAGAGACAACTGAGGGGAAACTTTGAAGCTGCCTATAAGTTTATCAAGAGAGGACAGCAGGGAATTGGTGATGCACTGTTTACCAGAGCACCACAGGGAGTAACTAGGAATAATGGGTGCAAACTGGTGGAGAGTAGATTTAGGTTAAACATTAGGAAGAATTTTTTTACAGTAAGGGTGGCCAGAATCTGGAATGGGCTTCCAAGAGAGGTGGTGCTATCACCTAACATGGAGGTCTTCAAGAGAAGGCTTGACAGTCACCTAGCTGGGGTCATCTGACCCCAGTCCTCTTTCCTGCCAGGGGATGGGGGTTGGACATGATAATCCATTGTGGTCCCTTCCAACTCTATAATCTATGAACATGTGAAGCCATCACAAAAATTTACCAGCCTACATACAAATTCTTACCTGTACCATGAGGATGACTATATAAATATTTTACTTCAGTAAAATAGTTTTTCCCCATGCTTCAGGTAAGTAGAAAGTATAGACCTTTACCTCCTTTTCCAAAACTGAAACTGAGAATGTTATCTACTCTGAGTTTTAATAAGGAGTCACTAGGGTCATGTATCACTTTAACAGTTAAATGGAATGGGTCAGAGAAAGCCCTCGATTTTCAAGCTTTTTTGTGAATTTATTTTTGGAAGGTCAAACTGATATTGAGAGTTCTGATATATTAAGTTTTATGCCTAAAGTCTCGGCTTAGAGGAATCTCGACTAATGTATACAGCTATGGTAGATTACTGTTACCACTGAGGATGCTGTCACCAAGAGTGGTAACATGATCTGCGTGCAAAGGTCAACCAAGGTCCAGAAAAGCATTTAGGAACAAGGCTGTGAACAATTGATTTTTCCTTGTTTTTTTCAGTTTAGACATTGAATAGAAAGATTTTTATGCATACAGCTCTAGTAATAACTTGTACATTAGAAATGATATGTTGTTGGATTTTAGTTATTCCATCCAGCATATCTCAAAGGAGAAACGTCACTAACAACAAAACTACGTTATACTAGAACTTTAGTGTTTCTTCAGTAATCGTTGCTGAAGATCTCATTACTACTGCTTACAGGGTTACTGAATCAACAGAGTGATTTTGCTTTTAAAATGTTATACAACTCTACACAGGTTTCTTTTATCCTTGTTTCCAAGATAATTCCTGTAATTTAAAACTAATGGTAGCTAACATACAGAAAACACAAATTATGAAACTCAAAGAGCCACAGAATTTACTGCCATTTCCCTCTGCTGGACAAGATAACTTCATTAGCAGTTAACACAGTTATGTCTCTATCTTACCCATACATGCTTCAAATGTTAGTTTAAGAGATTATAAGACACATTTTTTCCAGATAACAGTAAATACTACCAAAATAATTCTGATAAAAGAACTGATGCCTGATCCATTGTTACCTCACACCTTGTGTATTTATTTGCACCAGAGAAGAGCTTAAAATGCAATAAAATCAGAAAGTAATGTTTTGCACATTGTACCGGCTGGGCACATCCAGACGAGCACAGTCATGCAGTATGTTGCACTGGAAACACTTCTGCAGTGCCACATACCGCACAGTCTGCTGTTCTCCACACTGCAAGGGCACAATACATACTGTGCTGAGATTTTTTGACCCCTGTGGATAACCAGGGGTCAAAAAAACCCACAGGAAAAAAAATGGTGCAATGCATGCTCAATCAACGCTGAAAAGCAGAACCAAATCATCCAGAGCCACACTGTGGCTGCTGGCCAGGCTCCACAAAGCAGAAGCCCCAGGAGGCCCCAAGGACCCCGCATAAGGGCACTGGGGCAGCCCAGTGATGGCTCCAGCCTCCCCTACCCAACCTGGGGCAACATGACACACACCAAAGTACACATGGCACAGGCATTCTCTGGGGACAAGTAGCAGTGGCAGAAGGTGCGTCCTGCTGCTACTTGCCCCACGGAACCAAACATCCATGCATGTCTGGACACACCCGCTATGTCCTGATTTAAGTGACTACAGAGGCTAAGGACAGAAGTTACACATGAACTGGTTTAAGTGATCAGAAACTGGTTTAAACTTGTAACAGAACACAAGTTCAGTGCGCATAACCCAGTTTCAAAATGGCCAAAACTGGTTTAAGATAAACTTGGTTGAATGTAGTATCAAGCTTAAATGATTTAGGTCAAACTTCTTCATGGAACTTCCGTCCCAGACCCCTTCCTTGTTTATGTTAAATCAGAGTCCCCCAGCATGCTTTTCAGCCCTGGGCTGGGCTGTACTGTCTGCTTCAGAGAGCAGGGCTGGCCCCGCCTCTCTACTTCCTAGCCAGAGCAGGGGCAGGGGCATAGCTAGATACTGGTTGGCATGGCTCCCTAAGGCAAAGGGGGTAGGACCCTGGCTACAGCCCATTCCCTTTCCTCTCCCCGCAGGGGGCCACAGCTAGGGTCTGCCTGGCCAGGGTGGAGTAGCCCCTGTCAGGGTCAATCCCTCTTGCCATTATAGCAGCAAGGATGGGGGCATGGCCAGATGCCAGTCAGCATGGCCCCACCATCTGCCAACCTCATCCAGGGCTGGGGCTGGGCTGGACCAGTCCGCAGGCACTACTGAGGGTGGGCATGGAGGGGCTGGCCTGGGTTGGGCGGGGGCAGGGCCCTTCTCAGCCAGCTGTGGCTTCATGAAAGTCCAGTCCAGTGTGCGTAGGCAGCGGCTGGCCAGGCAGTGGCGTGGAAGTGATTTCACTGCAGCTCCAGCCGAGCACCTTGATAGCTGGACTGGCAATGAGGGAAGTGTTCGCAGCTGTTCAGACCAGCTCTGAGGTGCTGACGGGCCTGGAGCTCAGCAGCTACCTGCTGTGGGGGCTTATGTGCCTACAGCCACTGCCATGATCACTGCACAGTGCCTGCAATAAGCATCTGTAGCTGCACCTCCTCCATGCCACTGCCTGGCCAGCTACCGTCCATGTGCACCAGGCCAGGCTGTCATGGAGCCACAGCCAGCTGGGAAGGGCCCTACCCCTGTGGCCCAGTCTAGCCCAGTTTGCTCCCGGCTCCCTGCTCCCAGGCCAGGCTGAGCCGGGCTGTCAGGGAGCTACTGAGGCAGTGCCACACAGAGCCCTGCCCCAACCGGGAGGGGGAGGAGGGGGAAAGCAGCTCTCTTACAGCCCAGCTCAGCCTGGCCTGGATGCAGGAAGCTGGGAGCAAACCAGGCCGGGCCAGGCCATGGGCACAGGACCTTTCCCAGCTGGAGGTGGAGCTCAGGCTGAAGCTGCAGGAACTGTGCACCTGGATTGCTCCTGGCTCCCTGAGCCTAGCTCAGACTAGGCTGTCAGGGAGCCACTGTGTCAGGCAGGGCTCTCCCCTTTTCCTCCTTGTCCACCATAGGGTGGTGGTGAGGGGTGCTCTATGGTGCACTGCCTCAGTGGCTGAACCAGCCTGTCATAAAGGGCTTTCCCCTTCTTTGCCACTATGTGAGGGCTGGGCTCTGTACAGCACTGCATCAGGACTCAGGGCTGGAAGGGCACAGCACTGGGCCTCACTGGAGGGTGGTGGGGGAAACAGCCACTGTGGGGCAGGGGTGGAAAAACTGTACTCCCAGTGCTCAGGCTGGGCCAGGCTGTCAGAGAACCAGTGCAGCAGGCAGGGCTCTCCCCTTCCTCCTCCTCCGCCACAGGGGAGGAAATGGCCGTACACCATGCTTTCGCTGTTTGGTGCCAGCTGGGGCTGGGGCCTGACCATGATTCTTCCCCATCTGAAAAGTGTGACAAGGGCTGCTTCCCCCCTCCCCCTCCACGCAAAGCTCAGCTGGGGTCCTTAAAGGCTAGCTTGGGGGTTTAAACCCCTCCCCAATCATACTCAGGTCTGCCGAGGGCTTGGACATGCCCTCCCCAGCTCAGCTTCCCTTGGCCACTGCCAAAGGGAAGGAAGGGCTTACTCTAGCATCCCCTGGCTTCTGGACTAAGTCAGTGCAGGGATGTGCTTGCATTTCCAGAATTAAAAGTGAATGTCTGTTCACTTGCAAATCGGTTCAATCTACACAGGCTAGACTAACCTGCAAAAATCGAATCAATTCAGGCTCATGCTTTCTGAATGTCTGTCCTTAGCCTTAGGGTTCAGGGCAACAGAAACCTCAGATCCTTCATGTCCAACTCCCTGTGCATAGTTCTGAAAAGTAACCTCCAGTTGGTTTTGCTCTATCATTTAAATAGAGCTAAATCCTTCTTTCAGATAAATGCTCTTGATCTGCACTAACTTTATTTGCATATGAATCCCAAAGTAAAATTTGAACAAAATGAGATAAAGCTAGTTCAGCTGCCTTATCCATGATCTTTTTCTAATTTTTTTAAAGTATCATATATAGACTTTCACTTCAGTACAATGGTCATTTCAACCACAGAAACAATTTTTACTTTCAAGTCATGTTTCTTGAACTGTAGTACTAAAATTGTTCATGGTATTTTGAAATAGAAACACTCCAAGCTTGGAGGGGAGTAGGAGCGGGGGAGAGGAAGGGAGAGAGAACTGAGTGCAACGGACTACCCATGCAAACACTTCTGTTACCTAGTTGTTCTCCAGATTTAGGACAGCTGGGACAAACCTAACAAGTTTGAAGGCAACTCAGAAAGGCTCATTTAAAAATGCTTTTGTTTTCATCTCAAATACTGCACCACAGGGAGAGTACTGCTATAATCACCAAAATCTTCATTTCTCCATCTCAAATGAAAATGAATGGAGGCAGTTTTCTTTCACTTCTTTGCTTTCCCATTTTGCCTGTGCCTTCCTCTGTAAAAACACCAACATGCCCAAACTTTAAGAAAAGTCTTCTCATAATAACTGGAAATGATTTCCTGAATGAACAAGCTTGTGGAACAGCATTCATTGATAATGATGGAAAGAGGGTTTAAAATAAACTGGAACATTTCAAGACACAAGATCTCTGAAATGACTAATGGATTCTGTTTATTATAGGGGCAACTGGGAGAAAACAATCATGTCAGAACTCATTATGACAGAGCAAGTGACAACCTTATGTTACTCTCCTCCTGGCTTCTATGCTTTCGCTGGCTAAAGAGATATTATCAGCTGCTCAGTACGGCTGTCCCACAGAAAATAAATCCCCCTTTCTTCCTGGTTACACAGTCTCATTCATTTTTTGCTCAAACACTTTATAACACTCATGTCAAATCTTTCTGCAGCTGCTACCCTATTCCTAATCCTCTCCATCCTTTGTCTTTTTCAGCAAGGCTACTCTGTCCAAACAGCTTGAACCCTGCAATGTCACTCTGTCTGTCTGTTCTTTTTTTTCCTCGCTGGCTCAAAACGCCAAACCCAAACAAAGAGGACACCAAAATACCCACTCAGCAGCTGCAAATAAGATTTTCCACTTGTTTATTTCCCCAATTTAAATAATTCATGCTGAAATCTATGCTGGAAGACTTCCCCATATTGGGCTTTTTAAAGTTACAGCTAAAACCAGTACGGTCATTTCCAAGAAAAAGATTAAGGTAAATATGTTGTTTTACACGTCAATTAAATTCTTACAACCATTTCACTGAAAAGCTCTAATGCCCCCATACTTTGGAGCAGAGAGTTGAAATCTGTCCGGGGATAAGCTCTGTGTCAGGAGATATGACTTTTCTGATGTCTTCATGAAAATCTACATGTAGAAAGCCGAATTAGGAGCTTCTGAAAAATCTCAGTTTGTACATGCACAATAGAGACTTGGCAGAATTTGACAGCTAAAATTTACAAATGTGCCCTTTGCACTGGAGATACTTCATTGCTTCACAACTCCTATTTAATGATCAGAGTGTGTAACAACACCAACTAAACATGCTCCATCCATAGGGCTTTCACTGAAGTGTCAGGTACAAAAACGAAGAAAAAAAAAGTCTCCTTCTGCTCTCAATCATAGTTGGTAGGGTCAGAAGGGACCTAAGCAGATCATCGAGTCTGACTCCCTGCCATGGCAGGAAAGAGTACTGGGGTCAAATGACCCTAGTGAGGTGTTCATCCAGCCTCCTCTTAAAGACCCCAAGGTAGAAGCCAGCACCACTTATCTTGGAAGCTGGTTCCAGATCCTAGCTGCCCTGACAGTGAAGTAGCACCTCCTGATATCTAGTCTAAATCTACCCTCTGTCAGCTTGTGACCATTATTTCTAGTAACTCCTAGTAGTGCTCAGGGGAACAGGGACTCCCCTAATGCTTGTCGGTCCCCCCGACTAGTTTGTAAACAGCCACTAGATCCCCCTTCAGCCTTCTCTTGTGAAGGCTGAACAGGTTCAGGTCTCTTGGCCTCTCCTCATAGGGCCTGCCCTGCTGCCCTCGATCATGCGAGTGGCCCTCCTCTGGACCCTCTCCATGTTGTCCACATCACTCCTGAAATGCAGTGCCCAGAACTGGGTGTGGTACTCCAACTGTGGCCTGAACAGTGTCGCATAGAGAGGGAGGATCACCTCCTTGGACCTGCTTGAGATACGTCTGTGGAGGCATGACAAGGTACGGTTGGCCTTCCTGACCGCTTCCCCACACTGCCAGCCCATGTCCATTTTGGCATCAATAATGACTCCAAGATCCTTTTCTGCCTCTGCACTGACGAGAAAGGAGTTCCCCAGCCTGTAGGTGTGCTGCTGGTTCTTCCTCCCCAGGTGCAGCACCTGGCACTTGTCAGTGTTGAAACCCATCCTGTTCTCATACACCCACCCCTGTAACCTGTCTAGGTCTGATTGCAGCCTTTTCCTCCCCACATCTTAGCGTCATCAGCAAATTTGAACAGGGTGCTTTTTACACCCTCGTCCAAGTCACTGATGAAGATGTTGAACAGTTCGGGCCCGAGGACCAAGCCCTGGGGGACTCCACTGCCCACCTTCCTCCCTTTTTTAAAAATGGGAACCATGCTGGCCCCTTTCCAAGCCTCTGGCACCTTGCCAGAGCACTATGACTGCTTGTAAAGCCATGCCAGTGGTCCCACAGTGACCTCTGCTAATTCCCTCAGCGCTCTGGAGTGGAGATCGTCAGGACCTGCTGATTTAAATACATCCAGGCCCTCCAGAAGTTCCCTGACTAGGTCCTCACTGACCCTAGGCCTGGATTGGCCTCCCCTGGGACCCACAGGGGTCCCGGTGGCGGAGGTGACTCAGTCCCTGCTCAGAAAAATGGAGGCAAAGAAACTGCTAAATAGGTTAGCTTTGCCATCTGGTGTGATGACCAGATTTTCTAGTGTGTCCTGCAGAGGCCCCACAATACCCGGTACCTCCTTTTTACCCCTATGTATTTAAAAAAGGACTTCTTGTTGTCCTTGATCTGGGTAGCCAGTTCCATCTCCGCCTTGGCCTTCCTGACTGCCCCCCTACAGCCCCGAGCAACCGAGGTATAGTCAGTCCTCCCTGGTGATGTCCCCTTCCTTCCATTGGGTGTATGCCTCCTTTTTAGCTAGGAGACATTCCCATATGCTTTTGGTGAGCCATGGGGGCTTTTGCACCCTCTTGCCCCTTTTGAGCCATATTGGGATTACCTCTCTTTGGGCTTGGAGGATTGTCTTCTTAAGGAACGACCACTCTTCCTGTACACCCAACTCCCCTCCCCTCTGGGACCTCAGTGCCTCCCCAACTATTCTCCTTACCTCATTGAAATCCACCCTTCTGAAGTCCAGGGCTGCTGTGTGAATAAACAGCGTGAATAAAAAAAATTAACACTTTTTATAGGACTTTTTAATTCATGCCAGTATGTTTTTGGTTTTATGGGTAAATTTACAGAAACTAAAAATTAAAGAACAACCACTTAAATTATGGCCTGAACCAAGGGTATCAAAATCACTCCAAGTCCCAGGCTATATCTGGATTGCAGAGGGCTCCTTCTGAGTTGCATCTGCAGAGCCAGCAGCAACTGCAATGTGGGTTCTGGGCAAGGCAGAAGTGCAGGTCTGGGGGCAGACAGCAGCATGGAGCCACATTTAGGTGGCAGCCTGGAGTTCTGGCATCAGTACAGCGCCAAGAGAATGTGGCAGCATGGGTCTCAAGGGTATACAGCAGCATGGAGCTAGAAGCATGTGGCAGCATGGGGCTGCATCTGGGAAGCAGCATGGGTCCAGAGGTAAGTGGTGGCAGGTCTTCATTCAGGCAACAGCACAGAACTTGGGGGCTGTCTCCAATGGCCATGTCCTGTGGAGTCCAGGAACTCCAGTTCTGCAGCTAGCCATGCCCCCAACATCTGGTAGTGAACTGGAGTACTAACAGGCTGGATTGAATGGTTCTATGGGCCAAATCTGGCCCACAGGCTGTAAGTCTGATACTGCTGGCCTAAACTTCACGGCTAGGGACAGACATTCAAAAAGCCTGAGCCTGAAGTGATTCAATCTGTGTAGGTTAGTCTAACCTGCCTATATTGAATCAGTTTGCAACTGTACATATATTCCCTCTGGACCTAAGAAATGCAGGCACATGGCTGCTGTGGCTCAGGCTAGAAGCTGGTGGGGCACTAGAGCAGCCCTCCCTTCCCTTCCACAATGCTAAGCGGAGGAGGTGGCACGGCCAGACCCCAGCAGGACCTCTGATTAGGGAGAAGTGTAAACCGCCACCCTGCCTGCACAGTCCCAGGCTTTTCCCTGCTTGCTGCTCAAGGGGCGGGAGTGTTGCTAGCCCCCAGCCAGCACTCTGAGGCAAAGCAGGGGATGTGTAGTGCATGCATCTGTTGATGATACTGAGCTTTTCAATCTCCCTCTCCCTGCTTCTTCATACTGTCGGCACACCTGATAGGATAGGGAGCCAGCAGGAAGTTGATAACACAGCATTTATCAATCCATCAACAAAACAGAAGCCTCAATCTTAGTTCAAGCTCTTCTTAAACAGCTTTTTCCAAGGAAGGAACAGAAGGCCATAACCAGATGATACGCTGATTATCTCCAAAAAGCCCTAAACTGACACTGTTCTGTCTGCCTGTCCCAGTGAAATTGAAGACACATATATATAGACATCTCTCAGCATTACCTAACATACCACATGCCTAGATTTCGTGGGGCTGGGGTCTGTGCTCTGAGAGAGGGGAAGGAAGGATACCTGCTTAAGCAGAGAGGGGTAAAGGGCAGGGGAAAGTCAGGCAGATAGTCTCCACCGGAGTCAGGTGTAGTCTCCACCGGAGCTCTGGCTAGGGAGCAGAGGTTTGGGGCCAGCCCTGTTCTCTGGAGCAGAGAACACAGCCCAGTTTAATTCTGATGTAATTTAAAGCAGGAAGGGGTCTGGGAAACGCACTGCATAAACTGGTTTGACACAAATCAGTTAAGACTGATACTACATTCAACCAGATTTATCTTAAACCAGTTTCAGCCTTTTTGAAACTGGTTTATGTGCACTGAACTTATGTCCTGTTACAGGTTTAAACCAGTTTCTGATCACTTAACCCAGTTTATGTGAAATGTCTGTCCCTAGCCAATGTAATTACTAAGATATTTTAAATTAAATAAAAACAATATTACTAAGCAATGCACGCTTTGCTTATGAGATTTTCAAGTCAAACCACTGACCTGGTAGAAGTCACCACCTAAACCTACATTTGGTGAAGTAGTAAACCATTATTTGATAGAAACAGCCTCATCTGCAGGTGCAGAGAATATTTTCTTAATTTCTCTACATTCAAATAATTAATTCTAAGTCAATAAATCAATGGGGACTTGAAAAAGTAGGGAAACTTAGTGTCTATTTATGGGCTGGAAAAGGAAAACAAGTGAGAGAGTATGGCATCTACTAACTATAAAATTTCCAAAAACAACATTTATCAGCTACATTCTGAGCTCAAGTAGTAGGAGACTGCGGTCATGTACAGACATTATGTTTCTAGGAGGAGTCACCACTCTCCCAGTAGAAACTACATTTGTACAAGCGCTCACTCAATTTCTCCTAAGGGAAACATGCCCCTCTAGGAGAGAGATCTTTCATGTATCAAGTATTTATTTTGAATTTCAGCTATTTAACTGTCAAATTCTACCAACATCTCCCTTGTGAAAGAAACTCATGTGAACGTAGGCTTGTATCCTCCTTGTGCTGTGGACCTCAAGATCCCAACTTTTTTGCTGACCCATGTAAAGGAACAATACAGTTCCACATGAAGAAATTGGTGTTTTCACTTTTTAAGAATCCCTGAGAAATTCAATCGATCGATCAATCAATAGATAGACTGATAGATAGATGAACATTAAGGTTGTAAAGGCAGGCCCTTGAAAAAGATGAAATACGTGAATTAGAAGTTGTCCATGAAATCCTAATTTGTCTCCATTCCATGGTTACAATTCTAATACAGATTTAATTATATGATCACATACTATATTTTCCACAGGAACCCTGCCTCTTTCAACACTTGGAATGGAGCTGCCCTGGGGATGAATCAGGGTTGTGAACAAAAGAAACCAACATTTGTTCAAAATCCGTAAGGTGTATACTGAATGAGGCAGAAACTGGAGGAAGAGAAAAATGGTACATCTCATGGCTAAGGTAGCTGAATGCCACTCTGGAAAACTGGCAGGGAAGGTTCTTTGGGTAGATGTGATATCTTTTATTAGACCAACTGAGTAGTTGGAACAAAGTTCTTTGCAAGCTTTTGGGCACAAGCATCCTTTTTTAGGGCATAGGGAGACTGCCATTGTTCACGACATACTACTATTCACAACAGCACAGTCTCCCTATGCCTGAAGAAGGGTACTTGTTCCTGAAAGCTTTCAAAGAACTTTGTTCCAATTACTTAGTTGGTCTAATAAAAAATATCACATCTACCCAAAGAACCTTGCCTGCCTATGGTCTCAGACCAAAATGGCTACAATCAAAAACCTGCACCCTAGAAAATTAGTTTCTACTCCTGTCTCTACCACAGATCTTCCCCTGCACATAGTTACCACTGTTCATATGCCTGCAATTTTACAGGGAGGTGGGAATGATCTGCGTTTTAAGCTGCTCTAAACCTAACTAATTCTAGGCCTACTCCTAACTAATAGTAAGGTACCTCAACCAGGGCAGTTTACCCCTCAATGAAAGAGGCCTAATTTTTCCAGGTTGGCTTTCACTAATGGTGGGTCAGTTACAGGTACATCAAATACCTACCGTTAATATGGAAGGTGCATCACCTGCTCTGCAGTAACAGCCTCAGAGCCTGCAATTACCCATGACAAGTGAGAGTTAAGCTGGAACAAGTTATTTGCTTTGTTCAGGGGTAAGCTGTCCTAGTTTAGCTCTCAGTTTGAGATAGTTACCACAGAGCAGCTCTCAGTCAGAGATAGGTACCATAGAGCAGCTGAGGCACAGTAAAGCCTGACTCCTTTTTAATTAAGGACATAATAGGTCACAGCAAGTTTGGAGAAATTCAGGGCTCTGTTGGGCTCACCACCCACCCTGTGGCTGCTGCAACTGCAGGCATGCAACCCCCATGTCTGTAAAGATGAATGGTATCCTCCAGTTACCTGGTTATAAGCTCTTTGCAGCGAGAGCTGTACCTTTTATATTGGTCAAGTACTAACTGCATTTCAGGCACACCGAAAATACAAATATCTCATATATTTTGAAGAATACACTAAGGGACTTATGTCCTACTAATTCACTTAGAGGTAACCCTGTTCCACTGAATCTTAGTGCTTCATCAATTAACTTTTCCTTTCCCTAATATTTCTCAATCTTTCTCCTTTTGAAGACTACTCTGCGAGAGCTCTCCAACATTGGACTACTTGCGTGTCCATCACTTCAATAGCCCATAGCTTGTTTTCAAAATATGTCACTCACAAGACTGCCAGGCAGAGCTTTGTGCAATGATGAGCTAGAACCAGGCATAACTAATTATAAAAAATACATGAAGTGGATGGCTGTGTATTGTATGGAATATATTTCACATGTCCCCTAGCAAATTACAATGCCCAGCAAGAACTATTGGCATCTGCAAGTAGTTTAAAAACAAACAAATAACTCCATCCTCCCAAACCTTATAAGTAAGGCATCAGACAGGCTATTTCTGGCACAGATCTTCAGTAGTTTAACATGCATATGTGTCACAGTAACATTAAAGTTTATATCAGCTGACAAATATATCCTTTTATGTATAGTAAGTGCAAAAACTCTCCCAGTGAGTTTGTTCTCCTTATAATTCAAAACACACAAAGAAATTAAACATGGTTTGTCCACTTTAGAAAACTGAATCAGGTTTTGTTCCATTTGACTCATAGGCATTGTTTGAAGGATTAAAAGAACCACATAATTACAGTGGCTCTCTAAAGCTGACCACAGCTCAGAGGAGATAAATGACTTACCTCATTATGCCTGAGTGTTCTCTCTCAATCTGGTTTAAAAATGAACAAAGACAGGAGCCCCATATGTTGTATTATCAAAAGAACAGAAATGCTCCCACAGATCAGGATATAGGGCATAGTAAAAGCCCACATTTAAAATCTCCCACTCCTTTTACTTTGCATTCCGTCCCTTACTTTGTTTACTTCCAAGAACTATCATTCTATTCTGACTATCTATTTGTCAGATATAATAGAAACTATTCCTAACACACATTTCTGTATCTGAAATGCAATGTTATTTGTACATTATAAATCAGATCCTTTCTGCCTTACTTATGCCAGTAGCAACATTGACATGGCTGAGTAACATGAACCTAAATTTAGCCCTGAATTTTATCTGAATTAACCTTTAAGGGACAAATCGTATAGGTCTCACTCAATCCTAACAGAGGCAAACTTCCCAAAGATAAGGGAAGTCAGATCTCACAATATCACACAGAAGACAAAGAGAGTTTTGCCAAGGTAAAAACTGAGCCACAGAATATCTAGTGGCCATAGTATGTAAACTGTAATCTCAGTACCATGAAAGGCACTATTCTTAAAAAATCAATTCGTTCTCTACTTTCTAAGTCAGAGATGCTACCGGATATGTAGAAAGGTGTTTCACATGATAGTCAATCCCAGTTGTACCAGTAACTTTAACGGTTGGAGACATTTTGTTTTGGGATTACTCTAAAATGCTTTTGATAACAAGGTTCCAATCTAAACCAAAACCATAGTTCAGCATAATTTTTCTGACTACTGCTTACCTCTTTCAACCTGTCCAACTCATTTTGTACTGCCTGCTTGGATATTTCCACCTCAATGATCTGCTGTCGAAGGATCTCATTCTCATCTTCTGCTTTAACACGTTTCTCTTCCACACTCTCCAGTTCATGGTGCAATCTGACAGATACATCTTTGGCTACCTGATTGAAACAGCACAAACATATATATGAATTCTAATATGCTACAAGTAAGCTATGGTCTCTGAACACAAACTATATCTCAACTTCAAACAATAAAAGAATTTTCAGGGGTTTTTTTTGTATATTCAGAGGTAAACTATGCCAGAACTTATATTCATGTGTCCAGAGGAAAAAAACAAAAAGGGAACTTTAGAGTTATCAAAGAATTTCTCTCAAAATTAAGACAACGCCAGGGATACCACTTAAAAAGCCTTTTGTACACCAAATGCGAACCGTATGACATTGCTTAAAAAATATGCTGGAATTATGTTGTAAGCACTGCCAAGTCTCTGATCTGATCAAAACCACAGGTGTGCAGCACCCTCATCCACCAGGACTTGTTGCATCACCGGCAATCAGAACTAAAGTAAAAAGGATAACTGAGAGGAGAAACTGAGCCAGAGGGAGGAGAATGAAACAGGAAATGAGTGGCAGAACCAAAAGCTGAACTCAGGTAACCTGAGTCCTTTTCCAGGGCCCAATCTGCTAGGCTTTTTTTTTAGGCAGTCTGCCTCTCTGTTAAGAAGCCCTACCTACTGCCCTGTTAGGGCCCTATACCTATTATTCTAAGCCTATGGTTATTTTCTTAACCATTTTGGTGATCAGGGTGTGATCAGAGCTTCTCTTTCACTTAGCAAAGTTAGCTGGTATCTAAGCACCAAGGGATACATAGTGGGGGAGGGAGGGTGCAAGCAGGTCACCAGCACTAGGCTTTGATTCAGTGGGAGTGCCAGGGGAACCCACACCACTGCACTACCACAGCCTCAGCAGCAACCCATGTACAGGGGCTTTCACTAATACAGCAGCAGCCCATGCCCCCTTAACTGTACCAGCCTCTGCAAGAGGAGGTAAGTGCTGACAGGTCATCAAGAAGAACATCAAAATTTTAAGTTACAACTATGAGAATAGGGGTACCCCTGCATCAGCTGGCAAAGAAATACTCCTCCCTGCTACACTATATGAGGCAATGCACCTTGGTCGAGAAAGGAGACAAACTTTAAATAGATTTCTCCACTCTCCTGCAAATGGACAATTGATGGCTTTGCCCACTTACCTCCTGAGCTCTCCAGAAGAGAATCAAAGGATGAGTATCATCAGCAATCAAAACTAGGTAAAACTGGCACAAAAGCTAAAAAACTAAATAATAATAATAATGAAAGTTCCTTTTAAAAAGGAAAAGGACGAATCTCTCTTACAAGCATATTTAAAATTGTGAAGATCATTTGAATTACAGTACAACAGCAAAAGTATATAATATTGTTCAGTTCTAAAAGTTACTTTGTTTTGCAAATTCTAGTTCAAAGTTTTTCAAAATGTTGTGTGAAATTTATTTTTCAAAACATTTACAAATGTCCAAAACATCTGAAAAAACAGATGAGCCAAATTAGATTCTAAAAAACAAACTTTCGCAAAGCTTATCCTAAATGCAAAATTTCCATTAACATTTTAAAAAAAATTCAGTGCTAGCAGTTTATTTAATAGGAAACATATGTTTCTACAGTATTTCAAATCCAAACATTTGAATCTATGGCCATTATCACCAAAACATGAAACTTACCAGAAACTGATAAAAAGATTTTGACTATCTTTAAAAAAAAGGGAAAAAGAAGGAAAAATAAAAATATATTTAGATTTTTTTAATTACATAGTAAAACCTTTCTTTTAAAGAAACACATGAATGTAATTATTTGAGCGTGTGTGTATGGTTTTTGTTTGTAAAATCTTGTTTTGATTATATCAAGTTGCACATTTGCTTGCTACAAATAGAAAATATGACCCTGACATGTTGAGAAATATAGGTGTTACTTTCATCTTAATTATTTTGACCAGAGACCAAGACCATGTACTTCAGCTTTCTGCTATGAATGTCCATGAGTCCCTCACCCACCTTTAAATCTTGTTCCAAACTTCTAATGAGTTCTCCATCCACTTGGCCCGTTTGTGCAACTTTCAAGCTTTTCTGTTCTGCTTTCCTGAGACGATATTGCAGGATACGGCAGTTCTTGTTTGCACGGTCCAACTCTCGCCGGAGTTCCTGCAGCTGGTAAACATCTTCCTCTAAGTAACTGTCACGCATCTCCTCCATTTCAGCACGTAGCTCGTCCAGCTCATCCTGTGAAAAGCCCAAAGTCTTCCATCATATCTCTAAATCTCACCCAGAGGAACAAAAAAAAATTCTCCGTGCTTGCCAGCATACATTATCAATAAGCTGACAACCAAAAGACAGAAACAGCAATATTATCCCTTAATGAAATAATTATGTTGAAATGTATTAATGAATTCCTGTTCTATTCATTACATTTGCCATGGCAATTAACTGAGAGATAAGGGGTTTTGGGAGTGATGCCTTTTACTGGACAAACTATATAGTTGAGACAGCGACAAGCTTTCAAATTCAAAACATTCTTCTTCAGGTCCTCTCTCATGTACCTACTATCATAGTAATTAAGAACAGATCAGAATTACAAGGATGTATATCTGTCTCCTAAAATGGATAACATATTTTCCCTTTCCATAGTGAATTAAAATAAAAATGTACATAGCAGTCTTTATCTTAAATTTTTTTCCATCAGAATTATATCAAACCTACCTTACTGCTTCAGCTGCTCTGTATAACATGTCTTTATAATACAAATCCCTTAAAATCAAAATTGTCCTTTTGCATGTTAATAACTTTAATACATCTTCATAACATAAACTTTTCAGTTCTTTAGCCAAACAGCCAACTGCTCCAACATAAGAATTCTTTACAACCTAGTCTAATCAGCACAAATGCACTTAAAACCAAGTTAGCTGAGACTCCTTCCCCACCACCACCCAACCAGTGTGTGCTTGCAAACACAAATGCACATTCCAGAATCACAAGCAGAAAAAAAAAGATCTGTCAAAGAAATATAAACAAGTCACTTCTTCTCTAAAAGCTTTAATTCTGCCCCAAATGTAAATCATACCATGAGGGCACATGTTCCCTCCCCTAAATCAGATATGAAGATTTACAGCAGGGTAAGCCACTGCTAGCTGAGGATGAATTCTATCATTCCAGTTTGTTTCATCTGTGCATGACTGAAGCTCTTGAGCTAAAGTTCTTCACAGACCTTCCAGTTCAGGGGTACAGGCCATCAAATTGCTGTGGCAGCTCCACCAACATTTACTACTCCATTATCAACTTTATACTGAGTTTAACAAAGAGAAAGGACTCATGCCAAGGGAAAGTGCAAGGACAAGTGCTGTTCTACACCATAAACTCCTTTAGCACAACTGGTACAGCTGCAGTATATTATCAGCCTAACCTAAAAGCCATAGTTACATATTTTAATAAGCAATACAAAGAAGCAGTATTCATAAGGGGAAACTATTATAAAATACATTTAGAATTCTTTCTTCTGAATACCTTTGACTATTAATTAAATTTCATGTGCACAGGTTAAAGAGATGAGACACTTTTGTTACTCTTTTACAGTTTTCAGTTCATCAGTGTTGGTAAGTCTGACAAAAATACCAAAATAGTTTACATTTTGAAACTAAATCTGATGTTTTTATTTACAGCAGATTTTCAAATTAAATTAAATATCACATTAAAAAATAAACCAGGTGAAAATTAAGTTTAAAATTATAATAGTCAATAGTGAGGATTAAAATTATTGCATTTCATTACTGCCATTTAAATTAGATAAAAATACTGTTTGAGCAGCACATTTACTTACAATGTTTTTAAGAAATCAGACTACTAAAGTGAGAAAACTAACTGGCTAGGCCCTAGCACCAGATTTTTAAAATGATAAATCAATTTTTGACAACTACAGCTCCTTCTGCACTGAAGAAAGAAGATTTTCTTAAATTAAATGACCACATTCAAAATTGAGAAGCAGATGGGGAGTTTAAAAGTAGCTACATTTGTTTCTTCTTTAAAGCTATGAATGATGTCTTCTAAGTGTAAAAAGTATGTGCAAGTGGTGCCACATTAGTGGCACACATAATGTGGTGCCACATTAGTCAGGGGAGGGGGGCCCATGTGCTCCCCCAGCAACCAGTCAGCGACCAGAGGATTCTGGCCAATCTTGCTGACCAGGGATCTCACTCATTGGGGGGTGAGCGGGATCCCCCACAGCAACACTTACTAACTGGTGAGCGGCTGTGCCACTCCCAAAAGCAGCTGCAGTGCTCCCAGAAGTGGCCATAGCACTTCTGGAAGCGGCCGTGGCATACATCCAGTGTTCCCACACCCCAGCTGCCATTTGCAGGGGAGCACCAGTATTCCCACCTGCCCCTGCCCTGCTGCCCATCACTTAAGTGGGGAGTGAAGCCAGTCAGGGAGTGCACCAGCATTCTCAGGGGGTGCCCTGTGCACCCCTATGCATCGCCACTGGTAAGAAGCTGAGATCTTCCTTTGCTTCATTAGTTAGTTTTAAATGTATTCTGATATTTTCCCTCAGGTATGCAGCATATTTTATGTAATAAGAAGCAAGTTTAAAATCTTTGTGTTTTATAATATAATTGCATTCTCATTTCCATCTGAAAGCTTAATAGAAATACAAAAAATCATGTAGTAATTAAGAAATATTTTTCACCATTTTCTAACCTAATGCAAACTTAATTTTATACAAAAGTAGTTGTCTGACTTCAGTAGGACTACTAAGTGTAAAGTTATGCCTAAGTATTTAAACATAAGTATTTGCTCTATTGGAATCTTGATTAGTAAACTCTCTGGGATTACACACAGACATTTGGGGAGGTTAGGGGGAGGTTAGAGTGCATTAAAAATAGGCACCTGATTTTATTTAGTTCACCTATCTGTGGACCTTCCCTGGATCCCTGGTTAAAGTGATCTAAGTATGAATTGCATGGAAGCTCTAGGAAGGTTAGACTGGTCAAAAAATGGCTGACTTAATCTAATTTAACTCTACCTTGGAGGTGGGTACAGTGAGACTAATCTACTGAACTTCTATACCATGAATGGCACGTGTCCTGGTGGCTGGGGGGCATGGCTGAGGTGGCAGTGGGAGCCCAGTGGCAGTGAGAGGGGAGCTCCTGCAGATGCCGCTGGCACTGTCAGTAGTGGGGTGAGGGTGGGGGATGGCAAGTGCTGACCATGGGTTGGTGACCATCCACAGGCACTGCTGGCAGCAGCAGCAGCAGCCAGGAGCGACCAGGAACCAACCGCAGACACTGCCGGTGGTGAAGTGGCAAGTGGCAACCACCTGCAGGCACCACCAACAGTGTTGGTGGCACCTTTTTGGAGGAGGTGTACTACCACAAGCATACACCCACTATGCGTCGCCCCTGTTCTATACACTTTCCCAGTGCAAGTCCAGCCACTGGCCCCAGCCCTGGAGCTGCACTTTTTCTAACCTGCCTCCACACCGAGAGCTAATTTTAGCTCCCTGACCCCTCCCCTCCCGACCCCGATTTTTAGCTCCTGGCCCCAGCCCTACAGCTGTACTTTTTCTAACTGTGACAGCGGCGTGCCGCCATTAGGGACACAGGGCAGATCAGAAGAAGGTCCCACAGGAACAGCAGACCCAAGGGAGGAAGAAAGGAAAAAGCACTCACCAGCAGGAGAAGCGACGAGACGGGAAGCAGAAACGCAGTGGCGATAGCCGCCGCCATTACAGCCGCGCGAGCCGCCTTGCGGCCGGGGAGAGGAGGAAGGGAGAGAGAGTGAGAAGGAGCAGGCAGGGAGGCTGCAGACAGGAATTTCTGCAGCTCGCCAGGAGACTGTCTCGCATATAGACAGTACTCTCTCAGTACAGAGGCTAAGAGGCTAGTATAGCACAGGGGGCTCTAGCTGGGCTTGCTTCCAGGAATCAGCTGGAGCAAGGCTCAGCTCTAGGAAATCCCTCAGGGACAGAAGAATATTTCTTCTAGAGGGATCAGAAAGAGAGAGAGTCCCAAGATAGAGAAAATTTATGGCCAGGTCTAAGGGGGCTCGAACAGGGCACCAACACCAACCCGCAATCAAGGATCAACGAGTGCCTATGGACCAATGGACCAAGATTCTTCAGCAATGAACCAACAAGTGACCGGTTGGCGTGTGGACGAGGTGTAGGGGTGGCGGAGCCTTGTGGAACATCGGACCTCGTGGTTGTGAGTACCCCTCGGTGCGATGCCCCTCTAGTGACTAAGATTTCCACTGAACCACTCCTTTAAAATAAACAAGTTCCATCAAAGTCATGGCAGGAAAGACGGAGAATGGTGACCCACGAGAAGGTATCAGTGAACGCGACCCGCCAGCATCACACTAACCTCCCCCCACTCAGAGCCCACCAAACCCTCCTAGCCTCACAATCCACTCCCAGTGATGGTTTATGGGTATTCACCAGTGCCAATGGAAGTCAAGGATGGGGAAAGAAGCAGGTTGGATTGGGAGGAGGGGGGAAGGGGTGCTAAAAATAATCCCTGGTCCTGAACCCTGAGCCCCCACATGAAGCCACCAGGTCTGCTGATCTACCCACCCTCTTCCCACCCCAACTTACTTCAATCAGGCTCCTAGGACCAGTGAACACCAGTGAAACCAGCCCCAGGAAAAGTTTGCAGAATCGGAGGCAGTTCAGAGGCATCAAGCAGGTGGACGCTGGGGGGTCAGGGGAGGGATTGGCAGGCTCAGAGAGCCTCTCTGAGCCTGCCAAACCCTTCTCCTCCACACCCCATGCCAAGGCTCCCAACCCCCTCATACCCCACTAGCCCCCCCTTGCCTCCTAGGCCTTTCCACTAGCCCCCCCATCCTACCCACCTGGACTTACCTTAGATTGGGGGCCACTTTTAACTTGATCTAACCCCAAACTGCTAGCTGTAATGTCTGTACCAAGCCTGGGGCAGAAATCATGGCTTCATATATATTCCCATGGTATTAAAAATAATGAGATCTAGTTCTGATCAGGATCTCAGTGCTAAAGTTATGCAATTATCAATCACATTGTTTATGTCTAACTCAGACAGTGCTCCCTGGCATAGAAGTCACTACACCCTGAAAGGAGTGAAAAATCCCCCTTTAAGGAAGATTATGGTGAGTAAAAAAAGTATTGGGCCATAATATTTCCTCTTTCTGTTCTTTTCATTTAGCAGCCACTGGAGCAATAGGGGGAGATTTAAAAGTTCCATATCATCAACAGATACATGTACTGTACAGCCCCACTGTACACCCCCCTCGCCTCAGGGTGCTAGCAGGTGTCTGGGATCTGGCAATACTCCCACCCCTTGAGTAGCCAGCGGGGAAAAGCCTGGGACCATGCAGGCAGACCTCCCTAATCAGAGGCCCTGTGGGGACCTGTCCACACCTCCCCCTCAGCTCAGTACTATACAAGGGAAGGGAGGGATGCTTTAGCACCCCCCGGCTTCTAGCCTGAGACACTGCAGGCATGTGCCTGAATTTCCTCAGTCCGGAGAGAATGTCTGTCCAGTTACAAACCAGTTCAGCCTAGCCAGGTTAGACTAACCTGCAGAGATTGAATCAATTCAGGCTCAGGCTTTTTTAATGTCTGTTCCTAGCCTTCATCCCAACTTTTTATAGTTAGAAATCAGTCCTGTCTATATAACACTGTAGTCAAATGAAGCCACATCAAACTTGATTTACTTTTATTAGTAAGGCTAGACTTTTTTTACTGCAAAGTTGACTTAAGTTATCATGAGTGAACTCGCGTTACTACAAGTGAGCTCAAGTGTTGTCTTGAGCTCAACTTCTATGTATATCCCTAAACCCTCAATTTGGGTCTGGTGATATTTTATCTCAAGTCATACAGAGCACAGACTAATACTGTAGTGCATATAACTTGTTTCCAACTGACATGATCACTTGGTAGTGTGGATGTAGGCTGCCATCATTTGAGTCCCTTTGTACCTCCCTACCATTCTCTCTGATGTTCAGAAGGGACAAATACATTCTCCCATATTATCCCACCAAAAAGAAGTCTGTATCTGGTTCATTTTAGCGCATTACTATAAATTATGATTTATAAACCTGGAAGTTGGCCTGTATGTAGTACAAGCACAGAAAAAATAATCCCCCAAAAATCCCTTGAAAGTTATTTCACAGTGTGTCCACTTTTATTTCAGCTACAGATATGCAAAAAAAGATATCTGTGTGTACATAATGTGAGTTGACTTCTGCAATGAAGATAAACACTTGCAACTTAATCAACCATGAATAGTGTACAACATGCAAGCAATCCCAGCAAGCAATGAACTGAACATAGTTCTTTCAGATGATCAAAGTCCTGTGTGCTCTGTGCAGGCAGCACCCAGAATCTGTAACAAGCTACCTGATTGCTCCAGCTAAGTTAGCCATTTCATTTTTTTTTAATTTAACTTTTTATATTAATTTAATGTGAAAAATACAGGTTGGCTTTGCTTTGTTTATCTCAACATTGAGTTTCTGTTTTATTTTTTTGCTTTTATTGTCCTCAAATTATCATTTTGCTACACATTTTTGTTTAAATACAAAACTTCACATAGTAAAACTTTTCAGGGTAGGGAAGGGTGGAGGCTTTAATAGCTGCTTAGGGGACAGTGGCTTTGGAACCCAAAAAATAGTATTTTATTATAAGCCTAGGTATTTCTGATACAACAATTAGTTTTAAAATGGCTATCTTTAGATTTCAGTCAACACAATCATGCAGAAGAATGGAGTCACTCACACCTGTCTAAGCCATTATTTTAAACTATCCAAACATGAAGAATGGGTATACTAATTAGATTTAAATTCTATTAATATGTTTTTGGATTGCCTTTACTATCATAAGAGTTAGGATCAACATTTTTTTTTAAATAGAGGATTATGAAACACAGTTTTAGGGTAAGGAATGGCATCTGTTGCCAAAGAATACATGAATACTCCCTGCTATTCCAAGCACAAAGGACCATGCTTGGAGGAAAAAAATCCAAGTAGTCCCTACAGATGAACAGTTCTGATACCATTGCCTACTTATTACATTTCCTATTTATTCAGTCGAGTGCCTAGACACAGAACTGGCCACTGCCCAAAAACAAATAATCAAGTAAAGTAGTTAAACTAACTGTGGCTATGAGGATTTATGCACACATCAGAATCTACTGATCACAACCCCAACTGGAGACTGAAACTCTCATCATCTCACCCAACAACCTTGAAATAATCATCTCATTTAAACTAAACAGGCCCCAAAACTCCCAACAGCATAACACATACCTACCCAAAAATCAAATAATGCCTGCTTACAAACCAAGAGAGGAGGACTTTGTTCTAAGGAAAAGTGAAGCAAAGAAAAACGTGCTGCTCAAGAATACCCAAATAGCTTTTCCTCATCTTCTGTCTTGTCTCAACAAATCATTTCTGCTGATTGTCACATCCAGGTCTACAATGACCCAGGTCCCACCACTGAACTAGTATTAGCCTCCTGCTTATGTCCTCTCCATCAGTCACTCCACCATAATGGTTCCCAGCAAAACCTCTTAAGCAAACAAGAACTATGGGCATCTATACATGTGCTCTGAGGGTAGTGGCAGGAGGTGCTTTAGTTAGAGCAGACTCTAATTAAAGAACCACTCTAATTAAAGCACCTGGAACATCACATATATCAGCATCCCCATGCTTGAAATGGCTGCAGGGACACTTTATCTAAAGCTTGTCAAATGAGTTTTGGTTAAAGTGCCCCCACTGCCATTTTGAAGTGCGGGGACATGGATACACAAGACGTGGAGGCTGGCTGAAGTGCAGTAATTACTATGCTATACATAGCCACATCTTCCCTTAGTTTTCACTCTAGATTACATGGGTTAGATTTTCTTAACCTTTCTCCTTATAGCTCAAATTTTGGCAGACTGTCATTTTTATCCTAGCCTCTGTTTATTCTCAGGTTCATTCAATGTTTCTGTTTCTTTTACATATAACTTGATGCATGAACTAGATATTAGGGTACACTTACAAAAACTGTGCTTTAAAAATCACTCAGGGGTCTCTACTTCTATTTTTCCTTACCCTCTGAATCTTTTACAGGGAGAGGTGGGTATTCTGGCCACAGGGGCGTTTAGCAGTACATAATCATGTCAGGGAATTTCAGAGTTGGACAACAATGCATTCTAGTACAGATTTCAAATGATGGCCTCAGCATTTTTGACCATATAAGGGAACAATCCAAATTGCCTTCAAACCCATGATATACTTCATATAGTATTTAGCAGAAACAAATCCAAACTGAAAACCCACCATGCATAAGTTTCCATAAAAGCCTGACCAAAGGGCCCAATTTCTTCACACAATGTTATGGGGAAATAGTTGCATAGACTGTACATATTGATAGCCTTGTTAATGCTACTTGTGTAGCCTATGAAAATGTGCCATTGTATTTTCTCTAGCTTGTATCAATGCACATTCTCCAGCTCAAGGAAAGGGGACAGACCAGGTCCTTTCATGTGGTAAAATCTATTTTAAACATTAACACAGTCAAAATGCTGGTACAATCCTATGTCTCTGAAATATCACAATAACATCCAAAAAATGTAGTTTCAGAGCATAACTTTATACTGTAGCCCTTCAGGATTCTGAGTGAGAGAGAGAAGGTCAAAGAAATTATATATCTTTCTTTTTCATTATTCACAACTTAGGGACAGAAATTATGCATAAACCAATATAAGTGATTGGAAACTGGTTTAACTCTGTATCACTACAGTTCAGTGCATATAAACTGCTTTCAAACTCACCAAAACCAGTTTAAGATATACCTGGATAGATGTAGTATCAAACTTAACTGATTTAGGTTAAATTGGTTTATTAAAATTCTGTCCCAGATCCCCTCCAGATTCAAGTTAACTCACAGCCCCCAGCAACCCAGGATGCTTTGCAGTTGGGTGGATTAGCCATGGCTCAAGCTGTCTCCTTCAGCTGAGCACGGAGGTGTGCTCTAGCACCCCCTGGCACCTTGCATGGCTACTGCAAGCATGTGGCTGCACTGCCAGAATCAAAAGTGAATGTCTGTTCACTTGCTTCTCGATTCAATCTACACAGCTAAAAATAATCTGTGAAGTCTGAATCAACTCAAACTCGGGCTTTTTGGCTCTCTGTACTTAGCCAATAAGGTCCTGATCTTGCTTCTAACAAAATAGAAAAACAATTGTAAAAAGTAAGGGATGCCTGTATAGAAAAGATGCAGGTGTGACCACTTTCACTGAAGAAATGATTTAAGAACTGCTATTTTATTCTCTTCTGTTTTAAACAGGTGCTTATAATTCTATCCTACTTAAGACCTTAGGATAGCTTCTGCTAAACCACAGCTGTTAAGGTTAAACCAATGAAATGAGACAGCTTAAATTTGTGCACTGAGGTAATGATTTTTAAACAAGGAAATAAAAGGATTAAAAACCTGTTTTTCGTTTCCAAGTGTTGTAAGTCAGGTTGGAACACTAAACTAGTCAAAAAAAGAGTATACATCCAACTATGGAGTGTCAATTCTCTTAAGACCTCCTCTTAATAGGTTATAAAACAGCATAATACTGAGTGAATGTGCAGCGAAGACCAGGCACTGCAACTCATGTAAAACATGTCCAAAACCCAAACTACAATGAGAAAGAATTTTTCTTTTTCACACTTCACATACAGTTTCTCAGTGGGAGCTCCCAGGCACAAACAGGGTACCAGAGAGACTAGCCTGGAGGTTTAGTTGACGTGCTTTAATTGAGAGAATTCTATTCAGAGTGTCTTAAAGAAAGTAAATAGTAAAAGTGATGATTTGCAGTCCTCACAACAGAAGTAGAGAAAGGACTCAGGGAAGTGGAAATTGCAGCTAAAACTATGATAGGCCAACCTTGTAAATTTGGCACTTGAACCATAGCAGAGGAAAATATGTCAATCAGAATCAGAATTAAAAGTGCAAGCACAGTAGGGCCAGACCTATAATAGCTCCCAAACTGAGAAGCTTATAAATATTGTTTAATAATATTTGGAAATGGTGGATAAGTCAATCCCATAAGTTAATTATGAGTTATTATTGTGAGTATCCATTAGAATATTACTTATATGATCTTCTGTGAATGTGATCTTTCATGCTGAGAATTTTAACTTAGTAAAATACAGAGAGAACCTGGATTAGACACTTAATAGTAGTCAAAATAAGTAAATAAACACATAGATATTTCTTTTTTGTATCTAGTACTGGAGACCTGATCTGATGTAATTAATAAAATAACTCATTGCCAAAACGCTAGACTGGTATTTCAGGAGTAAAATCCTGCCCCAAGAACCTTAATTGGCAGGCTTAATTGAAATAGCAAGACAAGATGATGAGCCTCACATTTTGCCTCTGAAAAAAGATAAAGGCCAGATTCTACTCCCAATGCAGTTGATAGGAGGTATGTTATTAACTTCAGAAATAATGACATTGATACTCAGCTCTATCTCTTTTTCTCTTCTCACTCTGGCCCTGCAGTCTTAGTCATTTCCCAACATGTAGCAGAGGTTGGGGTTTGGATGCAGTGGCATCAACTGAAATCAAATCCAGTCAAGACAGAGGTGATAGTGATGGGCAGACTGCTGACTTGCAGGGACTGGGATGGGGTTCAGCCTCCCTTTGTCACTCATGTTTCAACCGTGGGGTACTCCTGGATCCCCTGCTGCACCTGGATTTTCAGGAGGCAGTGGTACCTAGGAGTGCATTTCACTCCTCCATCTAGTGCAGGGGTAAGTAATTATTTGGGCTGGAGGGCCACTAAGGGAGGTTTGCTGAGCTGTTGCAGGCTGGGTCAGCATCTCTCCCCCAGCCCACAACAGCTCACCAAAACTCTCTCAGTTAGGGGTGGACAATTATTTTGGTCAGAGCGCCACTTAATGCATTTTGGTGTCCTCATGAGGGCCACACATTGTTCTCTCTCTTGTCCTGATCCCCATCCCACCCAGTACTGCGTATGCCCTGATCCCCATCTCTCTCTCATCTCTTTCACTCTCTCTGCTACCCACCCTGCCCAGAGCTGCAGAATGCCCCAATCCCTATCTTTCTCTCTGTCCTCCTCACTCTCTCCCTCTTCAATCCCCACCCTGCTAGGGGATGCAGCACACCCCAATCCCCAACCTGGCCAAGACTCTGCTGGCCATGTTTGCAGCTTATGTCATCACCCACCTAGTGCACCAGAAGCAACCCCAGGTGGGCACTGGCATCAGCTCCGGATGCGGCTAACAGGTTTCAAGTGGGAATCAGGGCATCTGCCTGGGTCCAAAGCTAATATTGCCACATCAGCATAGAGTGGAACCAGTCCCACCTGCCAAGAACCACGCAGCAGCCAAAGTCAGAGCCACTGGCTCTCCACAGGCCTCATCCCGTGAGTTCATGGCCAGCCAACCATGGACCAGATATAATCAGTAGGCAGGCTGGATCTGGCCCACAGACTATATTCTGCCTGCACCTGATTTAGTGAGAAGGCTGTGATTCTCTCTCTCAGATACTGATCTGGCCACCATCACCCATGCCTCGGTAACCTCAAGTCTGGACTACTATGATGCACTTTCTGTGGGGCTCTTGCAGACCTTCCAGAAAGCTACACCTAGTATAGAACATAGTGGCCAACCTTCTGACAGAGGGTAAGTTGCCAGGAGCACATAATCCCAGTGCTCCAGAGTCTTCACTGGCTCCGAACAGCATTCTGAGTGCAATTCAAAGTCCTGGTTTGCCATAGGGCCCTAAACAGTCTATGCCCCATATTCCTAAGGGACTACTTTCTTTCTTATACCCCACAATTCCTAATGTCAGCCAAAAGCCACCTCCTGCAAGTACATGAAGTCAGCTTAGTGAAAAGGCATGGGAGGTCGTTCTCAGTAATCTTACCTCAGCTCTGGAACGCTCTCCTTTTTGAGGTCCACAAAAGGCCATGCCTGGACACTTTTCAGAAGCACTTCCAGTTTGGGCAGGCAGTTAGCAAACACAGCTACACTGAGGTATTGTTTAGAGGCTCTCTGTTTTATGTTGATAAACATAAGTTTTTCTAAGTTATATGTCTTCTCTAGCTCTCCTGTTTTATAAGTTATTTTGTTCTTTCACTATAAGCTGTCCTGAGTCTATTTAGGATGGGCACCATATAAAACAAATAAGCAAGCAAGCAATAACTCCAGGCCTCTAGGAAAGTAACTATTATTACTTTGGGAAATGTTAAGCAGTTTTTCCTCCCAAACATCAGCCTGACCACACAAACACATGACATTGATGCAAACAAAACAAAGTTTTCAAAGTAGAAAACATACTAACAATTTTTTCTTAAATCAAGGCAAACAGAATGAAAGTTATCCATACAGCGTATAACAAAATTTGCTCTGAAACGAGAACACTGTAAAAAGTATTCAGGAACAATGAATTCAGGAAGCCAAAGGACAAAAAAAGCTATGAGTACAATATGTGAATTTTTCTGAGTGCAGGAAGCTAGAAATATCTTTACAGTCTGAGAAAATATCAGCATTTTCTTACTCTTCGATTCTCTATTAGTGAATATCCGACCATTCAAAACTACTATTCTATAGACTATAGATTATAGTCTATCCAGATGCGAAATGCCATGGTGAAAATTCAGCAGGTCTTCCAGGCTCTCCAAACAGAAAAGTTGTATTTCCTATAGACTACTATCCCTATACCTATTGTCACTGGATGTGATTTATAACTTGATGTGGAAGACCAAGGTTGCTTATCCCCAGGGTCAAGGACTATGTGTTTAGGTGATTAACTTGCACTGAAATCAAGTTAGGCACCTAAATTATTTTAAAAATCTGGTCCCAAATCTGTCTCTCACATGTACCATTTCATTTCCATGACTTACAGGAGAATTACTTCTGATTTAAAATTGTGTAGTCTCATCATGCAACCTAGCTCATTTGTCATACTTTTCTCATAATAATGACATTGGAGAAGCTTGGAGAAAACTTTGTAACTCTGGCACATAAACAAGACTGAGGTTCACTGGGTGCGTCTACATGTGCAATTAATGCTCATGAATGAACTCTGGAGCTTATTTCTCCAGAGTTTTTTTGCTCCTGGGTGCCATTTGAACACATACCCAGAAGGAAAAACTCCAAAACATATTGCTGTTGCATTTATTCATGTGCAGCATGGAGCCCTGTCAGAGCCACCCAGGCTGCTAGAAGACTTGAGTGCTGAACCTGTCAGTCCATGGCTGCTTCAAGAAGACTCCATGTGCTGTGAAACAGCTGGCTGGGACAGAGGTGCTTCAGCACAGGGCTAGCCAGCAGGCAGCCTCCACAATGAAGCACCCAGTGCTACCACCAGCTGCTCCTCAGCATGTGGAGATGGGGGAAGCAGACAGCCCAGGGCTGCTCCTCCCATCTCCACATGTGGCTGGGGTACAGTATGCCTCAGTACAAGGGTTGCCTACCAGCTAGCCCCACACTGAGGCACTCTGTGCCCCAATCACCTGGGCAGCATCTATACATGTGCTGCTGTGCATGAAAAAACTCCACAGTAGGGTAGCATTTGTATTTTACAAGACTATTCTGCTGTAGAGTTTATTAGTTTTATGCACCCTAATACGGGTGCGTGTGTGGATACTGAGATGTTTACTGCACAGTTAATTAGTCAACTGCGCAATCAACGCCTCGTGTAGATGTGCCCAGTAGATGGCAATTTATTTTCATAGTATCATAGTATCTAGGGTCAGAAGGGGCCTAGAGCAGGCCATCTAGTCCCCCTCCATCCCCCCGCCAATGGCAGGAACGAGTGCCAGGGTCACAGGACCCCAGCCAAGTACCTATCTTATCTACTCTTAAAGATGCCCAAGGTAGGAGTAAGAACAACTTCCCTAGGAAGCCGGTTCCACAGCCTAGCCACCCTAACTGTGAAGTAGTGTTTCCTAATGTCCAGCCTAAATCTGCTCTCCAGTAACTTGTGACCATTGGTCCTAGTTACCCCTGGTGGTGCCTGGGAAAAAAGAGCCTGCCCTATTTCCTGCTGATCTCCCCCCAACAGTTTATAGGCAGCCACCAGGTGCCCCCTCAGCCTCCGTTTACTGAGGCTGAACAGGTTCAGGTCCCTCAGACGCTCCTCATAAGGCCTGTCCTGCTGCCTGCATATCAGTCTAGTGGCCCT
>JAGPOW010000261.1:86256538-86280393 GCA_030014935.1 Caiman crocodilus | reverse complement strand
GAGTCTGGGTCAGAGTCAGAGCCACAGCCACAGCAGCTGCCGCCTCCCCACAACCTCCCCTGCTGCCTCTACCCTCCATACCATCTCTGAACCCTGCAGCCTCTGCCTCGCTGCTGTTTAATGTCCATCGCATCCCTGCTCCATTCTGTCCCAGAAAGCATCTTCAGCCCAGCCCAGCCACCCAGAAGCAGGAGCAGTGGCAGTGGCAGTAGCTCCTGTGTCCTGGGCCTGTGACAAATAGTAAACAGTGGAGGCAAGGGAGGCAGAGGCTGCAGGGGAGAGGCAGGAAGGACAAGCCTCTCTTCCCCTGACTGCTTCCCCCCACATAACTGCTTTTCCTGCTACAGCAGTGAGGGAGATGAATTTAAGATGACCTTCCAATAATTAGATGAAAATTTTTAACATTTACAAATTTACCTTATATAGAATCTAATTACTGGGGCATCACCTTAAATGTATGTAAATATGGTGGATATCCCTACAGTCATGTGGAAATCAGTACAGATGCAAGGACCCATTTCAAGGATCTAGCCTTAAATGAGTAAGTAACTGATGCAGGATTAATGCTCAGAAGCTTTTCCCTAATCAATCTACTGTACCACAGTATACATGGGTGCAAGAAAAAAACCACATGCACTCTTTTATCTTCCAGTATTGCCAAAACAGAAATAGGTTAATTCATTACTCTTCCTTATTATGCAAATTGAAGACTTGCATGATCAGAAGAGAAACAGCTATCATATCAATACAATTATAATTGTCATACTAACTTTGTTACCAATTTAATTTGTACTAAAATATAAATAGCATAGATTATAGGGACAGATTTTATTTGGGATTCTGAAAACAAGAAGCCCAATTTTTCAGTTCTTCTGCACAGGGATATTTTCTGGTAAAATCAACAGGACTACCCACATAAGTAGCTTCAAATCAATGTAAATAAGAATTAAAGAATCAGACCTTAAATATACAGCAGATAATTGGAATTTGGAGGAACAATTATTAGGGAAAGATTATATGCAGAGGAATTAAATGTCCATAACAAACACTTTACAACTGCATGTCATGTCAGACTCAATGTTTAAAGTTTTACTGAACTACAACACATCAGTGTTGAGACATTATGTTCTAATTTAATAATACCACAATATCAAAAAAAAGAAAAAGTGCCATTTAAATTTTAGATTATTAAAACAAAATCAAATCAAGCGAAAACATGTTATACATGCAGAAAACATATAATAACTTTTTAATCCAGTCAAATAGAATGTTTATAATGTATGACTATATTTGTTCAGGAATTAAAGATTACATATGCAATCAAATCAGGGAAAAAATCATAAGAATTGATGAAGCACTGAATTTCAGGGACTGAGCACTGAGTACACAGATTTTTTTTAAATCTTAAGGATATTAAAAGATTCTTGAGCTAGAATTTGTGTGTCATCTCTATTTCTATATTTTGAATACTTCAGAATATCATTATATAGAAGATGGTGTTATTGCAAAGGACAAAATGACTCTAATGTGCAACTTCACTAACTTCAACAAAAGTACAAGAGGAATAGGTATATGCCCAAAAGACTGTTTTTTGTTAAACAATCTCTTGGTAAATCACGATATTGTTCAATTTTCAACCTTTAAAAATCCTAAACCAATCCTCAAACGTTAATATCTGTTGTTAGCACAATAACACTATAGACAGGTTGCACAAAATAAGAACAGAATTCTGATCATTCTAATGTTAGGAATATCTAGAATTTTAACTTTTCAGTTGCACGGTGGAAGACAAAAAGCAGAATAAAACTTCTGGTAGTTTATGTATTTAATACAATCAGATCTATTACTGTTTCAGTACATTTCCTTAACTGTGATCATTTAAACTGCTGGAGTAGTCATCTGGTTAGTGCAACATTAATATAATCTACTCAGAGCTACAGACAGAAACTATTGTCTATCACATTATACAAATAATACAAATAATCCACTCTGCTTCCCTCTGGACAATGAAGCGTTTTCAGCAGAGCCACAGCTGTGGCTAACAAGGAACTCGGACCCTCTGCCTTTGTTTACCCAACTGACATTTCATGCTAACAGCTGACTGACCCTATGTCTGAAATGATCCACTTTATTTTGAGGCCGAGGGTTATTACTTCTATTCTTCCACATGACTAATACTTATTTATACTTATTAGGTTTGAAAAGGGTCACATCAAAAAAACAGACCAAGAATAATCTTTGCTTTTATAACCTCTGTGACCCTCGCTAAATAAAAAAAAATTGCTCACATTATTTCTGATCATTTTGCTCTGTAAAGATCCTATGGCACACACCAAGTTATTTTATACCAATGAATGCAACTACAACATACTTTGGGTGAAAAATGCTGATCCATATGTGTATATCATATTCAAATGCATGGGCCTGAAAAATTAAATTGAGGTCTACAATAAAAGAGAAGCAAAGAGTTGCAAAGTATAATATAACCATATAAAATATATAATCTGTGATTTTAAATAAAAATGAACCTGGTTTGGGGATGTCAACACCCATCCTCCAACGTTACCTGTTCCAGTGATATTTTAACTTAAGTCATTGCTAAGAAATAATGAGAAAGATAAAGCAAGATACTTATCAAGAAATTCAAGTGTTATTTTAGAACAGTGGTTCCCAAGCTGTGGTATGCATACCACCAGTGGTACGCAGACAATCTGTGAATGGTATACGTATAGGCAACGGAAGGCCGCGGCAAGAGGCATGCACAGACACAGACATCCAGCCGCAGCCAACTGCAAGCAGCCTAGAACACAGCATGGCTGCATGCGGACCAGCAGGTGTGTGGGGGAAAGGGGTGTGAGGGAAGAGCAAATCATAGCTTCAGTCAGGGTTGGGGTAGGGTAGAGGCAAGGACTGGGGTGAATAGGGCCCAAGGGCAGGTCATGGGATGGTTGGAGCTCCGGCAGCTTATCCAGGGCATGGGCAGGGGGGACCCCAACACCGTGTGCACCCTGAAAGAGGCATGGGTCACATGGCTGCTGGATTTGTGCACAGGGCAGAGGCAGGCTGCCCACTGCGTGCAGGGCTCTACGCCCTGCTGCCATTGCCTTGGGAGCCACACATGACACCATGTGCCTCCCGCTGCCAGGCAGGCAGGGGACGTGGCACAGCCAGCGTGTGGCAGGCACATGGCATTGCACATAGCTCCCGAGGCAACAGAGGCGGGGTGCAGAGCCCAGCATGCAGCAGACAGCCCACCTCTGCCCCACACACAAATCTGGGGGGCACATATTCCCATGCCTCCCTCAAGGTACGCACAGTGGCAGGAACCCCCTCCCCTCCCTGGAAAGGCCCAGGGCACCCTGAGAAAGGCATGGGCAGCAGAAGGGGCCATACCCTTCTGTGCTGGCTCTGCTGTGGGGCTTGGGTGGGCCGGCCAGAGGGGAGAAAACCCCTCCACACAAATCCAGGAAGCATATGTTCCCCATGCTCCCCCAGGGTGCTCACACCAGCAGGAGCCCCATACACCCCTGGAAAGGCCGAGGCCACCCCAGGAAGGGCCTGGGAAGCAGGAGTCCTTCTGTGCCAGCCCTGCTAGGGGGAATGGAGCAGGCAGGCTGGCCCACAGGAAGAAAGCTCCAGGGAAGCAGTAGGCTGCCCACTGTGTGTTGAGCTCTGCACCCCGCTGCTGTTGTCTTGGGAGCCGTGCATGACACCATGAGCCTCCCATACATTGGCTGCACTGCATCTCCTGCCTGCCTGGCAGTGGGAGGTACATGGTGTCATGTGTGGCTCCTGGGGCAATGGCTGAGGGGCACAGAGCCCAGAATGCAGTAGGCAATCTACCTCCACCTCACACAGAAATCTGGGAGGGGGGCATATGCCCCCCATGCCTCTCCCATGGTGTGTGCTGTGGCAGAAGCCCCACCCCGCCTCGGGCCCTATTCACCCCAACCCTTGCCCCGCCTCTGTTTTAGCACAGTCTGTTACCTATGTGTATGAAAAATTTGCTGGTGGTATTAAGGCTGTATCATTTTAAATTAGTGGTATACACACTGTCAGGGTTTGGGAAGTGCTGTTTTAGAACACACTGGGTGCATCTCCAGGTGCAAGTAATACAACAAAATAAACTCTGGTGCCATTTGAGATGGTCAGTTTCTCCTGGGCGCAGCATCCTCCCATGTGCGTAGTATCTTAGCAGTTTGAGCTGAAGCAAAGGAGCCTTGGGCTGGGAACAGGCTTGGGTGGTGGGGAGCGGGTCAGCCCTGGGCTCCAGGTGGTGATGAAAGGCAGTAGAAAGGCTGGCCCAGGCACAAGAGTGCCCAAAGTGCAGAGCTGTGTGGCTGACCCCCCAGAACCTACTGCCAGCCTGGACTGCTCTGCACAGGCACAAACTGCTGTGGTCCCAGCCACCATTCACACATGGTTTCTGTGTGGTAAATTACTCTGCCTTAAGATAGTAATGTTCCCACAAGTACTATTTTACAGCAAAGTTAATTAATTTACTGTGCCCTGATGCCTGTGCATGTGCAGACAGTGATGTTTTATGTCATTTTCAATATATGTTAATGGATTCACAGTGAAACTATCCGAATGTAAAAGCAATAATTACATGTTAATGAATACTTAAGTTCTGCTTAGGAGCTTTGTGTATACATTGCTCATAGGACATGAAAAGTGGAGGGGCACCCAACTTACTTTTTCAGTAGTGAATCAGTATCATTATGAAGTATGATTGCTATTCCCAGTATATTTCTGCATGTATAATAATCATTTATTTAACTACTTGATCTGATTTACCGTAATCCAATATCAAGAGAAAGTAAGGCAAGTTTGAATTTCCAAAATATGGGCCCCAGTTCTGCCACTAAATAATTTTAAGACTCCTATGGACTTCCATGGGAGAAAAGGGAAGACCGGATAAAGCCTAATCCTGTATGAATGACTTTGGTGAGGAAAGGCTCAAGTTCTTAATAAATCGTTCAGCTGCTTCTCTCAGGATTGGTAATTGCACACCCTTTTCTAGGTACTGCAGTCTGCAAAATGAACCTGAAACAACCTGTGTATTCACAGTTTTCTTATTATAAGCAGGGTTGAACTTAAAAAACAGAACCTTTTAAAATTTAATTTTAAATTAAAATAAATTTGCTGTAATTTATTCATTTATCAACTTGGGTACTCTTTGCTTGTATTCTACTGCCTTACTACTTTGTGGCTCCACTGTGACATTATTTCACAGTGATTATGATAGTGTTGCCTCAAAAAATAACATGATACCATTCTTTCTGCATATATAGCTTTAAAAAACAAAACAAAAGGCTTACTACAATATGTGTAAATGAGTCAATTTTGAAATGTCAACTCAATATGTGACGTAGAGCAATGTACTGATATACAAGTTTTAAACTAGTTGATTATTTCTCTATTTTAGATTTCAAATACCTTCATTACATAAAATTAAAAAAAAAAAACACTTTCATTTTGTAGTTTGCACTTCCTGAGGTGCGTATGTAGAAGATAATACATTGTAGAAAACATGAAATGCATGGATCCTATTTGCATTTGGCTCTACAGGCAAACCCTGCTTACTGCTCTTTCACTTAGTGCTATTTCACTATAACACTCATTTTAAATTGATACCCAATTCCACTTAACGGTCAGCGAGTTTCATTATAATGCTCGTGGTCACTATCTTGGGTCATAAAAAACACTTGTGATAGCCATCTTGGGTCATCAAATGATTTCGGTTTCACTTAATGCTCGCTTTGCTTAACGCTCAGTTTTTCAGGAACCAGTTAAAGGCACTAAGAGGGGGTTGCCTGTACCGTGATATATTTTTTAATTGTTGGTTTATAGTATTCAAAACACACACTAGATACCATACAATACAAAGATATGAAGCTCTTAGACTGAATTCAAAGTGATGAGCAAGGAATACAGACAAAGGTTATAGCAGGGAAATTGTGTAGATTAGGTGCTCATTCTTCAAAGATCAGCATCTACTTTAACAGCATGTACAGGGTGTTTATAAAGTGCTTGACAACTAATAATTTTGGATATACACATGATAAAAGCACACTTGTAAAGGGCCACTGAAAGCATAATTCATTACGTTTTTTAGTATAGTGTAAGCTATGCATAGAGTAAGGATCACAAATGCAATTCATGAAATCACTCAGCAGCAACTGGAAAATGTTTATTACAAGTTGGAAAAATCAGATTGAAAGATGTATCACGAAAGATGGCAGTTATGCTGAAGTCTAGAAATGTGAGCTGTATTGTTAAAACTAAATGAATTGTGGTTACAATCACCATTTACAGTTTGCTTCTCTCGTGTGTACATCCGAAGTTATTAAAGTTTAAAATTGCACAAGGACTTTATAAACACCCTATAATTTAACTTTAGATCAGTGGCTCCCAACTTTTTGCTGCAACCCCATAATCCGGGTCACAACCCCCGCCCCTGCCACCAACTCACTCATGCCTGGCAGCACCGGCACAGCACAGGCCAGGCTGGGACTGTGAGGGGTAGCAGCTGTGAGAGCTGCAGAGATCATGCACTGAGAAAGCCCTGCAGGTGGGAGGGCCAGAGAGAGGGGCAGACCCCCCACAATTCTGATTTGGGTTACGCCCCAATGTTGGGAGCCACTGCTTTAGATGCTATGGTTAGGTGTATATTCTTGGACTAAACTGGCATAGGGTCACAGGAGCTATAGCAATTTATACCAGATAAGAGTGTAATGTCACAGGGTATTTAGTGAAGCTCATGGTCAGCTATTTGCAAGATCCATTACCTTCCTCACAAAGCATACTAGGAAAAAAAAGTTTAAATTATTTGCTCTTATTATATAACTCAAAATATGGAGTTTGGTTTGTTGATTTGTTGTCAACTTAAAAACCATCAATTTTTTAATTTCTATTAATCCTTACCGTGACAGTAAATCTGACTGAAAATAGTACCATGATCTGAAGCTTTTTTCTTTTTAAACATACTGCATATAAGATTAATTCCCAGAAAGGTTCATTCAAAACTGTACCAACTGTCAAAATCCAGCTGCCAGGAGGGAAAGCTGTGAGTAGATAGTGAATGCCAGACTCACTTTTTAGACTACACACTGGAGAATTCAACAAATGAATATGCTCAAAAAATTAACTGTTTCTTCTGGGATTCCCCTCATCATTTGTCCCCTTATGGGTGACAGTTTACTCATTCTTTAAACTACCTCCAATTACAGCAGATGTCAAGTCCCTAAAAAAAAAGGGAAAACTGCATTGTAAACAATAACAATAAACCAGCCAACCAGTCGAATGCCTATGTGATGTTGTAGCTCAAATTTTTAAAAGAATAAAAAAAATGTTTGTTTGTTTTTTATGGAGAAGTGTTTTTATAGAGACAAATGAAGAAGGTAATTGTGCAAATTAAAGAACAGTAAGCAGCTGCTGGGGCTTGACTACTACATATGGTAAAAACTTGAATATGGCTGACACAAAAACATGGCTCTTACCTAAAGAAAGAAGCTAGAAATTATTTTGAATCAATCGCTTTTACATAGAACTTCCCATACTGGATCAGAACTGAAGCCTATCCTGTTGAGTATCTTATCTGACGGTGGCCAGCACCAAGTATGTCAGAGGGAAGTGTAAGGAACAACACGGCAGGCAGATGTAGGATAATCTGTTCCTCTACATTAAGGGGTGGAAATGCAACACAGTTCTTAGGATCATAGGAAAGAAAAGCTAGAAGGGACCTCGTAAAGCTATCTAGTCCAGCCATCTGTTCAAGACAGAATCATCCCTGACTAAACCATCCAGTCAAATGTCTGTCTAACCTGCTCCTGAAAGTTTCCAGAAATGGAGATTCTACAAACTAAGTAGTCTGTTCCAATGCTTAACCACCCTCATAGTAAGAGGGTGCATTTAGGGCAAAGAAATAAACCCTGCACCAAAGTTTATTTCTCCCAGGTATAGTGTTTACACATGCATGTTGAGCTAGGGTGGAGCAGTTTCTGTCTAGCAGAGAGCCTGGGTGGTCAGCTACAGCTTCAGGTGTTGGGCAGAGGAAAGGATGGATGGGACATGAGGGTGCTACAATGTAGGCGCTGCCTGTTGGCTAGCCCCACACTGTAGCACACTTGTACCCCAGCTAGCCACAGTCACAGTCCACACATTAATTGCACTAGCATAAAATAGTCTGCTGTATTATAGTACTTGTCCCAAACAATACTATACTATGATGGAGTTAATTTACTGCCCTAATATGGGCCTATGTATAGATGGTGATGCTTTACTACAAAGCTAATTAGTCAACTTCAATAAAGCACAGATATAGATGCACCCAGAGAGTTGCAACACAGTAATCTCCCCTGGATTTTATTTGGGGCATCTACATGTGTGCTTCAATGTAGTTGACTAATTAGCTCCACAGTAAAGCGTCAACGTCTACACGTGTGGCACTATTAGGCCACAGTAAACTAATTAACTCCACCACTGGATAGTACCCCACAACATAACTACTATCCTATGGCAGAATTATTTACTCCACCATAGTGCACACATAGATGGTGACTGAAGCTGGCTGGGGCACAAGGGTGCTACAGTGAGAGGACTGCCTGATGGCTAGCCCCTCATTGTAGCACTCTCATGCCTCAGCCAGTCCCTCTGCAGCATGCTGAGCAGAGGTAAAGCAGCTCCGGGCTGGCAGGCTGAACCCCTGGACTTCCTGCCAGCTGTGGCTGTGCCACCACCACTCAATGGGCTGTGGTTCCAGATGCACATGTAAACACTGCACTTGGGAGCAATAAATTCCGGTGCAAACTGCACCAGTTTGTTGCTGCATGCTAGCAGCATGTATAGGTGCACCCACTCTTTCCTATATGTACTTCATAGTAAATTTACTTCATAGTAGGTGCATCTACACGTACATTTGATCTGGCTCCCCTAGGTGCTAGCCCAGAGGCTGACAGGGAGCACCAGGCCAGGAGACAACTGTCTCCTGGCCAGGGTGGGGCATTACGCCTGCCCACAGGGGTTGCCTGCTACCCTGGTTCCCCAATCAGGAGCAGGGGACTTGGCAGCTCCTGGGTTTGGCTCCCCAATCAGGGGCAGGGGAACCTACCTCCCACCAGATACACTACTGGGCTTAGGGTTCCTATGCCCAGACAACTCAGGGCTCTGTCTTACAAGGCAAAGACTCCTGAGGGCAGAGGGTCATATTAGTACTGGGTCTGATGCCCTGCTTCCCCATCCCCCCACCCCAGTTATGCTGCTGCTACATAGTAACTGGTGGCTGTATCCACACTTTTAGTCTTCTTAAGCCCAATAGTTACAGATATTCTTAAATCCTAAAACTTGAGGTTTCTTCCCAAATTTGTGAATGTGAACTACTATAATTCTACGTATCCTTATTATTAAATGTCCTTTTTTAATATTGTTAGGTTTGGGATCTCAAAGTCATCCTATGGCAATGGGTTTCATAGCTTAGTAACTTTTATATGCAAAAGTCTTTTCTTTTATCAATTCTAAATTTGTCACCCATCAGTTTTATCGAATTTTCCCTTATACATTTTTAATACCACAAGGTACACACAGATTTCTATTTTTCCCCTCCTATGTACACTAATTTGCAATAACTAACCTCAGGCTTGATTTCTCATCACCTAACCATTTTTACTTACCCAGTCACCTAGCATGGTTAAGTCCCTCTGAAGTTCCCACAGTCATCTCTGAACTGGACCAATCCAAACAGCAAAATTTGCCAATGACACAAAAAGTTCTCTCATGTTTATATGCCGAACAATATCCACTTTTCTTTCAAGATTACTCCTTTCATAAATGTTTTAGATTCTCTTCTGGTGCAATCTGATGAAGTCCATTGACGTCAATGAGAATTCTGAGCAAAGACTGTATTTGCTAAACCAGAAAACATCAGAAGCAAAGTCAAATGGTACAATATCTGTGGATGCCCAATAAACTCAGTTTATTTTATTTATAGATCTTTCTGAATCTTGTCTCTCTGCTGTGACAAAAGATCATATTGTATATACAAGTCCAGTTAAAGGATCTAGTGGATAAGTACAGCCAGAAATACGCTCAGTTATGCCCTATTTTTCTACAAAATACAATGTGAGAATGGAGCAGACAATATAGAAAAAAATGTATATTTACTAGTATCATGCTGCAACTATGCCTTCTGCTGTTTTGCTGTTCCTGTTTTCAGAGCCAGTTAGAATTGCAGTATGAATGAATGGCTTAGGTTTGCTATGATATAACAGACAGTCCTGACACTAACATTCTCTGTCCAATGAGGAAAAAAGTGTTTTTTTGAAAGTGAAAGCAAAGAAGTTTTTTCCTGGAATCCATAGCATCTGCCTCCAATATAGAGATCTCCATGCCTTAGAAAGAGAGAGGGAGAGGGAGAGAGAGAGGGGAAAGGAGAGGCAAGCAGAGAGAAAGAGACAGTATTTGAGATCCTAGCTATCTAAACATAACAGTACAGTACAGTCCAAAGTTGCACTCATATGCACCCAGCCTCCTTAAATCAGGCTTTTGTAGAGAAAGAGGATCAAATGTGCATTCATCCCTTATCTGCCCTTTCAAGCTTTGCCATAACACTGCTTCAGAGGAGATCTTCCTGCCGCTGACACAAAGTCAAATACTCAGGGGATTATAACCATGGGTCTAAATTTGTTTTTTGAGGCTCTGACAAGCAGTCCCATGTGAAGGCCCAGCACTGATCTGGGCTGTGCAATGGCACCTTTTTGGAATGGCTACCTTCTAAAGGAAAGCGATCACCACCCCAGCATTAATAATAATCATCATCATCTATGATCTTACTATTACTAGTATCACTGTCATTAGGGTTATCATAACCAACACAATTATTATATTATCATTTCATTGTCATTATTATTACTATTATGACTATTACCATTATTGTTACTATTACTATTATCATTGCCTTTTTTTCTATTATTTTTGCTATTCCTATTATTGTCATCGTTGTGACTGAAGATGTCAACCCTCAACACTCCTTGGGCAGTGCAGAGGCTTGGGAAAGGTGCAAGTTTCCTGGCAGTAGACATCCCAGGAGAGAAGCCCTTGTATGGAAGAGTAAATCTGGGGAGGGGAATAGAGGATCCAAACCCATGCACTCATCCCTGCCCTCTCCCTCCAAAAAGTTTCCCTCCAACTCCCAGGGTCCTTGGAGAGCACCAGAGATTTGCACAGCTTCCTCCCAAAATGCATCCCTCCCCACTGCCCAATTCCAGAGTGGGAGGAGGGTGTCTGTGTGCATGTATGTATGCTGTGTGTGTATATGTGTGCATGCATGTATGCGTATGTCCATATATGTATGTGCATACATGTGTATGCTGTGTGTCTATGTGCATGCATGCTTGTATATGCATGTGTGTATGTTATGTATGCTGTGTGTATGCGTGCCCGCATGTGTGTATGCTGTATGTATGTGTGTGCCTGCAAGCATGTGTGCCTGCATGTGTGCATATGCTGCGTGTCTCCATGCGTGCTCCTGCATGTGTATGTTGTGTGTGTGTTTGTCCCGCCAGCCGGCCCCGGCTCCCAACCCTCAAGCGAGGTGCTTGCCTTGAGATAGTCATTCTCGGAGCGCAGCTCCTCGATCTCCCGCAGCATGTCATCCTCCTCTGCCAGGCGTGGCGGCGGCGGCGGCGGCGGGGGGAGCGCAGCGGGCGGCGCGGGGGTTCTGCCGGGCGCCGCTCGACCCGCGCCCGCCTCGGCGCCCCCCGGGCTGTAAGGCGCGGTGGCGGGCGGCGCGGCGGCCCCTCGGCCGGCGGCGGGTGGCTGCTCGCGGTCGCTGGAGCCCGTGGCTGACTCGGCGTCGCTGCTGGCAGCCGGGGCCAGGCGCGGCTCATCCGACAGAGGCTCGGACGGGCAGTCGGACAGGTCGGAGCTGCTGTCCGTATGGGTCAGACGCGCCGGCCCAGGCCCCGCCGCCTGCCGCCAGCCACCGCCGCCGGCGGGAAAAGGCGCGGACGTGGGCGCTGCCGGCAGCACCAGGCTCCCCGGGGCGCCGCATCGCTTCGCCTTCCTGCCCTTGGCCGCCGGGCCCAGCTCTGCCCCGACCTGCCGGGACCCGGCCTTGCCCGGGCCGCCCTTCTTGCAGCAGAGCGCCGCCTTGGCGCTGCCAGCCCGGCCAGGCGCGGCCCCGGCCCCGGCCCCGGAGCCCGCAGCCGAGGGGCCGCCGCGCCGGGAGAGGCGGGCGTGCGCGGGCGGCGGCGGCGGGGGCTGGGGCCGGCCGGACAGGCTGGGCGACTTGGGGGGCGCGGGCGGCGGCTTGGCGGAGCCCGCGCGGCCGTGCAGGTCCTTGAGGAAGGGTCTGGCCGGGGAGGGCGCGCGGTTCAGGCGCTTCTTCTCGGCGTGCGGCAGCGGCGTCTGGAGGCTGTCGCCAGGGCCGGTGCCGTTCAACGCCTCCATGGTGCGGGCGGCCACGGGAGGCTGCGGGGCGCCCGGCTTCGCGCAACAGCCACCCGCCGCCCGCGCCTGCTCATCCCTTCTGCTTCGCCCCGGCCGCAGCCCGCCCCACACTTGTCTCCGCCGATCCCGCTGCCTGCCCCCCCACCCGCCACCTCCTCCTCCCCCTCCCCCCTCAATGCTGTTCTTCAGTGCCAGCCCCTCCCCGCCCGGGACTCGGCGCGGCAAGTGTGGCAGCGCGGGCAGCGCCTCCCTCCGCCTGGCAGCGCCGCTCCCGGAGCCGCCGGCATCCTTCAGTGCCCCGGCCTTTCCCCAGCCCCCGCCCCGCCGCTGCCTCTGTCTCTCCAGCCCTGTGCGCATGATCCTCCCCTCCTGTCAGCCGGCCAAGCCACTTTATCCCAGCCTGCCTGATGGGGAAGTGGGGCTACAAGGGGGCTCCGGAGGGCACGAAGGCCAGCACCTCTGCCTGAGGCAGCATCAGCCCCCTCTAAACCATCCCGCATTGAAACACCGTGTAGTACCCTCAACAAGCCTCATCTAAACTACACATCAGACTTGCCCTGAGCCCTGACCCAAGACAGACACAGTCTCTTCACCTGCTACAGGGAAAGCAGGCAGCTTTGGACAGAGGTCCAAACCCACCTCCAGCCTCCACTTGTAGGACTGCAGGGAAGTGGCAAGGGACTCGAGCCTTGTCATAGCAGCGCCTTTCCCAAGGCCCTTGCAGCAAGCAAAATGCCTTTGCATGCTGCACTCTGGCATGTGCCAGGGGTTGCCTGACCCTCAGCTATAGCACATGATGATATACCCGGTTCAGTATGGTGGAGCCTATGCTCCTGTTTGCTGTTGTTGTCACATAATTGGATTATAGGGATACCTGTCCCACTTGCATCCCATAACAACACCCCTGCCCCATCACGGGAATTTAAATGTCTCAGCCTTTGGGTGTGTGGGAGCAGATGCTATTTTTAAAGCCAGTTACTTTAACAGAATAACTCCCCTTCGGCCACCTTGCTTTTTCACCACAACTTGGCAAGCAGCACCAGAGCAGTCTGGTCCCTGCGTTATCCTTGCTGAAGGTGCCAGTTCCCCTAGAGGCAGGTCAGAGGATCCAGAGGAGCAGTTACCTGCCTTTGCCCTGAAATCAAAGAAAGGCAGGGACCACAGACTCCAGTGCCCCTTGGGGACAGTTGTAGAAAATCCAGGTAGTTCAATTGGGAAAGAATCGTCCTAGCCCTGGAAAGGAAGAAGGGGTCAACAATGGGGCGAGTGGCATGACTCAGAACAGTGGCTTTGAGACTTGAGCACCCCTCATTGGACTCAAGCTCCCACCCCTATAAGTTGTGAAACAAGTAGCACCCAATTTCAAAATGTACCGTGCTTACCTCCTTGCAGAAGGACTGGGCAGTAGGGGTCCAGAGCATTCAAGTAGGGACAAGCCTGAGCCCATTTTTATCTTAGCTCATCTTCTTCACACCTCACCATACTCCTCACAGCAGCTGGCAGCACCCTAGGTCATGCCCAGGTGAGAATCTCTGGTCTAGAGGGCCAGCAATGAAAGTCTGGAGATTTCTGGCTCTTCCACAGGCTCACTGCACCATGTAGGCAAGTCATGGCAGGTCGATATCCTCTATCAAGAGATAATAAATCCATTCTTAGTTCACAAAGATATCCTGAGATTCATGTATTCAGCTCTGAATAGAAGCTAGGGATTTTCAAATGGCACACAAGGAAGTTTTCACCCAGCTGTCAAGTCAGTGGAGAAAGGTACCCAAGTCACTGGAAACTGGTGGCCAACACTCAAATCTGCCTACAAAAATCCCATTCTCTGTTATTAGAAGAGCAAGGTACAACCAGGAATGGTGGGAGGTACCCCAGGACTACTAAACAAAAGGCAGCCAGATTCCCACTATTTCCTCACAAACAGCACCAGTGTGAGCTAAGCAAAATGTAACATCTGACTCTGGCTTACGGGTTCAAGGGTCACTAGGACTTGAATTAATACCCATACCAGATGCTGCAGTACAGTAGCAGAGCGCTGATACTTAGTGGATCAAACCATTAAAGAAATAAAGATTATTCATATTTTTACAGCCCCCCTCTCCACCTCCCAGCTCTTTTATTTATTTGTGGGCTAACTTCTGGGAAAAGTGTCCTTTTCCAGTAAGATGTTTTAATAGGCATGTTTTAATATATGCAAGTCATTGTCAAGTAATTGTCAACTGCCTTCCTCTACACAGGCATTGTTCCCTTAGTAGGTAATATATACTTAGAAATTGTTGAGTAGAATTGTAATTATGAAAAAACATAGAAGAGAATTGTAATTATGAAAAACATAGAAGAGAATTGTATTATATGCAACAAAACTAGTCTCTGCAGTGATTTGCAGGCATCCATCACTGCAGCAAATCCCCAGAATGGTAATATGCATGTGTTTTGCATGAGGAATGGAGACTAGCAGCTTAAATTATCACCAGTCCACAGGAAGTTAGTTGAACTTTTTCTTCAGGACAGCTTTTGCTGTTTCTCTCCTGCCTAAATCTAGAGGGGGAAATGAGGTCTCACCTCAGAGAAAGCCTGATTTAGAGGCCTGAGGAAATAAGGTCAAGTCCAAGGGTGTGCTTATAGCTTTTGCTGTTAGGGTCAGATGACACCCTTTGAAATGAACAGGAGCCTTTCCATTGATTTCAAGGAGACAGTATACCAGCTTTGCAATAGGAAGTAGAAAACTATATTTTACCTCAGAAATTGAGCCCATTTTTTTGCCTGCAGTTTCTTCAGATGGAGACACAGTAGGCAACTTCTGCTTTCTCCCATATGCGCTTCTTCTAGCTTATATGTCAAGGCATCTTTGAGCAACGTGGGAAAGCTTGCACTTGCTACTGCCTGTCTCTTTGTGTCCTGTACAAAAAGAGAAAACTGTTCTCCAGAGAGGTCAAGCCAGCTCATTATTGAATCATTAAAATTAATGCAGACTATTCTGGGGGGGGAAATTAGATTTAAACTATGTCTTTTATTTGAGGACACAGGATCCTGAATCAATGTTTATTAACCACACAGAATAGCCTTCATGTCAGCAGGAGCAATACAATGTGACTTCTTAACTTATATTACCAAAAGATTTTATAACAATATTTTACTATCATGGATTTTGGAGCATGTCATTATATATTTGTCAGTCTCTTCTAGCAGGCACTCATACTGTAGCTACTTTGTTAATGCAAGTATTGAGTAGTGGACAGCTTCAGTCACACACACATCCTTGCTTTTTCAAAGATTTTAGGTGAAATAGCATCTATGGCACTAATTCATACCAAGTAATATCAATTATGATGGAAATTGCTGCAAATCATAACTCTGCTCATAACTCCTCTCTCAGAGGGTTTAATTTGCCGCATATATTTTGGTGTACCACGCAAATACTTTTGTTACAATTTTTAGGACAGAATGGAGTTCCATGATACCTCTCTCCATGTTTACTTCCCCTCTGGTTAATGCCTGTTTTTTTAATAGAAGTGGAGCTTCTGTGTACTAATTTAATACTGTTTTTTTATCTGAGTGGCTTTTTCTTTTAATAATTAAATATTAATTTAATTATTTAATGTAATTAAGTGATGTAAGGGAAAAGAAGGAAAAAGGCTCCAGTTAAGCAGCTTCTCTGGAAATACTTAGTTATTAAGAGATAATGCCAGGAGAGAAAAGACCTTTGAAAGGCAGATCAAAAGAAGTATGGCAGGTTTAAAAAGGAAAATCCTCTAAGGAGAGGGAGCAGTTGTTTGGGGGGTGGAACCCAAACTGCAATAACAAGGACTTGCTGGGAGTGCTGAAATAAATTAGATTAATTTAGGTTACCATCAGGGGTAATAAGAAGGTAAAATAGATGTGGATATAGATTATTTCTTGCTTCAAAATCCTTTGTTTCTAGTACGAAAATAAATACTTTGAAAGAAGTATTTTAAGAAGGCTGTTTTGCCACTGAATATGATTGGTTTCAGATTCTTAATGGGTGTCTGTCTGAATACCACTGAAACAGCTAAGTAAGTACACCTGGTACACAGAGTACTAGGAGCTGATCCAAGGGTGAGAAAGCTGCAAAACAGGTAAAAGCAAAAGACTAACTTCTACGGGTTGTGCTCAGCGAGACCAGGAAATGAAAAGAGCTAGCCATGCATCTGTGACATCTCTTGAGTCATGCAAGTATAAAATTTAGGCAAGATGCACCTCTCTTTACAGACAACAGCAGTTCAACTGTGTGTCATAAAACAAGAGATTTACATCACTATTCAAACAATATAATGAAGGAACAAAACACCCCCAATAACAGACTGAGGGTCTGAGTCTCTTACATTAAGACAGAGGGTGCTGGCAGTGGGAAGGCCTTAAATACACAGGAAATACAATATCAGTAATTTGTACTGGGCACCTGCCTAGCTGCATACAGTTGGCAAATTTTTGTGGTATGTGCCTGCCTCTAATATTTGAGCCTTACTCCTTTCTTCCCTAAATTAATGTAAAGCCCACTTTAACATCTTTTGAAGATTGGTGCAAATTGGCCTTAGTGTGAAAATGAGAGTAAGTCCTGACACTGGGGCTAGGCGCACACCTCAAAAATCTGTCCCTGTGCATTCAGCTGGGCAGATGCCCAATAAGGATTACTGATATCATGTTTCTTGTTTATTTATATCAAACAATTTTTATTTGAAACCTATTAGTGTGCACAGTGAGCCTGTGTAGCTATATGTTCATATAAGGATGACCTTAATTGGCCTCTATCTTTTCCTGTTTATGTCCAATTGTTTTCCTTCATCTTAAATTAGTTTATAAAATTTTGGCACTGATGCTTTTGTTTACTATATGCTTGCACAATGGGGCTTCTGGGTGGATCTGCAATACAAATAAACAATCATAACAGTTTTACAATGAATGTCTTTTGGTTGTGCTGGTGCTTTGAGCATTTTCATTTATTTAGACATTTAAGTACATGGGTTTTTCATGCAGAAGGAATCATAAAAAATGAATTTTAAACCTGACTGTTTTTACTATCTTTTCCAGCACAGAGCACTGTGCAGTGAAAGGGTACCCTTAACCTTTCTCTGGAGTACTGACACAGGAGCTTACAGTTATTTTATGTGAATGTGACAAGACAACCTCAGTGTAATCTCCACCTTGCTCCTGCCAAGACAGCATACAGGATCTGAGGCCAAAGCTAGTTTATTCTCCTAGTCTACTATGACACAAGAAAGTAAGGCTCAGAATTAAGTAAGGGGCACTAGTATTTATAATATTAAAACAAAAGAATAAATGTATGCATGTGTGCGCACATGTATGTGCACAAGCAAGTACAGATTTGTGCATATGAATGAAAATAGTGCATATCTGGCTGCTTTCACCATTACTCAGCCTTTTTTGTGGTTGTTCCATCTCTTGAACTGTAAAGTTATCGTGGCATGTGCCACTCCTACCATTGCACAAAAGAATCTCAATTCCAGTCAGGGCATCCAGCTGTTACCATAACAGAAATACAATATTAGAGGCGTAAACTCAGAGAGGAAATGTTTAGCATTTTCTAATCCAATCTCATCCAATTTTTCTACCTCCTCCCCATATTTTTCCTGACATTTTATGCCTCCCTCCTGATTACAGAAATTATATTTAGATTATGACTTCTTAATAGGATCTTCTTCAGAGATGGGCAAAAGGCAGATCTGGTAGGTGGCCAGACTCCTTTTCCCAGCAGCAGCTGGGAAATGAAATCATTGCTGCAGCTGGTTTCCATGGAGACCCCAGTAGTGGTACCAGCGTGAGTGACAGTACAGGGCTGGAGTTTTGATGGAGACCAGCCCCAGGAGCGCTGGCTGGGTGCGTGACTCTGCCTGAGGCGTGTGGGCAGTGGATCACAGCTCTGTCCTGACTCCAGACCATGCTACCAGCACAGCTGGGGCCAGTCTCCATGGAAACCCTGGTCCTACACTGTCATGGCACCACCGCTTCTGGGGTCTCCATGGAAACTGGCTACAGAAATGTGGATGGCTGGAAAATGGAGTCCTCTGTGGCCCTGATCTGGCCACAGGCTAGACTTTGTCTGCCTCTGTTCTAGAACTAGATGATCTAGAATTTTGTATTAGTGTCTATTAGGGTGGCCACTGAAGCATGTCCAGAATACAGGCCCCTTGGCAAGAGGCAGGCCTCCACAGCCAATCAGTGGTGAGGGGTAGGGCCACTTCCTCCTCTGCCAATCAGCAGTGGGAGTTGGAGCCATTGGGTCCATTGGTCAATCAGCAGCAAGGGGTAGGGCAATGACCTCCTTCTGTCCCTCCCTGGCAGGCTTGGAGCCCTACCTCTAGATATAGTCAATCAAATCAAGAGGACAATGATTGACATGTATTTCAACCAATGAACTGAAAAACAGGACTTTACGCTGCCTGGTCCTCCTTCAGAAATGGACAGGGAGACAAAAGGTTTAAGAACAGGATGGTCTGGTATAAAATAGGAATAACGGCCACTCTATTGTTTATACAATAGAGGAGGTGTAGATTCTTAACAGCAGTCCAGGCTATGACATACAGTTGGCAGGTACTACTACTACTATCAAGTCACCCAGCCAGGCAATGTAAAGTCCTAAGGGTTAGATTCAATAAAGCAGGGGTTGAAAACATTTTTTCAACTGCAAGCTGCTGCTTATAACCAGGGATCCATGGAAAAATGGAAAAAAATACTGGATTTTCCCTTTACCCAAGAAAAATGTGGATTTTTCATTTTAACAGAGAAACATGCGGATTATGCTCTTTTGCAAGGAGCTCTCTGCAGACTGGCAGAGTTCCAGCCTGCAAAGGACTGGAGGGAGGGTGATTAGGCAGAGGTTTCCATGAACATGTACATGTACATGGCAGCCAGGAGAACAGGTCCTGTAGGAAAGTGTGGTGAGGGTCGGGGGGTTGAGGCCCCCATAGGAAGGAGGGAGGGAGTTGGGCATGGCAGGGCTAGGCCTGGGGATTCTGCCTAGCCAGGCAGTGATGAATGGAACTTGGGGCCCAGGGCTGCAGTGCACAGCCATAGGGCCCCAGCAAGGAGCAGGACAGGGCCATGGGCAGCTCATCCCGGGGCGGGGGGGAGAGGGGAGGGAGGGATGGTTCCCTGCCACTGCGTGCACTCCCAAGCAGGTAGGGGGGGACCTGTGCACCCCAGATCTAAGCATGGGTCAGGTGCAGGCTGCCTGCTGTGGGCTTAGGCTCCTCATCCTGCTGCCCTCTCCCTGGGTTCTTCCTGAGCAGAACCTGGCATGACAGAGCAGAGTGAGGCCAAATGGGGAAGCTTGTTGCTGCTGCAAGCTCTGCGCTGCCCTGACAACATGGCCCCTGCCCACCCTGCAGCACTGCAGGTGGCAGCCTAGAATTGTACCCCTTGCTGCTGTGGGGTGAGCAGGGCACATATTGCCAGGCCAGCACAGAGTTTGCAGCAGCAAGAAGTTTCCTCTCCCATCCCCATTTGGTCCTGCCGTGCCAGGTCTTGCCTGCCAAGCTGCAGAGGCCCCAGGGGAGGGCAGCAGGGCAGGGAGCCTGAGCCTGCAACAGGCAGCCTACACCTACCTTCACCCTCACCCTGCACACAGATTTAGGGGCCACAGGTCCCCTCTGCCCTTCTGGGTGTGCATAAAGTGGTGGGGAGACAGCCTCACGCGCCTGAGCCCACAGTGGGCAGCCCATTCCCGCCCCCACCATGGGCTCCACTCTGCCCATGCTGCCCATGAGGGAGAGGGAACCAGGCTCCCCACTCGGGCCACGGGAGCCACCGCTTCCTGTGGGTGGCAGCCAGGGCTTGGGCACTGCTGCAGGGGGCTACAGACCTGGGTCCCTGGACCTGTAGCCTTGGCAGCTGGGAGCCATCTCCAGCAGGTGGGCAGGGGCCTATCGGGAAGTGAGGGGAATTGGCAGGGCCCAGGGAGCTCTAGGTTAGGTGTAAAGAGCACCAGCTGGGCTAGGGGTCTATAGCTTTGGAGTTTATGGCCTAGATCTGCATCCTGGTGAGTTAAGGGGAGGGGGAGCTCTGAGTTTCCATAATAAAAAACCCAAAATCAAATACCAAAATGTATATGTACTTAAGAATGTATTTGACTATAAACACTACTGTTTTACTTGTGATTGAGGCACTGGTAGGCTTCCAAATTGATTCAAATTTATAAATATATCAATTAAACATTGTGTTCAAGTGATACTTATGTATATATTAATAGGGTGTGTGTGTGTATTTATATTTATACAGACAGAGATAGACAGACAGACACCACCACCCCACTAATGTATACATATTAGTGGTATTTAATTTTAATAATAGATTTGGGGGGTTTATCACAGAATTTGCAATTTTTTATCAGGGAAAACCAGGATCCCTGCATATGACCCAGCCCCTCATGCAGGCTGTACTCCTGGCAATCAGCAGGTGTGGCGAGGGTAATAGGTAGGTGGTAGGACCATGGGAATGCCTCCTTTGTTGCAGTAGATGCTTGAACCCTGAGGGTGAGCCTCTGTTGCTGTGGCTGGAGTGTGCTGCCTAGTTCACACCCAAACCCCACTAGTATTCAGTCCTTAGAAAAGATTGCCTAGTTTCTGAATCCTGGTGGGGATTTAGAGCGAGTCAGATACTGAGCTGGTCAGACTTAAGACAGGAACACTTCAGGGCATACACAGAAGTCAGTTCGAGGTGCTTGGGGAACTTTAAAAGTAAAAAAAGTAAGGTGCCTATGGAATTTGAGTGCCTCCATGTTTAGTGAGTAGAGGTTTTCAGGCCTGCATTGTTCTTATATCCCACTTTAGTTGCCTAAACTTTTTTTGGGTCTGACCCTAATCTCTGCTAAGACTCAGAGCCACCCTATCTGGCAAAATAACTATTTTATAAACAGACACCTGTAAATGTAAAATAGAAGGAGAAAATACCTATACTGTACTGCATGTAATCAAGCTCCAGCTCTACTACAAATATTAAGCAGCGTGGAGGGACATGCACACACACTCAGATACTGGGAAGCAGAAACCACACTGCTTGGAATTGCTGAATGATTAAAAACACATGCAGATTCTAAAATTATTGCATTCTAACATCACCTCCCCCTAAACCCATGATCCCAATAAACATCCAGATGCACACTTTGAAATGTCAGGGTGACTACTGCAGTTATTTTTGGGTACCTAAAATCTTGGTACTTAGGCAAATAAACTGAGTCCTTCCATAACATTTGACCATGTCAGGGTTCCAATTTTCTAACTGCCTAAACTTCAGAGAAATATCCTCACGTGGTCCAGCAAATTGCTGTATGACCAGATCTTTACTGTTTCATCTAATTACCTCTTAAAGGATATGAGTGTAGCTCAAGTCACTTGCAACATTGTTGGCTTGTGTTAAAAGGATGCAAGCCTTTCATAGCTGTGAATATTTTTGTTTGTTGACTTGTAGGTTTGAGGGCTGTCAGTGTTTTTACACTGTAATTACATAATAAAGCTATTTAAATTATTTTACAGCTGACAACTTTTGTTTGCATAATGGGGTTAAACAAAAGTCATTATTTTACTTGCTTCTTTCCTAGACCTGATGGCTTATTTAACATCTCCCCCCAACTATACAGTTGGTCCAATACAAGATATGACAAGTCCTAATTCTCAATGTTGTTATTTACATTTTGAATGCCATTCAAGAGTCATTGATACAACCACAGACTGGATTAAATCTGAAATGGGGGGGAAATGGTGTAGTCTATTTGCACATGGATGTTAAGGAGTTGAATACTTATGTGGAAAAACAGTGCTAAATTATTAAATATGAGGAGAGAGAATAAGAGGTAACTTGTAACTGAAGATTCTTTTCAAGGAGTCTGGCAAATGGAAGTTTGATAATGAAGCCACTATGATACGCATATTGAATCTGCTGTTTGGCAGGTTTTGTTTTTAGAAATTTCAATTTGGTATCACTTCAGCACCTGAAACATTTCACAGACCTACAGAACATACATTTCAAAACCTAGCAGGCAGATGAATACAGGTTAACAGTGTTATTAGTTTGGATACTCAACAAGGAAAAGAAAGAGTCAATTCTTACCAAGTAAAACAACATTCCTAGGCCATAATAAATTACCCATTGCTGGGATACAACTAAACAGAAGAGAGCTGCTGAAAAAAAAATTGATATCCCAAAGCTACTAATCATCACCTATCAACCAAGTAAAAGAAACATTTAGATATAATTAACCATCTGCATGAATTCACACCAAGTTTGGCATCTAAAACTTCAATACCTCCCCATAGTGTTTCATTCCAGCTATCATTACTTCAATTATCACTTCATCTACCTCAACAATCTTTTCAAATAGCTTTGTTCTGACCACTGTTCAGGATGGAGTTCCCCAAGGAAATTGCATCCTAGATTTTTTTTTCTTTGTTCCATTTCTTTCTAGGATACTGCCCTATTTCAGGCAGCTTTGTTGTGCTCGCTTCTCGGCCTCTTGAAGGCTCAGATCAAGTGTAGTTCGGGGCCGTCCACTTTGGCCACCACGACAAGAGGTGCCGGCGGTGTGGCTATGCATCCGAGACTCTCCCCCACGTGCTCTGCAGCTGCAGGCCGCGCGCCAGAGCCTGGCAGCTCCGCCACAACGCCATCCAGGACCGGCTGGTGCGAGCCATCCCGGCCACAGCGGGGCAGGTCTCCGTCAACCGCACCGTCCCGGGCTGCGAGAGCCAGCTACGCCCCGACATTGTGGTGACCGACAAGGCAGCCAAGAAGATCACCATCGTGGACGTCACCATCCTGTTTGAGAACCAGTGCCAACCCTTCACCGACGCCCAGGCTCGCAAGCGGGAGAAGTACGCTTCGCTGGCCAACACCCTGAGGAGCCGCGGGTACGATGTGACGGTCGACACGCTCATCATGGGATCGCTCGGCGGCTGGGACCCCAGCAACGAGAGTGTCCTGCACGCCTGCCGCATCTCGTGCCGCTACGCCAAGCTCATGCGCTGCCTGATGGTGTCCGACACCGTCCGGTGGTCCCGCGACATCTACGTCGAGCATATCACAGGTCACCGCCAATACACGGACCCCAGCAGGAGACCAGCCGCCGGACCGGACCCAGAGGGGACCACCTGAACGCCCCCCCTCCCCCCGCACCAGACGGACCTTCGCTTCTCTCTCAGCATCGCGAAACCCCCCCTTCCCTTCCCCCCTCCCCGCTCCCCTTACCCCCGGGCTTAGTTGACTAACATTGTATCTTATGTAACCTAGGTGCGTTCCCCACCTCACCCCCATCCTTTTATTGTTAGTCCCTCGCCCGAGCGCTCTGTATTTCCCTTATGGCTTTGTCATCTTTTCTGGGATTTTGCAAATCCTTACCATATACTAATAAAAGTCAGTCTCTTGCTTTCTCTGTTCAG